>CM034532.1:34757416-35474916 GCA_020002185.1 Paraescarpia echinospica | reverse complement strand
GTGCTGACTTTGATTGCGGCGTACCTCATCCTCGTGTTATATTCGTAGGTCCACTCTGAAAGAAGGGCCGTTATTATTGAACATGTTCAAAAGAGAGGACCGAATGGTTCTTAGTGTATCGATTTTAACAAACTCATGCTGTGTCTCCCTGTTGCGGTAACAGGACAGGTTCAGCAGGATCAAGGATAAGTCCGAAACAACTATAAGTGACTGTTCAAGCAAAGCTGCATCATCACCCTGGTCAACAAAAATTATATTAACAAACTAATTAATTAACTAACTGGGAACACAAACCAGGGGCTGAAAAACTTTGTTAAATTTAATTAACTGAGTTAGTGCAATTACCAATTGAACTTAACCGATGCCTAGTAAGACGTGAGGCTTACTTTGTCCTCCCGAAGGCAGTTCAACAGCGACAGTCTCAGACGGGATCTTGCTCTCTCCCAGCAAGCCCGAGTACTTGAAAAACTGCTGAGAGGGGAATGGCGGCTGGAAGGCGTTGTACAACCAGAACGACGTCATCACCTGTAACGTAAATGTGGCCGTCTCAAACAACAGTCGGCCATTGCCGTTGCTAGTGACCACCTTTGCCGGACTGGCAGATTCTCACTAGTCTAATTCCTTTCACGAAAGTTAAAACCAGAAATTATTCTAACTAGCTTACGCCAACCCATGAAGCAACAAATTACTGGCAGAAGTTATAACGATTACATTATTGTTTATCTTAAAATCCTCCTTAAAGACCTCCAGGCGGACTCCAAGAAAACAGGACACACTTGGAGGCAACTAGAAACAAGAGCCCAGGACAGAGGACTCTGGAGAGCTGTTGTCGGCGGTCTATGCCCTATGACGGACGATGGGCATAAGTAAGTAAGTAAGTTATCTTAAAATCATCTCCGCTTACCATTTAATATCTAATGTGGCCAATTACTGCATGTCGGCAAAGAGTGGCGCCCTCTCTTGATAGTTGCTCACCATTTGGTGTTTCCATGTTTCTCCCACAGAACACACACGCACACACACACACACACACACACGCACACACGCACACACGCACACACGCACACACGCACACACACGCACACACACGCACACACCCGTGTACGTATACATAACATATACATGTACATCACGTATACGTATATATATAACATATACATACACATGCACACATATATATAAATTAATATACAGGTGTATATTATACGTATAAAAGTGCCAGTGTATCCCGGCCTTTAAGAATCTTGCCTCTGAGCTCATGTTCCTCTGGATATACAGGTGTTATCCAAAAACAATTGCTATTATTATGGAAAAACACACCCACAACCTTATCGTGTAGAAATCTTTACCTCGAAGTGTCTCGAGAAGTTGGCTGGCAATTTGCTGCTGTAGATGAAAGGGTTGTTGTTCATCACCAGTCGGCCCTCCAGCTCTCCAGCCGGCAGTGTAAGAGACGTGCCGTTGGGGTAGACGCGGTTGTCATTCACCTCGCGATCTTGTTCCGACTGAATGGCAGACGAAACACAGCCTCGATACAACACGAAAAACTTAGGTTCCAGCTGCTGCGTGTGTGTTCGTAATATTTATGATTTGTTCCAATTTTGATCTTTTCTACCACTTGGAAATAGATGGATTGACTATAAAGATGCATAGTACATTTTAGAAGCGTTCATTCATACACAATAACACATATGTCGATTCACCTCTACATCGTATCGATCCGCTGACATAACGTATGCTAACCCCGGCAACATACACAGTGATCCAACTAATAAGGTCGATCGTGAAATCATGTGACATCACAAGGAGAATATCTGCAGTTTGGATTAGGGTTATGATTTAACAATAATACATTTGGTGTAAGGGTTTACTATTAGGGATTTCTAGGACAGTTACATACAAAGTTTAAATACATGAAGTTGATGTTTTTTCCTACATTTCCGCTATAAATCCAAAGCAACAATTTTATATGAAATTAAGTAGCTCGTTTTTTCAGTGAATTGCTTATATCCTATCGACAGAAATGTGACGTGTGTTCACTGTCTGAGACATTATCTTAGGCAGTGTTGAATCTACATATTACCGCACTAGTTACGAATCAAGTGTTTCATACAGAGACGTAGCTTACAGAATCACCGCACCTATTAAATAGAAGGAGTCCATATAATCTAGGAACCAACCTACACTGACCACACTTACTAGATAGAAGGCGTTCATCTCATCTAAGAAGGAACGTGCTCTTACCACAATTACTATATAGAAGGCGTTCATCTCATCTAAGAAGCACTGAGTTATGATCACACTTGCTAGATAGATGGAGTTCATCTATTCTAGGAAGCAGCACGCAATGACCTCACTTACTAGATAGATGGAGTTCATCCATTCTAGGAGGCAGCATGCAATGACCTCACTTATTAGATAGATGGAGTTCATCTATTTTTGGAAACAGCATCCAGTGACCTCACTTACTAGATAGATGGAGTTCATATATTCTAGGAAGCAGGATGCAATGACCACACTTACTAGATAGATGGAGTTCATATATTCTGGGAAGCAGCATGCAATGACCACACTTACTAGATAGATGGAGTTCATCTATTCTAGGAAGCAGCATGCAATGACCTCACTTACTAGATAGATGGAGTTCATCTATTCTAAGATGCAGCATGCAATGACCACACTTACTAGATAGAAGGAGTTCATTTCTTCGATGAAGCAGTTAACCTCGGCTTGTCCAGAAATCAGATCCTCGCGTATGTGCAAACGTTCTCGTTCTTCTTTCGACATCGTCTTCAGTGTCCGGCACAAATTCTGTGGACAATATGAAAGGTTATCATCAAAATGAAACAGTTTTTTAACAAGGAAATGAGCTACCGCTATTCACAAGCAGAATTTCACTTTCATATGCATAATCATAATATACTGTCATATCGCAAATCATGCAAACGTATTATGTCTTACAAGTTACGTAAACACAGCCAATTTGGCAAACAAATCCTTTTTCATTGCTAGGTTTGCTGTACCAGCAATCGATATAAAACCGTCACAATATTATTGAACACACACACACACACGCATGCACGCGCGTTCGGACGCACGCACGCACGCACGCACAAAGAACGAACCAGTAGCGCTTGCTGTGCGACGGCCGGGTTGAGATGGAATGAGTCGTCCCAGACGGTGTCGCCTTTACAAAGGTGGTCGGTGTGACGACACTTGCTCATGTCTTGGTTCTTGAGACCCCACACCAGTACGATGTAGGTCGTCTCCCTGTCGCCTTGCGGAGGGAACGCGGAGAAGCTCTTGGCCAAGTAGCGGCCGAAATTGCTATTCCCTTTAAGGAGCTTAATCTGAAAGAAAACAACGATGCAATTGAGGTGTGTGCGTGTGTGCGTGTGTGCGTGTGTGCGTGCGTGTGTGTATTTATCAGTTTGTTTTTCCGTTAGTTAACTCCTTTTAGTCTTTTTAGTTTTATTAATCCTCATCTGATCGACCTTTCTGCTTGCTGGGTTCAACATATCAATTAGCACACTGCTTTCAAAAACGCAATTTCGGAGGGAAATTGTATTCCCGTGTGCTCCTGGCACACAGGTAGTTAGCTTATCAGTTCTCACGGCACACGAGAAATTGCTTTGTTGCTGCTCCTGACACACATGAATTTGGCTTGTCCGTTCTCCTAGGACACATGTTACGTCCTTCGGGTTTTCCCTCACGGTAGAATCCAGTGTTCATTAGATTGTACTACTTTCAACAGCTGATGGATATAGTTGATATTTCGATTCAGCATCACCATAGCTGTGGTGACAGTGTTCCATATAATTTCGAGCCCATAGGTATGAGTCGAATGGGAATATATATCATTGGTACACATCATGCAGAGCGCACAGTTCAAACCTCTTACTAATTAATGTGGAACGTAAGGAATGAAACATAATCTTACCTGTTCATCGTTGATTTTCAGACGTGTGACGAAATATATTGAGGCGGAGAGAAGTAAAGCGAAGAACGCGAGAATCAGCCAGCGCGCGACGGGGTGCGTGATCAACCGGAAGTAGGGTCCACTAAAGAAGCGCACAACAAAATTGTGACGTTTGACGTCCTTCGTGTTTGGGGCGGCTGCTGGTGTAGGGTCGTTGATGTCAGCGACAGAGCTGATGTCGCGCGGACAGCAGCAACAGCACCTGTTGTTCGCCCAGAAGATGTGGTAGGAGACGATGACGGTGGGGAAGAAGATGATGACGGAGATGTAGTTGACGACGATAAGTAGAGCCGAAAAGACCCCGAAGGTCGAGATTCCGAGCAGTGGCGACGCTGCACTGACGGCGAACGCGACGGCCGTCGTCAGTGACGTGTACAACATGGCGCCGGCCGCCTTCCGGTAGCAGTCGGATAGGCGGTGCGCGAGCGACTTGTACTGGTATTGCGACGAGAACTTCCACGTGTCGTAGAAGACAAAGACGTCATCGGCACCGATGCACAGGAGTATAAAGATGGCGAGAAGGTTGAAAAAGCCAAAGTAACGGAAGTCGAGCACAATGCGATAGATGAGATTGGCGCCGAGGAAGCCGGTCATGATACCGAAGACGGCCCAGCCAGATACCCAAAAGGAGCCGGTCTGTACGAATAGAAACAACATGATGAAACCTATGCTGCCGATGACAAGAGCCGAGTCACGATATACAATCGACCCGAGGGCATCGATCAACAAGGTAAGGCTGCTATAGAAGAAGTCCATATCTCCTGCGCCTTCAGCGAAGTATTTTTGTCCGATCGGCTTGAAATTGGCGACAGTGAACTTCTGGGTGGCTTTAAACTGTTCAGAAGACGTTTTATTCTCGTAGCCCTTGAGCGGCTTACCCAAATAGATCGCCTCCCGTATGATGTTGGCGTATGCATGGGTCGGGGTGATGTTAGAGTTCTTGCCGAGGGTATAATAGAGGTCCGCCCACGTGCGATTGTTCATCATCGCAGCGTTTAGTACCTGCGGGATGCTGTCAAAGGTCGGGTCGTAGAGTATCGGGTCGATGTGCTGGTAGGTGCCGTCGAAATACCGTAGCACCGACACCGGCTTCATGCAGTTGTGTGGCGAAGTTTCGTTTATCATGCAGAAACTCGACTGGAACTCGGCGTTATTCCAAAACTCGCCCTCGATTTCTTTCATCTTTTGCAGGTTTGCCTTTGTGAACACGTTGCCATCGTTTCGTTCGAAGAACAACTCAAGAACGTCTCCTTTCTCAGAGCGTATCATCTGTGAACAGATACATTTTACAAATGTGGGTCGGTTGTGTGTGTGGTGTGTGTGTGTGTGTGTGTGTGTGTGTGTGTGTGTGTGTGTGTGTGTGTGTGTGTGTGTGTGTGTGTGTGTGTGTGTGTGTGTGTGTGTGTGTGTGTGTGTGTGTGTGTGTGTGTGTGTGTGTGTGTGTGTGTGTGTGTGTGTGTGTGTGTGTGTGTGTGTGTGTGTGTGTGTGTGTGTGTGTTTGCGTGTATGTATATGTGGGTATGTGTGTGTTGACAATTATATACAGCACGTCTTTCGTCATTACTCAAACACCAATTTCCGTTGTCGACACATGCTGGTTAAATCACGAATTCCCCTCATAGTTAATAGTGTCGCTGATTATAAAAAGATACAATAGTTTATTACCACCGGTGTGCTGTTATCATTTTTGGCAACGCCTCGCAAAATGACCGTGCCGTCCTCGAATCTATTACTCCACGCCATGTGCCGCAGATAGTCGTCGTTGGTGCGGATGTCGAGTGTCGTGTCATTCAGAGCGTCAGTGGGAATGATGTCGTAGCCAGATGCTGCCAAGATTACTGTCACCGCGACCATCAGGATGTGACCGCCCAGTGTCAAACCTTAAACACACAACCGAGTTAGCACAATATACTCTTATAGCTATATAAGACACGATGTAGCGAAAATTGCTATGGAATATAAATAAACGTTGGCATACAAATACACTATCCCGTGGCCACGACGTGACGTATCACAGCCACAATATGGTATCCCTTTGCTACGTTACGCTATCCTAAAGTCTTACCTCTCTTGTCCTGCCTCTGTGCACGTCCATCGTTAAAATATCCTCCATAGGTATATTAATACGCTCACTTTGGAGGATTATAAATCTATTTCCTCCCAGGCGCCGATGTGCATTCGCCGTTTTCTATATTAATTCGTATCTGATCAACCAATTGGCGATGCATTTAAAACAGTTTGTTTTTAGAGTGATTTACTCTTTCAGTGAACAAACTGAGTTGTCGGCTATTCCCCAGGTGGCGTCACTGTGGTGTTATGTTAAAAGTGGAAATTAAATGGTCGTAGGAACGAGTTTAATTTAAGTAATGGTGACAACGTCTGTCCTTGGTTTGATACTCCACTGGCGGGTATACGCAATTGAAAATATATAAATATATTCCTCTTATTCCATATTAATGTATTGTATTTTCGTTTTCTTCGCTTCGTATATATATATATACATATATATATATATATATATATATATATATATATTATGCGCATGCGTCAGTAGTGAAAATTGTCGAAACGAAGCTGCGGATTAGTTGCATATTTATGTTATTTCTAAATTGCAATTCACTGCACGTGTATGTGGATCTTACTGATATGACATTTATGAGCATGTCAGTGGACGTTTGAATAACTGTCATGATCACACTGACTTTATTAACTCGTACATGTCGACACTTGATAAAGTGAAAACATGGCCGTGAAAGGAAGTGCGCATGACCAGGCGGGAGTTCGCTATGTCAACAAAGCGGAGAAGCATTTCTTCGACGGGAAAGTTGTGATCAACGAGCTACTGTGCTACATAATAGACAAAATGAACATCCTGCCGCAAGAGACCTTGATGCAACTATGCAGCGATCACTACGTTGAAGAAACGATATACACAGCGAAACGTATCGTGCATAATTTGTGTGCGGTTGACGGTTCAGCCACCGACTGACTAATATCACGCAAAGGAGATGACAAGAAACGGAAAAATGTAGAGGATATCATAAAGATTCTTCAAACGAGAGGGGATGACCTACCCTGCATTGTCGCCGGGCATGTGAACTCCCTCCCGCCTGTCAGTTTTGATAGAATTGACGTGTCCTGTCTACAGAAAAACATTGAGAACCTTCTTGTCGAAGTAAAACTACTAAAAACTGCGTTTGCCAACCTGAGTGAACTGTGTGAAAACTTAAGTGATGTGAGTGCTGGTGTCACGGAAAGATTGCACACCATCGAAGTGAATATTGCCAAAGGCAATGAAGAAACAGTGACATTGCCACCTATTCAGACAAACTTGACTGCACAGAGTAGAGCACAGTCAGTACCTGTTTCAGCCACCAAACCCACAGAAAGAAGTCAGTCGCCAGATGATACTGCTACATACGTCAAGGCTGTTGCCCCGCCTAGACGTCATATTTCGTCTGCTGCCCCTACTGGATACAGGCAAGCACCCAAAGCAACTGCTATCAGAGCCGATTCAATGGTTGGCTCAACTGCTGAAGTTGAGCAGTATGTGATGGAACATGAAAAAGCCAGTAACAGTGTGCAGATAGATGATGACACCCTATGGTCGACGATGGTAAAGAAGGGCAGAAAAAAGAAAACTGCAGCTGTAGGCCAAGTACCGAAACAACCTGCACGCAACCCTAATGACAGGCATACCAGGAAACCTAAAGAGAAAACTGTGTCATTGATTGGCAAAGCCATGTCAACTGATGCCATTAAAACAATAAATACACTGTATGCTAGCATATTTGCATCCCGCTTTGCCACTAATGTCGAGCCTGAAGTCCTCCAAGCCCACCATGAGCACATCCTCAAGCTTGAAGTGACATGTGAATCTCTTCCAACAAGACGTGATACATACAGCAGTTTCCATGTAAAGTGCAAATGTCCCGATCCGTCGGTCTTCATGAACCCGGAAGTGTGGCCTGAAGGTGCCTATGTGAGGTGGTTTCACGAGAAGCCTAGAACACCAAGGCATACAACACCGTCTCAGCTAGAACTTGCCAAGGACATAAACGAAAAGCAACGTTCAGATCGTTAAAGATATCCAGCTACAATTGATTGTAGGAACTTGAAACTTGGTTATAACAACAAGCATCACAGACACGTAACTGAACAGTTATTTAACAAATGTAACTTTGTGTGATTACAAGAAACATGGCTCTCGAAACAAGATTTATGTGGGCTAAACAGCATCAATGAAAACTGTCATGGAATTGGTGAATCTTGTGTTGATGAAAGAGATGGCATAATATTGAAAAAACTTGGTAGTGTTGCAATATTGTGGAAACTTGACCTTGAAGCAGGCATCTCCCCTGTAAAGTTTGACCTTAACTGGGTTGTTGGTGTCGAATATAATTGTAGCAACAACAAAATTGTAATTTTGTGTGTTTACATGCCATATGAAAGTTATCAAAATAATGATGCATATCAGGAAAAACTTGGTACATTAATATATATTATAGAAGATTTAGAAACTACGTGTGTACTGGTGGTAGGGGATTATAACGCCGACATTTCTGACGAGACTTCGTCATTTGGAAGGTCCTTTATAAACTTTTGCACTGAATACAATCTGGTGCTGTCCAGTAAGCAGCATCTACCACCTGAATCGTTCACGTGCATCAGAGATGCATGGGGTAGCACCTCATGGCTAGATCATTGCATAGCTACACACGATGGTAATGATGTGATAAATGACATTAGTGTGTGCTATAATCTTGCTACCACAGATCATATCCCTGTATAACTGATGTCAATGTAAACAGTGTGCCAGGTGTAGTCCCCGGTACTAACAATAACACTCAGCCACGTCTTAACTGGTCAACACTTGACAAAGGTTCCATTGATAATTACTGTAGACAGACTGATACTGAACTGAAAAACATTGTATTACCTATCGATGCTATTATATGTACTGATGTCAAGTGCAATGATGAGTCTCATCACAAAGAACTTAATAACATGTATGATAATATAACCAGGTGTTTAACTGATGCTAGTGGCTGTTTGTCTACTCACAAACAAGGAAACTATACATGTCGGCCTGGGTGGACTGATTATGTGGCAGATATCCATAAAGCTGCTAATGAAGCTTTCCAACTATGGGACAGTATAGGTAAACCTAAACAAGGTCCTGTTTTTAGTTTAAAAAGAAAGATGATGCTAAATGCAAATATGCAATAAGGTTTATTAAAAAACATGAAACTGAGTTGAGGCGTGAAGCCCTTGCCAAGAAGATGGCTAACCATACAAATGATAAATTTTGGAAGGAGATCAAAACTATTAACAATAGTAAAATCCCCTTGCCAACTAATATAAATGGTAACAGTGGTGAAGAAGCTAATGTGAATATGTGGATTCAACACTTTCGTGACTTGTTTAATTGTGTAAATAACAATAATGCCAAAACCCTAGCATTTGACGTTAGTTATGAGAGCATGGTCTTACTTAAAGGGACAGTCGCACTTCGTGGCTTTTTTGTTTTTATTGAAAAATCATGTTATACAGTATAAATTATATATATTATGTCGTACTGACTGCCCAAAGATGTTTTAATGAACCATTTTGTTTTATGAAATGTTTATGATAAGTGCACATATCACTTTGTAAACATCGACTGCGAGTCGCTTTCGAAAGCCGTTGTAGGCGTGGCTAAACTACTAATGAGACGGAAATGCGTGCTCACGTGGTACGTGATCGCGTGAACGCAAGTTGCATAGTTGTTGTCATTCGATCATAATGGCGGGCAAGAAAATGTTGCGTCGTGCAGTACTATGTTCAGCGGCGAAGAAAAAACAAAAAGAACATGACAAATTCCGGTCTACTACACGGGTAATTTTGGAAGAGGAGAAGGTACGATGGGATCGCCTGAAGACTGACGTAAATCCGAAATCTGATCATAAACTGGCGGAAGTTCTGCTTGACACGTAAGTTTTTCAACTTGAATTCGCATCACCAGGGCAGTGTCAGTGACCAGGCATTACATCGTCGTCGTGTTTTATTGTCAGTGAGTTCCAAGTGAACATGGTGTCGTACAAATTATATTTTTAATTTGAAGTATATTTGATGCCGATAGATAAGTTGCATTTATATAGAAAGTCTCCCGTACGGGCATCATGCCGTTCACACTCACAGGCTCGGCCTTGGGACGTTATCGTTGTTAGAATAAGTAGTTGTTCTATCCGGTCGCCAGATGGCGCCATTGACGTTTATATTACGTGACATTTCTTAGAGTTGCATGTCGTATTTACAATCTTTGATGCGAGCATGCGCAGTTTCAGTTCCGGTTCGACCACGCCAACACGAATTTAATAAAAGACATTTCGTGATACATAATCGGTTGTCAACAAACAATTATTGAAACAGGGTGTCAGAAAGAGCGAACTAGAGGTGAATTGGAACCCAGAGAACGTAAAGTCGCGGTGAAAGAAGGTTAGTCCGTTCTATTTTGACTACAAAAGTGATGGAACGATTCCTTCTCCCCGATCCGCTTCCCGTGTCCGGCAATCTGCCAGAGCAATGGCTGCGTTTCAAAAAGCAGTTCACGCAGTTCATCGACGCCAGTGACAACGCTGACGCGAACGCAAAGACGAAAACGGCGATTCTACTACGCTGTATCGGTGACAAAGGGAATGACATCTATGACAACTTCACGTTTGAAGGCGTTCCAACGTTTGATGACGTCATCGCGAAGTTTGATGAATTCTGCCGTCCTAGAGTGAGCGTGTTTGCATCCAGACATCACTTCCTCACCATGAAGCAGAACGATCGCTCTATTGATGACTTCATTACGGCCCTAAAGAAGCAGGTCCGTGAATGTGCGTTTGGAGATCTGATAGACGACATGGTTCTTCACGCGCTAACGTTGGGGTTAGACCAAGAACGGACGCGTCGGCGTCTGTTTGAAACAAAGAACCTAGACCTGGAGAAAGCCATTACCCTGTGTCGCCTAGCGGAGGACACGGAAGGCGAAATGCGGAAGCTCAAACTGAACGAGGAAGTGCAGGCGGTCTACAAGACGAGACAGAAGAAGGCTAAACGCAGGCCGAGATCTCAACCGACTCACACGTCGAGCAACAAAGCGGACAAGTGTGGGAAGTGCGGCACAGAGCACCCGCCGAGACAATGTCCAGCATTCGGCAGTGAGTGCTACGCCTGTAAAAAGAAAAATCACTACGCCAAGTGTTGCCGAGCGCCGCAGGCACAGTCAAAGGCGAAGCGTGTCTACCTCGTCGACGGTGACAGCGATTCCAGCATTCTACGCATACAAGTGGACAAGGAGGGTCGACGTCTGATGGCAACGATCAACGTATCATCGGAGAGTAGTTCAGCTCCTACTGCACTGAGATGTCAACTCGACACCGCCGCAACATGCAATGTCCTCAGCGTCACCGACTATCGACTACTGGGCTCTCCACCACTACGCGCGAGTACCTCGAACTTGACGATGTACGATGGTTCGCAGGTACCGTCGAAGGGTAGATGTTCCCTAACACTCCGAGAAATCGACCAGCGTGAGGAGATATTGATCTTCGAAGTCGTCAAAACGAGGCACGCCACACTGCTGTCCCTCGACACGTGTCTGAAACTCGATTTGATCGCGGTGAGTGAACACGTCAGCCTGGTCGAGGATCGAACAAACGACATCGATGCTGCCATAACGGAGTATGCGGATGTCTTCACCGGACTTGGGTGTCTTCCGAGTGAGTACAACATCGAGATTGACACAACTGTCGCTCCCGTACAGAATCGACCACGGAAAGTCGCTTACGCACTGAAGGACGAGTTCCTAAAGTAGATCGAGGCACTGGAGGCACAGGGCGTCATCGCGAAAGTCGAGACACCGACTCGGTGGATTTCGAGCTGTCTGGCAGTACGTAAGGCGAACGGCTCGGTGCGAGTATGCATCGACCCCTCTGACCTGAACAAGGCGATTCGACGCAACCACTTCTCGCTACCTACGATCGAAGAGGTTCTGCCAACGCTGACGAATGCGAAAATCTTCTCGCTTGTCGACGCGAAAGACGGATTCCTGCAAGTGAAACTGACAGATGAAAGCAGTTACCTGACGACATTCTGGACCCCGGCAGGAAAATACAGATGGCTGAGTATGCCATTTGGTATCTCGTCGAGTCCGGAGGAATTTCAACGTCGTTTGCAGCAAGCGCTGGAGGGTCTCGAAGGGATCTCCACAGTAGCTGACGACATCTTGATCGTCGGTCGTGGTCAGACAGACGTAGAGGCCCGCAGAGACCATGACAGCAACTTCATCAAGCTACTACAGCGTGCTCGCGAACAAAACTTGAAATTGAACAGATCCAAAATGAGGCTTCACATGAAAGAGATCGTGTACATCGGGCTTGCGTTGTCTCCGGACGGGGTCAAGCCCGATCCTGATAAAGTGTGCGACATCAAGAATATGCCGACGCCGATGGACGTCGAACAAGTACGACGGTTCCTGGGCTTCACGAACTACATCGCGAAATTCATGCCGAATCTTTATGCAGTCTGCGAGCCCATACGACGTCTGGTGCAGAAAGACGCCGAGTTCGTGTGGGGAACAGACCAACAAGAAGCGTTCGAGCGAGTGAAGGACATCGCAACCGCAGAACGTTCTCTCTCATACTACGATGTGACGAAACCGGTGGTACTTCAATGTGACGCAAGTACGCAGGGGCTAGGATTGACACTTCTACAACACGAGAAGCCAGTCGCCTATGCTTCGCGTTCACTGACAGCGAGTGAACGCAACTACACACCGATCGAGCTTGAATGTCTTGCCATCGTGTTTGCCTGCCGCAAATACGACCAATATATCTATGGACATCCAGACGTGACGATTCATAGTGATCATAAGCCACTGGAAACGACCTTCCGAAAGTCACTCTTGGAGGCTCCGAAAAGACTTCAACGCATGATGATGGGACTTCAGCGCTACGACATGAAAGTCGTCTACAAGCCAGGAAGTGAGCAACTCGTCGCAGACATGCTGTCGCGAGCGCCGTCGACACGTAGACAACCAGTTGAGCTGACGAAGGAGCAGATATTCCAGATGACAACGGAGAACGCCATCGCTGAGGAAGTCGAGACAGTCGACCCCAGAGAGTACGTCAACATTAGCGAGCCGAGAGTAGACGCGATACGTCAGGCCACAGCCGACGACCCGGTTCTGCAGAAACTACTCGTACCGTCTGACCTGAAAGTCTACTGGACGTTTCGAGACGTCATCGCTGTGCACAACGGTATCCTGTACAAAGGAGAGCGTATGTTCATCCCAAAGTCACTCCAGAATGACATGTTAGTGAGACTACACAGCAGTCATCAAGGCATTGAGTCGACTCTACGCAGAGCCAGAGACAGTCTCTACTGGCACGGTATGACAAACGATGAAAAACAGACGGTCGAGCGATGCAGTGAGTGTTCCAGAGAACGACCTACGCAACAGAAAGAGAGTCTTCGTAGCCACACGATTCTACCGCGAGCGTGGGCTAAGGTCGGAATGGATCTCTTCGCGCACGGTCAGGACACATACCTCATAATCGTCGACTACTACTCCGATTTCTTCGAGATCGCGAAGCTAGATGATCAACGAGCGGTCACTACGATTGAGGCATGTAAAGAGCAATTTGCACGTCACGGATCTCCCAACATAGTCCACTCCGATGGTGGGCCACAGTTCATAAGCGCTGAGTTTGAACGCTTTGCGCAGAGTTGGGAATTCGAACATTCGTTATCGTCACCCTATCACAGTCAGTCGAATGGAAAGGCGGAGGCCGCTGTCAAAATTGCAAAACAGCTGCTAGCGAAATCTTCTGACCCGATGAAAGCACTCCTGGACTGGCGCAATATTTCTACGAGTCAGATGGTCAGCAGTCCGGCACAGCGCTTGATGAATCGACGCACACGAGCAGTCGTCCCACAGGCCGAGTCTCTGCTGAAACCAGCAATTCCCGAGGTCGAGCAAACGATTTCACGTAAGACTACAAAACAAATGCAGAGCCAGCGATACTACAGCCGAAGTGTCAGCGATCTGAGACCAGTACAGAAAGGCACTCCAGTCTTCGTCCAGTCGCTGAAGAAACGCCAACCAATCAAATGGTCGCGTGGCACAGTCGTCGATGACTGTAACGACAGGTCGTACATCGTAGAGATCAAAGGTCGTCTACTCCGACGCAATCGACGCTATCTACGAGACGATGCCACAGCGCCCCACGAGTTCGTACAACAACGCGAACAACGACCACTCATACAACAACGCGAACTACAGCCACGCGTACAGCAACCACGTGAACGGAAACAGAAGACGCTAACAGAAAACGAACCGCGTGACGTGCCGAGCATCGCGCCGGAAGTGACAACTCCCACACCGAGCGTGTCCGCGTCTCCTGCGAAAGTCGTCTCGCCAGTGAAAACGCGCTCTGGGCGAGTTGTCACAAAGCCAGCACGGTTCCAGTGAAGACCAGCCCCAACCCCCTGTTGTCCAAACATGATCATGTGCTAGTAACCTCTGATCATTATAGTGTAGTGGCCCAATTGACTCTAGTGTTATATTGCATTGTGCTGTTATGTTGCCATGGGCTCATAAAGCCAACATTTTTATTATGCTCCTTTAAAAAAAAAAGAGGGGATGTTAGAATAAGTAGTTGTTCTATCCGGTCGCCAGATGGCGCCATTGACGTTTATGTTACGTGACATTTCTTAGAGTTGCATGTCGTATTTACAATCTTTGATGCGAGCATCCGCAGTCTCAGTTCCGGTTCGACCACGCCAACACGAGTTTAATAAAAGTCATTTCGTGATACTTAATCGGTTGTCAACAAACAATTATTGAAACAATCGTCACTCACTGACACAGTCCATACACCTTGATGCTAGCCCGGGCTAGGGCCAAGGCGTAATCGTAAGCTAGGTAGAATGATAACCCGGTAAAAAATAGGAAGGGAATGGAATATGAAGTAGATTACGTAGCTCAAACATTGCCCATCTAGTCGACAAAATTATTGTCTGGAACGGGTATAATTATCGTCGTGTCCTAACTTCGTGCATCGCGTAATACCGTGCCCTGCCAACGTCATATTGGGAATTTTATGTCAATTTGTTCAATTCCATCTGAGACCGAGTCGGTGCCTGTGGGTTAAAGACAAAGTTTGTTTTATTAAAATGGCAGCTAGCTGCAGCTGCAATTGTTAATAAGCCTGGTTGAAATGTCATCATCCGTTATAAGAGTGTAATTTTTCAATATTCGCCTACAAAATTGGCAATGGCATCAACATTTTTATGTTTCCTGACTGTTTTTAGCAGTCGTTCACATTGGTGAAATAGCATAGCATTTTAAATTACATGTTTTTTTTATGTCAACAAGATAATAATTTGCATAAATTTTTACAGAACAACCTTTTATTACCTCTGTTTTTGCAGCCGATTCACCATCATCCCAACCTGTGGCAGTGCCTTCATCCCTACCTTCACCAGTGGTAGGCCCAACACAGAAACCAGACATCATGCATATCTCCGTTGGGAAATTTTTCAGTTGCATATTTATAAATGTTAGTATTGCTTCACTGGAATGTTACGGTATGATATTCTACTCTAAGTAACATAAGTCATTATATTATGCATGCCTTGTTTAAGTTTTACTTGAGTTATGTGGTTGACATTTAAAAAAAACGTTAATTTTATGACATACCATTACATACTAATTTGTGGAGTTTAAACATATGTAGCACTGTTTTGTCAACTAAACATAATTATTCAATAAGTATTTGTTTGTAGCCCTCTGTCATATGATGAAGACAGTGAGGAGGGCGACGATGATGATTCATGGCTACCATCACAATGCACGGAGGATGCTTCATATGAGCTTGACATCAATGTCACTGAAAGGTACACATTACTCTTAGTCAATGTAACATGGAAGAAAATTAGAAGAAATTAAATTTAGCATGAGTGAAGTTGCACAATACTGAGCCAAATTGTGGTGTCCTGTAACTTATGCTATATTTACTCCATAACCAGCTTCTTTGAGGACAGTTCCTGCTGATAACATTTGGCCTGTATCTTAGGCCCATGAAGAATGAAGAGACACAAAAACACATCCTGCCTGTTTATTGTTGTTTGAAAAAATTCTGATTGTGGTGGATAACATAAGTTATAGTGACTGTAACTTATGTTATCCACCATTTCAGGTCCAGAGTCTGATTATTCTTAACATTTTAAAAGTTTTGGTTGGCCATCATCGAATAATATAGATTCAAACACACAGGGAAGCAACATGAATCATAAATTTATCAGATGAAATTACTTATTGTAGCTTCCTGGTATACCGGGCACGGTCCTTCTGGCAGCGATTGATTATCAGAGTCACAAAGATTTACCATTGAAAAGAAATTGAAAGGGACACACTGTGTAAGTATGCAGGTACACATTAAGTATACATGTAACAACATGAACATGTAAATATTTTTGTTATGCATTATAATAACGACTATTGCCATTCCATTATAAGGCTAATTATTGATTGGATTTATTTATGTTGATGACGACTCTAACAATCAATGCCTATGATTGAGCATGTAATGTATGAGAAGACAGTTTTTTTTAAATGAAAGATATTTATTACGCTGCAATACATAAAAAATACAAAGCATAATAATAGCGTATGTACATTATGCATATATGTGTAATATTTAAAGTAACTTTTTATTTGCAATAATTCAGCTATTTACATAACATTTTTATATGCTGCCGTATTGCACATAAAAAAGGTTACTTTAAATATTTACATGTTTTAAAATATTTACATGTTGAATAAAAAATAAAAAATAAATTGCAAATGCCATACTGTGTAACAATGCAAGTTAATGACACGTCATTAAGTTTGTCTATTAATCTACAGCTACCTCAAAGTCTACAACAAACGGAGAAAGAAGTGGACTATTATCTTGAGCGAGAACCGAAACAGTGTGTACATAGTGTCCCTTCAGGAGAAGATCATCCGAGCATGCACTGACAATCCACTACCAAAACGCAGGATGCGTGGACTTAAACCTGATGACCCGCGCAACATTGCACCAACACTAGCAGCAGTGCCTGCGCCACCAACAGCAGATCTAGTGGCAAGGCATCAAACCCGATTTGGAAAAAATAAATATGCCTAAGATGGAAGTTGTCAATGAGTAACCTACATGTTAAGTAACATTTATTTTTTTAATAACAAACTATTATCAGTTAATTTATAAATTACCATGGTTACCTGATGATGTATAGTTATATAAAGTTTACACACTTTATTCTTGACAAGTAATGATTTCAACCTAACGTATGAACTTTGAATCCAGAGTATTGTCCACTTGCACTCGGAAATGTCTGCCTAATTTTCCACACAAAACAACTCAGAATCACATGTCGGTTCCTTGTTTCCAGTTTGCCATGTCGCCAGAAAACAAACTGGTGGTAGGCATAATGTCGCATGGCATCACTGTCTCCTCGTGCTGGCACGCCAAACACATCTGCTCTGTAGCGTTCCACCACTGTCAAAACTGTGGGGTCGAGTACGAGCAAGTCCATTTCCTAAAAAGAAATGTATACACCAGTACATTCAAACTGTAGCAGTTGCATTGAAATAAAACATGATTATGTATGTGTGATTAAATTGTTTAAGTAAAACTGGGTTTGCGGTCTGATCTGGACTTTCAGACTTGGAATATGTATTTTTGGATTTGCGTGGAAAACCCACTACAGTGTATATTAGCATTTTCCATTCCTGTGAAATTATGTCGCAAATCTGATGTTTCTGTGTATTATCATTGGGATTAACAAGGTTCCAAAGAATTTGTTATCCATCTGTTTGTTGTAATGGTCAGACCTACTGATATGTATTTATGATGTAGGTCAAACGGGTGCCAGACATTTTGGTAAAGGACACTTTGGGCAACAGACATTTTGGTAACAGGACATTTTGGTAATCAGACATTTCGGTAATAGGACATTTCGGTAAACTATTGAAAACAATGAGAATTATTTGGTCATTTGGTCATTTTTCAACAAAATTAATAATATTTACAGTGTGTACCTCTTTTTACAAAACTATTTAGAATACCAGGCGCCAATAGTGGCTAATAATAATGTTTTAATTTGAATGAATGTGAACTACGGTTGTATTAAGTAACAATTTATTCCATCCAAAGTAACACAAATATTCAGTATAAAAATTATGATGCTGCAGGTTCAGGGCAGTGGTTGTGGTCAATTCTCAACACTGGATTTGCTGGTAGCAAGTCTGTACACACTACCATGGCACGACTTGCTTGCACGACATACATGTGCAGCGCCACTGTATCACACCATTTTTCTGTTTCCTTGGTATAAGCATAGCCATTCCACAAAAGCTTAGCTTTCCCCTTGTTGTTGTCGACAACTCCATGTTCACAGGTATTACATTACCTTGTGTGTGTCTGGATAATGTGTGCAGCGAACCACTGATTGGCTGTAGCAATTGAACACTCTAACCTGTCCCCTCTAACCCATGGATTTAAATAACCATGACTGACTGACGTCCACTGTCTGGAAAAGTGACCAACCTAATTTCTAAATGGTTTAGCTGATTGGCACCACTGACATGGCAGACTGAACAGGTTTTAACTCATTGATAGATTTTATTACTTTACCGATTTACTTTATCATGTGTAATTAGTCCTTTGGGCCAAACGTCCAATGGACTATTGCCATCACTCTGCGTCTGCCGTTAGCTGCCATATCTCAGAAACCGTTCTGTAACTTTTTCTCAAATTTTGCATACGCATTTCGTATGGTAGTTCCACTATACACAAGAAATTTGTATTTGACTGAATCATTCTAAGGGCACCAAATGTCCCATAAAACGCTAAATTTGCTAACTAAATTGTTTACTGCAAGGAGAACAGCCTGGAGCTCTATTGACTGATTGACACTTTCTTAAACAACCTTTAACTGTGCTACATGCGAGATTGCAGCTCACCAACTCTCCTACAAGGTTTCTACAACCACTGGATATCGGCCTAAATAGTAAATGCGTTCAAATTGTACAGTATTTTTAATAACACATTAACTAATATATACAATCTTCACGAAACGGTCTACTTGAATATTTTATTTCCAGGTGTTTCTTCACTGGCATGTATGTAGTCTCCATTAAACATGTCAATATTTTACTTCCATCATAATCCTTGATGATCTGTAACTATGATTCACCAAAAAACATTCCATTAATAATTACAAACTCACAATATAGTCCAAAGGACTTCAGGGCCTCTTGGCCCATTTTTAAGTTCAAGAAATCTGACAAAACATGCCATATGCATAATAATAAATTAACAAAATTTACTGTCTATTACAAAAATGTATATAATTATCTATACAAGACACCTTTAAAAATGACCAAATAATTCTGATTATTTTTAATAGTTTTACCGAAATGTTTGATTACCAATGTCCTGTTACCGAAATGTCCTGTTAACAAAATGTCTGTTGCCCAACTGTCTATTGCCAAAATGTCCTTAACCAAAACGTCATGGATTCAGGTCAAACACACATATATGATATGACTTTGTTTGCAAAAATATATACTATATAGGTAGTAACAAATATGTAATTTCAGAAAATGGTGTTACAAATCGTACTGGGGTGTATGTTGGTGTGCATGGTAGATGTTCAAACAAAATACAGTACCTGCTTTTTTATTATAATTCCTGGAAAGCTCAAATTCTGCAATGTAGCATGTTTTTGATAACACCAGGCAAATTATGTGTCTGTATGTATGTGTGTGCACGCATGTGCATGCATGCGTATGTGTGAATTACACTATATATGGGTCATGTCTAAAGGAAATGCATATTTTGCAGTGCATTTGGAATAATACATTATTTCTGTGTTTGTGTATGTTTTTGATCAAAATTGGTTGATTATGTAATTTATTTTATAAAAAAGCATAGTTCACAGTTTCAAACTTGGTACCTCGGCATATTCTGTGTACCTGCACAGCATTTGGATCATAACATGAATATAAAATCTTTACCCTAAATATTTTGTCACTTGTATTTATAATTGTCATTCAAAATGTGCACTGTGATAAAAATATTTACCTGCATTTGCTCCTGTCTCTGATTGCGTAACCTCGCCATGCGAGCGCAGTCAGTCCTGTTCAGTGACAGTGATAGCTGCCTCAATCTTCTGCCACGCCCTCTCCCCACACCCCTTGCTCTTGCTGCACCCTGTTGTCTAACTGCCCCTCTTCCTCTCACTCCACGTCTTTCTCCCACTGCAGCTGTTTCCCTGGAACCATTCAAACTCTGTGTAAACAGATAATGTGATATGGTAAATAATTTGTGTATATATAACAATAACATTTATTTTGTGTACTTAGTCACCATGCAATGATTGACAGTGCATGGCAATACTTTAGAAAACGTGCTTTTACTGCCATAAACCTTGAAACATTGACGCATGCACATTACAGAAGAAAAGTAATATACTGTCTTTACTTTTATTTCATCACGGTTGTAAGCCAGTAAGGCCAGTAAAATAAAGACGACGACTACGACCTGCACAATTTCCAACATAACCCCGTCAACTAACGCGGCAAGAAATGACCCAGTCACTGAAAAGTGCATCCACCAAACAAAAAATCAAACACGCTACGAGCGTTGGCTACAGCTGGTTGTTATGCACTATGATTCGCCAGTCGACGTTGTAGGCCTATTCCGCAAAGAAGGAATCGTAACGAATGCATTAAAATGAAATTATGCTAACGATTTCAAGAAAACGAGTACACACACTCATAATATGATATAATTTTAACCAATAGACAGTAGACACGAAACTAGTCATACTGGTATTAGATGATAGTGTTAATTGACTGTGGGACCCTTCGGCTTCGTGTTGTCACTGTTGTTGATCGGACGGTATTCTCGATATTGTCGGACACAACTAAAGCGCTAATAATAGACTTTCGTTGACGGACACGCGTTAGTACTTTTGCAGTTTAGGCTCGCACCTCGAAAAAAACCATGATAACGGTCACCTGCAGTCACCAAACTTCACATCACATATCTACAACACCTATTCTACACATATACACTTGTCACGTGGTCAAACAATTAAATTTACTGTCTTTTATCGATCAAAATGTATAAGAAATTCACTCATTTTTGCGTGTATACATTAGTTCCACCGGATACAATTCGTACTTCAATAGTTATTGTAAAAAAGTTAATAAAATACACGATATTTCAATAAATAAATAAATTAAATAAGGTTATGTTAAATTTAATGTTAACAATTTATAGTATTTATTACAGTTATTGATTTAAGTAATTATTGCTGTATTTTAATATTGTCCACTTTATTTGTTGCAAAATTTAATGATGCATATCATTTTATATGTTGTACTGTGTACATTAAAAGTAATAAACAATAATTGAACAATTTAACATGGACAATAGTAGTGGTCAGATATAAGTTTGAGTGGTCATTTTATCATGTTGTTAAATTTTACCAGACGGCCATTATAACGAACGTATATTCGGATGCCAGTAAAAGTAATCAATGCTCATTGGTTAATAATTTGTGTAAAATTTCAGCGCTTGATATTATCATCCTCTAAATCATTAATTTATTTATATTAAAGGATAATTTCTGTGAATGTCTTGTGCAAAGGTACACTGTAAAGGTATGCTGTATAGGTAAATTAATATTATATAAAGAAATTGTGTAAAGTAACAAATGAGGCAATTCTGGTTGTTAGACTTGTGTGTTTGAGTTATATAAAAAACGGTTGAAATCAATAAGTATAATGCGGCATGGCAATCCACTCTCAGTGTTGAGCGTAGGTTGCCAAAAGGCCCATAAGTTGGGAGATGTGATGTGTGCATACGCTCCACCTTGCTAAGGTAAAAAAGTTTCACTTGTCGGAAGCCAGTTACGTTTGAGGTTTAAATGGGGGGTGCTGTATGATGTCTCAAAGAGAGGTTGTTTGGGAGCTTACAACTGCAGCTTAATAAAATAATGCACGTCCAAAATCATTATGAATCTAATTTGGTTGTAGTCTGTAGTTTCACGAGGACAGAACTTCCACGTCATCATAGAAAGCTGTGAATATAATAACATATAAGATGATGAAGGCGAAATGTTGAAACAAGCGAGAGTGTGGCATGGCGAGATGTCAAATTCGGGATGGATCCATTCCAGGACATCCATTCTCTTGGACATCTGAAGGGTTTATCCAGTTTGACCAGCTACACGAACATGGTGGACTGCAGCTATCGGAAGAAACAACAACAACACATGGTTCTTTTCAGAGCCGACCAACACTTTGCAAAATATATTGAGACATGAGGGTTTATTCATAAGTATAAGTTCTCCAAACATTCACCAATTCATCTTTAAAAGGGGCACATTGTCACATAACACATCAATTAGAAATTTACAAACAACTTAACATTATCATGTTTTACCAATACATACAATAATCTGCCAAATAATATTTCATACAAAGGTTTTCATGATCATTAATACTATGCCAATATTATAATAAAGTAGTTTGATATAGCTATTTTTTAATCCACATAAAACAATCTCTAATATTGTTAACATAAAAAATATGAACAACAGGAATAATTTATAATAAACCAAAGAACATATTTCCGAAAGGAAGCATCCATGGCGTAATGCCCCCCAAATACACCATTTTAAGATTATAACCGGAATGGATCAGAATTAAATCCCATAAAATATTTATCAACACCTTTATACAGTCTTTCATACCGATGACATTATTGATGTTAAAAACTGTTAAAACTGTTGAACCATTCAGTAATTTCATGGCAAGCACACGTGTTAACTACATTTTTTAATTCACCTGTCACTGTTTATAATAAAGCTCACTTATTATTTTCAGGAAGTAAAACAATATTTTGTTTGCAAAACAAGATGTTTGTAAAACACAAAACACATTATTACATGTATTGTATCAAAGCTATGATGAGTTGCCTCTGATAAACAATATTAAAAATGCACCAGTATTTACACAAACCAATAGTCGTAATAAAACCTCCACTTACTGTCAACACTGCATTTAAGGTAATCTTATTTAATTAAATATCGCGTATAGTATTAACTTTTTACAATTATTATTGAAATATGAATTGTGATCTATCCCCAAGTCTGGAAGTAACCATAAAGTGGCGCCACCTACCGGAGTATCCGGTGGAACTAATGTATACACGCAAAAACGAGTGAATTTCTTGTACATTTTGATCGATAAAAGACAGTAAATTTAATTGTTTGACCACGTGATAAGTGTATATGTGTAGAATAGGTGTTGTAGATATGTGATGTGAAGTTTGGTGACTGTAGGTGACCGTTATCATGGTTTTTTCGAGGTGCGGGCCTAAACTGCAAAAGTACCCACGCGTTTGCTTAATAACAGTCGTAGCAGTAACACGATCTCAAACAAAGATCATTTCACAAATACAGTGACAAACGGAATACTTATGACATTTCATTGTTTAACTTACATCCTGGATGGATTCTTGGAAGCCATGATGACAGCGTACTATTGACATCTGAAGCTCGGCCCACGTCGGGTCACGACCTTTCGCGGAATTTTCCGAACTCGCAATTCGGGGATTTGAGTGACAGCGCGTTGATTCTTCTAAACATTTAACGGTTCAATCCAAAAGTTGATTTCTGCTTCGTTAAAAACATCTTTGGGCAGCCAGTACGCTATAATAGATATAATTTATACTGTATAACACGATTTTGCAATAAAAACGAAAAGCCACGAAGTGAGACTGTCCCTTTAAAGTGTTACCTGAAGAAGTCAAAGATGCTATAAGAAACCTTGACTGTAACAAGAGTTGTGGCCTTGATGGTATGTTTGCAGAGCACCTGAAGTTCTGCAGTGAACGCAAACTGCCTTTACTGTCAATATGCTTCACAGGTCTGTTGGTGCGTGGCGTACTGCCAAGTTGTGATTTCTGTTATATTAGTGCCCATAATCAAGGATAAATCTGGCAAGATAAACAGTAAAGACAACTATAGGCCAATAGCACTGGCAAGTGTTATGTCTAAAGTTTTTGAAAAAATCTTGCTCAGCAGAATGGATGACTTTTTAACAACCAGTGACAACCAGTTTGATTTTAAAAAGAAGCATGGCACTGACATGTGCATTTATGTACTAAAAGAGGTTATTGCTAAATATCAAGCCTTAAATAACTGTTTGATTATGTGTTTTCTTGATGCATCTAAGGCTTTTGACCGTGTAAACCATACTGTACTTTTTTAAAAGCTAATTGACAGAGATGTTCCTGGTTACATTGTTAGAATTATAGTGTTTTTGTATGCGAACCAACAGATGTGTGTAAGATGGGGCAGTCATGTGTCTGACAGTATTTATGTAAGTAATGGAGTTAGACAAAGAGGTATTTTATCCCCCTATTTGTTCAGTGTTTACGTGGATGGTTTATCCACTGTAATTAATGGTTGCAATGAAGGATGTTATGTAGTATATAACTGTGTAAATAATATTATGTATGCTGATGATCTTGCAGTACTTTGTCCGTCCAGCAGACCCTTCTCACCGTCTGTGATCAATATGGATTATCTCATGACATAAGGTACAATGCCAAAAAGAGTATGGTCGTGATAATTAGAAACAAGAGTTGTAAGAATGTTAAATTTCCAAGTTTTATGCTTCGTAACGACAAACTATGTGAGGTAGAATCTGTAAAATATTTGGGTCATATAATTTCAAATAGTATGCTAGATGACAATGATATATCTAGACAATGTCGCCAGTTGTAGGCACAAGGCAACATGATCATAAGAAAATTTCATATATGTTCAAATGATATAAAGAAGACATTGTTTACTACTTTTTGCTCACCTATGTATACTGCCCATCTATGGTGGAATTTTCATAACTACGCAATCAGGAAATTGTACGTTTCTTACAACAATATTTTTGAATGGTGTTAGGTTATGACAGATACTGTAGTGCTAGTGAACTGTTTGTTAACAGTAATTTACCTAACTGTGCTGCTGTTATTATAAATTTGACATATAGATTTATATGCCGACTGCAGTTCTCAAAAAACATAATTGATTCGTAGCATTATTAATAGTGACGTGAAATACATGTCTAAAATATGGAAATACTGGTTCAATTATATATATATATACATTTTGTTGACGGGTTATTTTTCATTCTGTACATTGTAACTATTGTTTATAACACAACTATAAAACCATGATAATGTACTTGTATGTTGCATGGAGTAAAGCAATTATTATTATATATAACCACATTTTGAGTCCCCGCAACTAGGTTGCATCAAACGGCTTCTCATTTCCTGTTTTATTTCGTACTCCCAATTTAGTATATATATTACTCCTTTGTTGGATCATGATTCGGTAATATCTACATTAAATCGACAGACAAACGGACAGGCTGACAGACGGACGGACGGGCAGACAGACATAGGGACGGACATAGGACGGACGGACCAGCAGGCAGCTGCCTATAAATTCGTCGATGTGCAAATGTAATAAATGAAGAGTAGATAAGCATTCACCATAAGACCGTTCACTGACTCACTCCTGACTTTCTCTCGTTTGCGGAATAGTTGCTGTGACAATCCATTTGGATAGGTTGTCAGACAATCCGTTTAGACAGGTTGTCAGACAATCCGTTTAGACAGGTTGTCATACAATCCGTTTTGACTGGTTGACAGACAATCCGTTTGGACAGGTTGATAAACAATCCGTTTAAACAGGTTGTAATGAAATCCGTTTGGACAGGTTGTCAGACAATCAGTTTAGACAGGTTGTTATATATTCCGTTTTGACTGGTTGACAGACAATCCGTTTAGGCAGGTTGTTAGATAATCCGTTTTGACTGGTTGACAGACAATCCGTTTGGACAGGTTGTCATACAATCCGTTTGGACAGGTTGTCAGACAATCAGTGTAGAGGAATTTGCTGAATAGTTGCTGTGACAATCCATTTAGATATGTTGTCAGACAATCCGGTTGGACAGGTTTTCAGACAATCCGTCTTGACAGGTTGTCAAACAAATCCTTTTGACAGGTTGACAGACATTCCGTTTTGACAGGTTGGCAGACAATCCGTTTGGACAGGTTGACAAAAACAATCCGGTTGGACAGGTTGACAGACAGACCTTTTGGACAGGTTGACAGACACTTCATTTAGATATGTTGTCAGACAATCCGGTTGGACAGGTTGTTAGACAATCCGTTTGGATAGGTTGTCATACAATCCGTTTGGACAGGTTGTTAGACAATCCGTTTTGACAGGTTGACAGACAATCCGTTCGGACAGGTTGACACACAATCCGTTTCGACAGGTTGTCATACAATCCGTTTTGACAGGTTGACAGACAATCCGTTTGGATAGGTTGTCATACAATCCGTTTGAACAGGTTGACAGATAATCCGTTTGGATAGGTTGTCATACAATCCATTTGGACAGGTTGTCATACAATCCGTTTGGACAGGTTGTTAGACAATCCGTTTAGACAGGCTGACAGATAATCCGTTTGGATAGGTTGTCATACAATCCATTTGGACAGGTTGTCATACAATCCGTTTGGACAGGTTGTTAGACAATCCGTTTAGACAGGCTGACAGACAATCCGTTTGGACAGGTTGACATACAGTCCATTTAGATATGTTGTCAGACAATCCGGTTGGACGGGTTGACAGACAATTCGTTTGGACTGGTTGCCAGACCATCCGTTTGAACAGGTTGTCAGACAATCCGTTTAGACATGTTGACTGACAATCCGTTTGGACAAATTACCAATCAACGAAATAAAAAAAGTTCTGTAATGGTTTAATATTTTTATTATTTTTTTATTATACCAATATAAAATAAACGATCTCGATGTTTATATAGGTATACATGTTCAAATACTGTAGTCACGTTTAATTGTTACCTGACAGCCCTGACATACAGGTCAACATAACAATGTGTCGTATCTTGTATTGCCTTTCAGAAACACCGATTATCAAAGAGATAGTCCCCTGTGTGGGGACATTACATGTGCATGCAATAATGTTGTGTATTTTGATATCTTTACATTTTATTTTTAGAGCTAATGAATTGATTGGATGGTCAACGGATGAGATTTGCTGTTTTAAAATGTATTGTTTAGGACAGACAATACTGTATTTTTTTTTATTTTATATGAAAAGGCCAAAATACCTCAAGCCAATGGTTACCAACGGCAACGTAGGTCATGGAGACTTGTGATCAGATGTCACGGTTTGGGATTGTACCCGGTGTCAGATTGTCCTTTTCGCATTGCGCGTGCGTCAAAATTGAAGATATTTCAAGCCGCGGCTATCAGGATATCTAAGTGACAATAACGATATATAAGTGACATTAATTAAGGTTAGAATTCTAGAGCATGGCTAAGGTTACGGTTAAATTAAAACTTGTAAACAATTTTAATGCATGCGCAATGCGAAAAAAATATTTGAAACCGGGTACAACGGTACAACCTCAAACTGTGACACCGGTCAATGCAGCTAGTGGTCACTGAGTCTGTCACGGGGGGGGGGCTGCGTGAAACGACAGGATCTGGACCTTTACAGTCTTGGAACAACGCAGATATCTTACCGAATGCCAGTTTGGGGTTGTCAACGATGAATCGGCAATATCTGAGTGGAAGCAACTCTCTCTTCTTTCTCTGTATTTCCTCCGCGATTGCGTCACTGTCGGCGATGTCTGAGACAGTATTACTCGGTCCTGTCTGATCATTGGCAACTGGCTCTGCATTCCCTTTTCTCGTGTTGAATGTCACGTCGTCAATGGCTGTCACAGCCTCGTCCTTCGTGCTGTTCGCCATACTGTCGACTGACGTGCTGTCTCTGATGAGTTAGGTCAACCTATAAAAGTATGGATTGTAAAACTGGCATTAGTAGGTCCGTTCCGTGTTGAAATGAGGATTGTTACACATCGTCTATGTCCGGGTACGCGTTTGACCTCATGTAAATTCCGTTATCTACAGTTCCCATATATGCAGTTACGCACACACAGCTACTGGCTGTAACGACGGCATGTCGGCGTCATGGGTGACTAGCTATGCGGGTCCTGCGGTAATATGGACAAGTGGTCTATTTTTACGCAGAGACGACGTCCTGTTTAGCGTTGGTTTTATGTACATATAGATATAGTGACGTGTATAACTTGTCAATTCTACCGCATGCTTCAGACATCAATGGAACGTTGTGAAATCTAGTCCGTTTTTAAACAGTCTGGGCCACTATGTAAATTGGCATGTTTTGCTATATTAAATATAAAATACTTTTATATATAGATAATCCTGTAACGTAAACCTGAAATCTTTAAATCCAAGATGACGCCCAGAAAGTAATGTTATTTTGTTATAATCATATTCCATGCCTACAAACACATAGGTCTAGCCAACAAAACCAGCTTTCCATATGGTTTAGAAGAGTGTAGTTTGGCGGCGAGTTATTTTATTTTGTCATAATAGCATTCCTTTTCCTCAAATTTGTCGGAATAACCACCAAAATCAGCCTTCTATGTGGCTCAGAAGAAGATACATGAGAAAATGCTGGAAATACAATGGCGGCCAACTTGAAATCTAAGATGGTGGCAGTAAAGCAATGTTATTTGTACTAATCAAATATCATGTCCATGTATATAGGCTTTGCCACAAAAATCACAATTCTACATGACTTATAAACCCGGGTACCACTAACATACGTTTTCTGCATATTGTTGTCTTTTGTTTGTTTAATATTGCTGGCACTGTGCACGAGGGACGGGAAGGATGTGCGTGCATGTATTCTTTCATTCGTGTACAATAATGAATAATGATGTAATCTTGGGCGGTAGATCTTTGTGACGAATTATCTTTGGCAAGTATTAACGACACAGTGTATTTTGCTGACAGAAGCAGACTACATTTTGTCGAGTTCGGGTTTCTTTTATCTGAGATAATTTCAAACAGCACGTTTAATTGACAGGATCTGGAGAATAACGGACTTGCTTAACTTAGCCTTCCAGCTCGTCACTTCATCTGTGCATCTATGCTTGAGTGCAATAACATTATATAGCTCACAAAGACGAACTAACAGGACACGTTGCAAAATGCTGACAACTAAAATTACTTTAGAATCGACAGTTCACTCAGTGGAAAGCCACCACTTGCGTATTTAATTTAGTCGCATGTCGCAAGTGCCCTTTTAATCACTGCTCACCGCGCTCTATGTGCCCTTTTACTAAAATGGCATCCTGCCCTTTTGGGCAGAACACCGAGTTATGCTCATTGACCTAAGCACTGCCTTCGATACGATCGACCACACAATGCTTCTCAATCGTCTACAACTGCGCTATGGCCTCGCAGGAGTTCAATTACGCTGGATTGAGTCGTACCTTTGTGATCGCTAACAAAATGTTGTTGGTAGCGCAACTTCAAGCAAAACAACTTTACACACTCGTATGCCGCAAGGATCAGTGTTAGGTCTACTGCTGTTTTCTTTATATGTGCAGCCAATCGGTATGGTTACGATCAATTTAAAGTATCACCATTATGCCGATGATTTACAAATGTTATGTCACTTCGATAACTTGAATGTAATTTCTCTTACGACCATTCTGCATCGTGTCGAGCAGGTCATCGACGACATCAAACACTGGATGACGTTCAACCACTTGCTGATGAACGATGCAAGAACTGAGGTTCTGCCAGTTGTACCCAGGTCAGAATCTGATTTGGTTGCTGGACTACATATGCTGGATAACATGTGCCCGTCGATTGCGAGAGTCCAACGTCTATGCTGCCGAATGCGTGAGAGATATTGGTGTCTACTTAGGCAAACCCCTTGACATGACGGCGCAGATTTCTTATACACTTAATACCTATTTATTGCATTTATGTAACATCGGCCAAATTCGTTACCTGCCACAGTCGACAACATAACGTGTTGTCAATGCAATGATTACGTCACGTTTAGATTTGCAAATCGCGTTTGTTTGTCACTTCTGCCAAGAACAGCTACTGCATATACACACCTGTATAAAATAAACAAAAGCGGACCGAGGATAGACCCCTGTGGAACACCGTGTGTGACATCCTGCTGAAGTGAGTCCCTAGAACTGTACTTAGCATACTGTTTCCTGTTTGAAAGGTAACTCTTAAACTATTTGAGTGGAGTACCCCTTACACCGTAATATTCAAGTTTGAGTAATAGGATTTGGTGGTTGATCGAATGCTTTACTTAGATCCAGAAAAACAGTAAGGACAGAGTCCTTTGTTCTAGTGCATTAATAACGTCACTAGTAAAAGCGGTATTAGCAAAGTAAAAGTCCTTCTATGTACAACTTTTCCCAGTATTTTAGAAATTGAAGGTAACAAAGATATTGGTCTATAATTTAAAAAGTCATCAGTAGCTTTAGACTTATAGACAGGTATAATTGTTGCTATTTTTATTTCGTCAGGCACCATTCCCTCACCTATTGATTTATTTATTAAAATAGTTATTGGTAAGGCTATTTGTTCACTGAATAATTTCATGGGGCGGGGACTAAAATTGTCATATCCAGAACTGGTCTTAGGTTGGAGAGACATTATTATTTGCCTGATTTCATTTACATCGGTCGGACTCATGAAGACACTTCTTGGATTTTGTTTAGGACAATTCTGAAGATATTTAGTAAATTGCTGTTTAGGTTGAGGGATTGCATTTGCGTGGTTTGAACCAACATTAGTAAAAACATTACAGAATATATTATACATTTGATGAGGGTCCTTAATTAGATAGTGTGACGAAATGCCTGATATATAATTTTTTCCCAATCATGGTTCTGAGTAATTTCCAAGTTCTTTTAGAGTCGTTCTTAAATGTTTTTAATTGATTAGTATAGTATGTTGTTTTGACAATTTGTTTTAGTTTATTATACATATTTCTATACTGTACGTAACGGATGTAAGTAGAATGTGTCTTAGATTTGCCGATACATTTCCTATAGAATTTGTTTGATGCTACTGACGATTTTAATAGACCTTTAGTCATCCACTCATTCCGTATTACGTATTTGGGATTAATTTTAACCATTTTCTCCGGCGCGAATGTCTGAATAACATAGTTAAGTTTTTAGTGAATTCCCTGAATGCATTATCTGTATCTAACTGGTGTAAATACGTCCAATCAATTTCGCGGAGTGTAGGTGTTATATGACCAATGGATTTGGCAGACATGGGTCTGTGTTTGAACATTAACGACTCATTTGATTTTGTATTAGCCTTCTGCTTACTAATTAAACATAATATAGGCAGGTGATCGGATATATCACTATATAATATGCCAGAATGAACAAATGGGGTTGTATGTCGTACATATATGTTATCAATAAGGGTAGCGGATGTATGGGTGATACGCATTGGTTTGGTAATTGTTGGAAGGTGTTAGCAGCTAGGTGTAAGCATAGTAAGTCGGATGAAGGTTTATATGAGTCCATTTTTAGTTAGTCAAAATTTTGATCAGTGCCAATTATGACCTGATGGTTAGAGCGTTGAATCTTATTCAGTATTGTCTCATATCTTTGAATAGATGAAGAGATGCCGAGAATATAATATTCCGCTCTGCATCGTTGACTACGAGAAGGCTTTCGACTCGGCGCAAACTCAAGCAATGCTGACCTCCCTTCAGGAACAGGGGATAGTAGATGTGTACATCGATCTCCTGAAAGACATCTACACTAACAACTCGGTGACAGTCCACCTATACAAAAAGAGCAGCAAGATCAACATCAAAAGAGGAGTACGACAGGGTGACACCCTATCGCCCAAGCTGTTCACGGCAACACTCGAAAGCATATTCCGAAGACTGACCTGGGAAACCAGAGGCTTGAGGATAAACGGAGAATATCTCAGCCATCTTCGCTTCGCCGACGACATAGTCACATGCGCTACTACACCGCAAGAACTACAAAAACATGCTGCAGGAGCTAGCTGATGAAAGTGAAAAACAAGGTATAAGGATGAACATCTCGAAGACAAAAGTGATGCTAGGAAATGACACCAATACATATAAACACTATGCAAATAGAGAACGTTGAAAGCTACGTCTATCTGGGACAGCGATACAGTATCAGAGACAAAAACCAAGACAAGGAGATTCAAAGAAGGATCACCGCCGGCTGGACAGCTTTCACCAAACACCGGGACATCTTCAAGGGTAACTTTGGAACCTGCTTGAAGAGACAAGTGTTCAACCCATGCATACTTCCAGCGATGACATAGGGTGCGGAAACATGGGCATTCACCATCCAGGCAAAGAACAAGCTAGCAGCTGCACAAACAAAGATGGAAAGAAGTATGTTAAACATCACACATCGGGAGAGAAAAAAAAACATCTGGATAAGGCAGAAGACAAAGGTCATAGACGTGACAGAACAAACCAGAAGACAGAAGTGGACCTGGGCAGGGCACATTAGCAGACTACGAGATAACGATGGACATCGCGTATCACAACCTGGAGACCTTGCGAAGGGAAACGATCTAGAGGAAGACCAGCGAGACGGTGGAGAGACGAACTAGACGATTACTGGAAGGGCACCGTCTGCACAATGATGATGATGATGACGATCATGATGATGATGATGTAATAATGACACTTGAGTCCAACTTAATTATATATATATATATATATATATATATATATATATATATATAGTTGTATGTGTATCAATCCTTGTCAACAACGAAACAAAACAAATGAAAAGAAGATATTCATTAAATGAAATAACGTCATGAATGATGAAAAGTTCATTAATGACTTTTCCAAAATAAACCCCTCCTGGCCGGCTTTCCAGTAAATAAAAAACAATTCAGAAATATGAAACTGCTGGCTAACCAGTCTTCATACTTGTAAAAAATAATTAAAGTTTTCACTTTACGAATATTGAAACAAGAATCACACTAACAAAAAGAAAAAAGATGACCATGTTTTACATCAACCTGACATCTCAATCATTGGATGGTGAGTGTCAGGGCAGGGGCGGGATCAACCCGCAGCTCGGTCGCGCTAACACGATTTCGCGAAGACCGAGTCCTCATTCAGGACCACGGTCGCGTTACGCGAAGTCCAAGTCATGGGATGGTAAGTGTCAAGGGAGGGGCGGTATCAACCCGCAGCTCGGTCGCGCTAACACGATTTCACGAAGACTCGTCAATCAGGACCACAGTCGCGTTACGCCAAGTCCAAGTCTTTCACCGTATGGATTTCTCTAATCAGTCCAGCTTTTGTTTTTATGAGGACTCGTCCTGGAAATTTCACGATGCGCCCGCACGCTTCGTGAGCCTCATAATAGGAGCCAAGCCCACAGTAATGTTGCACAGTCTCATAAAATAATTTGTTATAGGTGTAGTCCAACAGGCACTTGAATGGTGTGATACGTACACTTGTAGGCCCTACCTGGGTGGCATAGTCCAGTCTGTCCACATCGATGCCGCTCTGATGCCTTCACACTGCCTTCCGATGTGGTTTGGTTGTAACATAATATTGATTGTGTTACCTGTTCCGCATAAGGTGATTGTTGCTAAGCAAAAAACAATAATGACAACTTTTACGAGATATCGTATTGCACACATTCGTCAGGTGGCAACACCATTGTGACATCGACCATTAATAGGGCCTATAAGCGCCTCGTTTTCACTTTGGACTCAGCTGGCGACACTCCTTGTGTTGTCGCCCGCACAGGGAATAGGATATATATTTTAATTTATGGTATAATCACAGGAATGACACAGAAGACCTATGAATGTTCCTGTTTCCGTCTGATGGAAATATCTCTCCTCGTTCACGTCGTTCTTCTGCAGCTTATTTAATCCATCAATCTCACCCTGCCCCTGGATATACCGGAGGGATACAACCGGTCGCCACACAGCAAGCGGCTTGGCCGTCTCCACGACTCGCTCGCGCAGGTCGGGATCTCGGTGTTGTCTGGAGCGTGCATAACCATCAGTAGATCCGCCTTCCTGCTACTCCCTGGGATCATACTCTTCATGCCGTTCGGCGTCATCTTATTCGCCACTATTCTCCATTGTCGTCGCCCTAGGCTTCTTCTCGACGCTAGTCGGCGTATTGGGTCTTGAAGACGACCGTGGCTCAATCAAACCGTTCAAGCGTTGTCTGTGGAAAGTAGTCACGTGTAAAATTTGCAAGAAATTACTGAGTCGCCAGCCACACTAGATAACTACACGTGGTCTCACTCTCGCGCAATATCATCCATCCTACGGCCATTGACTAAGCACCTCAAGTTGTTAGACGATAGAGACTGTAAAGCTAGCCGCACAACGTCCGATTGTTCACGCTGCGACGCATCTCGACCGTCGTAGCTCAATCGCTGAAGATCGTAAGCTTAAGACTGGCCTACGACTCACCGCCGCACATCGCTAGGATTGTCAACAACTGGATATATAAATCTAGCGTTATTCTTATGAAACATTGGCTGCCATCTTTCTGTTTGTATTCGAACTGTTGTAAGATGGCACAAACAGCAAGAAGGCCCAGGCTGTAAAATAGCCCATGCTGAAAGATGGATCGTGTTTAAAACTGCCCAAAAGAAATGGAGAGCTGGTGCCTGGATTGTCGCGCTGTTTAAGAGCATACTCATTATTGCATTGGACCTCATCCACCATTTTATACCATTGTCGCTATTGCTGGAGATTCAAAAGCAAAATGTATTGTTACAATGGAATCATCTATTGTCTCGCTGCTTGGCCATTGCTTCAACATCCGTCACAAATGTAGCATCATGTAAAGCAAGGCCCAAGTCTCTTCAATGTATGTAATCAATAAATATAATTACTATAAACGATTACATCAATTAATTCAATTGCACGTCATCATTCATCGTTCTTTGATGTTTTTTTGGTAAAATGGTTAATGGATATAAGCTGTCGTAAATGACGAGGAAGTGCATTCCAGAATATTGGTTCTCAATGTTGTTTGTATTTGTTGGAAATAATACAAATTGTGGTGTCTAAGATTGTTTCCATGTTCATGAACATCATTGGTATCCTTTGTGGTAGTTTGCCGCATATATAAACATACCTAGTTAATGTAATACATATCTTTTACAGACTATTTCTTTGAGAATACAGGATCCTGATAGGCGATGTATCGATATGGTACAACCCTCCTAAAGCACTCGGCCAATGAATGACGTATCGCCCGGGGCAGCTGTAGCGTTGTTGTATCGGGTCTTTTGCATGTTCGCGGCGATGGCAGCATTTTTTAATATCTTCAGTTTTATTTAGTCTTTCTGTATTCTATATGCTGCTAATTACCCCTGTAATGAGTCAGCGATGACATTGCAGTCGCATACTGTCTGTTCGGTACCTCTCACACACCTGACCGGGAAACATCTCCGGTCACGGGGAAGATTCAGTGGGCTAGAGGTAGAGACCACTACTCTGTGAGTCCACGACAGATTGCACATTCACCCCCGTTTGTTATTCCCCTTGCATGATAGAGCTTTTAGTGTCTCTTCCGAAAGACACAGGAAACACGAGGTGAACGAAATTGCCCAAGTTTCAATGAAACGAACCACCGATCTACAGTCCGGGGCTCTACCGCGTGACCACTGCTCCCCTACTCATTGGACACTTCTCAGTTCGTCGCAGTACCACGCCATATATCGTGAAATGCTCCAAATCCGCGGCTAATTAGTTCGAGAGGGAGACAACACAGCTCTACATCTGGTCAGCATGTCACCAATCGGGTGATCACTATTTGTGTAGGCAAGAGGATCGATAGTTTTTAATAGTGTCAGGTATGCATAACGAAACTCGGTATTCAAGAAGACGCAACGCTTATGTACGAATACCTCGAGCTTAGCCAAACTAGCAGGTAACATAAAAGCTCAATGAATTACGCACGAAGGTTCACGGTGCGCCCGCACGCTTCGTGAGCCTTATCATTGGAGCCAAGCCCAGACTTGAATCCAAGATCGCTTTGAATAACTGCTAGCCATGTCATGTGTGGTACGAACTTGCATAGATTATGGAATGGCATACAGGCATAATTATAAGTATTGCATGCTTAATTAGTCAGTGATACCATATATATCTATCACACTGTATATGAAACATAGGATATAAAATACAGCATAATGTTATAGCAAGACATATCATGGTGACTTGTAAACAGAAGAAGGTAACTGTTCATGCTAAATGTAAATATTCAATGTTCGTAGTGATTACGACACCACCTGGCGCACTACCACTAAATATTATAACTAACACCTATATTTGATTTACCCTACATGTCAATGTAAATGTGTTGCTCACATTTTGGCTGATATGTCACAGAACAATGTCAACGAGTCCTTCACTTCCGCTTACAAATCCACTCACGGCGTTGACACGGCCCCTGTCTGTGAACACAATGACATTATGCTCTCAATGGATAATGAGAACGTTGTTATCGTGGTGCGTCTTCACTGTCGACCACAGTAATGTTGCAAAGAGTCTCACAAAATAATATGTTATAGATGTAGTCCAACATTCACCTGAATGGTGTGATACATATACATGTAGGCCCTACCTGAGTGATATAATCCAGTCTGTCCACATCCACGCCGCTCTGTTGCCTTCACACTGCCTTCCCGTGTGGCTTGGTTTTGACATAATATTGATTGTGTTACCTGTACCGCATAAGGTGAGCAACAACAATCATGGCAACTTTTACGAGATATCGTACTGCACACAATCGTCAGGTGGCAGCACCATTGTGACATCGACCAGTAATAAGGCCTGTAAGTCTCGCGCCTCGTTTTCATTTTGGAGTCAGCTGGCGACATTCGTTGCGCTGTCGCCTGCATTGGGAATAAGATATATTTTCATTTGGGGTATAATCACAGGAATGAGACAGAAGACTGATGAATGTTCCTGTTTCCGACTGATGGAAAGATCTCTCCTCGTTCACATCATTCTTCTGCAGCTGATGTAGTCCATCAATTCACTCTCGCGCAATATCATCCGTCGTATGGCCGTTGCTCTTGCGCAGCACCACCGACGTGCGGCCAGTGTTGTTAAACAATGCAGACTGTTAGATGACCCATATTGCAAGATGGTACAAAATGTAAGACAGCCCTTGTAGTAAGATGGCCCAGACAGTATTACGGTTCAGACTTACAGACAATCCATGTAGTAAGGTGATCCAGACAGTAAGACAGGCCATGTTGTTAGATGGACCAAACAGCAAGACTGCCCAGATTGTAAGTCAAATCATGTTGTAAGATGGCCAACGCAGTAAGACTGTCCCGACAGTTAGTCATGTTGTAAGATGGCACAAACAGCAAGAAGGCTGTAAAATGGCCCATGTTGTAAAATAGCCCGTGTTTAAAACTGCCCAAAAGAAAAGGACAGATGGTGCCTGGATTGTCGCGCTGTTTAAGAGCATAAACATTATTGCATTGGACCTCATCCCTCATTTTATAACACTGTCGCTATTGTTGGAGATTCAAAAGCAAAATATATTGTCACAAAGGAATCAATGGAATGCACAGTTGCGACACGGAACAAAGGAGACTGAGAGGAGGGAAGGTGGCATGTGTGAAGGAACAAGGAAATGAAAAGAAGACAGAGGGACGTAGGAAAAGTGTTCAGCAGAGGAAAAGAAAACGGGTCGGTATGGATAGATCAGCAGGTGATCAGACTGTACAGAACGAGGAGAGACGCGACAGCGATACAGGTGGTGAAGAGGTAGCTATCACGCAGGCAGTTGGTAAGACTGTGAAACAGAAGACTGAGAAGAAGACAGATGGAAGAAGACAGAGTGTTCAGCAAAATACAGAAAACATGAGAGGCGTGAAGGTGACAGGGAATAAAGTGACCGTAGAGAAGGAGGTAGGAGGGGAAAGGGACGTGGGAGAAGAGAAGAACATGTGATGGGAGGAAAGATGAAGGGACGAAAGGAAATGAGACTAAATGTGCTAGAAGAGAGGTTGACAGGAGGAAAGGGGACAAAAGAAAAAAACGACAGGAAAGAATGTAACGGAAGAGAATGTCACAGGAGAGAAGACGGCGGGGGAAAGACAACAACCAGCCAGAAACAAACCGGAGAAGGAGCTACTCTGAAGCAGTGATTGAGGGGGCAATGAGAAAAGAGAAAATGATACAAAAACTGAGGGATCTTAGTTATGAAAAACGCCTAAATGAATGTGGTTTAACAACACTACAGACCTGTAGATTGAGAGGAGATCAAATAGAAGTGTTTAAAATATTGAATGGTTATGAAAATATTGATAGAAATATTTGTTCTCAGTTAAGAAAGATAGAAAGACTTGAAGTTACATTAGTAAATGAGCAGTTTATATTAGATATAAGAAAGTTCTCATTTTCTCAAAGGACTGTAAATGAATGGAACATATTATCTGCTGATTGTGTGGGTGCTAGTAGCGTGAATAAGTTTTAAAATAGAATTGACTCATACCTCAGAAGGATGGGATACAAGTAGATAAAAGGGTTGGACTTTCGATAAGCCAAAGGACTTCCTTGTCCACCTGCCATCTAGAGTTAATTCTCTGGGTGGCAATCCTGTTAAATATTGTTAAAATATATTGTCTCGCTGATTGCCCATTGCTTCAACATCCGGCGCAAATGTAAAATCATGTAAAGCAAGGTCCTAGTCTCTTCAATAAATGTAATCAATAATTATAATAAGTATAAACAATTACATCAATTAATTCAATTGCATGTCATCATTGATCGCTCTTTGATGTTTTTCGTAAAGTGGTTAATAGGTATAAGCTGTCGTAAATGACGAGGAAGTGCATTCCAGAATATTGGTTCTGAATAGTATTTGTTATACATTTTTTTGTATTTGTTGGAAATAATACAAATTGTGATGTCTAAGATTGTTTCCATGTTCATGAACATCATTGGTATCCTTTGTGGTAGTTGGCCGCATACATAAACATACCTAGTTAATGTAATACATATCTTTTACAGACTATTTCTTTGAGAATACAGGATCTTGATAGACGATGTAGCGATATGGTATAACCCTCCTAAAGCACTCGGCCAATGAATGACGTATCGCCCGTGGCAGCTGTAGCGTTGTTGTATCGGGTCTTTTGTATGTTCGCGGCGATGGCAGCATTTTTTAACATCTTCAGTTTATTATTATCTGGCAACTTATTTAGCCTTTCTGTATTCTATATGCTGCTAATTACCCCTGTAATGAGTCAGCGATGACATTGCAGTCGCATACACTGTCTGTTCGGTACCTCTCACACACCTGACCGGGAAAAAGCTCCGGTCACGGGGAAGATTCAGTGGGCTAGAGATAGACACCACTACTCTGTAAGTCCACGACAGATTGTACATTCACCCCCGCTTGTTGTTCCCCTTGCACGATAGACCTTTTAGTGTCTCTTCCGAAAGACACAGAAAACATGAGGTGAACGAAATGTCCCAAGTTTCAATGAAACGAACCACCGATCTACTGTCTGGGGCTCTACCGCGCGACCACTGCTCCCCCACTCATTGGACACTTCTCAGTTCGTCGCAGTACTACGCCATATATTGTGAAATGCTCCAAATTCGCGCTAATTGGTTCTAGAGGGAAACAACACAGCTATAAATCAAGTCAGTATGACACCGATCGAGTGATCACTATTTGTGTAGGCAAGAGGATCGATACCCTTTAATATGCAGGTCAGGTATGCATAAAGAAACTCGGTATTCACGAGGACCCAATGTATTAGAGAGACATTGTTGATATTATTTTTTGTGCGACAGGAACAACGCAAGCCACACTTTTACCCAGCGGCTGTAGGTACACGCCTGAAGAAGATGGTCATACTCTTTAGTTCTACACAGAACAATTGCCACTACGCCTGCAGCTCGCCACATCGGTGACGTAAATCACACGTGCTTCATCAGCAAAACCCAACATTACAGAAAGTAATTTACTGTAGGGCATATATGTTTCGTGTGTCATGTTGTATTGGAACTGTATACCATATTTCATGGGAGTGCTTACGTTACCGGTTTAAAGGATTGGTGTTAAATGTCGGCCGGGCAATTGGCTTTCGCAAGCTACAAGATTATAATTTCTTTAGACTATTAAAAAGTATGCTTTTATTAAACAGATTACTTAAACTATTAACACGCGACCATCCGGGCATAAAAGAACCTGATTTGCGATGTATAAATGAACTGAGGGGCTACGGGCTGCACAAATTCTTGGGCCGCTGTGTTTACGATACATTATTATTCAGCGTGGGTTCGTGCGTGCGTTTGCAATCAATGAAACAGTGATTATGTTGGATTGACCTAATTAGGTCGGTTTGATCTGACGAGCTGTTGAACCGTAGAGACTATTCAGTTATTTACGGCGTCGTGTCATCGCGAGACTGATCACGCGCGAGTGAACCATAATGTGACGTAGATGTGTTATTCATTGCCAGGCCACGTCACAAGACCAACGATTTCCAAATGGGGGACTCGTCATGCCCCTGATTACAACAATGTGGGATTGCCGTCGTTGCACGATACGGACCCGTTGCCCTGTGACAGTCGGTCATGTTGCTTATATAACGTGTCGGGATGCATATGTTTTCCCCTCAGCAAGGGACCTCAAAGAGAGGGCTCACCCATCTTTACATTGTTCTTAATAACGTTTCTACAAATGTGACTTGCCACAGCAAATGGGTATTAAATCGCAAACTTAAGAAATGGACTTTTGTATCTTTTTTTAATTCAACAGATCATAAGCTTCAAAATGATACCTCGTTTGTTGAAAATCTTCAGTAGTTTTTATTGCTAACATTGAAACAAACTTTAAAAAGCAATGTTTTATGAAACGAGGTCAGTTTGATTCATATTGTGTATTTATGTTTAATACGTGAGTTCTTTGACACGTGTACTTTATCAGTTTGGGATTACTTGTCGTGAAAGATAAACTGGATTTTGGAAGGTGAAATGATAAAGTATGCATTCTTGCCAAATCACAAAATTTATGGAACATTACCCAGAGAGCAAGGTTTGGCTCGTGTGCAGAGAAGCCTCGTGCGGCTTACTACCTGGTTCGCTGTGGCGGGCCACAATCTTCTTGCTGTAGCAATGCACAACAGGGATTTTCTTTTCACGTAAAGACGATACTCGCGCTGTGGTGCTTGGCAGTATTACCAGATGAACACATTTCATAATGTGTCAATTATAAACATGGGTTCCCGATCGTGGTAATTCAATAAGAAATTAATTACATTTGGGTAGCTACTATTTGATCTTGCAATACATGTTATTATATATATGTGTGTGTGTGTGTGTGTGTGTGTGTGTGTGTGTGTGTGTGTGTGTGTGTGTGTGTGTGTGTGTGTGTGTGTGTGTGTGTGTGTGTGTGTGTGTACACACACACACACACATATATATGTACATATATATGTACATGTATATATATATATATGATCCTACTAGCAATTTGATATTGAATGTGAACTGTATTAACGAACCGTCTGTATGTTTACTAGGAGGACACGAGTTTTCTGTGCCTGAACATTCTCTTACACGCAGGATTGTCAGGTATATAGACCTCATGTCCTTCAAGAAAGTTTTTTTTGGTAGACCGTGGCACCTGCAATGGTTCTTTTGACCAAGAGCAAAGACACGTTGATTGCAAGTGCAGAAGATACGAAGGAAAATTGAATCTTTTGAGAGCAATGAAGATATTCAGAAAATATATCGCTAATTTATTTGTACTTTCGCAAATTCTTAACAACAGAAGGAGAAACGGCATTCCAGAATGAATGTCAGAGAACCGCCAGCATTACCACAGGAAGTGAGAGCATCTCTACATCATCTCACACAAAATTTCGAATCGAGCGATATCTTCAAAAAAACTTGCGTAAACCTGCGCTGCATTCAGTGTAAATGCTGATAATTTTCGAATAACAAAACACATTAGAGCCACCACTCGACGCACACCTTTGCAATCGATACAACATGACGCACAACCATTCTGGTCTGTATCTGATATACCTGCTGCTGCTACCAATGAATGATTGCATTTAATAATAGATGTGATTATGAGGTAAAATCACGTGTTAGAGAGATTCGCTGCATCAGCAACGTTATGAGTGGCAGCAAAATAGGTCGCAACTCGTGCCAGTGAGCGCCCGTACCTGTTATGTTCCGACAAAGAGGCGCGGCCGTGCCACTGAGGTCAACTGGAGTTGAGAGAGTAACGATAGAGCACCCACGCGTGACCATAATCAGGTCAGGCAGTCGTGAGATCGACTGGCCATTCACAGTTCAACTCGCAGCTCGTTCGGCTTGTATATAATGCGACGAGATCGGCCTGCCGTCATATACAGCACGGACATACTAAATAACGCTTGGCGATCTCTTATACCACAGGTGTATATACCTGGTCAGAGAGAGCACGTTAGTCAACAGAATGGAGAGCAGCATGGTATTCGTAGCTGGAGCAGACACAGTCGACGTAGCATTCGACACGACGAAAGGAAATGTTGAGCCGGTCCCCAACGGTCAGGCAGGACCGAGTACCACTGGAGCCGATAATGACGCCATTGCAGAGGAAATACAGAGACAGAAGCGAGAGTTGTCGCCGCTCAGATATTGCCGCTTCATCGTTGATAACCCCAAACTGGCATTCGGTAAGATATGATTGTTACGAACGTTTCAATATTCCAGGGAACCAAATCCAGTTTACCTTAATTTGATTATACTAAATACGCTTTAACTACAAGCCTATGTAATTCCTGTTTTTCATATAAAACACACTGAGCTATCGAGCAAACTGAATTATACAGATATAATATAACTATAACATCACTGGAAGTATGAAGTTACCTTTCCGAATCCTTAATGTCTCTTACGAAACTTTTGCAGTCCTCACGACACCCTCGTCGGCGTTCGACTGCTAACTCTCGGTCGTCATGTGACTTCGTTGGTGGTCGTCACATGGCAGCAGTTCCAAGAAGATCGCGGGAAGGCTGTACCCGGTGTCTTTATTGATGGCTGGTCGCCTTTCTCTGATCTATATTGCTTCACTGATTTTCCTTCGCCAGAAGTTGTTTTCTCTGGCGAGCACTGTTGAGTCTTTGGCCGTGATGTTGTGGCCCTCGTTCACTCCATGTTCGCTATATAGTAATGTTATATCAGCAGTCCCTAAAAATCTCACCTGGGACAGATCTAAGGACCACCTGTCCCTCACAATCTCACTTGGGACAGATCTAAGGATCACCAATCCCTCACAATCTCACTTAGGACAGATCTAAGGACCACCAGTCAATCACAATCTCACCTGGGACATATCTAAGGACCACCAATCCTTCCCAATCTCACTTGGGACAGATCTAAGGACCACCAATCCTTCCCAATCTCACTTGGGACAGATCTAAGGACCACCAATCCCTCACAATCTTGGAACATATCTAAGGACCACCAGTCCCTCACAATCTCATTTCGGACATATCTAAGGACAACCAATCCATCACAATCTCACCTGGGACAGATCTAAGGACCCCGAATCTCTTCAAATCTCACTTGGAACAGATCTAAGGACCACCAGTCCCTTATAATCTCACTTGGAACAGCTATCTAAGGATCACCAGTCCCTCACAATCTCACTTGGGACAGATCTAAGGACCACCAATCCCTCACAAACTCCTTTTGAACAGATCCAAGAACCACCAGTCCCTCACAATCTCACTTGGGACAGATCTATGGACTACCAGTCCCTCACAATCTCACTTGGGACATATCTAAAGACTTCCAGTCCCTCACAATCTCACCTGGGACACATATATGGACCACCAATCCCTCAAAATCTCATTTGGGACAGAACTCAGGACCATCAATCCCCCACAATCTCATTTGGGACAGATCTAAGGACCACCAGTCACTCACAATCTCATTTGGGACAGATCTAAGGAATACCAGTCCCTCACAATCTCACTTGGGGCAGATCTAAGGACCACCAACTCTTCACAATTTCACTTGGGACATATATAAGGACCACCAGACTCTCACAATCTCCCCTTATATAGGCACATAGACCATTCATGTCTCTCCTGCCATGAGTGCAGTGACCATATGTTGAGGTGACATGACGGACACAGTGACCAACAATGATCAGTAAGTGCCTTGACCGCATCTCAGGTCACCACGACCTCCGTTGCCACTGGCTACCATTGATTTACGGTATATTTGAGGCTCAAACATGTTTCACGAGGTACCAATCCAAGGCATTGTGTACGCCCGCACACACACACGCACACGCGCACGAATACGTACACACACACACACACACACACACACACACACACACACACAAAACAAACACACAAACACACACGTGACTGGCAATATAAAATAACAATCTACGAGTAGCGGTTGTGTGTTGAAGGTCTGACGCTGGGTGGCCACATCCTGATGGTCGCGGTGACAGCCATTCTGGCGGTATCAGGCTACGACATTATTCCCGTCACGTTTGACCGGATCCCGCTGGATGTCCGGACCGACGATGACTACCTGCGTTTCGTGTCGTGGACCAACCGCTTCGAGGATAATACGGTCATCAGACGCGGAGTCGCCAGTGACGGCACACAGGTGGGCACAGACCATCATTGCGTGTACAAAAAATTAGCTACTATATCAAATGGTCTTGAAAGCTAAACTCATGTTTTCACTGCTATATGTCGACGATGGGAACTGTATGTTTGTCCAGCAATGAACCATGATTAGCGCACAAATGTCCTTTATTTAGTACATGTTTCCGTTTCTACGTAAATGTTTGCTAGATTCTAAATGATGTCAACTTATTTATGGTTTGAGATTTTGTCAACAATTATTGGTAACATAACTGAAATACTTGTCGCCCCCTGACGGCATTGGGAATAATGCACTTGTGTTGTTAATACTTGTTATTATTATTCGAAAGTGTTTAAGTGAGCCAAAGATAAGTTGTTGAAAACTACAATTTTGGGGTGGCTGCTACGAGAGCGACCAACAAAGGTTTAAGTGGCAGTCGACCTGACCCCTTTTTAGCTTATCTACAGCAACAGATTATCTGCTGATTGTGTGGGTGCTAGTAGCGTGAACAGAAAATTGACACGTACCTCAGAAGGGCAGGGTACACATAGATGAAAAGGGTTGGACTCTCGATAAGCCGAAAAGCTTCTTTGTCCACCTGCCATCTAGAGTTAATTCTGTGTGGCAATCTTGTTAAATCCTGTTACACATGACAGTCCATGGTTAGAGAGTATTGTTAATTCGTTATTCCGTACATTAAATCATTATTGTTCTATTTTTATGTCATACGCTTTAACTAATAATAACTGTATGTAGTACCTGCTACTTTTCAAGACATAGTATTTCATAATTGAGCTGTAGATATTTGTGTTTTGTAAATTGTACCGGTTTATTATATATATATATATATAGGTCAAATAAACACATCTGATTCCGTTTCCTCTATCACTACCAACATTTGAACATCAGAATGTTTGTTTATTATACCAATGGTATGACAGCCCACCATCGAGTAATGTCTCGAGAGTCAATCACTGTTTTATAAGTTGACCGCTATGCCAAGATAAACGTAATTTGATCAATTCTCACCACTGCAATACAGCAAGGAAATTACATTGCTTGCATAATATTGTAATGATTAACACTTTCGTCAGTTACGACAATTGCGATCAGTTACGCAACAACAGGAGGACGTAGTTATATAGAAAAAAATGTTGATAATGGTTCCCCAACTAGTAATCATCCTAATGTCTTCTAGCCTTTATATTTTTGTGTTCTCAGATAACACGTTCGGAGAAAGGCGACGTTCTTGAGTTGTTCTTCGAGCGAGACGATGACAATGTGTTCACAAAGGCAAACCTGCAAAAGATTAAAGAAATCGAGAGCGAGTTCTGGAACATCGCCGAGTTCCAGTCGAGTTTCTGCATGAGAGACGATAATCCGCCGTACGACTGCGTGAAGCCGGTGTCGGTGCTACGGTTCTTCGATGGCACCTACAAGCAGATCGACCCGATTCTCTACGACCCGACATTTGACAACATCCCGCGGGTGCTGAACGCTGCTAAGATGAACAACCTCACCTTGGATGACTTATATTATGCAATTGGCAAGAACTCTACCATCACAGCGACCTACGCCTACGCCAACATTATACGGGAGAAGATATATCTAGGCATCCCGCTCAAAGGCTACAAGAACGACTCAGACCGCTTGGAAGATCAGATCAATGACATCCAGAAGTTCACTGTCGCCAACTTCAAGCCGCTCGGTAATAAGTACTTCACTGATGGAGTGGGAGATATGGGCTTCTTCTACGGCAGCATGACATTATTGCTCGACTCCATCAAGTCGCTCGTGTTCCGAGACATGTCGCTTGTTATCGGCAGTATCTGCTTCATCATGCTGTTCCTGCTCTTTCAGACCGGCTCTTTCTGGGTGTCAGGCTGGGCCGTCTTCAGCATCATGACCGGATTCTGCGGCGCCAACCTCATATACCGCATTGCGCTCGACTTCCGTTACTTTGGCATATTCCACGTCCTCGCAATCTTCATACTTCTGTGCATCGGCGCCGATGACGTCTTTGTATTCTACGACACGTGGAAGTTCTCGTCGCACTACCAGTACAAGTCCCTCGCGCACCGCCTCTCCGACTGCTACCGGAAGGCGGCCGGCGCCATGTTGTACACGTCACTGACTACGGCCGTCGCGTTCGCCGTCAGTGCGGCGTCGCCACTGCTCGGGATCTCGACCTTCGGGCTCTTCGCGGCTCTACTTATCGTCGTCAACTACATCTCCGTCATCATCTTCTTCCCCACCGTCATCGTCTCCTATCACATCTTCTGGGAGAACTACAGGTGTTGTTGCTGCTGTCCGCGCGACGCCAGCTCTGTCGCTGACATGAACGACCCGACACCAACGGCCGCCACAAAGACGAAGGACGGCAAACGTCACAATCCCATCGTGCGCTTCGTAGGTGGACCCTACTTCCGGTTTATCACCCACCCCGTTGCGCGTTGGCTGATTCTCTCGTTCTTCGCTTTGCTAGTTTCCGGCGCAGTATACTTTGTAACTCGCCTGGAGATCAACCAAGAACAGGTAAGATGGTGTCCTTGCGTTCCACATCAATAATTACGTCACTGGAGCGGTGCAGTCGGCAGTAAGTTTCCAAATGACTTGCGAATTAATGCCGAGTTCTGCTCGCTTATTTGTTTGTTTAATCGCTTCCTTGAACCATTGGCCTCTGGTATACCAGTTGAGGATGTATTTGGAGAAAAAAAACACAACGGTAGTTATTTACAGTTATTTGCGTTTTCAGTGGACCCATGATAATTATCTGATGAAATATTCCCCATAGGGCGCACGAGTACTACTAATTTAAGACCAAAAACGTCAGAAGTAATTTGCCCATGATTTGTTGTCCAACGGGTGGGTGTAAGCTACTGCATATTAATTGAGCAAGTTGTCCACCTTCGATTTGTTATTAACGTAACTCGAGTAAGGACCTTGTTGCTTACGCCCGAAAATTGTATTACTTCCAAATCAACTTCGCGTGTCGCATGAACAAAATTAACCAAAAATAAACCAAGTGTGCATTACTGCATCAATAGTGTCACTACTTTCTTGCAGATCAAGTTCCTTAAAGACACTACTAACTTCGGCCGATACCTGCTCAAGAGCGGCTCGGCATTTCCACCACGAGACGAAATGGGCACGACCTACATCCTGCTGGTGTGGGGTCTCAAGAACCAGGACCTGAGCAAATGTCATCGCACAGACCACCAGTGTATGGGCGACACCGTCTGGGACGACTCGTTCCATCTCAACTCGGCCGTCGCACAGCAGGCGCTACTGGTTCGTTCTGTGTATGTATGTGTGTGTGTGTGTGTGTGTGTGTGTGTTTGTGTGTGCGTGTGCGTGTGCGTGTGCGTGTGCGTGTGTGTGTGTGTGCGTGTGAGTGTGAGTGTGCGTGCGTGTGTGCGTGCTTTTGGCGCGTGTACGAGCGTATGTGTTAGATTTAATGACCGTCTGAACAGGTTACTTCATACACCCGCACTCCATACAGGTTACTTTATAACCAGCACACGGTCTTCTTGTCGTGTAGACATATCGTGTTGTGTGTGTTGTAGAGTTTGTGATATGTCCTTTGTTCAAATCTTAGACCAGCCCATGTTGATTGTTTAACTAGCCGTGTTGTCTACAAACGCTATCGTTTACTGGCACTGTGTGGGAAACTGGAAATTTAATATCCACATGGTTTTCTGCTGACTGTCTGTTTTATATTCACATAACACAACTTTATGATGACATCCCAAGAATGTGACAGTTCGTTAGTCCTGACAGTTAATGTTCTCTTTGATGTTGTTCAACTCAGGATTTGTGCCGGAAACTGAAGACGATGTCGAAAGAAGACAGAGAAAGTTTGCGCATACGCGAGGACCTGATTTCTGGACAAGCCGAGGTTGACTGCTTTATCGATGAAATGAACTCCTTCTATCTAGTAAGTGTCGTCATCGCACGTTGTTACCTAGATTAGACTAACTCCTTCTATCTAGTAAGTGTCGTCATCGCACGTTGTTACCTAGATTAAACTAACTCCTTCTATCTAGTAAGTGTCGTCATCGCACGTTGTTACCTAGGTTAGATTAACTCCTTCTATCTAGTAAGTGTCGTCATCGCACGTTGTTACCTAGGTTAGACTAACTCCTTCTATCTAGTAAGTGTCGTCATCGCACGTTGTTACGTAGGTTAGACTAACTCCTTCTATCTAGTAAGTGTCGTCATCGCACGTTGTTACCTAGGTTAGACTAACTCCTTCTATCTAGTAAGTGTCGGCATCGCACGTTGTTACCTAGGTTAGACTAACTCCTTCTATCTAGTAAGTGTCGTCATCGCACGTTGTTACCTAGGTTAGACTAACTCCTTCTATCTAGTAACCGTCGTCATCGCACGTTGTTACCTAGGTTAGACTAACTCCTTCTATTTAGTAAGTGTCGTCATCGCACGTTGTTACCTAGGTTAGACTAACTCCTTCTATCTAGTAAGTGCCATCATCGCACGTTGTTACCTAGGTTAGACTAATTCCTTCTATCTAGTAAGTGTCGTCATCGCACGTTGTTACCTAGGTTAGACTAACTCCTTCTATCTAGTAAGTGTCGTCATCGCACGTTGTTACCTAGGTTAGACTTATCTAGTACTAACTCCTAGATTCTATCTAGTAAGTGTCGTCATCGCACGTTGTTACCTAGATTAGACTAACTCCTTACTATCTAGTAAGTGTCGTTATCGCACGTTGTTACCTAGATTAAACTAACTCATTCTATCTAGTAAGTGTCGTCATCGCACGTTGTTACCTAGATTAAACTAACTCCGTCTATCTAGTAAGTGTCGTCATCGCACGTTGTTACCTAGATTAGATTAACTCCTTATATCTAGTAAGTATGATAATAGCACGTTGTTACCGAGATTACATGAACCCCTTCTATCTAGTAAGTATGACAATAGCACGTTGTTACCTAGATTACATGAACTCCTATCTAGTAAGTATGATAACAGCACGTTGTTACCTAGATTACATGAACCCCTTCTATCTAGTAAGTGTGACAATAGCACGTTGTTACCTAGATTACATGAACCCCTTCTATCTAGTAAGTATGACAATAGCACGTTGTTACCTAGATTACATGAACGCCTTCTATCTAGTAAGTATGACAATAGCACGTTGTTACCTAGATTACACGAACTCCTTCTACCTAGTAAGTATGACAATAGCACGTTGTTACCTAGATTACATGAACCCCTTCTATCTAGTAAGTATGACAATAGCACGTTGTTACCTAGATTACATGAACTCCTTCTACCTAGTAAGTATGACAATAGCACGTTGTTACCTAAATTACATGAACCCCTTCTATCTAGTAAGTATGACAATAGCACGTTGTTACCTAGATTACATGAACCCCTTCTATCTAGTAAGTATGACAATAGCACGTTGTTACCTAGATTACATTAACTCCTTCCATCTAGTAAGTATGACAACAGCACGTTGTTACCTAGATTACATGAACTCCTTCTACCTAGTAAGTATGACAATAGCACGTTGTTACCGAGATTACATGAACTCCTTCTACCTAGTAAGTATGACAATAGCACGTTGTTACCGAGATTACATGAACTCCTTCTACCTAGTAAGTATGACAATAACAAGTTGTTACCTAGATTACATGAACTCCTTCTACCTAGTAAGAATGACAATAGCACGTTGTTACCGAGATTACATGAACTCCTTCTACCTAGTAAGTATGACAATAGCAAGTTGTTACCTAGATTACATGAACTCCTTCTACCTAGTAAGTATGACAATAGCACGTTGTTACCTAGATTACATGAACTCCTTCTACCTAGTAAGTATGACAATAGGACGTTGTTACCTAGATTACATGAACTCCTTCTACCTAGTAAGTATGACAATAGCACGTTGTTACCTAGATTACATGAACTCCTTCTACCTAGTAATTGTTTCCACCGCTCACAGTTGAACAGTCTTTGAACGCCGTCACGTCTGCTTTCTAACTTGTGCGATATGTAGCGATGAATGAGCTAAACATAAAGCTCTATACCCGAAAATGACTAATGTATTGTCAAATGGCGAAACGTTTGTGTAGACAGACCGGAACTACCAATGTTATGGGTAGATTATGCATTAATATCTTATGAAGAAAGCACCAAGTAGATAACGGTTGGAAGAACGCGACTTGAATTTCTACTGTACACCTGAAAGTTCATTACCTCTCTAATCTCCTTATAAACATGACCTGGAAAATATGGTGACTTGATATCGTGTTAATTCACTCAGTCGTAACATTTATGCCATATTAAAATTATTAATATAATAAAACAAGTATACCATATTACTCTCAGCGAATTTATGTCTCCCGTATGATGATTTTATGTTTGCATTACAAAGGTGATATAGGTATGTAAGAGTGTCTACCTATGAAACGAGTGTAGCACGTATACATTTATGGATTACAGACACAATAGTATTCAAAGTTTTAATTTTCAGTGAGCTACGTTTGTATTGAAACAGTTTTGTGGCAATGCATAGTTAATAAAATACGTAAAAGGGATTATAATTTTACCTGTCCCCGTTATGAACGTTACTTTCTTCTTACACCGTTAGTGATTGTCAAATGCTACCATTGTTGACTATGGCATATTTATGATTGGAAATGTTAGCTGTTGTTTTTATTTGCACACGATAATGATATGAGAAGATGAAAGATACCGTCAGCTTGTTTACTATATCCTATCCCAATGGTAACCATCACACTAAAAGCATAACATAATTACATAGAAGAAAACCACATGATATATTAAGGTTATGCTTGCAACTAGTGAAATATGCGAGAACGATACATTTCAACGACATTCGTACGGTATTTCTCATTTGTTCTCCAGTCGGAACAAGATCGCAAGGAATATAACGTACGCGTCTACCCGAACGGAACGTCCCTTACATTGCCGGCCGGAGAGCTGACGGGTCAACGTGTGATGCACAACAACCCCCTGGTGTACCAGAACATGAGCAAACTGCCAAAAGACTTCTCGAGATACTTCGAGGTAAAAGTAATACTCTATACGAAACCGTCTGATGTGCTGTCGGATTAATAAACTGTTTGCTGTTGTGAAATACACAGTGCACATAATAAATAACACCGAATTGTTCAGTATGACACCGGGGTTAAAAGAAAACCAATAATATAACAAGGTGAGCTGAACTACTAGGGCTGAAGATCAACGCAGCGATACCGAGAATATTCCAAACACAAAAATAGAACAGGCTGTTCAAACATCAACAGCCCAAATTAGGGAACATTTTGACAAACGACGTGGATGGCGATCGGAACTAAGATAGCCAAACCGGCAGATTCCTCCAAAAAAGAAAACACCAGATGGAACTCAATTATCCTGAGTCTGTCACCGAATATGAACATTTTAAACTCAAATGTTGTTTCAGTGCTTGATGTGTCAATAAGAAAAATGGAGGTGCACCTGCAGTATAAATATAAACTGAACGAATGCACTTGAGGACAAGTGCATTCGAAAGACATGAAGAATCCAATTTTTATATAACACAAAACAACACTGAAAATATGGGAAGAATGAAAACCAGAGTACATGTAGGCTAACGCCACAGAAGAAATGGGCATGCCATGATTAGATGCTAATTGTTGCAATAGAAGGGCATAAAGAAACCACGGAAACACCATCTGAAGAGAGGAAAGGTTGTAAAGTTCGATACACTAGCTAGTATGGCTTCTGAGACTGACGACATAGGAAAATGGTGTCACCGTGCACTGACGTGTGTGACGCACTTGGCACAGGAAGATTGAAGATCCTTACGATATAATATAGCCAACCTAAAATGGTTTTGACTCGATGATTAGGACAGCTGTATTAACTCCAGATTTATCATTTATAAAGTGAATATGTTCTACTCACTGTAGCCAAGCTACAACAATGGCCGACTGTTGTTTGAGACAGTCACGTTTACGTTACAGGTGATGACGTCGTTCTGGTTGTACAACGCCTTCCAGCCGCCCTTCCCCTCTCAGCAACTTATCGATCACTCGGGCCTGGTGGGAGAGGCTAAAACACCCGACGTGCAGATCGTTCCCTTGCCTTCGCGGGAAAGTAGCAATGGTAAGAGGCGCAGTGGAAACGTTCCTCAAACCTGTATAACTAACTATCAGCATTCCACGACTATTGGAAACAATAAATATTGAAATGTCCAAGTGCACGTTCTATATCGTAGAACCAATCAACATATCAGCATATTTTAATAATTGTTTTCATTTAACTAAAACATCGATTATTTGTCACATCCGGGATTTGTAGTTTATAAACTGTATATTTTCCAAGAAAAGGTTCCATGGTAGCAAATCTCCGAGTGAAAATAGCAAGGGTCCGTCATTCAGAAATACATTCACCCGTTTTCGGTCATTATCATAGTTTGGTATACTTTCCATGCCCCATAAGTTTGATCTGTTCTCGTCACCACGGATATGAACAACATAGACCATTGTTTCATATATATATATATATATATATATATATATATATACGTTGTAAAACTGTCTTTATTACAACGGCAATCAATAGCGAAATTGTAATTAGTTACGACAAATTAAATGACGGCATCACATATGCCCATAAATATAATAAATACAAGTTGGCAAGTTAATTGTAATCGGCAAATTGGGAACAAAACAATGGCCTAATACGAATCTAATCGAGGATAACTTTCTTGTTTCAGCGTGGACCTACGAGTATGGTACGAGGCTGAGATACGCCGCAATCAGAGTCAGCACAGATATGGAGGAAGCTAATCTCGGCTACAGTAAGGGTCTGCCGATCCGGGACAAATGGGAAGACTTCTTAACGAACGAGGTAAATTTAAAAGCATCCGAATCAGGAAGCAGCAATTGGCGACATGCCATTTTGAAATTTAACCGGTAACACCGTGTGTTGCTGTCCATAACAGTCACGGCTCAAAACACACAAATGCATGTTTTACTGTCAGAATGTATGGACGAGGTGAAATGATGTGACATTATATTTCATTTAAATAATTATTAACGGTAGTCAATAAAGTACTAAAAACACGGCGTAATAATGATATTTTAGCATTCTTAACACAATCTCCGAACGAGTCAACCATGTGTTTTTCAGGCTAGAGATATATCGTGTATGACCGTGTATATCTGGATGACACTTGTTGGTGATAATAATAAAATATTATTAGTAATGTATAATTATGTGTGTGGAAATCCATCCGTAAATTTAGGCCGGTTGACGAGACCCTATCGCGTGCTATTTCGACAAAACTAATTGTGTTGACATTATGACGCGGTCATTGCGTGCAAGTGACCTTTTGAAAAGTGACACACGATCAATTACTTGTTCGAATGGAGTTTGGAGTTTATGATTAATTAAATTGGTCCAGTTTCCGCTTAGTAGAATTTACATTTTCAACGTCATCGTTCAGACGTCAACGCACATCTTTAATTTCAAATCTACTTTAAAGACTTGTTCGACAAAATGCCCTCAGTGCCAATCAACTATATGACTGAAATATAACTTATGTAGGACCTACAAAGAGAGAGGTTTGGAGAGTTTAATAAGTTCCTGCAAAATGTTAGTTAAGCTTGCCCGAGGGATATAACGGTCTGTGAACGTGTTATGTTATGGTATGAGAACGACATATTTACTGAGGTAGCACATGACACAAGTTAGTTTGCGGATATCTGGAATAACACAATATTTTTTGATATTATTCCAGTGTTATTTAGCTGACAATAGTGGAGTGACATAAACAACTTATGTATTATAGCATAGCAATTGCACAGCCACATATCAACGGGAACTCAATGATGGGGAAGCTATACCGGTGTAACCGGCCTAAAGTTTCATCGTGCTAGGAGAATACTTCTGTATACTGTACAAGCGCGCGCAAGCACAGTGAACAGTTTAACCTAACTCTTTGACTTTCGACCATAATTTCCATTATCGCGCCAGTAGTAGGCTCCGAGTTTAAGATTCTTTGTTTTCTCAATCCTTTTATTATATTACAGTAAATAATTGCACAAGTATTATATTATGTTTATGCTATGTAGGCCTATTACAATGTGTATATGTTAACAAATTAATTAATTTAATTATTAACACAATCCGCCTTAGATGTAACGTTTACTTTTGGCACGGTGACGCGGGGACTTACTGCTGGACTGGGACTACACTCAGCTTGTTACACTGGCCGGCGACTTTGTTTGAGAGACAATGTAGTGTTTTCTTGAAACCGATCCCGTATCCTGTCTTGTTATTACAGAAGAAAACTATGCCCGAAACTCTCCAAGGCGGCTTCCAGATAACCTTCCAACTGGGACAAGACGGCTCCCTGTGGCACTGGCTCACTCTACAAAAGGTACAGGCTCTATGACCTTTCATGTGCTCAAGTATTCCTCTTTGTTGTTCAAAGTAGCCGTTGAATATCTGTTCACGTGTAAATGTGACTGGGGTATAATTGTCGAGCTGGGGTGATGCTTGGCGTCGAGTGGCGTAACGTTTGTTCAGGTGTATTGGCTAGAATGCATAGCGTTGGTGACGTTTAGCAGATTAGTAGGCATCCTATTTACCTTAAACTCTCTCCCGGGGTTCGCAATTATTCACATTTGCTCATGTTATTTTTAGTGTAGAGGATATAAGATGGAATAGTGCGTTTTATGATAAACACACCAAACTTGGTATACGTGTTCTACATACCTAGAGGATTGTTATATAGATTGGAGACATTCTAAACTTGATTTTGTGTTGTCAGAAATTACGTCTATTGTTTAATGACCACGTAAACCAATTTACCATGTCTTAAAAACTGTACATAAACCATTATGTTTTATGTGAAAATATTAGTTTTAGGAGTAAAAATTGTTTAATATTTAACTTTTGGCCTTCTCCAATATTCACATCCGCTATGTTTTTATGCATTTTTTTCCCTTCAATACATATTACGTTCTAATTCCATTGCCGTGTGGTTATATTTTTGACGTAGACGTTGGTGAGATCGGCCGTGACGGGTCTGGTAGTTGGTCTGGGAGTCGCCTTGCCGATCCTCGTCGTCGCGACGGCGAACATCTTCACTGGGCTTCTGGCGACGTGTTCTATCCTCCTCAGCACGCTCTGTGTCATCGCTGTCATCCCATTGGCAGGGTGGAAACTCGGGGTAAGTCGATGCTCCACATCCTTGTCGTAGGTAGATAATCGAAGATGTCGACTCCGTCAACACACATTATTTATCAGGAAATACACAACATACGTTTTTAGTTTACAATTTCACCGGCCGTTAATCCTAGCTGTATAATGCCATGGTCGATAGAATCCTGGATAATATGTTAAAACCTTTATTGACCTTTTCGTTAAGTTCTGGAAAACAGTGATGTAGGGTGGTTTGTTCTACCACACGTGACTGAGTGTTGGTGTATTTCTCGCCAATGTACAAGTGGTGACAACAAGTCAGTTTCAGTTCTGGACAATATACGTTATTCGTATTATTATGAAAACGTATGCATCTCCCTCCCTCTCTCATTCTCCCTCCCTCTCTCATTCTCCCTCCCTCTCTCAATCTCCCCCCTCTCTCATTCTCTCTCCCTCTCTCATTCTCCCTCCCTCTCTCATTCTCCCTCCCTCTCTCATTCTCCCTCCCTCTCTCATTCTCCCTCCCTCTCTCATTCTCCCTCCCTCTCTCATTCTCCCTTCCTCTCTCATTATCCCTCCCTCTCTCATTCTCCCTCCCTCTCTCATTCTCCCCTCCCTCTCTCTCATTCTCCTCCCTCTCTCACCCTCTCTCTCATTCTCCCTCCCTCTCTCTCAATCCCCTCTCTCATTCTCCCTCCCTCTCTCATTCTCCCTCCCTCTCTCATTCTCCCTCCCTCTCTCATTCTCCATCCCTCTCTCATTCTCCCCCTGTCTCAATCTCCCCCCTCTCTCATTCTCCTCCTCTCTCATTCTCCCCCTCCCTCATTCTCCCCCCTCTCTCATTCTCCCTCCCTCTCTCATTCTCCCCCCTCTCTCATTCTCCCTCCCTCTCTCATTCTCCCTTCCTCTTTCATTCACCCTCCCTCTCTTATTCTCCCCCTCTCTCATTCTTCCCCCTCTCTCATTACTCCCCTCTCTCATTCTCCCTCCCTCTCTCATTCTCCCTCCCTCTCTCATTCTTCCTCCCTCTCTCATTCTCCCCCTCTCCCCATTCCTTCCTCCTCTCCTCTCTGTTCCTCTTCCTCCTCCTCTTCTCCTCCTCTCCTCTCCTCTCCTCGTTCTTTGTCCGCCTCTTCCTTCTCTCCTCTCCCTCTCTCCTCCTTCTTCTCTCTCCTCACCGGTGCCTCTTCTTCCTCTTCTTCCTCCTCCTTCCTCTCCTCCTCCTCTCTCTCTCTCTCTCTCTCTCTCTCTCTCTCTCTCTCTCTCTCTCTCTCTCTCTCTCTCTCTCTCTCTCTCTTGTACAAAACTGGGGTCAGATCTCAATGCGGCTGATTGACGGTTGGTCATATTCCAGTACACGTGATTTGGTGACCACGCACTAAGATTGAAATTGTAGATATATCTATTGGCGTAGATATGCTTTTGTGTATAATGTGTATTTTCTTCAAGCAAAGCTGGATCTCTCAGCTAGTAACCTATGTTATAGACTGCACAATCGCCACAACTTGTGCTGACGTTTGTTGCCCTCCACGTTTGTTCTCATTCACATATTTCTTTGACAGCTGATGGAGTCGATCAACCTCACCCTAGTTGTCGGTCTGTCCGTGGACTATGTTGTGCATCTGGCGGAGGGATACAGTCGGTCATCGCACAGCAAGCGGCTTGGCCGTCTCCACGACTCGCTCGCGCAAGTCGGGATCTCCGTGTTGTCTGGAGCATGCACAACCATTGGTGGCTCGGCCTTCCTACTGCTCGCCGAGATCATACTCTTCATGCAGTTCGGCGTCTTTATGTTCGCTACTATTCTCTTCTCCATCGTCTTCGCCCTCGGCTTCTTCTCGACCCTACTCGGCATTTTGGGTCCTGAAGACGACCGTGGCTCAATCAAACCTCTCAAGAGCTGGCTGTGGAAGGTTGTCACGTGTAAAGTCTGCAAAAGATGACGGGAAGCGGCAATAGACTGTCAAACAGTCCTGACTGTAAGACGAGCCATGATGTAAGACGTAGGACGATGCTGATGGCCATTTTACAATTGTGCACCTTTTTACCTTCGTACATGTCATTATGCGACTACGTGTTAGGACACTTGCGAGTTGGTCTTACGAAACGAGTAATATCATTCATCCCACTGTGCGTATGTCTCCCGGGAGAGATACTAACAACTGCTGGTCCGTGATATTTAAACGAAGTAAGCGCCTGGTGCGCGTTATCAAGGCGCAAACTGGCGATATTTAAGACCGCACTATTATTATTATTCGACACCTTTCTGTGTCTAACATATGTGTATAAGATCTATATGCCATAGCAGATATATAAGTTTTGAAACCTTAAAACATGCAGCGTTTAGGTCAGGAGGGTGACATTTGGCAAGCGAGGTCTACATTTTGTAGTAAACAGTTTCCGCTTTCGGCGATTTGTTAAATCTTGTTTATTTTACGTATTCAAACAATACGTTTTAGAAACTAGCAGGGCAGTAATCAGCACTGGAGCTCTGCTAAAGATATTCCATCCCATTTACGTTGAACAAGTTGTCTCATCATGCAAAAGAACCATTAAAAAACAAACCGCGTGCCATAGTTTGCTATGGTTTGGATTTACTAACTGTATATTTAAGTCGACCGATGTACACGTCTTATTTATTGTATCGGGCGTAAGCACCAATTAGGTCATTTTGTTAGGGCGTTAATGTTTAAATGTGTATTAATTGTGTCGATAGTGTGATTAATATTTATGAACTGAGATTGACTCGGTCTAATGTTGAACAATAAACGTACAACTTCACTGTGTTGAAATATCACATTATTATTTCACAAATAGGTGAGTGTGCGTGCGTGCGTGTGCGTGTTGTGTGTATTCGTGCTACATGATATTGTGATACAGATTGATAAGGATTGATAAGGATCATCACGGATTTATTCGTAATTTCAAGTGACAAATACGGACTTCATCAAAAATACTGCATGTCTGCGCGAGATCTGCCTGGGCACGCTTGTATTCATAGCACGAACGCCTATCCGCAGTCATGTGATCATGTGAAATTACACATTCGCGCACTCGTTTTAATGTAATCATGTTATAAGTGAGTTTTGTTTTATGTTCACTGCCCACAGTGTGAATGGTCGTTTCTTTGATCTTGATGAATAACTTTGCTCTTATTATATACAAGCAACTTGATTTCGTTTGCCGCAAACACCGCATGTGGTGCCACTAGGATCGCCCCTTGCCAGGAGGTAGGCCTAATGTAATCCTGTTCCTGCTGGTAAGTGGTGGGTGTTCTATACTCAGTGTTTGACGTTGACCCCAAAAAAGTTTCTGGTCAGCAACTTCCAAAAGTTATTGTTCCGGCAGCAAATTTAGTGGTCCGCATTTGATAGTATCATACTGCACTGCACAAATGGCCTGCAAAACTAAATTTTGAAGAAAAATATACATATATGTCAGGTAGTTGTTATCCTGATCATGCGTATTCCAATTGTATCAGCTATCAATTTTGTTTGTATTTGCCGAACGCGGCACGATATGATAGACGAACGCTCGTGTTGCCGACAGTTGTCTTTCAACGCCACAAAACTGGGTTACCCAGTTTGATCTTAACTGTCGCTGGCTGGTGCTTAATTATCACTGTTGTAGTCTGTCTGATCTCTTTCGAATAGTTTTTACTTGACAGATTTGGTGAGGATGTTGATGTAAATGTGTGTTCGTGTTCGTGTGTGTGTGTGTGTGTGTGTGTGTGTGTGTGTGTGTGTGTGTGTGTGTGTGTGTGTGTGTGTGTGTGTGTGTGTGCGTGCGGGTGGGCGCGCGCGTGTGTGAGTGAGTGAATGCGCGTGTTTGTGCGCGCGCGTGTACGTTTGTATGTGCGCGTGTGTGTATGTTGACCAGTCTAACGGGTAGTTAAGCTCAATAACAGATGCGCGCCGTGTTGAGACGACTGCGCCCTTGTAGCAATGGAATCCATGTTCCGGGGCGCTTCTCATCGGCCACGTCGTTGAAAGGCTGCGGAAATACAATAGCCTCGGTCAATATCCTATTCGTTTACGAACAAATGAGAACACAGCGAAGGTCAAACAAGACTAGACCAAGTGCTTCGCCCGAGGCAGAGGATGAACACCTGTCACGCAAAAGGAAGCAGAATAGGTGACCAGTTACCCGATATCGCTACAGCCACAAGTAGAAACATATTTAATTTTCAGCTTACTACAATCAGGTTCAGTTCTGTTCTTCAGTTTGTCTCGACGAAAATCGTCAGTTCTAGACTACCCGATATTAATGTGCCCAAATGTTGACAAATATCAATGCAAAACAAAATACTGAAGACCCTTTTAAGTGTAAATGTATTATATTATCAGGTAATTGCTATACCAATGAACAAACTAAAAACCAGGACACTTGACGATTCCAAGGTTGTTAAATACGTTCAGAAATGACATCTGCAAATTGTGTGTTTGAAGCTTCTTCCACGATTCATTTTGCGATTCATTTTGAAGCTTCTTCCGCAATTCATATATCGTAGGAAATTAAATTGAATTAACTAATATCCAAAACGACATGCTGGCTCGTTTGTGCAATTGCAGTCGTCTTGGCACGGGCGATATTCGGCGAAAAAGGCCAAAGTAGCTACGCATCTTGGAGGGGTAGATGAATTACATGTAGATATTCAAATACACATTCTCAATTTACTCGATTTAATGTATTGCTCTGACCGAGTATAATACTGAAACTGTTCTTGCCCTACACATTTGAACACCCACGATCTTAACTCACAATGGGCAAGACTATCTGAGGAACTTAGCTGAAATTACCCTCGCAGAAGTTAGTGAAATCAAATCCAACGGCAATTTGTTGTTGTTAATAAATGAATTTGGTTCTACGTATTAACCAGCATAGCGAATCAGCTCGTTATCTTCATTTTTAATCATGGCAAATTATTGTGACACAGCTGAGTTGATTAAAGACGAGGCACACAGGTCACTGACTTGAGAGGTCGTGCATACAGTGCCATAGACTTTAGTTGTAGTGTTCTTTCCAGTACCTGCAGCATAGCTGAATGTTTCTCAAAGAAGTCAATTCAAAAAGGTGTTGAAATTAAATGCAAAGTACTTTGAGCAGTCCTAGCAGCTGTATACGGCGCGTTAGAAGAACTTATCGTTACTGGAAAGATCAATATATATGGCGTTGGAAACTACGAGGGCGTGAGGCCATTCCTCTCCTGCTGAGAGAGACAGTTGAGTCTAGTCAGGAAATGCATTATTAGTTAGATATGTAAACATTCAGAATGCATTTCTAGGGCGGTTGTTGTCGATGTATAGGGTGGCACATGGTGGTCTTTACAAGCTGTAATGTGGCCAAAATCTACATGGGGTGGTATATATTTGTAGTGGAGGGTGCACCAGGGTCTCCTTTTTGGATACAGAAACTACAACTTCGTGCTTTAACGAGAGCCAACACTACATTTGTTGGGGAAAATGTATTACCAAAACGGATATCTTGCTTTCCGCTTTGTGACTGACGTAAGGGGAGACGATGGCATCGATGATGAGTCTCAATATGTGTTATTCTATCGCCGTCATCTCCAATTTTCAACTCCTATCTCACTGTTGTGTTCCTCTTACCCCTTAATCCCAACAAATCTTCCTTTCATAGTCCCTCCTGCCTCAGTCGCAAGCTTCTTCTTCTTCTACCCAACACCCGAATGCAACCATTCCCCTTGCATTCGTTCCTCACGCCCTGCCCACACTAGCTGACTCCACGCCGGCTTCCTCCTGAATCTCACACCCACCTCCTCCCGCTGCTCTTCTATTCTTCGCACCCGAAATTCTTCTCACAGACGTTATGTTCGCATGGCAGCCATTTTGAAAACCTTTTTTGCAATCACAATGTTGATATGACTGGATTTTAAGATTTGTAAACTTTATGGCACTGAAAATGTTGTAACTGCACAGTGTAACTCTGAAAACGATAATCACAAATGATGGCCATTTATGAAAACCAAGATAACCACCGTCTGACGCATCACAAGATGGCCATCGTGGTTTTGTTGATCTTTAGGGCTTATTAAAGATAATTAAACAGGTCGGATGTTCTAACGAAATCGTGTATACGGGACGTAATACCGTGACTCATAAGTATCCTAACTAATGCAAACATTGTGTGTGTGTGTGTGTGTGTGTGTGTGTGTGTGTGTGTGTGTGTTGTGTGTGCGTGCGTGCGTGCGTGCGTGCGTGCGTGCGTGCGTGAGTGTGTGTGTGCGTGTACTAGGTCCTAGCGCGCAGAAAAACTGCTTTCCGTCGAGGTTTTACCGGCCGTTACCGTCGACATGTGTACTAGGCCCTTTACGCAGCGCCTTCCTAGTACCGTATGGGCACTGACTGTGTCACAACATTGAACGCGCTGACCCGCGACATTCCCAATATGGACACGCGACGTTCTAGATAGTAACTTACGACATTCCATATAGTGAACCGACAGTAGTATCCAGATTGCTTATTCGATATCAATAGGGTATACGTGTTAACACTGATAACGACTGTGTCGTGAGCATTGAACGCACTGATGCATGACGTTCTAAATACTGACCCGCGACGTTCTCTATTCTGACCTAACATTATTACCAAGACTGTTGATTCGACACCAGTATGTAAGCATTATTAATGAATAATGACAGCTGTAGTTTTATCAGTGTGGTCAGTTTTCTATGAAGTTGCCTCCGGGACTGCATCTAATAGAATATATAATTCTTAAATAAAGGCTAATTTACGATTATGGCGCAAGCCGTCCAATCATGGCTCAGAACTATTTATTCGTTCTTCTCTGGGAGATTCAAGCTATATTTTGCATAACTAAATACTTTCTAAACAGGTCGGATGTCCTAAAGAAATCGTGCATACAAAACGTACGCCCTAACATCGTATCACATTATTGTTTTAATTTATGAAAATATCGAATTAAGAACCATTAAAAATGAAAATGTTATTTTTCGAAATAATAAAGTATGTCCTATACATTGTTCATGCAATTTCTATCGACAATAGCTACGAGTTGCGGTGCAAGGCATTCTACTCGTTCCCAGATAGATTTTACTCGGTGATATTTGTGATATCCCGGTTATTAAAAAAATATTATTTTCCAATAATGAGACGTGTAGACGGGTCTATGCCGTCGAACATTAATTATTATTCGTTGGTAAACCTTTAAAGTACACATGTCAACGATAACGGTAAACCTCGACGGAAAGCAATAAAATTAAAATCGGTCTAAATAGCACAAGGTGAAGCCGTAGGCAAGCACGCATACGGCGGGAATCCGTTCGACGGTAAAACTGCTCGACGGAATACCGTCGAGAATCGAAACAAAAGCGATTTTCCAAAAAACTACCGCGCGGAAAATCTAGTCTTTGACCAATCAGCTCTGTTGTTTTGGTGTGTCATCAAATTGCACATATACAAATATAGCCTGTCATTTGATTGTCATGGAGTTAAGTAGTTCAACTAATTTCTTTTAATAAGGCCCCTATTTTGTTGTCAATATTATGTTTAATGAATAGCTCAGCATTCAAATTTAGTACACGGAACACAATGTTAATAATTGTCTTCAAAAATAACAAAATATATTACCAATACGTAAGTCTTAATTACGTGGAAATAGTGTAAATGTCGGCCGGCTGAATATGCTGCGTTTCTCTTGACTGTGTGTGTGTGCGTGCGTGCGTGCGTGCGTGCGTGCGTGCGTGCGTGCGTGCGTGCGTGCGTGCGTGCGTGCGTGCGTGCGTGCGTGCGTGCGTGCGTGCGTGCGTGCGTGCGTGCGTGCGTGCCGGCCGTTACCGTCGACATGTGTACTAGGCCCTTTACGCAGCGCCTTCCAAGTACCGTAGGGACACTGACTGTGTCACGACATTGAACGCGCCGACCCGCGACATTCTAAATGGGAACCGCGACATCCTACGTAGTGACCCACGACATTCCATATAATGACCCGACATTAATATATTACGCCTACCGAGAAGGCCTACGCTTTTGACATAAATTTGTCAACATTGACGATGGCTGTGTCGTTAACACTAGTGTGCTGATCCACGACGTTCTATATACTGACTCGTGACGTTCTGTGTTCTGACCTGACATTATTAGCAAGACTGCTGGTTCGACATCAATTATGTCAACATTGACAACGGATGTGCCATTAGCATTACTGTATTGATCCACGACGTTCTAAATACTGACCCGTGACGTTCTGTATTCTGACCTGACATTATTAGCAAGACTGCTGATTCGACATCAGTTATGTTAACATTGACAACGGATGTGCCGTTAGCATTACTGTATTGATCCACGACGTTCTAAATACTGACCCGTGACGTTCTGTATTCTGACCTGACATTATTAGCAAGACTCCTGATTCGACATCAATTATGTCAACATTGACAACGGATGTGCCGTTAGCATTACTGTATTGATCCACGACGTTCTAAATACTGACCCGTGACGTTCTGTATTCTGACCTGACATTATTAGCAAGACTCCTGATTCGACATCAATTATGTCAACATTGACAACGGATGTGCCGTACCAGTACAAAATATAATTAATGACAGCTGCATTCCATTGATCAGCGTGGTCAGTGCTCTACAAAGCTGCCTCGGGGATGGTGACTAACAGACTATCTGATTACTAAAATAGCTCGGCTAATTTATGATTATAACACAAGCCGTTGTCGCGTTTACATTTATCCGGGCGTTAAATAATATCCGGGTGATGTTTCTGCGCGTGCGCATATCTAGGGGAATGTATTTAGCACAAGCTACGACTGTCGCGCTTTCTTTTATTCGGGCGTTATGTATGTTTATATGCAATATATATATATATAGTTGATAGCATGCCTGTAACTCTGAAGAATAAGCCAAAAAAGTGGTTATAGTAATGACTTATCTATATAACTACCTTGCAAGTTGCATGGTTTGGTCACTCACACAAAATGGTCACTCTGGAGTAAGCCTTGACATTTTACTGAATATTACATTAAATACGCCATTAGTCGGATATACTGTTCACTGAGATCATGATTATCCTCCTAATTGAAATATTCGAAGAACATTTACGCGAATAGGTTTTTGAAACGTTTTAATATCTAGAATACTAGGTGGCAGCACTAGCATGTCAGAAATTGTGAAAATCTATATTAGTGATAGAAACATACTTCATATTTCACCTTTCAGCAACAATTCAATGCAACTACTTAAACAATCATCGATCACAGCAACATTAACGAACGCCCCCCCCCCTGCGGTTGATATAGCAATGCGCTGCGTCTGACCATAGAACGAGACTATTCACAGCCGGTTGACCAATTTGTGTGGTTGCGTCGGTTTGCGTAGGGTGTTTTTGTCTACAAACTTAAAAACAACTTTTCTAACAGTTTGTTTGCATTGTATTGATTAAATAACGGCCAGTGAATTAGATAGATATCGCAAAGGTGAGCTTCAAGTTTGCTTGCAAAACGCATAGTCCGCTAGATAACCATGACCAAACCATGTAACAACGGTATAGCAATCTATATACAGTGTAATATACATGAACTTGAAGCAACGGTCGCACCGAAGGGCATATTGATCTGTGATCGTTTAAGTCTTTAAAATATCAAATGTCACAATTTGAGGAATGCAGTGTCATGATCCAGGATTCTGTAATATAAATGTCGTTGCTGTACTATAGTCCCGTCGTGATATTCCAGCACATTTGATGTGCACGGATATGTGGCAATCAGTGCATGTTTTCTTGATCGTGTTGATATGCACTTGTGTGTTTGGTCTATGTTTGTTGTGACGTGGGTCATTCTGTTCTTCTCCTGAAAGACAGTAGTATGCAGAGTAAGATTAGTTCGTTGTCTGTTCTAGGTTTGCCAAATATGGACATAACTATAAGCTGACAGGCTGCCTACATGCAAATATGCACAGTGCGCACATTCAATATATATAAGATGCACAGTTGATGAGAATGGTGTATGGGGCTAGCCACGATTCCAGCTTAAAGGGAAACATAAGGGAACTTTTTGGAATTATGCACATAAAAGAGTTAATGCAAACTAACTATTTCCAACTATAATCATATTTTTAACGTCAGTGGTTTAGTAGTAAAAAATATTTGAACACACCCTGTATCGAATTTCATGAATTCCGCCATTTTGAACAGAAAATGACGTAAGCAATGCTGCGTACTTTTCTGGATTTTGTGTGTACTAGTGTTTCCAAAAAACGTCAGGTGGCGCTGTGCGATGTTATCCATTGAGTTTAGACAAGATGGCGTGTCGTTACGGTTCTGATTCTTCGTCTGATGAAATAGATTCAGAAGCAGCTGGATATCGGTTTCAACCGCAAAGACATGGGCCAGTATTGCAAGATAGACCAGAGCGTTGTGGTGACCGTAAGCATGATAACGAAGACGCGCGGGAAGTAGAAATGCAAAGGCGACTAACAAGCTGAGACGTAACTGACTGGCGACTGGTGCGTGGTGGTAACGGTGTCGCTGTGGAAAGTATCAAGTTTATTTTTTGGTTCAGAAAGGAGTGTCTGCTGTCAGAAAACATCAATCAGTATTAAAACAGTTTTATGCTTCATTTTGGCACGGATCTCTAAGGTTATAGCTTACCAATGATTTTGTTGAATACTGCGATTCGACTTAGGTGAGGAAAAACATTATCTCGGATCAAATGGACCGACTCAGTTATTCCGAGTTAGGCAAAGATCCGACTTATACAAAGATTTTTATGGGAAATGCATTACAAATCAACCGTTCCTCGGAAATCTGTCCGAGTTGAGCGAAGATCCGACTTAGGTGAATCCGACTTAGGCGAGGTTTACTGCATTTACAATGATTTCTTATAGAAATTTACATTTATAACTGGTAACAGTCCCAGTACACACACAAAGGGTTTATCACCTGACAACACCTGGGTGAAAAACCCTTCTGTCCTGCCCCTTTACATAACCCAGGTTGGTTTCCTTTGTTCATCATTAGTCATTTGGCCGAAGGTCCAAGGGACTAATGCCATCACTCTGTGTCCGCCGTCCGCCGTCCGCCGTTAGCTGCCGTATCTCAGAAACCGTTCAGCAACTTTTTTTCAAATTTTGCATAGACATATCTTGGGGCATTGCCACTATGCACGAGAAATCTGTATTTTATTGAATCATTTTAAGGGCTCCCTAGGGCCTCCAAGAACCCCCAAACTGGTAAAAATGTAACATTTGGCCTATTTTTTCAAAAACTGTTCAGCGACTTTTTTTCTAATTTTGCATAGATGTATCTTAGGGTGCTGCCACTATATACATGAAATCGGTATTTGATTGAATCATTCTAAGGGCACCTAAGGGGCCCCCAAAGTGCAAAAGGTTTACATTATCTAGTGATGTGGTTTTGAGAAGGGCTCTTGAGATCACCCCCAACAGTAGATGTTGTGTAGTGTGCCAGAAAATCAAAAGCTGTGACTAATTTCTACAGCCTAGGCCATTGAGACCTTGACTAATCTTTAATTGGTTACAGCGCCCAGGCAGAGTAGACACACTTGACCCCTGTTGGACTGAACAGTTGCCTAACACTTTTAAACTATATCTTCAAAACTGTTGATTTTCTATAATTGCAAGTTGTGTTTATTTTGATGTTCATTTAATTATTATAAAATGGTGTGACTGTGGTGTCTATTGGTTAAAGATGTATTGTCTGTAGAAACCTAGAAAATTAATATTCTGGACAACTATAGAGTGAAATATCCTACATTTTATTTATATCAAATGCATTCTACTGTTCTGTTTACGCTTGCCATGCCTTGTGTAGACATGGTACTATGTAAATCAATTCTATCAATATAGACTAATAATTACAGATTCACAATATAGCTGACACCTGAAACAACCAAATGTCAACCATTAGAAGAGTTGACATAGTTCCGCTATACACTATATATGTAAATTTAACCAGCTGCCATGTCAAGCCCGTTATAATTGTGACTAGGAGTGTTCAAAATTATTCAGGTAAATAGCAAATAACAAAGGACACAAGTTTTCTCCTTGCCATACCTCTACACATGAGAAGAAGGCTGACACAGCCTGGCCCTCATTTATACATGATTTAGCATTTTTGTACATGTTGTATACAACTTTCAACACAATACCATTAATACCGCATGAAATTATCTTAGACCACAGGGAGGACCGGTCTACTAAATCAAATGCTTTCTTATAATCGATGAAGACACAATAAAGCCTTTTGAGTCGAGACAAATACAATTCAACCAATACCCCTATCTGAACACTGCCTGTTCTTCACCTATTACATTCGCTTTGTTTAGGTATGTGGTCAGTCTGGTGTTCTGAACAATCACTAAGGATTAATGAACACTTGTGCAGAATGTCACCCACTTGGCAGGTTTAATTGATCTATTCAGCAATGAGGACACTGCTTAGGCCTCACTCTGGACAATGTCACTCACAGTGTTGTATATTGTCTTAGTTGGTGCATTGAGCTAATCTACTTAACCATGAATCAGTGGTGGCTCTGGTTACATATATTCGTTTTTGTAGGCGCATTGGTAAACGTCTGTTGACTACCGTGGGCTGAACTAAATGGGCTATTTCTGAAGAATATGAGGGTAACATTTCTTATAAAAGAGCACTTTCAATTTAAAAAAATGTTTTCGATAGATGGACCAAATGGTCATATGCTACGTTTTTTTACATGTACCCATTTGAATAGCATTTGGTGGTGTATGTTTAACAAACAATTATGATGCATTTTTATTAGACAAGCCAAACCATACAAGACGGCGTGGACGGACAGGACAAAATCCAAGCAAGAAAATAATTTACATCCAGAGTTTACGTGAGCGTTGCTAAGACTGCGTTTTATTCCAACATATTTCAGAACTCTTCAAAACACCAGCGTGCTTTTTGGCGCAGCGACCTTTTTTCTTAAGAGGAAGTGAAACGAAGCTTCTTTTGCGCGAGCCGGCATCGGATCTGGCGAAACTTTAATTTCTTAGAAGATTAACTGAATGTAGGAAAGTTTAAACAACATCGCAGAAAAAGAGAGGGGGAGAAATGGAGAGAGGGACAGAGAGAGAGAGAGAGAGAGAGAGGACACAGAGAGACAGAGAGAGAGATACAGAGAGACAGAGAGAGAGAGAGAGAGAGAGACAGAGAGAGAGACAGAGAGACAGAGACAGAGAGACAGAGAGAAGGAGAGAGGAGAGAGAGGGAGGGAGAGGGGAGGGAGAGGACAGGGAACCTGGGGACACAGAGGGCACGGGAGGGGACAGAGGAGGACGGAGGGGACAGAGGGGGACAGAGGAGAGATGGACAGAGGAGACAGAGACAGGAGGACAGAGACAGGACAGAGAGACAGAGACAGGGGAGACAGAGGAGGGAGACAGGAGACAGAGACAGGAGGAGAGAGAGAGAGAGGAGAGGAGAGAGGAGAGGAGGAGGACAGGGGGACAGGAGACAGGGGGGACAGGGGACGGAGGGAGAGAGGACAGGAGATAAATGGGGGAGGGTGGGAGGGCGAGGGAGGGCGAGGAGGGGCGAGAGGGCGGGAGGAGAGGGAGGGAGAGGGAGGAATGAGGGGGGGAGAGGGGAGACAGGAGAGGATAGAGGGATAGAGGGATAGGAGATAGGGAGAGTGGGAGAAGGGATAGAGGGATAGAGGATGCGAGGGGAGATAGGAGAGGAGAGAGGGAGAGGAGGAGAGAGAGAGGGAGAGGGAGAGAGAGAGAGGGAGAGAGGAGAGAGGAGGAGGGAGGTATAGGGGGAGGGAGGGAGAGAGAGAGGAGAGGGAGGAGGAGAGGAGGAAGGAGAGAGGAAGAGAGGGAGAGTGAGGGAAGGAGAGAGGGAGAGAGGGGGAGAGGGGGAGAGGGAGAGAGGGAGAGAGGGAGAGAGGGAGAGAGAGGGGGGGAGAGGGAGAGAGGGAGAGAGGGAGAGAGGGAGGGGAAGAGACGGGGGGACGGAGAGAGGGAGGGAGATATGCTTGCTTGTAAAACTACTTGCAAGTAAAAGAAAACGAATGTTGCAAATTTCTTACAAATCCGATAGAAACAACCCTTTTGAAAATGCAGAGTTACATTATGTGGATCGGTGATGCTGCTAATGATTTGAATGCAACCGATCACTCGCATTGTATAGCACCGACTGAAAAGCAACTTATAGTCAAGTAGATTTGTCAATAAATTATATTTGACACAATTGTGGGTTTTGACGTACAAGCATGAAACTTGGCATAGTTGTACGACATGGTATTACTAATAAGAATATATTTAGCTACTGCGAATAGGCCTATGGCGGCATTGGCTACCATTTTTAAATATCTACTCTAACTATTTGCAGTACATAGTGTACAGATGACGTTAAAGGTGTCCATTATTATTTATAGGATGTCAGAATCTCGCTTGTAATGTGCAACCTATATCCGCTTTTACGTAAGTGGTGATGCATGAGCATGATTGGTGTTCTACGTTTAAAGGTTACTAGCATAACAAATACATTCATATGTCCAAACTACGTCTCGTCACCTAAAGTTACTCCTCCAAGTGAGCTCAGCGTTGTTAGATAAACAAGCAGTCAGGGCCCAATTAATGACACCCTATTGTTAGCCTCAAAACCGACCGGGCTGTCATCTTTATCTGGGAAATCTACTCATCCGATTAGAATTTGACGTCAAAGTGATAGTGTTACAATGACTGAGGAACTCAAGTGCTGCGTCTTTTACAGTGAAATTTACTGGTTACTGATATGTGGCTTAGACCACTTAGCCAATATAAACGTCGCTATATTTGCAGCGTCGAAGACCGTGTTTTTCTGTAAATCTATTCATCCACTAAAAAGTTCAGTTCAAAGTGTGACATACTTAAGATGACTGACGGACTTGCTTCTTTTATTGTTTTCTGAAGTTTACTGGCCTCTGCGTTAACACGACAGGACCGTGGCTAATTACTATTGACTTTGTTGGTGGTGCTTTTGAGTCTGACAAAGGGGCAGCTGGCCGGTGTCCCGAATCTGATGGGTAGCTACTAGCTATTCGGCCGTGACTGACCCTAATTGCGGGGTTCATATGTGGGTAATCTGGCCATTTTGCACTCAGTTACTGACCCTATTAGCGAATAGTGAGGTGACAATATTATCCGGACAAATGTCCTATTCTTTACTGTGGAAATTACTTGGGACTGACCCAACGTGACCCTAATTGCGAGGTGACCCAACTACTGAGGTGACCCGATACCGAGGTTCCACTATATCTAAACTCGTTTACACAGTGGTGCCCTGTGGAGAAGAGAGGTTAATTAGGAGAAAAGCACGCATCACCTATTCGTAGTTGAGAAGCGAATGGTCCAAGGAAGCGAATGAACTTAGAAAGGGACGAGTGGATTTTACAATGCTCCAAAGCTAGCGTATTTATATATTATACATTCCAAGAACCACGGATAGTGGTATCTTTCGGAGATTTACGCGTGCGTCATGTCCATAAAAGGAGATGCTCAGCACGCTATCCAATGTGTGTCATGCGCGGTCTTCTTGGTAGATGACGACAAAAGCAGCATGTGGCGGAAGTGGCTATGACGCATGCCCACTCCTCCCACGGCGTTCCAGGTTGGGAAGCGACAATGGCGCCGACTTGAATAAAGACTTGTTTTGTAAGAGAGAGATATTCTAAACATTCATTCATCGAACTGTAATCAGCTTCGCCCTACGCCTCTATTGTTAATCTTCCAACTAAGATGTCTAGGCACGATAGTTTGTCTAAATTAGAGCACATAGTCAACATTTAATTAGATCCATGCACATCAGCGACTGGATAAAGATATACGAAACGTGCTTGTAATTCAGGTAAAACAATTGACTTTCAAAATAACTTACATTCAAATTACGCGATGTTATCATATGTTTTGGTTAATTGCGTAGCAATACGAATGTTGGTGCAATACTTTTATTTCGTGATTCGAACCTGATTTCACACATACGACAGAGTCGTATTTATGGAAAGTTTACCCTTTTCTACAAAAGAGGTCTGTCCCAAAACTTAACTTTCAAATGTGTACGCGTGTACAGATACACATATACGCGCGCGCACGCACGCACACATACGCACACACAAGCACCCGCGAAGACCAACTGGGCAACAATGTCAATTATTGAAGGAGATATCACGAGAGATCACGAAGAACGCAGTGGAAATTTGAAATTCAAATCAATTTTGCGTAAAAACAAACCTACACAATTTCCGGTGCGACATGTGTCTGTGCAACTTTAGTACGTAGTTTTGGTAAGTTAATCAGACAAAGTATTAATATATATCTACGTCGGCGCGTTTATTATACTTTTTCATATTGGCATGGTATTAAATGTTAAATTTTAAGCCCTGAAATGACAAGAGTATTACGATTGCATTATATATATTGGGCAGTTTTTACAATCCTAGACGTAATTGTCGTCCATAAGTGTAATCTGGAACCATTGGTAAACAGTACATTAGCAGGGCCACGGGCTATAGCGTGAGCCGCTGTGTTTACGGTAAATTATAGGCATAATTCAGCACACCTCCTCAGTTGCATGTCTAATCAATGAAAAACTGATTACGAAACCTGACTGCGATCACACGTACAAGAGGTCGGTTTGACTGAACGAACGAACGGCATTACCGCAGGGCCTACTGAACTAGTTAGGCGACGGCGTCTATCGCACATTTCATCACGTGTGAATGAGACAGGCGAAATGGGACAAGGTTACTTGGGACTAATGCTGCGTTCCATTCACCTCGCATATACCGTGAGTACGACTTCGTAACCCCTACTTGACCCAGTTGCATAACTTTACAAGTGGTAAATTGAAGGAGCTCGTGAATTTTCCAGTTTGCCAAGTCGCGTTTACGTTATAAACGAGCCCATTGGACCCTAGTCTCGCTTAACCGACTCTCGCCTGGCTGTGTGACTTCGCCAGAACGATAGTCTGGCTCTGAAGGGTGTGTCTAAAAGCCCGACCACTCGTGAACATGACGTCAACCACAAAATGTGTACCTATATTTAGCACTCGCATGGCGCTGCGGCTCTGTGCAGCGCCACGGCAGGAAATAGTTCCTAAATAGGCATACAATTAGAGAAACTTTATATGTATCACATCCATAATAAACTAACAAAACAGTAATTTAAGACATTTTGCGTTAAGCACACTATACATATGCACGTTATGCTGTCATGCGGCTCATTCCCAGGTGTCACTGTTCTCGAACACTCGGGCTTTTAGTCTTTCCTAGGAGGAGAAGCTAAAAGCCCGACCATTCGAGAACACTTCTCTAGTACATCCATATTAGGCCTTATATTTAGGTATAGTGAAAACTGCTACAGAAGGATACTAACGTATTTTTTATTATCCAACAAGAGTATTTATAACATATTGTCGTTCCCTTGTGTCACTGGTCCCGAAAACTCGTTCTTTGAGCCTTTGCTAAAGGGAAAAACTAAAAGCCGGAACATTCGGGACCACTTTTTTAGTCTATGCGTCATATGCCTTGTATACACTTTATATACTAAACATTGCTAAAATGTAGGATAATGGTGTATTTCGTAATTTCCAACAAGCAAAAATATAACATTGTCGTTCTCTTGTGTCACTGAATAGCCACGAATAGTCGGGCTTTTGGCTTTTGCTAGGGTGATAACGACCGACCATTCGGGACCCCTTTTTAGTCCATGCATCATATATATATATATAGGCATTGTATATACTATATACTGAACAATGCCATAGTAGGATAATGACGTATTTTTTACTTTCTAGCAAGAGAAAATATAACATCATCGTTCCTTAGTGTCACTACATGGTCCCGAAAACGCAGGTATTTCGCCTTTGCTATGGTGAAATGCTAAAAGTCCGACCATTCGGGACCACTTTTTTAGTCTATACATCATAAGCCTTGTATCTTATACTTGTATATTATATCGAGCAATGCTACACTATTTAATGACGTATTATTAAAATTTTCGTCGTACCCTGTATAGTGTTACCGGTCCAGAAAACAATGTGTTGGCCTTTGCATACTAGGGTAAAAAAAGACCGTTCTTGACCATCGTCGAGGTCTACTATATGTTCTGTGTTTGGATACGCGTTCGACGAAATGATTATTATTTTCATAATTGATGTGTAATTGTCAATTATGTTACATGTTTTAATTAATAGTCACGTGAGCGTGTGCGTGCGTGCGCGCGTGCGTGCGCGCGTGTGTGTGCGTGTGTTTGTGTGTGTGCGTGTAGTACCATGATCCGGTGCCAGTAGCCTGGTCCAAAGGGGATTTTGAGCCTGTTATATGGATATGTGAAAAACCCTCTCAACAATCAGTAGTCTACGATCAGAAAATATAAATTGCTAACTAATTCTAATATCAGCAGATTGCAAATTGCAATACTGCCTTTGTGCACCAGACTCAACCTTTGAACAACTCGTGTTCATGCAGTTCAATGGCAAATAGATTATAAGATCATAGGATGCCACTGAAATTAATGCCAGCGGTGTGAATTTCATTGTTCCTCATAAAAAATTATCAACTGCCATTGCATATTCACTTGTGCTGAGTTATATTAATTAGATTAATTAATAATTTTAAAATACGTTAAAATTTGTACTCGTACCTTTACTTTGCTCCAGGTCTGCTTATCACCTTCAGGCATTTACATTATAATGACAAGGGTTCAATTTTTCTTAAAGATGGAATTCAAGTACGACATGGTTGTCACCCAGCGCCGTGCATTTGTTAATATTATAAACAACAACGATTAATAAAGAGGATATATTGTTAATGATTCCATGTCATCTGTTGTGGGCTGCGGGGTGGGTGCGGACTGACTTTTGACTAATTACTGCGGGGCGGGGCGGGTTGCGGGCCAAGTTACTGCGGGGTGGGGCGGGCTGCGGGCCAGGATGTGGCAAAATATGCGGGGCGGGGCGGGCTGCGGGCTGAGTTGTAATATGCGGGGCGGGCTGCGGGTCAAATGACATAGTTGCGGGGCGGGTGCGGGCTCAGATTTCCAGCCCGCGCAGGGCTTTAGCGTGTACGTAGACTCTATGTGTGTGCGCGTGCGTGTGTTTGTTTAAGTGTGCATGTGTGTGTGTGTGTGTGTGTGTGTGTGTGTGTGTGTGTGTGTGTGTGTGTGTGTGTGTGTGTGTGTGTGTGTGTGTGTGTGTGTGTGTGTGTGTGTGTGTGTGTGTGTGTGTGTGTGTGTGTGTGTGTGTGTGTGTGTGTTTCGTTGCGCGTGCGTGTGTGTGCATGCGTGCGTGCGTGGGTGCGTGCGTGCATGCGTGCGTGTCATGCGCCCAGTTGCGAAGCAGTCGGCCGGGCCTTCTCGATCGGGGTGTGAAGTCCATTATCTAAAAACTCCGTCATTTTGATGGTCACAGGTTGACAACATACACATGTTTGGACAACGATTGTTCCACGCGTACTGCAGGCCTTTTGTGAAATAACTTACTGAAGTAATCAAGAAGTATTAGGCACGTTAATTGTCATATTCGGTCGTGCTTGCGGGCCATTCCCGTGCGTATGTTTCCTAGGGGGAAATGCTAAAAGCCCGACCATTCGGAACCATTTCCCTAGTGCATGCATATAATGCGTTATCTGTGGTTGTACTTGTATGGTCATTCAAGAAGCTGCAATGCTGGGTGTATTTAAACAAATCTGTGGTTGTACTTGCATGGCAAACAGTTCCCATTAACACATTCCAATACAATAAGTTTTGTTTAATTTGCATTACACTGATAATGAGTTCACGGAAACTGTTTGGCAATAGCTGCCTAACCTGAAGGAGACGAGAAACAATTTTGGATCATCATCAATGTCACGATCATAGTCAACGCAATATGTGTGTTTTTCATGATATAATTTGCCTGCATTGAATGGAGAAATAAAACAGTTTAATTGCATTATGGTGTTACCTTTAGTAAATAAGTGTATTTAATGTACAGATGTATGTGCAAAAACTTCCATGCAACATAGGTGCATGTTCATATCAGTATGTAGGCATTTGTTGTCATATTAGTATGTAGGCATTTGTTATGCAAGATATACATTTTGACTGTCCTATGAGTGATATTGAGTAAGGAATAATAAAATCCCTGATACAATCTCTTCAGGGTTCAACTTAAATCTTCAAACACTGTATATGCTTGATTTGTTAGTGTGTTGTTTATTGAATCACATAAAAATTTATATATCACTTCAAATAAAAATGGGCCAAGAGGCCTTGAAGTCCTTGATTATATTGTGAGTTTGTAATTATTAATGAAATGTTTTTTTGTGAATCATACTTTTAGATCATTAAGAGTTATGATGGAAGTAAAGTGTTGACATGTTTAGTAGGTCTCTAGACTATATGCATGCCAGTGAAGATACACCTGGAAATAAAGTATTCGAGTAGACCATTTCGTGAATATTGTATATATTAGTTAATGTGTTATTAACAAATAGTGTCAGTTTTTATCCCGGTACTCTGCTACTTAGGCCGATTTCCAGTGGTTGTAGAAACCTTGCAGGAGAGTTGGTGAGCTGCAATCTCGCATGTAGCACAGTAAAACATTAAGAAAATGCACATGCATTATCTGCTCTCATTTTGTCCCTACCACCCTCTCCCAGAATGCGAAGAAGAAAGAGATGAACTATGATAAATCTTTATTTGTTAACAAGGTACCATCCATTTTTACTTAAAAACAGTAGTAATGACAGTTAAAAACAGTAGTAACGACATAATACTGATACAACTGGAGTGACGGAATAGCTGCAACATGTATAGTAAAACATCTGAATAATATTCCTTATAATTTTTGGCTAAATATTAACCTTTTCGAGTATGCCTATGTTATTTTACTTTATATATGTTGTTTTATACCTAAGTTATTTTATTTTAATCCTAGGTCATATTTTGCAAAAACAGAGAAAAAGTTACTGAACAGTTTTTTGAAAAAATAGGCAAAATGTAAAAATGTACCAGTTTTGGTGCCCTTGGAGGCCCTAGGGAGCCCTTAGAACAATTTAATCAAATACACATTTCTCGTGCACAGTGGCAGTGCCCTAAGATATGTCTACGCAGAATTAGAGAAAAGTTGCTTAACGCTTTCTGAGATACGGCAGCTAATGACGGACGTCGGACGAACAGTGATGGCAATAGTTGTTGGACCTTCGGCCCAAAGCACTATAAAAGGTAGGTAGGGACCACATAAAAAAATTAATTACACATGCTGAAGGCAATTAATGGAATCGGTAGATGTGCACAACCAGTACTGTTTTGGATGCAACATTCAAACACCAGCAGGAATTGAACCTGCCACACATCACTGGACCACAATGAACTCCACTGCCCTGACACGTGGTAACATTGCATGAATTACAACATAGAAAATAACAGTAATCTATTTCAAATGAGCTAATTTTGTTAGATAAATGTTATACATTACATGCCACTTAATTTCTGAAAATCCTTACATTACTGGTTCATACAATACAGATGTACATGTAAAACTAAAAATGAGTGCTTGTAAATAATGTAATGAACATTTTAAATAAATGTTGTCATTAATACTATAATAGTATTACTTATATGAAGAATGTTATGCTGTGTAGCTAGCAAACAAACCAAGCTGGTGGAAAGAGGAACTTTAAGAGCTCTACTCAACAGTGCCATTAATTGGACATTGGGTCACCTGACATAAGATGGTGCCTGATTATGTTCTGCCCCATTCTGTTCTGTGCGATATCTACTGGGAAGTTGTACATCACTTCGTGTTTCAAATGGATGTGTGCATCTGATAGCTTTGTGTATCAAAGTGCATAGCAGTGCTATTAATTGGACAATGTGTTAACTGACACGTTAGTGAAGAACATGCCTGCCTTTGTTCTGCCACATTAGTTCCATGTGGCTTCTGATGGGAATATGTACATCGCTACATGTTTCAAATGAATTTGTGCAATCGATCGACTTGTGCATCCAAATGCACAACATTCCATCATTATTTTGCAAAACAGGAGTACAGTGTACAAAATAAAATGTATGCTTTCTTATGCTCATTATGCTTGGGTTGTGTTCTATAGCATATTCTTCAACATTTGCTGAAACAAGTTTATGTTAAATGAACTATACTGGGAGTAGTGTATAAAAAGGTGCCAACAAAGTTGATTTTACAATAATTTTGAAAATTCATAGTATAAATGTTCCACAACATTCCAAATATTTTAGGGATCCTCTTGAGTTAAATACACCAATGAGGACTGAAAACTGTTTTAAAATATGCGTTACTTTTGAAGTTTTGTAATTTTATAACTTTATTTCCATCATACAATAGACATTTTATTTGTCATCGAAATGGGACATAAACAAATTAAAAACCTTTTACTCTAAATGACGAGCAGAAATAATGATGGCACTCCCAGTACCAAATAAAACATGATGTTACACTGATGCAATATATTTTAATATTTTGTTGACAATAATGTTATTATGCTCTTTGTAGATCTAATAAAATAAAATAAAATAAAACCTTAGGTACATAACCACCTATGCTATTTTAATATTGTACATTATTTCATGTGATGTATAATGTTGTATTTATACTGTTTATGGAAATAGTAGCTGGATTTAAGGTGCAAACAAAATGCTTTCATTATTGAATGTTTCTCGGCTTCAATAAGTTTCTGTTATTTAAACTTTTCAGTAAAACTAAACTTAAAAATTTATAGCCAGATGTGCCAGGAGAAAAAGAAACATGATAGTACCATAGGTGAGATTTTGTATGTTTTTATATTCCAACAAAAACAATGCCAATCTTTCAATATGTCATCGGTATTTTTTTTTAATCAATCCGTCTGTCATGAGCTGTCGTTATATTCATTCTCCATTTATTCCATATATTTTCCTTCTTTTCTTTGCTAAATCTGTGACATAAACAGCAGCTGGTCCACGTTTCCTTTTGATAATTTTATCGGTCACGACTCATTCGCATGGCGGTGGCTAATCCAAATACACACATGTTGATGATGTTTTTCTTGCATCTATTAACTCGACGTAGCTAATCGAAGTCTGACGGACAGTACCGAATATTCATGAGAATACTTTATACGGATCGTGAAAGTGGAATCTGCGCGTATGAGCAATTATTTTTCCGATATATTGTTAGAGTCATTAGTGATTATTAAAACATAATTCTAATGAAATAAAGGCATACAATTACATGAGATAATCATATTAACAGGATTATTTAATAACTGTGTACATTACAAAGAGATTAAAATTATCAAAGAATCACTTTAAGTTTTACTATTATTATCTTTAATGTATACATCATGGATAGCACAGTACAGCATTTAAAACAATATACATCATTACATTTTGCAACAAATTGTTAGTAAACACAAAATAATATATACTGACTGCATCATATTATGTAAATTACCTCTGGTAGACAATATTAAAATGCAGCAATAATTACTCAAACTAATAACCGTACTAAATACCCTCAGCTGCTGTCAACATTAAGTTTAACGTAACGTTATTTAATTAATTATTGTAATGAAATATTGTGTATTTTATTGACTATGATAATAATAATTATTGTCAAAAAGTCAATAAAATTATGAATTGTGGTCTATCCCCACGTCTGAAGGCATCCATAAAATAAAGTGGCGCCACCTACCGGAGTTTCCGATGGAATTAATAAATACATGTAAAAACTAGTGAATTTCTTGTACATTTTGATGAATAAAAAACAGTAAATTATTTTGTTTTGATCACGTGATAATTGTGCATGTGTAGAATAGGTGTTGTAGATATATTATGGTGTGAAGTTTGGTGACTGTAGGTGACCGTTTTCTTGATTTTTTCGAGGTGCGGGCCTAGGCTAAGAGTTACTAAGTTAACTGCAAAACTTACCAAAAGCAAAAGTACCCGAATTTATTTCGTATAACTACAGGGGCAAGGCATTTATTACTGTAGGCCTACAAAAAACTACATATAATTCTAACGCTATGCCTAAGCACGCTTTGTGTAGACCCTTTCAGTTACCACCCAAACATTAAATTGTGAACCATAAATAATTCTTACGAAGGCCTAATATGTATATGGCACCCTGGCCATTACCAATTAAACGTAAGGCCTAGGCAAAACGTCCGGTAATCACCATAATCGGCATCAGACATAATACCTGGGCGTGATTAATAATGACAGTAGTCAGTATACCGATTGCCGAACATCCCATATAATCATCATGATCATAACTGTGTTCTAGTCAGTTACGGTTGGCCCATTCTACTTGGCATACTCACTTTTCGAATAAGAATGCAACGAGCTGTCGAAGGTAGCATTATCATGATTTACTAAAGTCTAAAGCATAAACTAACATATTTCACAAACTGGCATATTTCACAAACCGTTTCCCTTCATTTTCCGTTCGTTAACCCGCTAATGGCGCCGTATCTGACTATATTCATGCGCGACATGTAAATAACGAAAATGCACGTAAATGGGTGACGTCATGTGCATGAATAGTCGGGCAATTAACGTTTCCCGGCTCTGAATGGCCCTTTTGAATGTTATGCCATGAGAGCTGCCACCTAGTGAATATGCATGTGATTAAAAGGCATTAAACTACGAAAAAAGTTTAATGTCGGTTTAATTTGTGTGTAACATGTTTCAGTATAAGTTTAATGTTGAATAGTTGTTATAGTATAGTATTATCTGATGTGTATGATATGTAAGTGTATCCTTATTAAATTTGTTATTTCATAGTTGGCCTGAGAGCCAATCATCGTCTCTACCCGAATCTGGAGTAAAGCCCCCTACCGGTAACAATGGCTGGAGCTTAATAATCCAGTCCGTTGTGACGGGCCAATGCTGCCACCTCATTGCAACTAGCCCTGGCTGATCCCCTATGCGAAGTGCGGAAGTTAGCTGAGTCAAACTAATAATTGACTTCGCCAGTCGCGACTGCATCACCCGTGAGAACAGCCCAAAATACCCGCTCCAATTTGAAGACGGATGAATGACTTCTGGGAATCCCGATATATAATGACCCATTCGCCTATTAGCACGAACGGCTGAGCGGTATTGTGTATTCGAATAATTGCTTCTACTTCTAAACATTGCAAGTAACACGAGCCACGGTTGGTTAAAATTAGTTTTATTGTGAACACCTGCGCCAATGGCTATTAGTTACTATTCCATGATTGTTGTTCAATGGTAATATTGTCGTGACCTCTAGTTTCCGGGTCACGGCCTCGCATGTTTGGATACTTCCTGTTGTGAGTTGCAGTTTTGTGTTCTCTTATTAAAACACTGTTCTAGTTACGCATACGTACTAGTGTTTGTTTGTGTGACTCGAAGTGTGCATTTGATCACCTAATGGCGTGGTGGCAGCGCTCACAACGAACCCGCTCACCAAAACGGGCGCAATAAAAGCAGATACACATTGACAGTCCGCCGACCTCACGGCGCAAACAGCTAGCCGAAACGGCTCTGTATCACTAGCAGGTGTGGTAACAACATGGCTAACAACATGCAACGCGCACCGAGACAGTGGTGCCTCACAAAAACGGAAACGGTCAACACATTTGAGAACTGGCGCCAGAACCTCGTCTACACCCTCTCACTCGACCCAAACTTCGCCCAGTTTATCGCCACTGACGCTAAATGGGAGAAGCGATGTGCAGCACATCCAAACCGCGGCTTCACCGACGAGAATGATCATACAGCCATTCAGCAAGCCTACATGCTCGATCTAATGTTAGGCCAAATAGCGAACTATTGCCCAGTCATATCGCGCAACACGATCGCCAAAAACTCAACCAGTTTATCCGGTATCTGGCAAACTATCCGACTGCACTATGGGTTCCAGTCTACAGGGGCCCATTTCCTGGATTTTGCTGATATCCACCTACAAGCTGACGAACGCCCCGAAGACTTGTATCAGCGCCTAATGGCCTTCGTTGAAGACAACATGCTACAAGAGGGAAGTGTCATTCTGCACCACGGTGACGTCATACACGTTGACGAAGAAATGTCTCCTTCCCTAGAGAACATGGTAGTACTGACCTGGTTACGACTTATCAACCCCGCACTGCCTAAGCTCATAAAGCAACGATATGGCACAGAGCTGAGGTCAAGAACACTAGCATCGATCAAGCCAGAAATATCACAGGCACTCGAATCACTACTAGACGAGATTGCGTCTGCTGACACCGCAAAGGTTATGCGCACCGAGACTAGGCCTAACCTACGCGGACAAAGACCAGCGTTCTCAAGACGACAACCGGCACCATCTAACAACGCTAGGCGTCCCACGAGCGTGAAGACTTGCCCTCTTTGCAAACAAGTAGGCCGCAGTGATGTACACCACTTCCTCAGCGAGTGCTCGTACCTTCCGGAACAAGATCGCCGCTACATGGCTAAGGTACGACAAGTCAGTGATATCATCGACGGAGTCGATGAAGGCGACGACGATACCTACGAAGTTTATGACGAACGCCCCGTAAACACCACTACCGTGCAACGTATCGATGTACGACAATCGCCTTACCTCGACGCGTTCCACGACCATCACGCCGTTCGAGTGACGATCGATAGCGGTGCAACGGGCAATATGATCCGTCATGACACGGCAGTGAGATTGGGGTGTACTATCAAGAACTCTTCCCAATCGGCTCACCAAGCTGACGGATCATCGCCTCTAACCATAGTTGGCGAAATTACCATATCACTCGCCCGCAAAAATAAATCATTCCAGTTCTGTGGACTAGTGGTACAGAATCTGGATGTCGAGATGCTGGCCGGGACACCATTTATGGAAGTCAACGACATTACCATCCGTCCCGCCAAACGAACCATCACCCTCGCAGATGGCACCACGTACACATATGGTACAACACAGAGGGCCCTCAACAGGCATGCAGTCCGCCGTGCCCACATACTGCGAGCACCACCAACCAACATCACTGTGTGGCCAGGCGACTTCGTGGAAGTCGACCTGCCTTCAGACGCGTATATCGCAGACGCCACATTCGCTCTGGAACAACGTCACGATACCACCGGCAACAAAGGAGTACACGAGAACGATGTGTGGCCACAACCTTCACTAATCACCAGCGTAGAAGGTGTATTGCGCATACCAAATCTCACGAACTCCACTCGCACACTGAAAAGAAACGAACACTTTTGCCAAATCAGAGAAGTGTTCGTACCCGACAAGGCAACATCCATACCAGACAGTCAATGCACCAGCGTAGCCGTAAGCATACGCACACGCAGCTCGAATGCTACTGCCATCAAACACTCAACAGCGGTCACCATCGATCCTGATCACGCGCTCTCCCCCGACGAACGAGCGGCATTCCGATCGATCGTGGAAGAGTATGACGACGTATTCGACCCAAGCTACAGTGGATACAATGGTCACGTGGGACCATTCAAAGCTGTTGTCAACATGGGCCCAGTACAACCGCCCCAACGTAAAGGACGCCTACCCCAATACGCACGAAACCAGCTCGTAGAACTCCAAAACAAGTTCGATGAACTCGAGACGATGGGCGTGTTCGTCCGGCCTGAGGATGTACCGGTCAACGTCGAGTACCTCAACCCGTCATTCCTGATAAAGAAGCAAAGCGGAGGACACCGACTCGTCACTGCCTTCACTGACGTAGGCCGCTATAGCAAGCCGCAGCCTTCATTGATGCCTGATGTCGACAACACCCTACGAAAAATCGCACAATGGAGGTACATAGCGACTACCGATATGTCCAATGCGTTCTACCAAATCCCTCTATCGCGTGAATCAATGAAGTACTGCGGAGTAGTCACTCCGTTCCGCGGTGTACGCGTATACGCTTGCTCAGCGATGGGCATGCCCGGGTCCGAAACCGCACTCGAAGAGCTGTTGTGCCGCGTACTGGGAGATCTACTCGAAGAAGGTGTCGTCGCCAAACTGGCAGACGATATATATTGTGGAGGAAACACCATCGCCGAACTCCAACAGAACGTAAGACGATTGCTCCAAAGCTTCGCCAACAGCGGGTTGCGCCTGTCCGCTGCCAAAACAACGATGTGCCCTACTACGACCACAATACTTGGCTGGATGTGGAACCTCGGCTCCATCCATGCAAGCCAACATCGCATCGCCACCCTAGCCAGCTGCGACGCTCCACTCACAGTCAAAGCGATGCGAGCATTCGTCGGAGCCTACAAAATGCTAGCACGCGTCATACCAGGATGCTCCGCCTTGCTTGCCCCGTTCGACGAAGTAACGGGTGGCAAACAGTCAAGTGATCGCGTCACATGGACCGATGCATTAAGAGAAGCCTTCAAACACGCACAAACCAGTCTTCAGACTAACAAGGCTATCACATTACCTCGGCCAAGTGACGAACTATGGCTAGTGACGGACGGCGCTGTCAAACAGTGCGGTCTAGGAGCCACCTTGTACGTGATGCGCAATGGCAAATTGATGCTGGCCGGATTCTTCAGCGCAAAACTCCGCGGACGACAGATCTCCTGGTTGCCATGCGAAGTAGAAGCACTATCCATCGCAGCCGCTATCAGACATTTCAGCCCGTATATCGTACAGTCAGCGCACAACACAGCGATACTCACAGACAGCAAGCCTTGCGTACAAGCCCACGAGAAGCTTTGTCGCGGTGAATTCTCCGTCAGCCCGCGCGTATCGACATTCCTATCAGTCGTCAGTCGGTACCAGGCAACTATTCGCCATCTCGCCGGTTCAGCTAATGTTCCATCAGACTTCGCGAGTCGCAACGCACCCACATGCCGGGAACAACAGTGCCAAGTGTGCTCCTATATACGACAGACTGAAGAGTCAGTCGTGATGCAACGCGTTACAACAGACGACATAACATCTGGGAAAGCTCGACTTCCGTTCACCAATCGTTCAGCATGGCTCGGCATTCAAGCAGACTGCCAAGACTTGCGAAGGACTCATTCACACCTTACACAAGGAACACGACCATCCAAAAAGGTGACAAACGCGAAAGACGTCAAAAGATACCTTAACGTCGCATCAATCGCTCGTGACGGTCTACTGGTCGTACAACGTAACGACCCACTGAGTCCTACACGAGAGTGCATCATCGTACCGCGAAAAGTCCTAGACGGACTAGTAACGGCCCTGCACATCCAACTGGATCACCCGTCTTCGTACCAGCTAAAGCAAGTCATGCATCGCTATGTATTCGCTCTCGACCTCGACAAGTCTGTCGAGTCCACCTCGCGCAGCTGTCATCACTGTACGTCGTTACGGAACATCCCAAACCTAACTATCGCGCAATCTACCAACGATCCCCCAGAAGTAGTGGGTATCTCATATGCAGCCGACATCATCAAACGAGAAAGACAACTGATCTTGGTGCTACGCGAGTGTGTAACATCATACACGGTAACATGCTTCGTCAACGACGAACGACGCGACACGTTACGGGACTCCATCATTCAACTCTGCATCGGCCTCCGACCGCTTGATGGACCTCCTGCCGTAATACGCACAGACCCAGCTCCTGGATTCGCAGCTCTCGTCAACGACGCACTGTTGAACAAGTATCGACTCACCATCGAACTAGGACGGGTCAAAAACATCAACAAAAACCCTGTGGCCGAAAAAGCCATTCGGGAACTCGAGGGTGAAATTTTACACCAACAACCAACAGGCGGCGCCATCACGCAGGTGCTACTGTCTGTCGCTACTGCCAACCTCAACGCCCGAGTACGAAACAGAGGAATGTCAGCTCGTGAGCTGTGGACCCAGCGTGACCAATTCACCAACGAACAATTACCGCTGAACGACTATAGCATCATTCAACAACAGCATGCCTCGCGCAACGCTAACCACGAACACAGTCAAATATCGAAGTCTCCTCGCGGTTCAGTACCCAGACCCCAACATATCGACATTGGCGACATCGTGTACTTGTACTCAGACAAGAGTAAACTACGCTCCAGGTGTCGGTATCTCGTAGTGAGCACAGAAGGAGAATGGATCAACATCAGCAAGTTCGCCGGTAACCAGTTGCGTGCCACGTCATACAGAGTGAAGCGAACAGAGTGCTACAAGGTGGCAGCTGAAGCTACCCACGATCTTCCAGTGTCGTACCAGTATGACGAACTAACACCCGCAGATGACCCAGCTCCTCCAGAGAAACCTCCAGACGTACCAGTTCAACTCTCGTACCCTCCAGTCACAGCAGCTCAGCCCGTAGAACCATCAACAGCCGAGTCTCATCGACAAGAAACGGCGACAGTCAACAACGAATCGACAATGTCATACGAGCCAGATCAACATAGCTGTCCGCCCGAGGAACCTCCGAGACGCTCTACAAGAACTCGGAAGCCTCCTGAGTATCTGAAAGACTTCATCTCATGAACCTTTATCTCTATAATCATTATTGTATGTCTATATGATAGTTATCTCTTAGTAGCATACATAATTATGAGAAGAAAGAAGTCACGCCAATGGCTATTAGTTACTATTCCATGATTGTTGTTCAATGGTAATATTGTCGTGACCCCTAGTTTCCGGGTCACGGCCTCGCATGTTTGGATACTTCCTGTTGTGAGTTGCAGTTTTGTGTTCTCTTATTAAAACACTGTTCTAGTTACGCATACGTACTAGTGTTTGTTTGTGTGACTCGAAGTGTGCATTTGATCACCTAATGGCGCTGACCTGCGTACATCTACTGATCTAGTGAGCGATTTCATAGGCTGAGCTTAAATTCAGAGTTTCGCAAAGCGATCAGCCAGGGGGGTACTGCTGGCTGGCACTGACGTAATCAGCAGCAGCGACCCCTGGCGCGCGAGGATGGACCGCATCATAATAGTAACACTGTCGTAATGGAGTGTAACATAGCATCAGTCTGTGTCCGGCCACTGGGGCTAATAATAGCGATGTCGCAATGAGGTGAATCGTCTCAGAAACCGCCATATTGTACAAGACATCGCAGTCTGGCTAGGTGTTCTCCCTACTTCGTTCAGGATTCTCCCTAGTCAGGACTAGCGAAGTCTCACATTAAAAATCGCAGATATTCTATGAATAAGTTTCTACCAACTATTCCAATTATAACACCGTTGCCTTTCGGTCTAAACATGATCGACCTTTACATCCCCCCCGCACGTACCAGTTGAGACCCCGACTCAACTATAATAAATCAACAGACAGAAAGGAAGATCATGGCTAACATAACATACAATATAATGACACGTAGCAGACTAAGCATATACCTCGGTGTAATCTTTTACCAAAAACATCGAAATCCAGGCATATGTGCCATGGAGTGTTATATATATGCTACCAACATCGCAAGTAATCATTATGACGTATTTATTTTTCAACATAGCTTATTAGATGGCAACTACAACCTTCCTGGAAACGCACGATAGCATAGTGGCAACATCGAGAGGTTAAAAAACTTATCAATATACGACCGTACACAGGAACAACATACAATACACAGTAGGCGTGGAGGTACAGCCCGTACAGCTAACCTCAACCCAAAGTTACAACATCCAGACAAATATGAAAATGCCAGCACCGTTAGTTAAAGGTGCATGTAGTACCAATACCCACGTCTAAGTAAGACGTAGTCGTAATGGAGGCAGACCTTCACTGGTCTGCGTTTTGCTGAACTGCCACTGTAGCATGTCCTTGTCCTTTTCATTGAAACTGGAAGACAATGCAATTAAAACAAAAGCAGGTGTAATATCATATCATAATATACACGTACCTTGTACCCTTGGAAACTATTCTATAAACACATACAAAATGTTTGTGAACAAGTCATTTTGTTCTTGATTACCGCCACATTCCAACGAGACGTCCGTTATTCTGGGTTGTACTCATCTCGTGGTCGCACATCGTTGGACGTCGCACATCGTAGGACGTCACACATCGTTGGACGTCGCACGTCGTTGGACGTCGCACGTCGTTGGACGTCGCACGTCGTTGCCCTTGTTCTGTCAGGAATCTTGAGCTGGCTCGTCGAAAGCTTCGATGTCTTCGTCGAGCCAGTCTCCATCGGGAAACGATAATCCATGCTTTGGCCACGGGACTTCTTCCATGCCGGCAGGTATCATACAGGTCGTCGTCACCGGTGCGGTGGCAATGACGGCGTCGCGGCACGCAGGAGGCAGGCCCGTGTTGCCAGCCATGGTGAAACAAATCAATAAAATCAAGTCGCTGTGTTGCAGTTGTGTCCCGTTGTCAGGTACTTTTCAAAAAATAGAAAGACCAAAACGCGCTCGCCAAAATGTACACATCATCTTCGTTTCATGTTGTCACCAAAAAATTATAACCTGGAGTGCGCTCGTCGAACATGTAGATCATTAGATATCTTCTTCAAAAGTCGGAAAAATAGCATCCTGGCGCGCTCTCCAAAATGTACAAGACATCGCAGTCTGGCTAGGTGTCCTCCCTACTTCGTTCAGGATTCTCCCTAGTCAGGACTAGCGAAGTCTCACATTAAAATTCGCAGAAGTCCAGACTCGACCTATAGCATAGGCTTTTATTGCACAACGTACAACAGCATGACATCTAGCAACAAGAAAGAAATCTCCTCCTAGTCAGGGAAAGTGATCTCTCCAACTCTATAGTTCTGTCTCCTTTTATACCGTCTACATATAATCATCTATGTCCCACGTAGGGGACATTAATCAACAATCAGCACGCTGGCGGACAAGCAGTTATCTGACATACAACATTACTGACAAACAACGATCTCCTGCAATGAAATATTTGCAACCTTAACTGATTCCGGTGCCAATTGTCCGGCAGCTATTAATTGGGAGCACTAATCCCGGGTGGAACTAAAATATTTCAATTTGTAGTATCTACTGACAGTAATTATTCAAACCGGCTATCCCGGCAATCATTATACAGCTGACCGCTCAATGTTTCCCTAGCCACCATACAAATGAAACATTAATCGTTGACTCTTCGCTTCTCTACTGACAGTGATTATTCAGATCGGCTATCCCGACAATCTTTATGGGAGCAAGCTATTTCCCAATCTCGCTCAATGTTTCCCTAGCCACGTACGATATTCTATGAATGAGTTTCTACCAACTATTCCAATTATAACACCGTTACCTTTCGGTCTAAACATGATCGACCTTTACAATATGTCGACTCCAGAACTATATCAATGCCACAACGACATTGACACAACAAGCCCGTAGCGTTGTTAGTTTTTGGTTGGGTGTTTTGACCTGCAACTGCAGGCTCCCAAAAATCATCAACTGTACCATCTTCAAACCTCCAACTGCACCAATCCTGAGGATCCCAAAAATACCCAACTACCCCCCGCCCCGAGACCTCGAACTGCACCCTCCGTGAAGCGCTAAACAAAGCTCCAACTGCAGTCTTTGAGACCTAGAGCGGAACTCTTTTCCGTCTAGCGGAACTCTTGTCTCAACCGGGGGGTGGGGTTACGGTACTACGCTTCGCACCCATCACATCCCCGTGCACGTTGATTGTCGCTATACCACTGCACTATAATAGCACGTAATGAGTAATGCTTCTCTAACTATTATATTTCATACAGAAGGTGACAATGTCGGGTTATGTGTGTTTGCCGCTCTGCCTTCGTCAAAGAACGACGTAATAGTTTTTTCGAACAGTTTCTGCAAATGTTCTTACAGCAAGAATGCCCAAGAGCGGTTTTCTGTCACGTGAAATCAGACGATACCCGCATGGTGTTATCTGGTCAGTAACAGCTACTCTGGGGATACATGCTGGTCAGGTAGAAATTAATCCCAAGCACCAACTCGCCCATGCGGAAATCAATATATCACCGCCCTACGTCTACAGCAGTTGTCTACAGGTGATGGTGCATCACGTTCGCCATCGTTTCCCCTGTTCTGTCGACGAAGAGGTGGAATGGTTAAGATCAACTCATCACGGAGCGAGTAATGTGTACCTGGGTTGCGTGGACATGCACTGATTTCAGTGTTCACGGTTAGTCGCGCAGCAATCTTAGATGATGTTCAGATAATATATTTATGCATAGGACTGTACGATCGATACTGCAGGAAACACACCCTTTCTGGCCGCTATCGCGTTCGGTAACCGCCGGTAATCATGGTATGGTTTCTGTGAATACGGCGCCGCCGTATGAACTAAAGGCACGTGCGTAATACTGCGTACGTGCGTCACTAGAAACGTACCTGTTGTCGCCGCTGCTGCACCCAGGGAGGATATTTAATAATACATGCGACCGGTATGCAACACCGAATCATTGCCGGGTGTATTTAGAAAGATGCGCTGTTCGCTGCCTAGTGCAACACGGACGTAGGCATATTAATGCCCGTTTGACAAGAGACAGCATATTAGTCAACAGCATGGCGAATAGCATGAAAGACATGGCTGGGACACACATAGACGTCGTAGCACTTAACACGAGGAAAGAAAATGTACAGCCGGTCCTGAACGGTCAGGGAGAACCAAGTAACGATGCCCCAGACATCGCCGACAGTGACGTAATCGCAGAGGAAATACAGAAAAAGAAGCGAGAGTTGTCGCCACTCAGATATTGCCGCTTCATCGCTGACAACCCCAAACTGGCATTCGGTAAGACATTAGCATCACTAGCTTTCCGATATTATATGGTACTTAAATCCCTAAAACAATACTTGTTAGCTTGTTTTTACACAATTGTGCGGCAAACTGAGATATTCCGATTATGAAATGTAATGTATACCTGTTTACATGACATGGTTCCATAGTATTCATCTGACATGTAGAACAGCTACTCAGCCACGCGGTACATGAAATTAGGCGAACACTAATTACTTGCGCTGTCGGGGAGTAGACTCAAGCATGTGTTGACCGCAATATTCACGTCGTCGCGCCGGTATTATGGAAACGTGCTTCCATTGTCTGTTCGTGGCGTCATGCAGGATACCCTGCGTACCTCCCTTCTTCGCCAAGAGTGTTGATGAACAACTGACATTTAAAGTTGCATTCCGAGATCGTCCATCTTTTAAACAAAATTCCAGTGAATCAACATGCCCCATACACTATCTATATCACTTCCCTAAACTCCATATTAAACACTTTCTTTCACAAAAAATTGCAATTTAAAATCAAACTACACAAATGGAGAAACATTATATCCGCGTGCCACACTTTTATTATTCCGCTGGCCTGGCGACCGGTAATTTTGCAAAAAAAACGTAATTTATCGAATAGTATATCAAATGGCCAAGTGACGTTTATATGGTAGTAAGTATGACAGAATAAATAAATGTTGTTCAGGTTGTATAAAAGCAGTTTATGTTCATGTTGAACAAAAACAGTTTATGTTCATGTTTACAAAAATCTTTGAAATGGTAGCTTAAATCAGAATGCAACTTTAGGGTAAATTTTATTATTTCAATATTTTATATTTACCCAAATTAATTTTACTTTAATTTATTGATAATATTGTGGATACAGTAATTGTATTGCGCTAAGGTTTACTCTAATGTTAAGAGTTAACTGTGTAATTAATTCGTTATAATCGCAATTATGACGTGCATAAGAACCACCGGTCTCTCACAATCACCATCGCCTATTAACTCCATACGAACCCTAGCGATGTGCACAGCGATCATCGGTTCGCAAAACAACCCGCCGGTCAAAGTGACCAGCAAATACTGTCTTGCCACGATCAGGTCACTGCGCCCTCCGTTGCCGTTGCATTTTTTTAGTTATGCCCCGTTCTAATTTGACTGTGACATTTTGGCCAAAACGTATCTCACTGGGATCAATCAAAATGCAAACAAATTATTTAATAATTTTATTCAGGCTTCTTTTTTATCATATGTTTTAACATTGCCAAACAAATAAATCAGTACACTCTAATTAATTCAAAACACATAAAATATTGTTTAAATGTGGAGTTACACACAATTTTACAATATAGCTGTAAATTTGTTTTAGCGTTGAAAACTCCATACACGCATGTATTTCACCAGAATAACAATTTAGTGTGGTATATCATATATAACATGAATCTCATTGAAACTGATTTTGACACTTTTGAGGGTTTAGTACTCCTAGCCCCCGTCCCACTGGCCCCCCGGGGGCTACTGGCACTAACGGGGGGCTAGCGACACTACTTATCCTTTTGCCAACTCTACCTGGCTGTTCCATTCATTGTTCTACCCCACCTTAATTTTAGGTACCTGATTTGAAATAAGAAAATCGTCATATATATGGTGCACATTCAAGGAATGTCTGACTTTTTGGATTGGAGGGAAACCGCAAAAGCCCTCTTTTATTAGTCATACACAGGTACAGGTAACCAACCACTAAGAGAAATATACATTACTTGGTGTATAAAATAAACACATTACTGTGTTCGTAGCACTTATCAAAATGTTGTTGTGAGAAAACATTACATTGTGTGATTGATCAAAGTTGGTAATCAGTTGTTTGTTTGCATTCATACTATCACATGCAGACATAACCAGTCAATGAAATTAAGCGAAATGTGTCCAACATACAGATACAACTCAATTCCCCGGTCACACAGCATGCATTCTAGTCCAAGTTCGTCCAACCGAGCGTCGAGGTTGACATACTTCTTCCTGCGCTTGGGAGCAGGCTGACCCGACTCTAGCTGAAGGATGGAGACGAGTGGTGAGGCCTCTCCTTGGCTGAACAGCTCAATCACCTCAAACATATTGGGGTGTATCTTGCCTGCCTTTTTCATGAGTCGCGTGTGATACCCTTCAACGTGACTGTTGGTGCAAGGGCCGTCATATTTGGATACTGTCCGTTCATCCAGGTGCTGTCGATGTAGTCATTGAAGTCTCGTACACGGTGTTATGCTCTTGACAAATTCAAATGCATCTTTCAAGTGTATCACTGAGACGAATGGCATTGCTAGTAATATACAATTTGATGGACATTTTCCAAAGTGCGAGCATACAACATCACAGCACTGAGACAGCACTGGTGAGCATTCACAATGCCCATCTCCTTTCCCTTGACAAAAGGAAAGGTGTGCTGGCAGTGCTGCTCGATATGAGTGCGGCGCTTGATACTGTTGACAACTCGGTGTTAATCAACCAGCTGCGCAGCATAGGCATTGAAGGCTTCGCACTGAAATTGCTGGAGTCATACCTGTCGAACCGGACTCAGTCAGTGTGCATTAGTGGCCATCTCACATAGAACATTGATCGAGTTTGGCATCCCACAGGGGTCTGTGCTAGGTCCAATCCTCTTATCCATCTACATTCTGTCATTGGGTGCTACCTTCAGAAGGCACAAGCTGCAATAACATCTTTATGCAGATTCGTGTGTTAGTGTATGCGGATGCAACATTGTTCCGTCACCGACCATCCGCAACATCTGGATTACAATAATAATAATAAAAATAATCAACTTTATTTATACACCATCAAATCCGGGACTAATGCCCCCCGTTCACGGGTGTTTACATATCGGCAATCATCTAAGAAGCATAAAAACACATTTAAGAGAAACAAATAAGAAAATAAATAAAATTAGCAAACAATATCCTAGTATATACTGTATATATATATATATATATATATAAACCTAAGTATAGTAAAATTACGGGTAAATGCAATGATAAAATAAACGATTAGCAAAAGTGCTGAACAGTTGAACCTACTGGAAAAAATAATAATAATAAAAGCCTAATTTACATTAAATAATTTTATTAGATACTAAAAATCGACTCTGGACTAACAATGTCGTCACACGTGTCACGGATGTGCAAGTCAGCGTACTAACACCTCTACGCAATTTCAAAAATAAGACATTGACTTACTAGTGATGCGTGTAAGACACTAGTCCACGCCCTGGTGACGCGGCTGGACTACAGTAAAGCGGTCCTGTACAAGTTGCAGATGGTACAGAACTCGGCGGCAAGACTTATCTCAAGACACCGAAAACCCCAGCACATAACACCTGTGCTGGTATAACTGCACTGGCTTCTAGTTCGCTGGCATATCCAGTACAAACTGCTGGTCTTTGTTTTCACGGCTTTACATGGTCTTGCTCCAGCGTATATCCAAGATCTTACAATACCGTATACGCCCACCCGCAACCTCCGATCTGCTGATCTACATCTGCTTGAAGTTCCGCGCTACAACTTAGAGGGCTACGGCTGACGAGCTTTCTCCGTGTCTGGACCTACTCTCCGGAACGCTCTGCCAATAAACGTTCGTCAAATAGACACTTTGAATAAATTCAAAACTTGCCTTAAAACTGATCTATTTAAGCAGGCGTACTTCGACTAAGGAACTGTGCTGTAGGACAGTTTTTATGAACATGTATTTAATCAATTAATTTATTTTTATTATATAAAATATTTTAAATACATTGATTATTATTTATCTTTTAATACACTTTTATATATTATAATATATATTTTTTTACTTAATTATCTTAATATTTGTGCAAATATGGCATGTATTTTAGTCACATTATATATATACAATCTTGTAAATCTTAATAATTATTATATTTACTGGCATCCTTATAACTGTTCTAAACAGAAACAGGGTGTCCCCTAGCACCTTCGATGAACTCAACGCTAGCAGCCATGTTTCATGTGTCATTCCGAACTCAATTATGAAATTCAGCATGAAACTCAGGCCAGCTAAAGCAGAGCAGCTCAACATATTCTTTCCTTATGGGCTAGAAATGTGTGAACTGGCAGGCACAGAACACCACAAATCCACACTCAGTAGTTTGTTAAGTTAAAAATGGGAGCAATTGACTTTCTACTGTAACAGCTTATACCTGTATCAGAGCAATTACCTTTCATATGTGAGTTAAATTGGATTTTGTTCATATCAAACACGCTTTATGAAGAGGATTTACCTTAAGTCTTAGGACAGTGAGCTTTGAACACCACGCAATTGACGTGTGGAAATTATATGGGACTTCAAATTATTAACTCCGCCTACAATTATAAATATATAGAAAGAGGGGGTGTGCTAAACCTAAACCGACAGCATACTGACTGGGGGAGCTACTGGCACCCAATTCTCACACCTCGGGGGCTATTGGCACTCATTTCTCACACCTCGGATGACTACTGGGTCGGGGGCTGGTGGGATGACACCCTTTTGAGGTATGATCATTAAAAATAAGAAAATTAAAAACAATAATGTTCTACCTATATTTCACCGTTGACATTTTTCTCCGAATTCCACCAGAATAATTGTTTGGAGGGGGCTATGTGACACAGCATTAACCAATATTTGGCTAGTGTTGACCTTAAATTTGTGAGCTGTGCCAATTCAAAATATGGACATAGCAAAAACATGTTGTTTTCCTCACCCTCAAAATACAATGATTTTGTAGTCTCACCATTTTAAAATTAAATTTGTTCAGTAACATATTGCTATCGCAAAGTTGCTTTTGTCATTTAATCATTGTGTAGACCGGAATGTCGTTGTTTTATAACACCGTTAGATTTTATAACACCGTTAGATCGGGTTTGTTAAAGCCATAACAGAAAATGTAGCTTTGTATTTTTTACTGTATTATGAACCTTAACCAGATAAAATACGTTTCTATTTACCTGACAATGTATTGTGAAAGTGCTCCAAATCTCCGGCTAATTACTTCGTATCGGAAACAACACACCGGCTAACACATATCGCGTGATCACGATTAGTGTAGGCACGAGGATCGATTTTCCTTAAATGGAGTCCGGTATACATGAGAAAACTCGATATTCACATGAACGCCCGATCCAATTTCAAGGTAGACATTTCTACTACCTTAATTACACTGAAGTGACTTTACACCTGTGTTGTTCCCATTGGAATCTAATGAGAAACAAAGGGCACTTTGTTGGTGCTGTACATCTAAAAGAATTGATACAAACTAAACATTTGCAACTACAATCACATTTTTAACGTCAGTGGTTTATTAGGAAAACAAGTTTGAACACACAGCGACCGTATTTCATGGACAGCGGCATAAAGGCCGGTAAATCTACGTCATAAGTTCGGGCTTCAACAACAACATTTTGTTGTTCAAAAACGAATATTCTGTTTGATTAACTATTTATTCATTCAATATTAACCACATTCAATCTCAGAATGTTATAACACATTCTAAATAGTTCACAACCTCACATAACAGCCCGTGTTAATAAAAGTGTTGTATTATCGTTCACAGGATTAAACAATATATTTGTATATATTCCAGTCGTATGCCTGCCGATAACTTTTGTTATTCAGCTTCCTAAACTCATTATTATGTAGTATAGTTCATTCAACTAATCAAATAATACCTGCCAATGACGACGTCAATCACTTTGCGCCCGGCCGCCGTGCGGCATGATGACTGCGTAGCTTGCAGGTCGCCGGCGGACGGAAGCGTCGCAGTACCCAATCATACCAACAGCCTTTGGTGTCATCAGCTTTTATTTACTCATAGTGGAGTACAATATAAGTGCCGGTTACGCGGGAACGAAATTCGTATTGAGGGGGAGGGGCTAACGGAGCTTCAGCACCACTGAAAAATTTTCGCCGCCGCATATCTTCACATCTTCCTTCACCTTGTGGATGTATCGGTTGGCTCGACTGTGACATCGGAAGTCGGGGGGAGGGGAGGTGCTGTTGAACATTTTGCGCCGCTGTAACTTCAGCTTCTCCGCTGTCTCGGCTGTGAACTCATGACATCCGAACAAACACGGGGGGACAGTGATGTTGAAAAAAATTTTTTTACGTCGCGCCTCTGCTGTCAATTTACCTTCCCCAGCTTCTCTCTGCTGTCTTCGCTGACATGATGACATCCGGGGGGGAGTGCTTTGGAGAAACAAATTTCGCCACTACGCCGCCTATTACTGCACTGGGGGGGGGGGCAGAAAACAACATGTTTACCCTCCAATTGCACACACCTTTCACAGTAAACAAAAATACACATTAATCGTCTCATAAAATTTACATTTCCACCCGCCATTGACGCTCGCCACAAAAACAAACATACACGCTCACATTTAATGGGGGGAGGCAGAACCATGTCTGCCCCCCCAGAGAAATTCCAGGGACAGCTGCCCCCACCCAGTTCCCGCGTCTATGATAAGTGCAATACGCATTATACGGCGATAATTACTATAATGCCTAATCTGCGGTCAATTGATTACAGAAAATCTGTAATGGTAGGCAATCATGTGTATTGCAAAATCATGCTTAATTGCAAAGAGGTCTTATAAAAGTCCACCGAATCGTATGCCATGACATGTGTAAACAACTATAATCAGGTCATTGAAGGAAAACCTGTCGTCGCGGCAACTTCGCAATATATAAAATACTGCTGGTTTATTGGTTATTTATTCGCGTCATAAGCAAATGGCAACCTTCAGGAAATCAAACCTTTCATGAGAATCTTCTATTTTTAAACCAAATTACGAGTAAACCACTAATATGAAAATGTTGAGTGTAGTTGCAAATAGTTAGTTTGTATTAATTCTTTTAGGTGCATAACACCAAAAAGTTGCCTTTTGTTTCCCTTTAATTAAGAATATGAGGACAAAAAACAGGACGGGGTGAATCAAAAATACTAATGTGCAATGGCCCCAACTTCTATGTACAATTTCCATCGCAGATTGTTTGTCCAAGCGCGCTGTCTAATAACCTGCCGAAGCAGAATGTCTCACCAAATTGTCCGGCAATTGTCTGGTAGACAAACAATGAAAGAAACGTCTTCAGGTTAATGTCATTGCCAAGACGTCCCCGTCGCACATCGAGTGTTTACAGGAACCCCAACGGACAACAAAATGCAGGATAAAACAGCTTAATGGTTCCACAGATGAAAAGGTAAACGAGCAGTGGCTCCTTGCAGTTATTCCCGCCAGACATTTTGACACTCACCGGATGGAAATGAGTGCTGTTTGATAGAGCAAACTGGAGCATAACGTGTCGTTAATGTTGGTCACCACATGGCATTTCATTTTATTTACATTACAAATACCTAGGGTAATTATTAGCATGCAAAGCGATGAGGACTGTGTAAAGAGATATTTTGGATTTTGATGGGTTGGGAGATGGGTGGAGAATAAGAGTGACAGACAGAGGGGCGGAGTGGGTGCGGTTGGTGCAGACAGCAGTGCAATAACAGCGAGGGGAAGAAAACAAAAAGAAGAAAATATAAATCGAGGATGAGTATCGAGGCCAGCCTCACTCTGGACATACAGGGAAACAGGAGAACAACATATGCACTAGTCAGTTATTGGGGGAATGGTTCGGGTTAAGATACCCCTATAGCCTTCAGAAAACGCATTCCGTCTGTAGCGGGTGTATGTTTAAGGTCTGACGCTGGGCGGCCACATCCTGATGGTCGCGATGACAGCAATTTTGGCGGGATCAGGCTACGACATCATTCCCATCACGTTTGATCGGATCCCACTGGATATCCGCACCAACGATGACTACCTGCGTCACGTGGCGTGGACGAATCGCTTCAAAGACGGCACTGTCATCAGACGCGGAGTCGCCAGTGACGGTACACAGGTGGGCACAGACTACTATTTAATTTGCAACTAGCTACTATTAAAGTATAATATTACACAATATGGTCAGAATGTTCATGTTTTACCGCTATGTATCGACGTCGTGAACTGGTCGTCTGAATGAAGACGAAACACAGTTGGATGTTTCTTTTTTAATTTCTACACACGCACACAAGCACACACGCACGCACGCACGCACGCACGCACACACACACACACACACACACTTATGAGTTAATGTGTCAAGTAATGAGCAGTTATAAAACAAGTACCATCGTACGACACGTACTGGTCATCGTACGACACGTACTGGTCATCGTACGACATGTACTGGTCATCGTACGACACGTACTGGTCATCGTACGACACGAACTGGTCATCGTACGACACGTACTGGTCATCGTACATTATACATAAGCTAGTCTTCCATTTTTACAGGATATAATTTAACCATTGAATTTTAATTGTAAATGACTACGCCGCGAGTCTGTTGTTGATATTCTTCAACTGCATGAATCCCAGAAGCACGCCCATGGGCATCATCATTATAAATAATACAAATAATACCGACGTAGTTATATTGACCCAAAACCCAAATTTCGAAAAAAAGTTCTCCAACTCTCGAGTATTGATTATGTTATAGCTTTTATACATTTTGGTGTTCGCAGATGACACGCTCGGAGCAAGGAGACGTTCTTGAGTTGTTCTTCGAGCTAGAATATGGCAACGTGTTCACAAAGGCAAACCTTCAAAAGATGAAAGAAATCGAGGACGAGTTCTGGAACAACGCCAAATTCCAGTCGAGTTTCTGCAAGGTGATGCAGACGCCGCCATACGACTGCGTGAAGCCGATATCGGTGCTACGGTACTTCGACGGCACCTACCAGCACATCGACCCGATTCTCTACGATCCAACATTTGACAATATCCTGGGGGTGCTGAACGCTGCGAAGATGAGCAACCGCACGCGGGCTGGGCTCTACTACACTCTCGGCAAGAACTCTACCATCACCCCGACCCACGCCTACGCCAACATCATACGGGAGAAGATATACCTAGGCATGCCGCTCGAAGGCTATAAGAACGTTTCAGACCGTCTGAAGGACCAGATCAAGGATATCCAAAAATTCACTGTGGCCCACTTCAAGCCAATCGGCAAGAAGTACTTCTCTGAAGGCGCAGGAGATATGGGCTTCTTCTACAGTAGTCTCACATTGCTTTTTGACACAATCCAGTCGCTCGTGTTCCGGGACATGTCGCTTGTTCTCGGCAGTATCTGCTTCATCATGCTGTTCCTCCTCTTCCAGACCGGCTCTTTCTGGGTGTCTGGTTGGGCTGTCTTCAGCATCATGACCGGCTTCTTCGGCGCTAATCTTATTTATCGCATTGCGCTCGATTTCCGTTACTTCGGTATATTCCACGTCCTCGCAATCTTCATACTTTTGTGCATCGGCGCCGATGATGTCTTTGTATTCTACGACACGTGGAAGTTCTCGTCGCACTACCAGTACCAGTCCCTCGCGCACCGCCTCTCCGACTGCTACCGGAAGGCGGCCGGCGCCATGTTGTACACGTCACTGACGACGGCCGTCGCTTTCGCTGTGAGTGCGGCGTCCCCACTGCTCGGGATATCGACCTTCGGGCTCTTCTCGTCTCTACTTATCGTCGTCAATTACATCTCCGTCATCATCTTCTTTCCCACCGTCATCGTCTCCTACCACATCTTCTGGGAGAACTACAGGTGTTGTTGCTGTTGTTCGCCCGACGCCAGCTCTGTCGCTGACGTCAACGACCCGACACCAGCAGACCTCACAACGACGAAGGACGGCAAACGTCACAATTTCGTCGTGCGCATCTTCAGTGGACCCTACTTCCGGTTGATCACGCATCCCGTCGCGCGCTGGCTGATTCTTGCGTTCTTCGCTTCACTTGTTTCCGTCTCAATATACTTCGTCACTCGCATGGAACTCAACCAAGAACAGGTAGATTCTGTTTATCTCCTTGAGTTCCACACCAACAATTAAGACGCCGCAGTTGTGCACTCGGCAGGATGTGTACGAATGATACATAATCAATTGCCCATGGTGCCCATGTTTGATGTGTTATTAGCATAACTCCCAAAACAGGACCGTATTCTTAAAGACTAAGTGAAATGACATTTTAAATGTCTTTGAAACTTCGTATACGTAAACTTAATTATCTTGTCAAGTAATGTACCAAATATGAAGCCTGTTAATTGCGAATTCATGTCACTAAGCCCACTCAAACGTGGTCATTTGAGGGTCACAAAGCAACCAGCCCATCATATGTTACTGAGGCAATGCCGCTGAGTGCGTCCTCTCCCTTAGCACGGCGAGTGGCGGTGCTGCTTGTTGTTTCTGACTGTACATGGAATTGCAATTGCGGAATTTAATATGTTTTACATCACCGTGATAGTAATCTCATCTACACATTTGTCGCTGGATGTACACAGGAATTGTGTTAGCGATTTGAGTTATTGCCGTTTGAACATCGTGAATGCTCAACCTTTCATTATAAATGCGTGCATCTGTTCAAACATTTCATTGGTTCTCGGTGAGGTACACGTTTTCCATAGTTAGAGTTTTCTTTTGAATGCTTCGATTCGTTCATTCGTTCGATCTTTCTGGGTTATGTTTGCACTGCATCGTTTTTATGAACTTGTTTTTAATGAGCAGGATAACTGAGTTGAAGCTGTAGCGTACATATGGTGATCGTAGAGCTTTGTGTTTAGTTTTCATGTTTAGATCGTCATGCGGCTGTTTTACCGGGAAGAGCGTAGTGTCGAGAGTCGATGCTGGTGTGTCCCGTTGTCAGCTTCTGGAACGTCGACAGCATCCGCTATGTCAGTGCAGGCCGATTTTTGAGTGACATTCCCTGTACTATTCGGTTGTATGGTTTGGTTAACAATATGTGTGAATATGTACAGTAGATAAACGAGAAGATTGGCGACTATAGGCGGTCGTTTTCATAATTAGGTCATACATTTCAATTTAGTTAAACATTTTACCAGGTAATATAAAACTAGCATTTTCTCTTGCCATCTCGCGGACTCCCTGGCAGTTCTCTGCGGGCCCCCAGTGGACCGAGGACCCCTAGTTGAGAAACGTTGGCCTGAAACATCAACCCGCATAGATGCGCGCCATGCTAAATCCTAGCAGGTGCTACCTGCGGTGACGTCATCACGACCGCTAGGTGTCGCAAAAAACTGTGCAGAAAATGTGCAGAAAAGGGCGACCAAAAGGGGCCTTGAACAGGATGACGAAGGGGGTTCAAATAGTTGATTATCATTACACTATTTTAGAGTATATTTCGTTCAGATTGGGAATAAAAATGTTCATTTCGCGTAGTCTTTAAGATATACCCAGGGGCATATTACTTCCAAATCAACGTCCCGTGTGCTAGTGCTAGGGAAACCAAAACAAGTATCATTACAGATAAAGTGTACAGTATTGTTTCAATTGATCGCTATTTTCGTGCAGGTCAAGTTCCTGAAAGACAATACCAACTTCGGTCGGTACATGGCCAAGAGCGGCTCGGCTTTCCCACCGCGTGATGACGTTAGGACGACCTACATTCTGCTGGTGTGGGGTCTCAAGAACCAGGACCTGAGCAGGTGTCATCGCACCGACCACCAGTGTAAAGGCGACACCGTCTGGGACGACTCGTTCCATCTCAACTCGGCCGTCGCACAGCAGGCGCTACTGGTTCGTTCTCTGTGTGTGCGTGTGTGCGTGCGTGCGTGTGTATGCATGCGAGCGTGTACTTGTGTGCGTGCGTGCGTGCGTGCGTGAATTTGCGTTTTGCCTTTATTGTTTTCGTCAACCTAATTTCGTGACCCTCTCCGCCAGTTCTCATGTCCACCGATTTACTCCACTGCCTATTCCAATGGCTTCTCTGATTGTTCTGAGCAAAGACGGTGCTCTCTCTCTCTCTCTCTCTCTCTCTCTCTCTCTCTCTCTCTCTCTCTCTCTCTCTCTCTCTCTCTCTCTCTCTCTCTCTCTCTCTCTCTCTCTCTCTCTCTCTCTCTCTCTCTCTCTCTCTCTCTCTCTCCATTTCTCTATACGTGTCTCTAGCCACCGCTGTCTCAGCCGCGACTCTTGTGTGTGCTTAGAGTCCGGTCCCACTAGTCACCTGCTGTTTCAGACTGGTAGATTTTATAAGGTTGGTTTACTCACTGCCTTCGCTCCATGTAATGGTTAGAACTAAAGTTCAACGATTGGTCAGTACGTGTCGTTTTTCGGCGGACTATCCTCAGTGTTGAATTTGATAGACGGGTTTATGTCGTTGAGGTATGCTAGACATCTGTTGAGTGTATATAGACACTCTGAAAGGTAGCTGAATTTTCTCCAACACGAATGTGCATCGTTAATATTTGGGTTGCTACCAGAATTATTGCTGGTCATGCATGTTGCTTTCGAACATGTGTTACTAATGCGAGTGTGAGAAAGATAATTATTTAATATTCACATGGTTTGTTCATTACTGTTTTATGTTAACATAACACAACGTTATGATGAAATTCAAACCGTGTGACCGATCGCCAGTCTTGTCAGGCGTTGTTGCCAAAGTTCTCATTGACGTTGTCCAACCCAGGATTTGTGCCGGAAACTGAAGATAATGTCGAAAGGAGACCGAGACCGTTTGCACATACGCGAGGACATTGTGTCCGGGGAGGCCGAGGTGAACTGCTTCGTCGATGAGATGAACTCCTTCTATAGCGTAAGTGTGGACATCGCACACAGTAGAACATTCTTTTAACTATCTCACTGTAGGCAATGATTGATTCTTAACCAGTGTGATATGTAGACTGTAAAAATGCCTTCGTTGGGTTTTGCACCGGCCACTGGATAAGATCCTACACTGCGTATATTGCAGGGCCCGGGGTATGTTTGGGAATTGGTTCAATGTGTAGATGATTCAACATGAGTATCGTAAAATACATGCGTATGTACATAAATAAACGCTTCCAAACTGTATTATGTCTTGTATGCAATCCAACTGAAAACAGAGAAAATCTTATGAAATAGTAAGATTATACACTGTACTTGCAACGTTCGGAATCTGCGACATTGACCACCTTTGTATCGAGGGTTACGGTGTTTTTTTATTTGTTCTTCAGTCGGAACGAGATCGCAAGGTGAAAGATGAACGCGTCTACCCGAACGGCACGTCCCTTACACTGCCGGCCGGAGAGCTGGAGGGTCAACTTGTGATGGACAACAACCCGCTGATGTACCAGAACAGGAGCAAACTGCCAAAAGACTTCTGGAGATACTTCGAGGTAAACGTGATCCTCTGTACGTAACCTTTAATACCACTGTCTGGTTAATAACTTGTCGCCATTGTGAAACCAATTCTAACATCGTTAGATTTCCAACAGCATTATATTTTTACGTACACACGTATATTTGATATTATATGCATATGATAGTAATATGTACAATAACAGCAAATGCACAGTTGACAAGGAAAGGAAAACCAATAATATAGCAATTTTGCCTGAACAAATAGTTCTGGATATCTGTGCTATTACGACGGAAACACTAGATATACAAACACTAACATTAACGGACCAATACACAAATCTGAAGAATATGACGACAAACGATGGGGACCTTGTGGTAGAAATATGAACCTAGACAGCCAAAGCGGCAGCTTCCTTCAACAAACTGAACATCAGATGGAACTCAAATATCCCGAGATTGTCAACGAAAACGAAGATCTTGAACTCAAAAGTTTTCTTAGTGCTGATGCACCGATCAGAAAACAGAAGGTGCACTCGGGCAAAAACAAACTGAACTACAAATGTGTTAATTATTACAATACGCGTAGATGTCAACTAACATAAAAAAAGAGGACATGGACATACTAGAGCTATGTGCTGAATATGATCAAAAACAGCACTTAATCCATCGTAAAAAGGGAAGGTTTAACGATTCCCTGAAAAGAACCTTCTAAATATAAATGTAAACATAGGAACACTAGACAAGATGGCAGCTGCTGTTCAGCAGGACAGAGGAAGGTGGTGTGCAATAGTTTCCAACCACTGATGTCCTTGGCGTAAGACGTAAATATTAAGCTGCTGTTGATTTTGCGCATGGTTGTACATATAACTTGTCCACAACAACGTACTTTCCAATACTACCACTAAGCTATAGCTTCATAGCTGAGTTGCATTGTCTCTATATATGCATATATTCACTTTCGTAAACTATTCTACGCTAGATTATTGTTTGAGACAGCAGGATAGAACACAATGATATTATGGCACTATACAAATTCGTATTGGCTTTTACTATGGCATTACTGTAACAAGTGGCCACTTGCTACGACATTGACCGACTGTTGCTTGAGACAGTCACGTTTACGTTACAGGTGATGACGTCGTTCTGGTTGTACAACGCCTTCCAGCCGCCCTTCCCCTCTCAGCAACTTATCGACTACTCGAGCCTGGTGGGAGAGGCAAAAACACCCGATGTACAGGTCGTTCCCTTGCCTTCGCGGGGACAAAGTAACGGTGAGAGGCGCATTGGAAACATTCCTAAAACCTGTGAAACTCAATAATGCAGCATTCCAAGACAATTAGGGAAAATAACATTAAATTTTAATAGTTTTTGGTGAGAAAAAAACTGATTGATATGTCTTTATAAATAAGGTGTTAGCTTGTCAAAGATTTTGAATATTTATCATGTTATGTGAAATGTCCAGTTTATAGAGTTATAAACAAAGGATTTTCAAAAAGATCCTTAGTAGTTCATCACAAAATAATAAGGGAAATGGCATAGTGAGAACATTATATCAGGAATGATCCGTAAGAAATGTGCTCATACGTTTTTACAATTTTCTTATCCCGCCTGCACTTTTACATAACAACGGAATCAGGGAAAGGTAGGTCGACATTTTTGCGTTGTTTCGTCTGTACATTTATTTCTTGTTATAGCTACATGTTTTGCAGCCTCGTGCGTTGAACCCTTCACAAAATATTGTACTATCTGTTATGCTATATGCGTGACTGTTTTCTGGTTGATAGCACTCGAGTGTCATCAACAAAGAGTGTATTGTGCCCGTTATATAACGGCAAATTAACATCTGAACGCATCTTTTCACTTCTTACCTTTGTAAACACACAGTCCTTGTATAGGCCTACCACAATGCATTTGCCAGGTATAACTATATACCGGGGTCAGCTATAACATATCTTTTGCAGTTATCTCTGAAATAGCAAAGTCCCTTTATGCCTCAGCGCCATATTGGATAAGTATCACATGCCCGGCTCTGAGACGGCATTGGAAGAACTCATGTGCCGAGTCTTTGGTGATCTGTTACAAGAGGGCGTCGTCGCCAAGTTGGCTGACGAGGAGTCGTGTCCTTGATACCCTTGCTCGATGCGACTTGCGACTTTCAGCAAAGAAGACCAGGGTTTGCCCCAAATCAACGACCATCCTAGGCTGGGTGTGGTCAGAAGGTACACTACATGCCAGTCCTCACCGCATCGCTACTCTGGCATCGTGCACACCGCCACAAACCGTTCTGGGACTTCGTTCCTTCGTTGGAGCATATAAAGTGTTGGGACGCGTCATCTCTCAGTGTTCCAAAGTACTTGCACCCCTCGAGTCGTACATTGCAGGCATGAAATCACAGGAGACATTGACATGGACTGATGACATCCGCGAGGCGTTTCGTGTAGCCCAAAACACATTCTCCACCAACAAATCGATCACATTACCGTGGCCCAGTGACCAACTATGGATCGCTACCGACGGTTCGGTTACCAAACGTGGCATCGGATCCACACTATACGTTTCGCGAAATGGACAGACCCGTCTTGCCGGGTTTTTCAGCGCCAAACTAAAGAAACACCAAGTTACATGGCTACCCTGCGAAATCGAAGCGTTAGGCATTGCTGCAGCAGTCAAACACTTCAGCCCGTACATCATACAATCAAAGTCGAAGCCGTGTCTACTCACCGACAGCAAACCGTGTGTGCAGGCCATTGACAAACTATGCCGTGGCGAATTTTCATCTAGCCCTCGCGTGACATCGTTTCTGTCAGTTGTCGCCCGATACCAAGTCACAGTGCGCCACCTGGCAGGTTCATCAAACATACCACCCGACTTCGCAAGCAGAAACGCACCGGAATGCCATGAACCATATTGCCAGATATGTTCTTTCATATCGCAAATCGAACAATATGTCGTTATGAATGTTGCTGTGGAAGATATCATATCCGGCTCCACTCGCCTTCCGTTCACGAGCAGGTCCGCATGGCTCTCTACACAATCAGAGTGCTCTGACCTACGGCGCGTCAGAGCTCACCTAAAACAAGGCACGCGTCCATCCAAAAAAGTAACCAACGCCAAGGACGTAAAACGTTACTTATCTACTACAACGTTGGCTCGCGACGGCGTCATTGTTGTCTAGTGCGACATACCATTCGCGCCAACCAAAGAACTTATCGTAGTTCCACGACAAGTGTTAGATGGCTTACTAACTACGATCCACCTAAAGCTGAGCCACCCATCAAAACACCAACTCAAACTCGTAGTTCGTCGCAACTTCTTCGCATTGGACATCGACAACGCGATTGAGCGAGTGACCGACGCATGCCATACATGCATGTCACTAAAAAATATCCCGACTACACTCATCGAACAAACAACGACCGACGCTCCCGAAGCGATTGGTGTTTCGTTCGCAGCAGATGTTATCAAGCGTAACCGACAACTCATATTTGTCGTCCGCGAAACCGTTAGCTCATACACTTCTACGTGCATCATCGAGAGCGAACGCCATGACGCGTTACGTGACTGCCTCGCTCGACTCTGCACAGAGTTTCGACCCCTCGACGGGCCCTTTGCGATCATCCGCGTGGATCCAGCCCCAGTGTTCATCGCTCTCGTGAACGACCCAACTCTGCTACGTTTGGGTATTCGTTTGGAGATAGGGAGAATCAAAAACTCTAACAAAAACCCCATAGCCGAGAAAGCTGTGTCAGAGGTTGAAGATGAGCTGCTACGACAGGAGCCTGGCGGGGGACCGGTGTCACCTCTTATACTGACAATTACTACCTCTCAACTCAACTCCATAATCCGCGGTCGCGGCCTATCGGCACGCGAAATATGGTTCCAACGAGACCAGTTTTCCAACGCGCAGTTGCCTATTTTAGATCGTGCCATCATCGCTGAACAACATCAGTCTCGCCTACAAAATCACGCACACAGCCAGACGTCGAAGGCTCCTCGTGGCAAAGAGGCGCCTGTACCGATAATTCATGTCGGTGACTTGGTTTACGTACTATCCGACCGCAATAAGTCGCAAGCTCGAGACCGCTATCTAGTCACCTCTATCGAAGATAGCTGGTGCTACATTCGCAAATTTAGCGGATCTCAACTACGCACTTCATCAGGTGCGACTATCCGAGTGCTATTTAGTACCCGGTCATGTGTCGACCACAATACCCACGCGCCATCGTGAGGATGGAGATGACACGGAAGACGTCCCGCCATACGAAGACGACACCCCGCCTGATGTCCAAGCGAATGCAACTCCACCCGAAATCCCATTAGTGATCGCAGCACCGCCTGAGCCCTCTACAACCGCGCTACCGAAACCACCAACCACACCCAGTGACAACGCGTGAGGCCCACTCGGCCCATCCGCAATATCTACAAGACTATGAGTTATAATACATGTGCCATGGACCTATTGACTCTACTGCATATCTTGTGTGACATATGCCCATATTGACTCTACTGCATATTTGTATGTCATATGGACTATCACGTTATAATCTTACAAGCTTATGTGCTATTATTAGATTAGTGAAGGAGAAAAGAAAGTGGTCACGCCATATTGGATAAGTATCACATTTCCGCTTCCTGTATTATTGCGTTGGTTAATTCCATACCTTGTTCCTGTTGTACGCTCTCTTGCCTCGACTTCCGTTTTGAGATAAGTCTGTTCAATAAATGTTCTCGTCGTTATCGAGTCTTTCCCTTCTATACTGGCGCAGTTGCATTTATCCTACAGTCGTGATTGACACTAAATAAATTTAATTGAACATGTCTATGAAGTAGATTTTAAACTGAAGATGTGTCGTTGACAATTGAACGATGTGGTTATAAATTCTCCTCAGCTGAAATAGGTCCAATTTAATAAAATTCCTTTCTCGCAAGGAATTGCTCGAGTGTCATTTTGTTAATAGGTCACTTGCACACAATGACCGCGTCATAGTGTCAAAAGTATTTTAATAGCATATATGTCCGGGTCTTGTCAATATAATAAGTTATTAGTGTATCTATTGGAATCCCGGCGTAGTGCACCCGTAGACATGTAGACGATACTCGGGGATATTGTTCTTTCCTGATTCTAAATGTTTCCCTAACCTACCGATGCAGTCCACTGGGTGACCGCTGGATTATAGCGAATGGTTCTTGACGTTAGTCACGGACTGCATAACTGTAGGCCAGTTTATGTAGATGTCTACCTGCCTAACCCATGGTATGGATGGAGGTGCACACATTATGTATGTTTACTATCACGTGTCATCCTGAATATTATGCACACGATAACACGCAGCTGAGTCGTTCTGAGAATACTTTATGAACCTAAAGTGGATATCCGCAAGATTAGCCGTTGTACAATTAGTTGGACAACTACCTGATGGTTGCTCAGTCTTGTATTTATTTAATTAATTAATTTTACTTAGTTCGTTCGTTTGATAGTTACTTAGTTAATTGGCTGGTTAGTTGGTTAGTTAGTTAGTAGGTTGCCATTGAGTCGAAACGGAAGGCAGCTCTGGATTATTTTTTATAGTTTCTTCCCTATCCCTTACAGGCCTACACTAACGATGTGATCGTCATATTACGGGCGGTGATATATTCATTATGTTATTAGAAATTGACAAACAAACAAAGTAATACAAGATTTTTAATTGTGATATCGGTACAAGTACGACTGTCTGTTGTGACGTAACTGATAATTACGGCCCTTGTTTCAGAGTGGACCTATGAGTATGGTACGAGGCTGAGATATGCCGCAATCGCCATCAGCACGGACCTGGAGAGGTCGAATCTCGGCTTCAACAAGGGCCTTCCGATCAGAGACGCATGGGAAGAGTTCTTGGCGAACGAGGTGAGTTCAAACGTTGTGTCTATTGTATCCTATTGCACAGATATGTATCAACGGAAACTCAACGGTCGGGTAGTACGGTTTTATCGTATTGCGAGGTTGTTGAAGACTCAATATAGTGTGTTAATGAGACTGACTCGGTATCCTGTCTTGTCGTTACAGATGGCAACTATGCCCGACACGCTCAAGGGCGGATTTCAACTGACCTACCAAATGAGACGGGAGGACACGCTCTGGCACTGGCTGACGCTGCAGAAGGTATACGACCTTTCACAACATCATAGCCAATTCCATTACTAATAAACAATACTGCACTTCACATAAGGAACACAATTTTAACACATAGCTTACAAGGATTTATTAGTTATGCCAAAATATGTTTTCTAAAAAATTACAGAATACAGTGTGTCGTAGTATTACGCGCTTTAGTATGACCTCATTATACTAGAGGTTAGAGTTCAGTTGTTCACGTGTTAGGCTTTGATTAAACATCCATTCCTTCTAACGTGTCTTGTAGTAAACTGTCATATAATGGCTATTATCAATACATCCAAACAACACAACAACATGGTGTCAGCGACGAGATCAAACTAAGGGCGGCGGTAACGTATTGACACTGAAATCGTGAACTTTGAATCAACTGATGAGTGAAAAATATGTCTTTATTCGCCGTGCCTGAAATTTGTTCAAAAGAATCACGCGCAACATGAATGACGTCACTCGACAGACGCGTCGGGATCAAAGGTCACGTCACATGCAAATGGACAGCTACGTGTAAACAACAGAGACATTCAGCCTTCTGTAATTTTTGCCGGGACTCATTAAAGCGGTCTGGCTGGCTAGCAATTGAACACTGTTGCAGTCTGTTGTTATAGCTAGGTATATAACCCATATTGCCATAATTATAACTGACCGGGGCTCATTAAAGCAGCCTGGCTGGTAGTTTTAAGATACACAATTTATAACACACAGCTATTAACACGCTACTAGTAGGCGCGAATTGGCTAACAACAACAGCGAACATGGATCACGTACCAAGAATGGATTGGTCAGTGGAAAATCAAGCAGAAACATTCAAGTTATTTAAACAACGACTTGAATTATACTTCAAAGCAAAGCGAATTGAGGAAGGAGAACAAGTAGTACACATTCTACTACAAGTCGGCGATGAAGGACTACGCCGATACAACTCTTGGAGCCTCACAGAAGAGGAAAGGAAAGATCCTACCAAGATATTCGCCAAATTCGTTGAACAACTTGAGCCGTGTGAGAACTATCGCATCAGCCGGTTACGACTTATGCACTACCGTCAAAGGCCAGAAGAAAACTTAGATTGTTTCATAAACAGATGCAAGTTGCTAGCTCTGAAATGCGAGTTTCAAGATAACGAATTGAATGAGCGACTCATTGAACTGATCATAGCTGGTACGCCAATTCCTGATTACCAGAAGGAATTGCTTGGAAAAAACAAGAACTACACACTGGACGAAGCAATTCAGTTGGGACGAGCGTATGAAGCGAGTGCCTCCCACGTCCAGCAGATTCGTGACATGGGAACAGTGGCGACAACTGCGGTGCATAGCTTCAGACGTGGTGCAAACTCATCCGCCAAATGTCGCAACTGTGGTCAACAACACCCATTCAAACCGCGTGAAAGTTGTCCAGCGTTTGGAGTCAAGTGCAGAGCGTGCGGCAGAATGAACCACTGGGCGAAATGTTGTCTGACTAAGAAAAAACAGCATGCCAACAACATCACGCCACGTCAGCGCGGACGTTCGAAATCCAGGAACAGGAACGAGCATCGGCAACGACAACATTCGTATGCAAACGAGAAGTCAATTCATCAAATGCGTTCCAATGCACAGAACACTGACACACTTGAACAGTCAATTGATGCACTCAGTTTTCATGATGTGAAGGTGTCAGCAATGTGTCTCGGGCAATATAATCGCGACGAAGCCTATGCGCAGGTGCAAATTAAACTGAGCAATCGTCCTGGCATCCACAATTTGAGCCTGAAAGTGGACACAGGCGCACAAGGCAATACACTTCTACTGCGAACATTTCGACGCATGTATCCGGACAAGTTAAATGCTGAGGGGTTCCCCGTTGATAACATCGTCGCAGCAGCAAGAGGCGCACGATTGACGGCGTACAATGGCACGTCCATCACATGCCATGGCGTGGTTAACATTTCATGCAGCTACAACAAGTCGGCATGGGGTGACACTCGGTTCTACATCGTTGATGTAACAGGCCCTGCAGTGATTGGTCTTCAGTCGTGTGAAAAGTTGAAGCTGGTGACTCTACATTGTACCATCAAGACGCACTCCTCAACAGAAGATACACCTGCTACGGGACAATCAGCTGTCACGAGCACAGCCTCTATAAACAGCGTTGATGATCTCACTAGAATGTATCCAGAACAGTTTGACAGAATCGGCTGTTTGGTGAAGTGAAGTTGGTGGTGGATCCCGCAGTTCCTCCTCGCGTGAATCCTCCAAGAACGACACCAATTGCGCTAAAAGATGCTATCAAAAGCAGTCTTGACTCCATGGTGGAAAATGACGTCATACGCAAAGTGCACGAGAATGAGCCAGCAGAATGGGTCTCAAGCCTGGCATATGCAAAGAAGAAAGATGGGAGCCTAAGAATGTGTTTGGACCCCAAGTTCTTGAATCAGGCACTGAAGAGACCGCACCACAAAATTCCTACTTTGGAAGAACTTAATCACAAGTTCACAGGAGCAAGATATTTCTCCAAACTTGACGCCAAAGCCGGACACTGGGGTGTCCAGCTTCACAAGGGCTCTCAACTCCTCACTACATTTCAATCTCCTTACGGTCGATATGCCTTCAAGCGACTTCCATTCGGCTTGTCTGCATCACAAGACATCTTTCAATCCAGGATGGACATGATTCTCGAGCAGTGTGATGGAGCAGAGGGAATCGCTGACGACGTGGTGGTTTACGGTGCCACAGAAGATGAACATGACAGAAATCTTCATCAACTCATGAACATTGCGTCGAGGAACGGGCTTGTCTTCAATTCCAGCAAGTGCCTGATCAAGGAGAGCAGTGTCAGTTTCTTTGGCCTCATCTACGGCATCGATGGCATCAAACCTGATCCGGACAGGATCCGCGATCTGCAAAACATACCACCACCTCGAGACAAGAAAGAGCTTCAGCAGTTTCTTGGACTCATGACCTTCTTGAGCCCATTCATACCGAACTTGGCTGACAAGGCTTCAATGCTTCGAGATCTACTGAAAGAAGACAGCATGTTCATGTGGGAACAGCACCATCAAAGTTGCTTCGATGGTCTGAAACATCTTGTCACCTCAAGGTCAAGTCTTCAATACTTCAACGTGTCCAAAACGCCCATACTTCAGACAGACGCTAGTCTCCTTGGACTTGGCGCGGCGTTACTTCAAGAGAACGAGTCTGGTGTAATCCAACCGGTGGCATACGCATCGAAGAGTCTATCAAGCGCGGAGAAACGATATGCCTGCATTGAGCGAGAGTTGCTAGCCATTGTTTTTGGCACACAACGGTTCCACACATACCTATACGGACACAAGTTCAAGGTCGTCACGGACCACAAGCCTCTCGTTGCGATCATCCAGAAAGGTCTTGTCAACTCTCCACCGCGACTACAAAGAATGCTCCTCAAACTGCAAGGGTATGACATGGAAGTTGAATACCAACCAGGAAAGGACATTGTCCTTGCGGACACACTCTCGCGCCTTCCAAGTACGCACAACACAGAAACGATCGACCTTGATGTTCGTGTTGACTTCGTCCGATTCTCTGATGAACGCATCCAAGAGCTGAGGAACAAGACGAAGGCTGATCCAGTTCTCCAAGCACTCTCCTAAACGATCGTGACTGGATGGCCCGAAACAATAAAGGAGTTGCCAACTAGCATCCGTTCGTACTGGTCGTTCCGCGATTTACTCTCCGTGGAAGATGGTATCCTACTGAAAGGAACACGAGTCGTCATTCCTGAGAGCATGCAGACATTCATACTGGAGAAACTACACTACGGTCACCTCGGCATAGAGAAGACGAGACTCAGAGCAAAAGACTGTGTATTGGATCAACATCAATCGTGACATTGAGACTACAGTCAAGTCGTGTGACATCTGTCAAGAACACCAACCAGCGCAGCAGCACGAGACGCTACAGCCGCACGAAGTACCGTGTAGACCTTGGGAAGTGGTTGGTACAGACATGTTCTTCTTCAACGACGCAGACTGGCTCATCATTGCGGACTACTATTCAAAATTTCCCATCGTGCGCAAAATGCCGAAGCCATGTCTAAGCTCAACCGTCGTTTCTGTCACAAAGCAGATCTTCAGCGAGACAGGCGTTCCTATGCGTGTCGTGTCGGACAATGGCCCGCATTTCGCCAGTGCATGCTACACAGACCTGTCAAAGAAGATGGCATTCCAACACGTAACGTCTTCGCCGAGGTATCCACACTCAAACGGCTTCATCGAACGCCAAATCCAAACCGTGAAGCATGTCATGAAGAAGGCGAGGCAAAGTGGGCAGGATCTCGACTTGTCGCTACTGTGTCTGCGAACAACGCCAATTGACAGCAAACTTCCAAGTCCAGCAGAGCTCCTCAATGGTCGCAAAGTACAGTCAACTCTTCTGACGAAAATCGTTGACACACGCCAAGATCATGATAATATGAGAACGAGGCTACAAGAGCGACAGGACAAGATGACGTTTCAGCACGATCAACACGCAAGAGATCTCCCGCCTCTGCACAACGGTCAAGCAGTTCGCTTCCGTGATCAAGACGGCCGATGGAGACCTGCGACGGTCCTTGACAAAACACCGAATCCAAGATCGTACATTCTCACGACACCGAGCACAAGCACTATCCGAAGAAACAGAAATCAAATCCGAGATAACTCGACTCACCCGATTGTCAGGAGAGTATCGTTTGCCAGTCCGACTACAGTCCAGCCCGCTCCAGCTGTTGTGGATTCAACTACTCCCACGAAGACTACAGACGGCTCGGCTGAGAACATTGTTCAAAATAATACAACTGGACTATATGTGACCCGCTCTGGTCGTCATATTAAGCAGCCTCAGCGCTATGCATGAATAGATACAAAGACTGTAAGCAAGGCATACTGTATAGCTTATAGCAGAGTTAAATCTATTGCATGTTGTTATTTTACAAGTTTACAGTTATTTCAGAGACTTTATAACAAGTTACTTTGAGTAAGTCATAATCTCTTCTTTTGTAAAAAGGGAGATGTCGTAGTATTACGCGCTTTAGTATGACCTCATTATACTAGAGGTTAGAGTTCAGTTGTTCACGTGTTAGGCTTTGATTAAACATCCATTCCTTCTAACGTGTCTTGTAGTAAACTGTCATACAATGGCTATTATCAGTACATCCAAACAACACAACAACACAGTGCTCTTTGCCAAATTGTTATATATGTTGGCATTCTTAATAATAAATAAATAATAATATCTTGTTTTAATTTTATTACCTCTGTTAATTTACGTTCACAATGTACTGTAATTATTATGTATGATGTAGTTGTAACTATATTTGCTATTTTTTTGAGATTTTGACATAAATTATTGGTATTGCTATTCAAATACTCGTGTAACCGTTACTGCATTAGAAAGTATCCACTTGTGTTGTTATGATTTTATCGAAAGTGTTTAAGTAAGCCAAATATAGTTTGTTGAAAATTGCTAAATGGTGTGGCTGATACGAGAGCGACGAACAATGGTCTTAGTGGCAGTCTCCCTGACCCCTTATTTTTGTTTATCTACAACAACCTGGTCATGGTCAGGATGTTGCTAATTGATTATATCATACATTGATCGTTTGTACTTTTATGTTATATATTCTATTTAATAATACATGTATGTACTACTTGTTATTTTAACATATATTCAGTATGTCATATTTGAGCTGTAGATAATTCTGTTTTTTTTTAAATTGTACCGTTTTGTTTTTATATGTGGGTCAAATAAACACTTCCGATTCCGATTCTGAAGTCATTATCGGTTTCACACAGGTTTTCAAAATGGCACATTTTATCTAACAGTTGTAACAACAGTGTCTTCCAAGGTTATATTGGTGGTAACTTTCTGTTAATACTGTTGAATGTTTGTTGAATTTAATATATTGTTCTCTTATGATGACCAAAAATAATTGAACCGAGACAATAAGCATAATATTAAATCAAATATAGCAACCGGTACAACCACGTTGTTGATGTAGACATCTTATAATGTTTAAACAAAGGCCTAATGCCACGTCACATTCGAAATCTAAATTGCTCTCCGTTCAGGTAGTTGGTTGCATACAGTTTTATTCAAATATTTCAAGTATATTTATATAGAACTTGTACTCGTGTAGAATGTCGCTTCTAGTACTATGATGATATTGTTCTCGCAGACGCTGCTGACATCTGCCATGATGGGTCTGATAGTTGGTCTGGGAGTCGCCTTGCCGATCCTCATCTTTGCGACGGCGAACATCTACACTGGGCTTCTGGCGACTTTTTCCATCATCCTCAGCACGCTCTCCGTTGTCGCCGTCATCCCATTGGGAGGGTGGAAACTCGGGGTAAGCATCTCCACTAATGCCATATGCTAATTACCCAAGACGCCGACATCATCGTAGAGAGAGGGGGAGGAAAGAGGGAGAGAGAGAAGGGGGAGGGACGGAGGGAGGGAGGTAAGGAGGGAGGGAGGGAGGGAGGGAGGGAGGGAGAGCGAGAGAGAGAGGGAGGGAGGGCGGGAGAGAGAGAGAGAGTGTGTGAGAGAGGAAAGAGAGAGAGAGAGATAGAGAGAGAGAGAGAGAGAGAGAGAGAGAGAGACCGGGAGACAGAAAGACAGAGAGTCAGAGAGAGTGAGCGCGCACTACCGCTATCGCTGACTTTTGTTGCCCTCCACGTTTGTTCTCATTCACATATTTTTTTGACAGCTGATGGAGTCGATCAACCTCACCCTGGTCGTCGGTCTGTCCGTGGACTATGTTGTGCATCTGGCGGAGGGATACAGTCGGTCGTCGCACAGCAAGCGGCTTGGACGTCTTCATGATGCTCTCGCGCAGGTCGGGATATCCGTGTTGTCTGGAGCATGCACAACCATTGGTGGCTCGGCCTTCCTACTGCTCGCCGAGATCATACTCTTCATGCAGTTCGGCGTCTTTATGTTCGCTACCATTCTCTTCTCCATCTTCTTCGCCCTCGGCTTCTTCTCGACACTACTCGGCATTTTGGGTCCTGAAGACGACCGCGGCTCAATCAAACCGTTCAAGCGCTGGCTGTGGAAGGTTGTCACGTGCCAGATCTGCAAGAAATGATAGCACCAGTCTTAGACGACAACACATGACCTCGCTCTAGTATGTGCACTAATGCAGCATCAGCGTCGTTACAACCAAAAGTTACTCGTCCATTCTCATTATGACGGTGCATTTATCCATATCTGTCGGGGCAGTTTAAGACAATGCCGTGTATGGTTGAAGAACTATCATGATTTTGCATCTTCCTATTATCCAACCAATAGTGTTGCGGTACAGGAAACCCCTAGAAACGCAGAATACATTTATATGTTCACTCATTAGTCAATGTAAGCGCTTACAAGCTAATAGCATAGGGAATGTTTTATTTGAATCTACTGTCTGTCGATATATGTAAGCTCTAATTGAGTGTGCGTGTTCATTGTGTGAAATGGTGTGTTAATACACGATATAAAATCAAACATTTTAAAGATATTTGCCTTTAAGGTTATTGTTAGATAAATTGAAATAATTGGTCAACTACTAAATTTATAATAAATGGTTGTTAGATTGACGATGCAACGAGTACACTGTTTAATGCCTGTTTGTTGCGGTGGATGTACTCGTTTTCATAATAAATTATGGCCACCGCATCAGTATGCAATTCTTAGTATAACCAGAATACGTTGACATTGATAAAAACGAATGCCTATGTGTATAGTTTAATCAATCAATCAATCAGTAATTTATTTCCAACAACAACATCACAAATTACATCATTACATAATACAACACCATTTCATGTAAAAAATAAACATTATAGAGTTGATGGAAAGGGGTGAACAGAAGTGTGCTATTTATCTACCCCCAACCAGTATAGTTATGTATGATACAAACACAATATCTTAAATCAGTATAATTTATATATAATGCTGGACGCTTACATTGTTGCCCCTAAGAGAATTTAGTTTCTGTCTGTGATTTAGCGGACCTCCAGAGGGACAAAATGGGGGTGTCCCTGAGCACCTACAACCACAGAGTAAAGTCCTTCAACGCACGATATACCTCCTGCAATATCCTAATGTTTCCGTAGTGTCGCAGGCTCGGATCAATCGACCCAAACACATTTCCGCTGACGGGTGTCACCTGACTGAGGAGGGACTAGCAAAATACGGGTACGGGTTGAGGCAGACAGTGCTGAAGCATCTACCCCTGTGCTAGACCCTGTGTATGTAGTAAGCTTCCTGTCAGTGTAGTTGGTGTGTAAGAGGATAATGGTGTTTGCCATGTGTGGAGACAGGATGTTGCCCACACCATTATAGGTGGAAAGGGGTGAACAGAAGTGTGCTATTTATTTAATGTTTACCCCAACCAGTATAGCTATGCATGGTACAAACACAATATCTTACAATCAATATAATTTACATACAATGCATACAGTGCCGACAAAACATATTGTTTGATTCTAATTGGTAATTTGTTACATATAATACATAGATAGAAGATGGAGCTTATAGTTCGAATGACAATGGTTTATATTTTAATGATGTTTCTATTATCTGACGATTGCATAAGTTTAGCTATGTCATTCACGTCTGCGTGAATTATGTTGAACTGATTCACCATTACATAATAAATTTTGTTTGGCACTGCAGTCATGCCATAAATGTGATTTATGCGCAGTGGAAAACATACCAAAACTGCTTAAAAGTCCTGTGTTATTTATGCTAGGTCTTATGACCATAAGGTCAATGGTTTATGGAAGAAATAATATTACAAATAGTTTTTAGCAAAGCCAATACACACACACACACACACAATGATTTGTTAATTACATTGTTATGTTGTTGTTTAAAAAAAATTTGTTGTGCCTTGTTTGCGGCATTGTTTGTACAGATTAGTAATAAATTAATACTGTTGAAGTATAAATATATATTATTTAGGTGATATATATATATATATAGTGTATTGTGCGTGCGTGAATGCGTAGTAAATACGCTGGCCTGCTTCCTGAATGAACTCGAAATTGATTTCAGTGGCATTTCCTAAAATTGAGGAAACTTAATTAATGTTCAATGTAAGTGATGTAATAAAGATATGATTGTAAAACATATTACATTTGTAGTTACATATGTCAAAATCGTAGATGTCTGTCCGAATACGTTCTGGGATATGCAATATGTGTAGTAGTAGTAGTAGTGGTAGTAGTTGTAGTACTACTACTACTACTACTATTGCTACTACTACTACTACTACTACTACCATTAGTCGTAGTAGCAGCAGTAGTAGTTGTTGTAGTACTACTACTACTACTAGTAGTAGTAGCAGTAGTGGTAATAGTTGTACTACTACTACTAGTAGTAGTAGTAGTAGCAGTAGTGGTAGTAGTTGTACTACTACTACTAGTAGTAGTAGTAGCAGTTGTAGTTGTACTACTACTACTACTACTACTACTACTACTACTACTACTACTGCTACTACTACTAATACTACTACTACTACTGCTACTACTACTACTACTGCTACTACTACTACTACTACTACTACTACTACTACTACTACTACTACTACTACTACTATTTACAGACACGTCAGGTTTCCACAAGATAACGATTTTCGTGAAATTGTTTCTTTAATAATGATGAAAACATTCAGCTAGACTGCCATCGCTGATTTTCCCTATAACTGCAGCAGTACCCGTATTCCAATATGGGTTCAGCGAATTACGCAATTACGCTCATGGCGTTGTTCAGTTTTACGGTGAATGAACGCGTGCTGCACATCGACGTCTTCGATCCATGGATATTCTTAGTAATGCCCAGTGCTCCACAAATTGTGTGTCATTATTGCTAAACACGGTGTTATAGTATCATCAGAATTAATGTATACTGGATACAAAACTCTAAGCACATCTAGAACTTAAAACCTTTGAAAGACATTTACATATTAAATCAGAATCTACGTACAATTAAGGAAACAATAATCTGATCACTTTGATAATGTCCTATCACATGAATGTTATAGTATACGATTTGTGATAACAGAGAAGGCTCTGTTGGTTAATGAACGAACAAACTGCAGATACGCGTCATCTTAGCAGTAAATAATCAACAAGATCAGTTCCTGTGCAGCAACGTAACCCACTCCTTTCGTACGCAGGGCCTGCAGATGAATTGTTAGTGGTAATGTTGTCTTTCTTTTACAACTGTTCATTGGACGTGAATTTAAGCAGATTGGAAGCGTTGCTTAGCTAGTGCGACATCGATCGTTTCTTTTTTATTATTATTTACCAGACAGCCAGTAGGACAACCAATGGTGAGTGGGTGTGCTTCTTAAGGCCGGGATACACTGGCACTTTTTGCCCGAACAGACCAGACCAGACTAAACCACGTCAAACCCACACCGATCTGCCCCGTCTATAATCGACGTAGTGGAACGTTTTCAAGTGTACGTGATTATGACGTTACGTCGGCTTCGAGTATGGGTCAGTCGGTGTGGGACGGTATAGAGGACACAATGCAGTAGAGGGAGTCTAGTTTGGTCTATTGTGGTCTGGTGCCAGCGTATACCGGCCTTAAAGCTCTGGCCATGGGGTCTTCTTCTTCAGATGATCTTTCTCCATCACCCCTGACAGACCTAATTTCAGTATCAGTTGAGTTGTGGCGCATCAGTATCATTTGAGTTAAATCCCGGGATATACACTGGCACTTTTCTTGAAAACTTTGGAATACGTCAGATCGACACCGACTACAAAATACGCCTAAAAGAATGTGGTTTAACAACACTAGAGACCAGGAGATTGATAGGAGATCAGATAGAAGTGTTTAAAATATTGAATGGTTATGAAAATATTGATAGAAATATTTTGTTCTCAGTTAAGAAAGATAGAAGACATGAAGTTACATTAGTAAAGGAGCAGTGTAGATTAGATATAAGAAAGTTCTCATTCTCACAAAGGACTGTAAATGAATGGAACAGATTATCTCCTGGTTGGGTTGGTGCTGGTAGCGTGAATGTTTAAAAATAAAATCGACACATACCTTAATAGGGCGGGATACACGTAGATAAAAAAGTATTGGACTGTCGATAAGCCAAAATACTTCCTTGTCCATCTGCCATCTAGAGTTAATTTTCTGGATGGCAATCTTGTTAAATCTTGTTGATGTAGTGAACAATGTTTCAAGTTTACTTGGTTATGACGTCACGCCGGCTTCAAGCATGGCACAATCGGCGCTGGTCGGTGTAGTGGATACTACTATTAATAATAAGGTAACTTATTTTGTGCCTAAATCCTCGGAAACCAAGCTTAGCTTAAAGGCGCATCAATACAAAAGGGTTAGTCAATATCAAAATCGATAAGCCATAAATTATTAAACTCGTCAACAGATGGATCGATACGCCAAGGAGGATACGCAAGGTTATAAAGGTAAGTTTTTTAAATGACGGCGAAATTGAATCATATTTTCAACTGATCTAACACCAAGAGAGGTCATACACTCCACTCTAACGTAGTCTGATGTGGTCTGACGTGGTTTGGTCTGATCTGTTTTGGTCAGGTCGGGCGAAAAGTGCCAGAGTATCCCGGCCTTTACCGCTCTGTTCAACAAACGTGACGACATCGCAACCGGCAGGAACGTCACGCTATCTGTGGGCATGTTTCGACCCCCATTCCCTTGTCACGCTTCGTAACGCTGGCATGTTACCTCCCTCAAAAAGCACGCTGATTTAACAAAGACCTCATCCCAATGATGCATACATCTACACTAATTATTACACTCTTTGCATTGCTGTGTCGATTCGCTGTGTACATGTAACATATAAGTACAGACCTTATGTAAAAGTATTAAAAACAATAGTAAGCCTACATAGATGGTTCTTCGTTGGAATGCTGTTAAAATCTACCAAAAAACTGGCTGAACAATTAGTGCTATCTGACTTATGTCGACAGTGCGACGAACACATTTGTTATTGTTACAGGGTGCTTACCCAGCCAGCCGCAACTATTAATTTACATGCAGTACTGACACTTCAATAACATTTCGTATAGATTTTTTCAAATGTACTTTTATGGAATGATTTTCATTCAAGTAATACAAAAATCACAATTGTAATTTTGGCAGCCATTTTGAATAAATAAACATGGCCGCCACTTTGAACATATTCTATCATTTCTCGGCTTGTATGTCACACAGAAAGTTGATTTTAATGTCTAGCCATACATTCTTTACGTAAGGAATCCAATTCTGTAATTGTAGCAGTCACTTTCAATTCCAAGATGGCTGTCATGCAAGATTCTCATATCTCTCCAAATTCACCCTTAAAGTACGTATGCTGACTATGTTGGCTTCATACAGTACAACTATAGCATACTTATTGCCACAATCCAGCAATGTATGCATTTGTAAGGTACAAATGTCAACTCAAGAGAGTTTTGTCAGTACATAAAATTACTGACTTATATAATTAATATTCATTGTTGCAATCTTAATGTGTGAATTCATGAAAAATATAATGATGTGATTTATGTTTCGTAGCTTTATACCCTCATTATAGAAACTATGACAATGTCTATATAAAATGTACCATCGGATGTACTGTGTGTGTGTGCTGTTTGTGCGTTAATGATTTGTAGGTTTCATTGTACACATTTCCGTCAAGCCATATATGCATGACCACTTTCCTGCCAGCATGCGATAGTGGCGCCATCTGGGGAATATTACGTTTACTTCGACAAAACAACCTAGTCCCACCACTATTAGTGCACTACTTCTTCTCGCTGCTGCCACATTGGCAAAATTGCACCTTATTGTAACCTGAACGGTGGCACACTTCAAAGGGTCTGCAAGGGAGGGATACGTTCATATATGCCCATTCTACAGGCACGCCAAATTTCAAAGGTCTAGGGGGGCACGTGCCACTCAGGCTCGCTGGATGTTGTCTTTAGTGTCTTTCTCTACTTGATACAAACACACTTGGCCAGTGTAAATGATCTTTATTGAGACACAATAGTTTCACAGCAGCGATAAAATGTTGCAAGCTGACAGTCACAGAGAAATATCCTTACAAAATAATGTTCAACATGCCCGCAAACATGTTTTAAAGAACTTCAGGTTAATCTGGCAGTTTCAAGTAATTTTTGCATTTATGATTGAACCACTTATAATGATTGTTCAATGAATGATTAATCAATAGATTGTTTTGATAAGTTAAACTCAACTATAAATAGATTTGTTAGATAATTTAGTAACTGCCTTTAGTTTGGTGAAATAATTATCATGTACAAGAGTATACAAGAAGTTGTTAAACCTAGCATAGGACGAACAAAAACCGACACGTTACTCAGCTTCAATTCTAGTTTACAACCGGTTATAAGCAATCAGCAACTAATGAGTATTGCACAAATCATGTGTCCATTAAATGGTTTTCTTCATAAAAGAATACAATCAAACTGAAGTAAATCATTGTGTCTTGCATTTCACAATTCACATTCCATCAGTCATCCCATTGATCAGAACAGAAAATGTCCTCAACATTTTCTATTAAAACCTCAAAACAGCAAATACGATATGTTGATGAAACTGAGTATCTGGTCAACAGATTTAACAAGATTTAACAAGATTGCCATCCAGAAAATTACTCTGGATGGCAGGTGGACAAGGAAGCCTTTTGGCTTATCGAGAGTCCAATAGTTTTTATCTACATGTATCCCGCCCTTTTAAGGTGTGTCGATTTTATTTTTAAACATATTCACGTTACTAGCACCAACACAATCAGGAGATAATCTGTTCCATTCATTTACAGTCCTTTGTGAGAATGAGAACTTTCTTATATCTAATCTACACTGCTCCTTTACTTAATGTAGCTTCATGTCCTCTGGTCCTTCTATCTTTCTTAACTGAGAAAAAAATGTTCCTATCAATATTTTCATAACCATTCAATATTTTAAACACTTCTATGTGATCTCCTCTCAATCTCCTGGTCTCTAGTGTTGTTAAACCACATTCTTTTAGGCGTATTTCGTAACTAAGATCCCTCAGATTTGGTATCATTTTAGTCGCTCTCCTCTGTACTCTTTCTAGCATATCTATGTCCTTCTTCCTCAGATGCAGTTGTAACATGTATAATATCCAAAGTGCACCTTGGAACATACAAAGCGTGCTTTGTAACATAGGATGTGCACATTACAACATGCAAAGTGCACACTGGAACATACAATGCATACTTTGTAACATACAATATGCACCTAGTAACATCCAAAGTGCACATCTGAACATTCAAAGAGTATTTTGTAAAGGAGTGTGCACATTGTAACATCCAAAGCGTACCTTGGAACACACAAAGCATACTTTGTAACATAGTGTCCACATTGTAACATCCAAAGTGCATCTTGGAACACACAAAGCATACTTTGTAACATAGAGTGTCCACATTGTAACATCCAAAGTGCACCTTGAAACATTCAAAGTGTACTTTGTAACATAGTGTGCTTATTGTTACATCCAAAGTGCACCTTGAAGCATTCAAAGTGTACTTTGTAACATAGTGTGCTCATTGTTACATCCAAAGTGCACCTTGAAACATTCAAAGTGTACTTTGTAACATAGTGTGCTCATTGTTACATCCAAAGTGCACCTTGAAACATTCAAAGTGTACTTTGTAAGATAGAATATGCACTATGTAAGATCCAAAGTTCACCTTGGAACATACAAAGTTCACCTTGGAACATACAAATACAACACATACTTTGTAACACCGAATCTGCCCATGGTAAAGTGCAAATTTGTATATGGTAACAAATAAACCTCTTGATTACACTAGTAGTGCAGACATGTATGCACAGTAATTGTTCATTGTGACACAGCAACTTTGGTTGTTCTTATCATGAATACATTAACTACAACGTGCTGGTAACTACAGGCTATAATACAGCATGTGTAAAGGCTGCTTCATCTGGCAGACCACCGTAACATCAGCGCAGTGACAGACTGACCCAGTGCAAAACAACTGCAAAATAAATGATAACTTCACAATAACAGCCATTATCACAACATTGCTATAATTAACTGATTGCAAAACCTAGCTACACAATGCTGCCACATCACACATTATACAATTCAGCAGACTTATATAACTTATATATACACACAATTCACTTCTGCATAACTAATGCTAGACGGCGACAAAACATCAGCATAAAGGCTTTCTGCCCAACAGGAAATTCACCATTTGCAAGTCAACAGTTGCATATACAGTATAGACAAGAGCATTGTTTCATGTTCTCGAAGGGTCTTCAATGCTCTTGTCAGTGAGTGCAATCTCTGTCATGTCTGTTTCCAGCCACATGTTCAGCTCAAGGCTTGCCTCTCTCTGACATCGTCGTAGTTGCCGAATTTGCCTGTGTCACAGCTTCACTGGAATCTGGAGAAACAGTGCAACATCCATCTCATGAAGCTACTGCACAAACAGTTGCTTAGGTTTAGAAATTAATGGCACATTTCAAGGCTGTCTCTACTATTATTATAAGTAATTTTTTTTTCTCAAATCCACCAATGGGTGTATTTTGTGCTTTCAACAAGGACAACCTCCATAAAGTAGTACTGCTCTGCCAATACCCAAGTCTGCACTTTAATGCAGCACATTTTTTCATTGTTTTCATTAGATTAAATGTCATGCAAAACGTTTTTATTGCTGAAGCTTAACATTTAACTTGAAAAGGTTTAGCTGGGGAAAGGCTGACAAATGACGGCTTCCCTTGGGACAGGACAAAACAGTGAGTGAAAGGCCAAGCCAACAGTACCTAAATACGAACCTAATGAACGAAGTGGGGGAGATCGAAATCCACACAATAACAATAAGTTAGTGCAAAATACAATTCAGCAGTTACTTGCCTGAGTCAAATCCAAAGGCTATGTTGAGTTCTGAGAGTGAATACTCTCCATCGCCGTTGGTGTCGTATTTCTTAAACGACTGCTCTGTGGGGACAAAGGCGCCCAGGTAGAAGACGATGTCACTGTACGAGACGTGACCATTGATGTCACGATCCCACATCTTGAACTGCTCTGCCAGATCTACAAACACAACAGGTGCTATCATGAGAGATGGCTTAACCCTCTAGACCTTGAGCACCTGAACACCCACTTCCCCAAGCACCCAAAAGTGTCTTGTAGCTTTGACAATGCGTGGTGGTGGCGTCATCTCGTAATTTGTGCCACTGGATTCTGTAGTGTATCTGCTGTGCGTTAGGTTTTTTTTCATATGGCACCGATAAAAAGTTTGTAGATTTACGAAGCATTTTATGCAAATTCACCCAGACACAGCATACTGTGTTTCACATGTTTAATTTTAAAATTGATTAGTATATTTAGTGCAGTCTTATACAGGATTCAGTTATCTTTAAGATAAGCACAACTTGCAATGTTAGGAATCATAGTTCAAAAAGTTAAATGCAAAAAACTAAGCGCACCCATGTCTTGGTGCTTTTGTGCACATGCTATGGGGATTCGGAGTGAAGTGTGAGAATAGTTAAGTAATGTTCACAGTCTGTTTAATAAAATAATGCATACTTGTTTGTTTAATCACAAGTTAAACCATTTATTGTTATATAGACTCAGCTATTTATTATTTTATTAGATATTTTACACATTGTAGCACAAGCTCATAGTTTAATATATAAACATCTCAGACTCGGGTTGCAGCAAACAGTATACATTTTGGGAGGCATGAAGATTAAAATAATGTGCAGTGTGTGGAATACTGGAGTAGGTACCTTCTGCTGACTTGAGGTGGGTTGTCTGTGGTGTTGTCTTTGTCTCCACTGGATTCACATTCTCTATTCCTACAGTAACAAGACATATCAGTCATGGTGGTGAAATGTTTTACAATATAACTATAAGTTAACCCCATGATGTTTTAATGAAATGCACTCTGATTCCCCATAGTACATTGTACACATTCAGAAATGTGTTTTCAAACGACGATAACTCTAAACTTCCAGTATAAAGGCATACAACAAAGACCTCTAGTGTACACTTTAAAAAACAATTATTCAATAGTGGCCCCCCAATAAAAGAATCATGACAGATTGGCCATTTGCAGGCAACTGGGGTCTAAAGAGTTATCAAGACACGTCAGTCTGGAAGCTAATAAGTTTTACAACGTAACTACTGGACTTGGTTAACATGTAACAGAATGGAAACACAAACATTGTACTCTTGATAATGTGATTCTATATTAAGTTAATCTTAGAAGCTGTTTACTTGCTACACAAGACGCAAACCTAGTCTCCTACACTATAAAAAGAACCAATGGACCAAAAACTGTTGTATTCCCTGCTGGTGCTTACACATATAGACACAGATGCACACAACAATAACATAAGCACCGCCACCTCCACAACTACAGCCTCAAGCACCACCACCTCCACAACTACAAGAACTACAGCCTCAAGCACCACCACCTCCACAACTACAAGAACTACAGCCTCAAGCACCACCACCTCCACAACTACAAGAACTACAGCCTCAAGCACCACCACCTCCACAACTACAAGAACTACAGCCTCAAGCACCACCACCTCCACAACTACAGCCTCAAGCACCACAATGCTGTTCGTGTTATGCATCATGTGCTGCACAAAAACATAATTTACACTACTTGTTAACAGTATTTAATTACCAAACTGGTCACACAACAAGTAGGATTAGCAACACTCAATTAGGCAACCACGGCAATTCCATTTTCCACTGTTGATTCAAATGAGTACTTAATTAAATTTCCCTCTGCAAATACACTGAATAAAACATATCAGAATTGTTCTATTTGCATTATCTTTTGGGAGAATACTAGACGCACTGTTGACATGCAGCAGTCAATATATTAGTATTATGGTTTTCGATCCAATAGTCTCCAATACATGTAATATTATTTGTTACCTAGCCTGGTCAAATAGGGCAATTCTACAATCTGAAGAAGACGGAGATAATAAAAGTGCAGTTTGAGTGTGCCTCAGGGAAGGACTGGAGGATGTTGACGTGAATCTGACACAGTGACGTGGCCCTCACTGGTCAACCTACCTGACCCAGTGCGACCTCTTGGTAAACCTTCGTGAATCAGAATGTCTTGTGTGTTTGTTGACCCAGTCTGATCAGTGCCTACTAAAGCGTCTTTGTTCGTGTCTAGTTTCAATGAACTCTTCTTATCTATCTGGTCAGCATTACTGGTCTGTCCAGTGTGCTGGTCACTCTGGTCATTTGTCTGTTCAGACTGACTCATGTGGGTGCTGCTATCTGGTGGACAAGTAAAAGTTTGGTACATTCACTGCCGTTCTGCGGCTGCTTCATAAAACACACCACTCTTGTGATTTGTTTAGCAGATTAGTTAAGCTATAGCAGTTGGAGGGTGTTTCCTGATGTTAGAAGAATTATGTGTACGTCCACCTGTATCAGGCAAGCCAAAGAACCAGGCATGCAAAAGTACAACAATTGATGTTTGGTTGGGTCATTAAACAACAGCAGTACATGAAACATATACCAAGGATAGAGCAAATGAAAGAGACGATTCAAAGTAAGACGTTCTACCAACATACCAAAATACAGATAAAATTAGCAACAGACAATTGCCTTCCAGCGCCTTATCATATCCAAAAGTCTAGAATGAACACAGAAAAACAACACACACGGACATACTCGTCATACTAAACATGCTAAATACAAGTGGCACACTGTCATGCCTGAGCTATCCAGCTAGCACTTGAGTAGAGTATAATCCAGAAACTGGAAGCAGCACACCACCATGTCTTAGCTACCCAGCTAACATTTGATTTGAAGATAACCGTGATCCTACAAGTAGAACACCACCGTATCTTAGCTTAGCTACCATTTGAGGATAACCGTGATCCTACAAGTAGCACACTGCCACGCCAGCCGCTTTACCCCGCCATTGCAAGCACAGCAAGCCATAAAGAAACAAGTGTATGCAAGCAGTAAGCCCGTTGGGACACACGTATGTACCTGTAGTGCGGGTGTCATCTGTGGGTATGTCATGGGTAGACTTGATAGATGTCTCTACTACTGACAGACGGCCTTCATGTGACTTTATGCGTGTGTCCATGGCTGTGATGTTGTAGACAACAGACGCAAGACTTGTCTGAAGTTGCTGAAACCAGGCACACGCCATGAAGCACAAGGACTGATACACTAGTGGGGTTAGTTTCTATTATGTCAAACTGAACAGCTGATACTGGAATATGTGATACTGTCAAAAGGCAGACAAAGTTTATGCACAATTCAATATAACATAACAATAAGTGTTTCATCAATTTGATACAAAAAGGTTAAATAAATATGCGTGAATGAGTATTTCGCAGAGATGCCATTGGTATTTGAAAGTTTGATGTGTTAAAATTGGCAGAATCATCCAACCAGCCACATAGTTTATTCACATTCCAAGTCCACTCCCTAAGTGTCACTACCTATTTCTAGGAAGAGGTCAAATCTATGGAACAAACTATACAATTTGGTTTCCATTCAAACTGCACAAATCCTGCTAGTACCACACTGTGACAGGAAGCCTACAAATTAAGACAAGGCTGGTCATATGTATGTATTGATGGTGCCTTTTATCTCAGCTGTTGTCATTAATTAGTTTGTCAGTGCAGATATATAAGAAATGCAATTACCTGCAGTTTGTCATCGGTGGAGCTCATGTAGCTTGAGAGACTGGTGACGCCAGCTGGTGTACCTTGGGCTGACCCCACGCTAACGTTTGACTTCTGCGCCTACAAAGTGTACACTCATACTTTATCAACACACACACACAGAGGCATGGAAGGCAGGTGGTACAACAATAAACTTTCTCCAGGCAAGTCAACTTTTCAAACAGTAACTTTATTAAAGAGAACTCTAAAATTGTTAACTTACAAAATAGACATTTGCTGCACTGATGAACTTGAAGCATCGTGATATGAATTCCCTCCATTTACTGGTAAGGCAAAGCCTCCCTCCTAGGTATTTCGTCATAACTCTAATAATCTGTGGAATTGCTGGTACAATTCAATAATAAGAAAATGTCAACTTGTTTGAAATATATCTGTAAAAAGTATTACTTTAAAAGTTATAGTCTTACTAGCATTTTACTTAGAATTAACGGTGTTAAAGTAATACTTTTTACAGATATATTTCAAACAAGTTGACATTTTCTTATTATTGAATTGTACCAGCAATTCCACAGATTATTAGAGTTATGACGAAACACCTAGGAGGGAGGCTTCGCCTTACCAGTAAATGGAGGGACTTCATATCACGATGCTTCAAGTTCATCAGTGCAGCAAATGTCTATTTTGTAAGTTAACAATTTTAGAGTTCTCTTTAATAAAGTTACATTGCCTTTAAAAGTTATAGTCTTACTAGCATTTTACTTAGAATTAACGGTGTTAAAGGCAATGTTCAACATTGCATTTGTAGTACAATAATTTAATCGTACCAGCTAACATTGCCACACATTCACATCTATGCAGAGGTCTGTCACTTACCGTGTTGATGTTGTGTAGAGACGTGTTCAGTGCAGTGATGTCCGCCCTCAGAGCACTGACAGCTGATTCTCCTGCACTCTCAGACAGGTTCAGTAGCTCCTCTTTCTGCTCAATCATACAACAAAGTATCACATTTATGATTCAAGTAGCAGTTTAATAAACACTGACTTGTGATGTGGGTGTCCTGTGCATGCAGTGTGTAATTGTGTATACATACGGTGTGAATGTGTCTGTGTGATTTGTGTTATTATGGTTTCTATGCTGGTTTCAAATAGATGTATGCACATTTGTACAATTATACTTCATAATACATGCTTATCTATTCTATTTGTGCGTTTGCATGTTTTTATTTCATTAGTTGTTATGTTTTGGGGTAAATTAACTAGTGTGTGTGTATGTGTGCGTGTGTATGTGACTGCGTGTGTGAGCGACTATGTGTGTATGTGTATGAGTGCATGCGTGCATGTGTGTGACTGCATGTGTGAGCGACTGTGTGTGTACGTATGTGTAAAGTGTACCTACCACACTGTTAACTGCCTGCTGCATGACAGATGAGAGGTTGTACTCGGGCCGAGTGCTGCCTGCCAACTCCACCAGTCTGAGGCGACTCTCAAAGTCATGAGTGACATTCCTCAAACCAGCAATCTGCACCTGTCAGGGAACAACCGGGTCGGCATGGACAAGTTGTCTGAGTCAACAACAACTACACCAGGGCCACATTCAGAATTAGCGCTGCAACAATGTGAGCCGTTGCATTTTGTTGCCGGAAGTTGAACAGTTAAATTTTACGTACCGCGACATTCTCCGCATTCAAAATGGGTCTGCTGAATGGATGTTGCACGTTTTATGCTACTGATTTCATATGTGTTTTTCTATGAAAATACTGCCATCCCTAACATTAGGAACAGTTTGGTTTTATTGAAAGCTCAACTTGTCAGCCCATTAAATGATAATCATCTTCAAATCCAAATGCAACTAGGGAGGCCGTGTTGGTGACGTGCAGGCGCGGTGTGCATCACAACATAACTATGAATGGCAAAATCAATTTCTGGGACAAAAGACAATGGATTGCGACGTGGTGGCGCGAACTCTGAACGCGGCCCTGGTCACATTACACCCACCCCTCTACTCCTACCAGTAACATAGCTATTTGAATACTAATAAAAAGCGTCTGCAAGAATGTGTTTACACAGCAGTATGTATCAGTCTTTGTTGTAAAGGTGGTTGTCAATGTTCTCTTTCATTGGTAGTAACACGGTACTTCCAAAGCTAAACAACTGAAACTTGTGATCAATCTTTGTTGCAAGGGATATTGTCACTAGATTTACTTTCATTCCTATCAGAGAGTAAATGCTGTAGACACATCGCTGGACATGTGTCCTAGACACACCAGTCTTACCTCATGCTGTTGTCCTCGGGCCATGACAACTCCAAACTGCTGCCATGTTGACGTATTCATCTTTCTCAAGGCAGCCGACAGACCGCTGATCTCCTACAAACACCATAAGCAGCTCATACAAAACACAATAGAGACACCACTTACATTATCAGGAGCTGTAAACTCAATCAGTCTGTACACCCATGACTATTTCTCTAAAATCAACATTAAGCCGCATGTCTACGAGTTGTTTATACAAGACACTGGCTAAGAAGTAGGTGGATTATCCCTTACATCTGACCCACAACACTTCCAGTTATAGCAAAAGAATGAATATAATTTATCAAATACAGGCAAACTGTAACTTTACATACATCCATGGTAAATTTAATGTACTATGTACAATTGACATTCAAAAACATGGTGTGTGTATAATAGGAATAAATGGACGTAACAAAATAAGGTCAGGAGATTCCTTTCATAGTTACTGTCGTGTGTGAGCACATGCGCGCGCGTGTGTGTGTGCTTGCGTGCATGTACATGCAGTGTGTGTGTACATGCACGCACATACACCATGCTTGCACACACACTGCATGCATGCACATACGCACACACCCATGCATGTGTGCTAGTGCGTGCTTGTACATATAAGAGTCCCTTTATACACTTGTCAACAACTATGATCTAAGTCTAACACATGTGGCAGCTACGTACAATATCTTTAACAAGATTTAACAAGATTGCCACCCAGAGAATTAACTCTAGGTGGCAGGTGGACAAGGGAGCCCTTTGGCTTATCGAGAGTCCCGACCCTTTTATCTAGATGTATCCAGCCCGTCTGAGGTATGTGTCGATTTTATTTTTAAACATATTCACGCTACTAGCACCCACACAATCTGTTCCATTCATTTACAGTCCTTTGTGAGAATGAGAACTCTCTTATATCTAATCTACACTGCTCCTTTGCTAATGTAAGTTCATGTCCACTGGTCCTTCTATCTTTCTTAACTGAGAAAAAAATATTTCTATCAATATTTTCATAACCCTTCAATATTTTAAACACTTCTATCTGATCTCCTCTCAATCTCCTGGTCTTTAGTGTTGTTAAACCGCATTTTTTTAGGCGTATTTCATAACTAAGATCCTTCAGTTTTGGTATCATTTTAGTCGCTCTCCTCTGCACTCTTTCTAGCATATCTATGTCCTTCCTGCGATACGGCCTCCACGCTTGAATACAATATTCTAAATGAGGCCTAACTATTGTTTTGTACAGCGGTATTATTAGCTCTTTTTCCTTATACGTTATGTTTCGCCTAATTAATCCAAGGATTTGATTTCCCTTTGAAGCTGCAATTCCGCACTGCTCTGAAACCTTCATATCAGCACTAATGGTTAACCCTAAGTCCTTTTCTTTTACAGTAGTACTTAGTACAGTACCCCCCATTGTATATTCTACCTCTTCGTTCCCATGTCCTGTGTGGAGGCATTTACATTTCCCAAAATTGAACAGCATTTGCCACTTTTCAGACCATTTGATCAACCTGTCAAGATCATCTTGTAAATGCTGTCTATCTCCATCACTTTTAATCCTTCTAAACACTTTTGTATCATCCGCAAATTTCAACACCTTGCTTGTTATTTCATCATCCAAATCGTTGATATATATTAAGAATAATATAGGTCCTAATACTGATCCCTGTGGTACCCCACTCAATACCGATTTCCAGTTTGAAGCCTCCCCATCAACTACTACACGTTGTCTTCTGTCAATCAGCCATTGTTCTATCCAGTTTATTATACCATTTCCTATGCCATGGACCTTTAGTTTAAGCAGTAATCTTTGATGTGGTACTTTGTCGAAAGCTTTTTGAAAATCTAAGTAGACGATATCTACTGGTGATCCCTCATCTACCCACTTAGTGATGTCTTCCAAAAAACATAACATATTTGTTAAGCATGACCTCGCTTTAAAAAAAACATGTTGAGATGGGTTTATCAAGTTTTGTTTAACTAGAAAATCCACCATGTGATCTTTAATTAGTCTTTCTAATAATTTACAAATCACTGATGTTAAACTCACTGGTCTATAGTTCTCTGACTTGTTTCTCGAACCTTTTTTGAATAACAGTATAATGTTTGCTTCTTTCCATTCTAAAGGAACCACTCCCTCTTCTAATGACAAGTTGAAAACTGTTGCAAGCGGTATGCTGATTTGTTCTATAATTTCCAATAGTAGTTTGGGTGGAATACCATCCACTCCAGGTGATTTATTATCCTTCATAGTCCTTATTTTCTTAGCTACCAATTCCGGGGTTACAATTAATTGTCCTAAATAGTCTGAATCTGCCCCCTTGAACTTAGCCTCTGGTACTGGCAGTGAACTAATATCTTCCCTGGTAAACACTGAACTAAAGTACTCATTCAGGTCTTCTTCCATTAAGAATCCCTCTGATATTATATTTCCAGCACTATCTTCTAGAGGACCGACCTTATCTTGAACTTTCTGTTTGCTTCGAACATACGCATAAAAACTCTTGCTGTCATGTTTTATATTACTAGCTAATTGTTCTTCATAGCTTCTCTTTGAATTTCTAATTTCAGCTGTAGCTTGGTTAAGTGCTTCTTTATAACTGTTGTAGTCTTCATCATTTCCAGTACATCTATATGACTTCCACATCATTTGTTTATACTTAATTTTTCTAATGGCTTCTTTTGATAAGTGTTTCTTTTTGGACCGTTTTCCTTGTTTGTTGAAGGGTACAAATTTATCGACTATGCACTTAATTTCACTCTTTAATATATTCCAGCATTCTGTTGCCGTCTTATTTTTCAGTGTGTTATTCCAGTCTATCTGCTAAATATTTCCTCATGTCCTTATACCTTCCTTTGTGGAAATTTCTCCTATACTGCTTTTTACTATTCCTTTCTGATTTTACTTTGATGGTAAAGTGTATCTGGTTGTGATCGCTACTCCCCAGTGGCTCACATATCTTGACATTGTCAACTAATTCATTCTGTGAGGACAAAACTATGCCTAACAAATTCTCACCCATGGTTGGTTCTAGCACATGTTGAGAAAGGAATGTATCTTGAACTAAAACTAAAAACTTGTGGTCCTCACTCCCCATACTCTGTAGAGATTTCCATTGTATATGCCCGTGGTTAAAATCCCCCATAATAATACAGTCCCGTTTGCTTACTTCCCTTATAGCGTTTTGTATTTTTTCATTCCCTTCTATGCTTATGTTTGGACTTTGATAAGCTAATTCAACCGTTAACGTTGAGTTTCCTGTAACTATGTTACACCAAACAGCTTCTTCGCAATCTGCTTCTCTTTCTAATTTTATTTCATAAGCCTGAATAGATTCTTTAATATATAAAATAACTCCACCTCCCATTCTTCCTATTCTATCTTTCCTAAACATTACATATCCTGTCAGTCCCAATTCAGCATCTGATATATCGGTGGTGGTCCAGGATTCGGTTATACCTATTATATGAGGGTCAATATCTTCTACCACAATGTTTAGTTCATTTCTTTTGTTTACTATACTCCTTGCATTTAAACAAACACATGACTGGAGACATACCTGCATCATCTCAGGAGAGCCTGTCTCAGCTGGCTTCACTGTCCTAGGCTTCTCTGTGGCTCCACTCACCTGGCCACACACAAAATAACGTCACCACAAATGATGTCATTAGTTACAATTATCTTGTTACTTGCTACCATTATACATGTGTAGGCTTATAACTAATCAAACCTGGAGGTAAAACTAAAATTGTTATAATAACATTGCCTATAGTGTGTCTTCCTGTCAAGATGCACTTGCTGGCATGAGTAAGTGACATGTCCTGCCAATGTTGGATGGTACTCATGGCTATCAGTTGCATTTGGAGATTGATGCATTGTATCTGTATTTATGTATCTGACACGATTCTATGTATGTATGTAAGTGGATGATCTAACAATCAGTCACTGTTATATAATCATTCCTGGTGTTGAAACACCCCTCAAGAACTACTACAAAATAAACATTATCTAGGTTCTCCTTGAATTCTGGTTTCTTTCTTGTGATGTAACTGGTGTCTAATATACAGTGTATAGGCTCTTTAGCCATTAATTCTTCCAGGGTGTCACCATTTCCTTGGGGCATCCACGACAAAAACCCTGCACTGAAATACGTACATATGTAAATATAGACCAGTGTCATGTAAATAAAGATGCAACTAGACACACTCTATTAAAAAAAACCTACACTGTATTAAGTGTATTTACAGTAAACAACAGAACAGTATTAAATTACTGTGTATCTACTGTATACTTCCACTTGTTTTTGTTTCCCAGTGAGACATGTTTGTGTACTCACCACGCGCACCATGCCATTAAGTTTCTTTTTCATGCTGTCCACCTTATCCGTCAACACTTTCTTGTTGTTCTGCAGTTCCTCAATGGAGTCCTGTAGGCTCCTAAGCTTACTCCCAACATCTGCGATCTCCTGCATAGACACTCATTTATATTTTACTCAGCCAGAGCTTCTACCCTGCACTGCAATGAAGTAACCCCGGTTCAACTCTGTGACCTTCTACAATTAGTCACAAATTACTGCTCTTCAGTGACTATTGATTTTTCTGATGGAGAGACCACAGCACACATCTCATACATCTTTGTCTGAAACCTGATGCCTTCAACACCAAGTACATGCACAGACCTGTTGAGACACAGTCAACGATGACATAAACAAACCATCTTCCAATTACACAGCTCACACCGTTCTACACCTTTTAACATTTCTCTAAAGCACTTTTAAAATACCAACATTTCATTTGAATGTCTAATTGTGTCTGATAATGAAACGACTCAACGTAAATAAGTAGTTACTAGAGCATATTAAAAGAATGACTAGTTATGTGATTAATAACAAAATATGATATTTAAAAATGCATCCTTCACTCACTATCCAACTGCGTCCGCAATACTCTGGACATGTACACTGTCTAGCAATGAGTAAGACTCCAGCAGCATAAGTGTGTTATTACAACATAATTAATCAGAATAAGAGTAAAAAAGGCCAGTTCTTTTATATATATATATGTATATATGGCGCAGCATCCAGTCCTAAGGACTGCTCAAAGCGCTTTACAATTTACTCCCTGGCAGACCTGTTCAATCGAACACCATCTCAATTTCTCTGGGTAGCATCCAGCCATGCTGCAATTAATGTGCAAAGACTATTCATACATGCAGCTGAGTGAACTGGAGCAACAAAAATGTACTGTCATACTAAACTGAAATAATAATAATACATTCAGTGCTAATGTTCAAATTCAAAAAGTAATATTTTCTATCGAAATAATTTTTTCAAACATTAACTGCTCATGGTATGTTAGCCATAGAGTACCTGTTTGAGGTCGTTGACAGTGTTGGGGAGAGCCTTCAACTGTGGTGCGGCAGCAAGACTCTCTGAGAGCATGTGTGTCGTAGCATTAAGTGTCTTCAACTGAAGAAGAACCACACTTCATGTAAGGCTCGCAACCAAACACATATCACTGATGACAACTGAATTACTGGCAATTCTCATAAACTAATATATTGCACTAGAAACATTGACAACATGAACACCATATATGTCACTTTGGCATTTGATTAATTGTTCAATTTAGTTATTCAATAAATTATGCTTTTGCAAAATTACCGGTTCACATGTTCAGCCAGTGGAATAATAAACATATATGGCATGTGGATATAGTGTTTCTCCATTTGCGACGTTTTATTTTAAATTGCATATTGAGTGAAAGAAAGTGTATAATATGGAATTTATAAAATAATACACAGTCTATGGGGCATATCGATTCACTGGAAATTTGTATTTCAAAGATGGACAATCTCAGATTGCAAATGTTTAACACATAAACATAACACAATCGTTGTCACTCTGTATACAATTATGCAACACTTCAAGTATCAACATACCTGTTTTAATATCAATGTGATGTTCATTCGATTGTGCAATATTCCGCCGTTTCCAGTTCTCATATCTGTGATAGCCTTCTCCAGCTCTCGCTGCTGCTTGTGAATCTTTCGAAACTCTTCTGGGTTGTTCTTACTTTGGCCTGCCACTTTTAAAACAAACAAGACATAAACTGAAGACAAATGTTCAATTTCTTGAAGATGTAATAAATGTCTAAGAATAAACATGTTCAATGAACTTATATAAATATATTGTTTCTGCAACTCGATGCCATCGCAATTTCGTTAAAACAATCCTCTTTTCCTATCTACCTTAGCTTTCAAGATTACCTAAAGGCTAGAGTGTTGTATTTATATTATTATCAAATGTTTGAATAAAAAACTAGGACACTTGCATAAATATTTACAGTTAGTTCACCTTTTTTATTTAAACACATCTGTGTATTATCAATATTAACAAAGTTCTGATTACTAATTTCACATAACCGTTCAATGAGGAAAGACAGTATACTTCGCAAGTGTAAATACTTTACAGTTTAAGAGTGTATACTTCACAATTATAAGTATACATTTTACAGTTGTAAGTATATATTTATAAGTACGTACTTTAGAGGCATTTTGTTGGATGGGAAAAGAGCTCAAGACACCTCTTACTGTGCAGTTATACAAGATCTAATAAGTGTGTTCTATTTCAACTTGATAATTAGAATGGTCTGAAAACACCCACTGATCTCTTGGCCAGCTGCACCAATAACTGTTTAAACAGGGCAAATACCTGTTTGTAATATGTGGCACCTGGAACATGTATGTGGGTTCTTCTTCACTGCTGGTGATAATTGGGGGTGGTGCGAAAAAATTAATTAAACTACAGTAAAAGCATCCTTTATTTCAACATTTTGTACTGGTTTTAATATGCACATATTAAAGAAGCAGCATGAGCTGCAAAAAATGGTTTTGTAGGTTGTTATTTATCAGAACCAAATCGCCAAGTGTCAAACCAAAATGGCGGCCAAAAATGGGAATGTTCTTCCCAATCAGGTTCAGTCTAAGCTTGAAACCAACTTAGGTGGTATAATTATGTGTTTTGGTGCTAAATGTGACAAGGAGAGCCAAAACAACACATTGATGCAATGAAAACAAAGAACGTGTAACGGAGGATGAATTATTGACTTTTAAATTAAGCTCTTGACAACATGTGTCACATGTCACGAGTGTCACCATATATTTTTTGGAAACGCAAGAGCTGCGTTGACTGGGAAACATATGCTGCCTTAAATAGTTCAACTAAGTACTTCAAACTTGTGAAGACTTGGTTTATTCAAGAGTATGAATTATTCAAGAGTATGATTAAAAAACAACATTGTGTCACATCAAAACCGAACCAAGTAATTCAACGAATACGCTTAGAAGATCGGCAGCAGTCGAGCACAATTGCTAGGGTCACATTTTCACGTGTAAGTCACAAGTGTTATTACCAGGAGAAAATGCAGCAAAATTGAGCTTCATCATAGACCATCAGTGATCAAACTTAGTAACATTACACACATAAATGTTGAATAACGCATTACTGTGCTTTTATTAAAGTGTCGTTGTTTAATTGTCGAACAGACCCAGTCGTTACATTTTTTTATTTTACCGTGTGAGTCACGAGCGTATCTCTCATTTTTTGATGTCATGTTCTGTGGGTAAAAAAAATGGGCCAAGAGGTTCTGAAATCCTTTGGACTACACCGTGAGTTTGTAATTATTAATGAAATAGTTTTTGGTGAATCATAGTTACAGATCATTAAGGGTTATGATGGAAGTAAAATGTTGACATGTTTAGTGGAGACTATATGCATGCCAGTGAAGATATACCTGGAAATCAAATATTCGAGTAGACCGTTTCGTGAAGATTGTATATATTAGTTATTGTGTTATTAAAAATACTGTAGAATTTTATCCCGACTCTGCTATTTAGGCCAATTTCCAGTGGTTGTAGAAACCTTGCAGGAGAGTTGGTAAGCTGCAATCTCACAGTTAAAGGTTGTTTAAGAAAATGTGCACACATTTTCTGTTCTCATTTTGCCCCTACCACTCACCCCGAGAATGGAAAGAAGAACAGAGATGTACTATAATAAAACTACAGGGCCAGCCTCAGCACACAGAAAAAGATTGCGATCAGAATTATGTCAGCAACCTGACCCTTTGTGTGAGAAATGCAAATGGAAATCACAGGAGAACCTGCATAGACCATTCTTGCCCTGAATGTGGAACTTCTGCTGTGCGACAAAGGCAGTCATGCTGATACTACAGTCAGATGGCAATCTTGGCAGTTACACACTGCCACTAACAAAGATCGCAATGAGAAGTCAGTCAAAAAGAAGATGCTTGTGACGACGACAGGTCCTTTTGATCAGGTGGTGACCGAGTTGACGGAGGAGCTAGACACATTTTCGACCAGTTCCATCACATCACATCCCATGTACCGGATGGCGAGCTTGTGATGGTGATGGATTTCGTCGAGAATTTCTCATGCTTCTTCAAGAATGAAGCACAGTTAGCCCACTTGCGGCCTAGAATCAGGTGACAATACACCCAATTGTCAACTACTTCTGGTGCCCAGACGATGGGACTGTCTGCAAAGACAGTTTCATCATCATATCTGATGACTTGAAGCATGATAGCATGTGCACTACTTCTGCTGCAGAGTTGTGTGGATGTTACTGGAGAGGCCTCAACTTCATGAAAGTCCTGTAGTTTAGTGATGGATGCACCTCTCAATACAAATGCAAAACCAGTTTTGTCAACATTTTATTTGTGGCAAAAGACACCAATATTCTCACTGAACGCAACTACTTTAGTTAACGCCAGGTGTGTGTGATATGGAAATAGGACTTGTCAAGAGATGTGCCTTGTTTGCTGTGAACGCAGGAGGCACAGTCATCGCAAATGCAGAAGATGTTTACAAAGACTGTAGTCAGCGCCTCACCCTGCCTTTGAATGGTGATCACTGCCACAGCCGAAGAACCATTGTGTTCATAAAGATGGGGACCATCCTGAAAGAGGCCGGACAAGGTGAACAACACCACCAGGACAGTACAGTGTACCAGGAACATGCAGTCTTCATTGTGTGAGAGGCCTGATGCCCAACCTCAGTAGCATCCGGGAGAGAACTTGTTTCTGTGGTGTCTGCCTTGGTGTCTGGATGAACCCAGCCAGAACACTGATCTCTGTGGCAAGTGGAAGGAGAAGTACCTGCAGAAGAAAACCCGGCCCCGGCGGACAAAATGTGCAAGGTAAGTTCATTGAGTAAAGAATTGGCATAATGCTGCTGAAATGTTATGCACATGTAATTGTTGTGTTTACAATATTATTATAATGAGCCACCAGTCACCTGATGGATGACGTAGTGTTGATGACGCGGACACACGGTCCCAAGATTTGAATTTATGTAAAAGCCGCAGTGCGCGGGTGCGAGTCAATAAATGAACAGTTATCGTTCTGCATAAATACGACTTTGACTGAGTCTATATCTAAACCATTAGATACAACATCTGGCGACAAGGTACACTACAACCCACAGACGCTTATGCAGTGGAAACGAGCTACGGAGTTGGACTGGAATTCTCTAAACTGTGAGTTTATGAACAGAACACGCCGCCGTTTTCAACAAGACCGGTGCTCGCTCTGCTGACGTCATTGCTACTTCTGGCATGCGGCATGAACACGGCTGTAACTACTACGTCAACAGCTGATCTCGTAACTCCACAAAAAACACACTGCTATGTCTACAATGGCTCTACCCACATTCACACAGTTTGACATGCGAATGGATGGCAATTTGGGACCTCGTTGGAGGAAATGGCTTGACCGTTTTGAAAGGTTGACCACGGCCATGGCAGTCAGCGAGCCATTACGCGGGACACGAAGTTGACGAGCTATTCGACATGCTGATCGTGCCTGACGTTACCGATGACGTCAATGTTTACCAAGCAGCCGCCAACGCACTGACTAACTATTTCATGCCGAAAACGAACACCGCTTTCGAGATCTACAGCTTTCGCCAAGCTGCACAAGGTGAGACGGAAACGATTGACAATTACGCAACACGGCTACGCAAATTGGCAAAATCCTGTGACTTTGCAAACATTGACAGGGAGATCGCTAACCAAATCATTTTTGCATGTCAATCTAAGCCGCTACGCAGACGTGCACTGCGGGACGATCTATCGCTAGACAGGCTGATCGCCGCCGCTAGAGCGCTCGAGTTGAGCGAACAACAAGCAAGCGCCGTCAAAGGTGGGACGAAAGCTGATCGTCCAATAAACGCAACTTCTTCACAGTCATCCGCCAGGGGAAGACACACGTCAAGAAATCGCAATTTTGGCAACAGAGGTGAGCGTTACAACTCGACCAATCGCTCCAATGCTACAAGCAGACACGATAAGGCCTGCAATTACTGCGGTAATCAACTACCACATCGTTCTGGTTGCCCGGCGCGAGGCAGGAAGTGCAATGCGTGCCACAAGGTCGGCCATTTTGAATTAGTTTGTCGATCATCACAGCGCGCTACCCAGCATGCATCACGTCCAATGTCGCGACATCCGGTTGCGAACACCGTGACAACACACGCTGCTACCAACGATGACGAACGAGAGTACGTGTTCACTTCGTGCACAGACAAGCAAGTCCACGTCGCTCTGGGAAGGCAGCACATCCCAAAACGTCTCATCCAGGTTCAAGGTCAGCAGGTAGAAATGATAGTCAACACAGGAGCATCAGTTAACATTCTTGAATCGCACACGTATGACAGCCTACATGTGAAGCCAGCATTGCAGCCCACGACAACTCGCGTGTTCCCGTACGGCGCGACAACGCCGCTGTCTGTGCTTGGCATGGCAAACTTCGAATTGCAACATAATGGTGAGCAACTAACAGTGCCTTTTCATGTTATTGAAGGCAGCAGTGGAAATTTGCTTGGCTATGCAGCAGCCGAGAACCTTAAGATACTGACGATGGCGAGACAAATCATGACAGCTGATGACGACACGGTCAAGGTCATAGAGGACTACAGCGACCTATTCGCAGGAATGGGAAAGGTCAAGGACAGACATTGACGAGACTGTCACGCCAAAACAGCAAAAGCATCGCCGCATACCGTTCCACATACGTAAGGACGTTGAACAGGAACTAGCACGACTCGAAGCAGACGACGTGATCGAGAAGACGGACGGGCCGACGCCGTGGGTGAGTCCGATTGTCGTTGTGCCAAAGAAGACGGCAGCCGTGTGCATATGTGTGGACATGCGAGAAGCCAATAAAGCAGTAAAGCGAGAGAAACATCTAATGCCCACCATCGATGACCTAATAACAGATCTGAATGGCGTGACAATGATCAGCATACTCGACCTGAGAGCCGGATATCATCAATTGGAACTCGACCCTGAAAGTCGACACATCACGACAATCAGCACACACGTCGCTCTCTACAGGTACAAGCGGTTAATGTTTGGCATTAACGCCGCTTCAGAAATATTTCAGAATACGATCGCAGAACTTCTACACGGCCTGAATGGATGCAGAAACATTTCAGACGACATCATCGTCTATGGCAAGACGCCTGCAGAACACGATGCGAATTTGGGAGCAGTCTTAGACAGATTGCGAGAAAACAACGTTCGCCTGAACCGAGAAAAATGCAAATTCTCGCAGCCAACCGTCACTTTCTACGGACACGTTTTCGGTGCGCATGGACTGCGTGCTGATCCGAAGAAACTCGATTCAATTTCGAAGGCGAGTCGACCAACAAACCCATCAGAAGTACGCTCTCTACTTGGCATGGCGCAGTACGTGTCTCGATTCATTGCCGACTTCGCCAACATCGTTGCACCACTGCGAGAACTGACCAAAACAGATGAACTGTGGAATTGGCAGCCTAAACACGAACAATCATTCCAGGCGCTAACACATGCGCTGACGAACACGAGCACGATGACCTACTTCGACCTCAACAAGTCGTCGGAAGTATTCGTCGATGCCAGCCCTCTCGGCTTAGGGGCTATTCTCACGCAAAGTGGAAAGGTAGTCAGCTATGCAAGCCGAGCACTCTCAGACGTCGAACAAAGGTACTCTCAAACAGAACGTGAAATGCTAGCAGTTGTTTGGAGCGCAGAGCATTTCCACCTATATCTGTACGGTGCAAGCTTCACGATCTACACAGATCACCAGCCACTACTCGGAATATTCAATAGTCAGCGTCCTGCGTCCGCACGGATTGAGCGATGGAGATTGCGTTTACTTCCCTACCATTTTGAACTGAAGTATCGACCCGGAAAAGACGACCGGAATCCAGCCGACTACATAAGCCGACACCCATATGCGAAAGGAGCAATCGACTCGACCGAGGAGTACGTGCGATACATCTGCAATGCAGCTATCCCAAAAGCCATGACCGCTGTCGAGGTCAAAGAGCAGACGGCGACAGATGTAGTTCTGCTAGCCGTCAACAGGGCTATACAAACTGGTCACTGGGACGACACACTCGTTCACGACTACGTCCATGTCAAAAACGAACTGACAACATGCAGTGGCATCGTACTAAGAGGTACCCGTATCATACTGCCGTCTACTCTACAGCAAAGAGCAGTTGAACTTGCACACGTGGGTCACCAGGGTGTTGTGAAGACAAAAATGTTACTACGCGAGAAAGTTTGGTTTCCCGCAATTGACAGCATGGCCGAGAGGCAGATCAAAAGTTGCCTGGCTTGTCAAGCTACAATTAGCACACCCATGACACCTGAGCCGATGATCCCAATGCCGATTCCGTCAGCACCATGGAAGAATCTGTCAGCTGATTTCCTGGGACCATTACCTACAGGCGAGCTGATACTAGTAGTCATTGATGACTTCAGCAGATTCCCGGAGGTGGAGATAGTCACGTCGACTGCAGCCTCCACCGTGATCCCCAAGTTGGACAGCATGTTCGCTCGTCACGGCATCCCGGATGTACTCAAATCAGACAACGGCCCGCCATTCAACGGCAGTGAACTAACCAAGTTCGCACACTATCTCGGGTTCGAACACAAGAAAATAACCCTGATCTGGTCGTGCGCTAACGGCGAGGCAGAACGCTTTATGGCTCCTCTAATGAAAGCCATCAGAGCGGCACACGTGGAACAACGGAGTTGGAAACAGGAGCTGTACAACTTCCTTCGGCAATATCGCGCCACACCACACTGTACGACAGGTGTATCGCCCGCGGAAGCACTGTATGGAAGGAAACTAAACCTCACACTCCCACAACAGACTCGCGCTTCTGAGATTCATGAGAAACTGCGATGTCGCGACACAGACAACAAAGCGAAATCGAAAGTCTACACTGACAAACGACGAAACGCAAAGCGATCTCAACTACAAGTTGGGGAAATGGTTCTCGTCCGATAACCTCGGAGAAACAAGTTAACAACACCATTCGACCCGTGACCACTCGAAGTCGTACGACGTACAGGAACTCTCGTAACAGCTAAAAGAGGGATGTACACGATCACACGAAACATCTCGCATTTCAAACGATTGAATGCGACACATTCCCTACCACACGACACGTACCATAACGACGCCGACGATTTCGACAACACGCGCGACAACACGCGCGACGACATGCTCACAAGACCAACGCTGAAGCCGTGCCTGTCATCGCAAGTCGTTCGACGTTCCAGCAGGTTTCGTAAACCGCCCGTGAGGTTCAAAGATTTCACTGAATAAGAAAGAGTGATGTGCTGGCAACCTCTCCTCTAGTTCTATTTCACGTTTGTACACACGTCGATTATGTGAATACGCTTTTAACACTTCATCAAAGAGTGATGTGCTAGTAACCCCTCCTCTACATCGATCGTATAATTAATGATTGTATTTTTAACATAGTATAAGCGTATTTCGAACTTTAGTATTTGCATGAGCCCAGTACTGACTTTAATTCCAAGTAGGGGAAGAATGTTGTGTTTACAATATTATTATAATGAGCCACCTGTCACCTGATGGATGACGTAGTGTTGATGACGCGGACACACGGTCCCAAGATTTGAATTTATGTAAAAGCCGCAGTGCGCGGGTGCGAGTCAATAAATGAACAGTTATCGTTCTGCATAAATACGACTTTGACTGAGTTCATATCTAAACCATTAGATACAACAGTAATGTCTATAATACATCTTCAATTAATTTGTAACCAATATAAAAAAAGCCACAGGTTACATGCTATGTGAATCAGATCTATAGGTTCTGCACAGTTCCAAAAAAGTGCTATTTTCTTTCATCGACAATCACCAGAGGTGGGACCAGTCAATGTATCACATCGATATAACAGATCAACAGTACATTTATTAAAAGCATTTTGTTTAGTAATAGTGTCTTTGCAGTTCCACAGGTGGGAGTATTTTTATGTGCATTTCCCTCCAATTGTCACCAGCAGTGAAGAAGTACCCATGTATAGACACACTACAAGCAAGGCCATCTGTTTACAAAATAAATCTGATACACTGAATTAATTGTATTTAAAATATTACAATACAACCCTATATACGAAAATGTTGCAATATGATTGTATCTCAAGACAGTATGAAATTATACCCTATTTATTACTATACCTCAATAGTTTGCACAGTTCCGCACAGCAATACAATACCCCTTTCAGCAGTCCATTTATTTAGCAATAAAATTACAAGACAAATATACAAAACTGTCACAACAAAATTCCTTCATTCAATAATTATACAATAGGAATAATATAAAATCATGTTGAGAAGTAGCAAGTCTCTGAAATGTAATGTTGGCTTTCTGAAAATAAACAGCAGTATTACCGCTCTGTACAGAGTCTACGGTCTACCGGTTAGTCAATAAAGACTGCACCAGTGCGATTAACCATATTGATCAGCATGAGCAGGAAAACCTTGCATGTGTGATGTGTGTCTTACCTTTGTCGAGCTGAGACCGCAGCTGTCTGACGTCACTCTCAATGTTGACGTATACGAAGACTAGCCCACTTATTGCAATAACACACGCAACCAACACAATGAAGCCGAACACAATCAAACATGTTGCACATGCTCGAGACGACCCTCGTCTGAATCAGAAACGATGGACATCAGACGCAAGCCGATAGCTGGGATGGTAATCACTGGCTAGTTGGCCAGTGTTAAACTGGGAATACATTAGGATAATAGGATTTATGTAATTGTTACAAGCAACAAATTCTGGAAGTTTTTAACAATTGGCAATTAGTTTAAGTGTTAAGTACTTCAACTCCAGCTGCAGAATCCCTGTACTCATTTTCTGTGACTATATTAATTAACTACTGGGTCAACTAACATGTTACTGGTATTGAATTGTTCTGTTACTTTGTAATTACACAAATACAACTTTATGTCCATGGTGATTTTAATAATATTTTCATTGACATACTGAATTTGATATATTGACTTTAAAGTGTTGATACAAAGTCACAGAAACACAGATTGACAAGGAAGGAAACAATGTGGGTGGGTATCCTGCCCTAAATGACAACAATGTTGCAAGTTCTTGTGGAAATCAATAACGGAAAATTAAATGCCAATAAAGCCACGAGGTGACATACTGACTAGCAAATGTGAGATTGACTCGGACATTCACAGCTTTCATGTGATATCAAACTTGGTGCTATTGTTCTACACAAACCAAGGATCCTCCCCAAATGATGTATATAATTAAAAACAGTACTTTGGAGGTCCAAAGTATTGAGGTTAAGCTAGATGATGAAGGCACAGAGGCAATGAAGAAAATACACTGGATTGCCCTAGTATTTAGACACCAGTGTTTTTTTATCAAACACGGGAGGGTATCAAATCCAATTTTAACCATACAAGAACACTCACAGCACTGCTCCAGCTCACCAATTATAATGGCATTTAGAAATGATCAAGTAGAGCTAGGAAGTAGCAGCCAGTCCATAGTTCCCAATAATTATACATCGGGAAATATTTAGATGAGGGTCAGAGAATGAGAAAATAGAAGACGTCCTGGCTGACATTGGTAAGCGTTGTCTGAGAACAGGCACATTCCAAGCATACTAATGGAGGAAATATACAGAATCTTGTGGTGGCTCAACTTCGATATAACATATGTCATAGCCCAATGTTATGCAGTGATGATAAATGTGAAATATTACAGAAATCAATGCATCTCCATATCAACAATGTCAGCTAACCAAATCACTAAATCAGGCAACACTACTACCTAGAGGTACTAGTATTACTAACTTGACTAGCTGTCCTGTACTGAACCGTAGTACTAAAATAGGTTGTGATCAATAATAAGGCATAAGGATGCCAACGCAACACTGTCACTGCCAAAATAGTCCAATCAATAAATACACCACATGATCCACATATTTCCTTAGAATCATGTCGTACACATACTGATTTCAGGTTACAATGTCCTGTGACAAACACTGAGTCGCTTACTTCCGAACAACATCTTTGTCTGAAACACTGAACTCTTCCACTTCAGATGAATCCGAGTCGTTTCTCAGTAACTCATGATGCTGTCCCTTTTTCCGTCTACCCAGTTTGCCGTTCACCAGCGCATCGAGTTCTCGTCGTTTTTTCATCTTTTTGCCAGATTTAAATTCGACATTCACGTTAGTGTACGAATTCAGTTTTATGTTCTAAACGAAACAGCGAATCCTTCTTAGGATCCGCGATTAAAATATCAAAGGTTAGCACCAACTGCTCGCGAACGGCGAATACACGGGAAAGCGAATTGACCGTGACCAAAGGCCGGTTGACATCGCGGCTGTCATTTGTTAATGTAAGCACCCGGAAGTTACGCTTCGCACCACTTTAAACATACATTACCCGATTTAATTCTCCAAATCAAGAATTGCTTTGTGTTCTTAGTAAATTCAGATACAATAAATGATCAAAATATTAGCATAATATTGGTAAGTTTTAACACAGAAAGTAAGAGTTTGACGTTATTATATATTCCCGTATTCGACAGTCGCCCAATCAAATGCACGGTTACTAAAGATCATGGACGTTGTAGCCTCTATAGGGACACGTACGTCATACGTCTTGAAATGTAAACATCATTAAGATCGGTGGCAAACATATCCAAAATGCCCGTAAATACAGTCTCAGCAGCTGCCATGACAATTTATAAAGAATATTCGTACATCGTGTTCATTGAATAAACGCATCAAATCATCTTGCAAAGAAAATCCGGTGAAATGGTAAGCAACACAATAATGTCATAGCATTCGCTAGATGGCGCCACCACTAGGCCGTGCGCCGCCACGCCTAATTTAGATAAGTACGTAAGCTCCTTTATACAAAATACTAAGATTATGATAAGCTTTGTTTAATGAGAATGACTATAAATTAAATATAAACATGTCATAGTCAGAGATATGAATGCAGTTATGCCTGTAACCTTTTTGAACTATGGCAGTGCCATGGTCATAGTGACAAGAGTATTATTTGTATTATTCATTTATAACCACGATTAGTGTCCTTGTTGCTTTATGCACTAACTTGGTTACACAGACCCGAGAAGATAAGTATAACCATTATTTAAGGCCTTAGATGTATTTTAAGGCCCTAGTTTCTGTATGTATAACATAACATTGTCAAAAATTGTTTAATTTAGTTGGCATTGTACTCAAATTTTACATTCTGTTTGACCAGTCCTTCAATCACATACTTTGCAAAAAGCCACTGCAGCCCTTGATCATCGTAGATAAAGTTGCACCATTTAATCTCAACTAATATTTGTTGTCAGACTGAACAAACTAAAGCCTACATGGCATGTTTATTAAAAGTATGTTATTGTTGTTGTGGATAACAGTAAACACTATTCTATTATATTAAAAATAAACATTATTATTATAGACCTTCCATCAATGACCATATATATTTGTTGCAGAACCCATGAGACACTTAAGAGGAGAGAGAGTCAGCTAGTAGCTGAGCTCCAGGACGGTTGGGATGAGTATCTCAAGAAGGCAGCTTTCAATATGACACACAGAGACAAGCTTCTACCAAGTTCACCCCATTCTTCCTGATGTTCAATCAACAGTCACGTCTGCCTGTCAAGAAACTCATACCATTACCGTCTGTCATTGCATAAGATATAACCATTGCTGAATGCCATACCTTACATGCCTTTTTAATATTTTTTCTTGTGTAATGATTGTAGTGCAATACCAAATGTATTAGTTGTTTTAAATTTATATAATCAAATTTGAAGTACTGTTTTCTGATTTGCAATATAGCTGGATGATGTTGATGATGTTGATGATGTAAACATCCCGACATTTACAGAACAGGATGTCGACAGATATCAAGATCTTGTGACACAGGCTGATGTGTACAAGTGGTCAAAATGGAAAGAAAGTACTTATAATAAATTTAATAAACATAACCACTACAATAAAGTTTCATGCTAGCTGTTTACTATTTAACATACATTTACGTCATTAATTCTTTTACTAACATGTTTGCATTGATCCAGGTGATAAGGATGCTGTACCATGAAGTTTGATGATGCTTGGATGGATCTTATGATATACATCTGCTTCAACATTGTATTGTGTTAAGTTCTCTTAAAATGTACATTGGAAGATTACATTGAGTTATATTTTTGACTAATAAAACAAAATTAATATGTTTAGAGGTATGCAATTATGTTAAAAAGGGTGAAGAACTACAAGTACACAGAGATTTCAATCCAAAAGTAGGCGATGACCAACATTATTTCTGGTCAGAAACTGTTGGAGAATTTGGACTCGTCATGCCAATAACTGAGGGCAATAACTACTTCAGTTTCATGTAATAAATGACCTGGTTATTGCCAACACAATATTTCAACATTCCACTACCAGAAGAGCCACATGGATATCACCAGATGGACGAACTTTAAGCCAAATAGACTAAATTCTTGTCCAGAACAAATTAAAAGGCTAGCTAAAGAACTGTAGAACATACAAATCAGCGGAACTTGGATCAGATCACTTCCTTGTCATCGCACACCTGAACATCAAACCCTGTACTTCAAAATAAAGAAACAAACCATCTGTTCCAACTCAAGATTGGTGAAGCCTTTGAACCAATACTGGGTCTTGGTGATGGTGATAGAATGATGCGATATACATTTAGGTATCCCAAACAAGAGGTCACTAGTTCACTCTAAGAACTGTTTGTTCTGCTCAGTTGCTGCATCAACATTTCTTTTACCAGGAACGAAAGATATTTAGGAATTCAAAAGATAAAAGCCAACAATAGACCACATTTGGACCATCATAAAGAACACGAAAAGACATAAGCAGCAGAGGATATAAAAGAGACTTGACAATTTAACAACATATTATTTTGTAGTCAAACCGTGATGGTATTGATGGTATGCAAGTCATGGTGGTATGCCAACCATGATGGTATTGATGGTATACAAGTCATGGTGGTATGCAAACCATTGTGTTATTGATGGTATGCAAGTCATGACGGTATGCCAACCATGATGGTATTGATGGTATGCAAGTCATGGTGGTATGCCAACCATGATGGTATTGATGGTATGCAAGTCATGGTGGTATGCCAACCATGATGGTATTGATGGTATACAAGTCATGTTGGTATGCCAACCATGATGGTATTGATGGTATACAAGTCATGGTGGTATGCAAACCATTGTGTTATTGATGGTATGCAAGTCATGACGGTATGCCAACCATGATGGTATTGATGGTATGCAAGTCATGGTGGTATGCCAACCATGATGGTATTGATGGTATACAAGTCATGGTGGTATGCAAACCATTGTGTTATTGATGGTATGCAAGTCATGACGGTATGCCAACCATGATGGTATTGATGGTATGCCAACCATGATGGTATTGATGGTATGCAAGTCATGGTGGTATGCCAACCATGATGGTATTGATGGTATACAAGTCATGGTGGTATGCCAACCATGATGGTATTGATGGTATACAAGTCATGGTGGTATGCAAACCATTGTGTTATTGATGGTATGCAAGTCATGACGGTATGCCAACCATGATGGTATTGATGGTATGTGGGTGCAATGTTTTGTGCACATGACATAGTCCAGCCAGTGAATGGAAGAACAGCCATATTCTACTGTCTGTATTAAAAAGCAAATGTCTTACAAACTGACCTCAGATTTGTTTTGTTGTTAAACTGGAATTCCTATTAAATTGGAAAACAATTTAATCACAAGAAAAACATATGAATCTAAGCAGCAATTTTACTGACATGAATTTGTTTTACTAAAGTTGTTAATTCAGTGTATTTCAAGAATTTGAGATGTAATTTCACTGACCTGATAAATGAGTGAGGTTAATGTAATTTAATTAAGTTACTTAGTTAATTGTAACTTAATTCTAAGTTAACTTTTCAAGTTAATTGTCCCATGCCTGCTGCCTAGCATGTATTGTAATGTTGCTATTTCCTGGTCTTAATTCTGTGTCATATTCCTTTGCCAAACGAATAACAGATCAAATGAAAGGTCCATACCACATACTTGTAAATGTTGGTTTAACAGATTTGTATTTATTCACTGTGAAAAACATGCCAAAAGGACAGACCCGAGGACAAGGGAAAGGAAAAGGTGCAGCTCCAAGATGTGGCATGAGTGTGGATGATGTAGCAAGCTTGGACCACAGATCACTCAAAGGCTTCAGACTGTCGTCATCTCTAGCATTGAAGACAGTTCTCTCTTTGACAAAAAAACAATTGAAGGTTCCTTTGAGTAAATTTTAAATTAATCCAGAGGTTTCCCAAACTAGACACTGTGGACATTAAAGCCCTGCGCGGGCTGGAAATCTGAGCCCGCACCCACCCCGCAACTATGTCATTTGACCGGCAGCCCGCCACAGATAATACAACTCAGCCCGCAGCCCGCCCCGCCCCGCATATTTTGCCACATCCTGGCCCGCAGCCCGCCCCACCCCGCAGTAACTTGGCCCGCAACCCGCCCCGCCCCGTACAAATTTTAACGTATTTTAAAATTATTAATTAATCTAATTGATATAACTCAGCACAAGTGAATATGCAATGGCAGTTGATCTTTTTTTATGAGGAACAATGAAATTCACACCGCTGGCATTAATTTCAGTGGCATCATATGATCTTATAATCTATTTGCCATTGAACTGCATGAACACGAGTTGTTCAAAGGTTGAGTCTGGTGCACAAAGGCTGTGTTGCAATTTGCAATCTGCTGATATTAGAATTAGTTAGCAATTTATATTTTCTGATCGTAGGCTACTGGACATGTAGGGACTGCCATGTAGTTGCAGGTGTCCTTGGCAAACGTGACATTTTAGAGTAGCACATTACAGATGAAAAATTTAACTTATAATTGTTGAATAAACTACAACTCCTCCACTGTACATCAGCTGGTAAGTGGTGTTGGATAAAGATGTTGTTAAGTATTGATTTGTTTATTTGACCTCCGTCCTAAAGCATACAATTTGGGGGACATATACTTAGGGGATGTAGCTATCAGTGTCTATCTGCTATAATCTATTGCGTGACATGTTGCTTTCAGATGCTTCCTTGCTACTACAGTCTCCCCATCAATGCGGAATATCCATGCCAGCATATCAGGTCTGGGTTGCTGTTGAAAAAGATACTACCAAGTTATCAGAAGTATGGCTTTGTAGTGCATCATGCACATGCACAGCTGGGTATGTAATACTAATTAAAGGTATCTGCCATCTCTCTCCATGCACGGCATTCCATCACCAGAGAGGGTTTGTATGCTTCATGCTTCCCCAGACGTATCACAGTTACCACCGTGAACTATCCCATCATGGTAGGTACATGCGAAAGAGCAGCCTCAGTCGGAAAGGTGAGATCTTATGGGCAACCAAAGCAAGCATGTATAGCCAAAGACTTGCCTTTCAACGTTCTTTCAGAGTGCAGATCGAATAAGCAGATCTGATCACCAGGATCACTTCTCAGTGTTTCCTCCCAGGAATACTGACATGGAAAACTTAAGAAGCAAATTGATCATGTATTCAAGGTGACCATGGCAGCATCTTGTTCGTGAAGAAGTTGATTGTGATGAACTTATAAAGTTACCTTACAACTGTGTGCATGCTACCTGCACATGTCAGGTTAGCCATATTGTGCTTTTGTTAAAGTGTGTGTTAGACAACTGGCACCACTCTGGCAAACACCACCACCTCAGCAATGAAACATATGTTTGAGTACCGTCTGCCATTTGAACTTGGTACTGAACATGATAGCACTGACAGTAATCAAGCAATCAAGACCTACCTAACACGCTGCGGCTTGATGTCAGCACTGGTGTTTGTCCACCCATTGACCAGCCAGCTAACTTTATTAGGTGTTTTCTATATACAAGAGTACTGCTATTAACCCTTTTTATCCCAGACACCCGCCCAGTAACAATGCCCATGTTACCAGGACATTTGGAAAAAACGGATATTAAAAAAAGTACCTGCTGTGTTTCAAATTTGATTTTCTCGGCAACTACATTGTATGTATACAATTGCCGTACACCAAATGAAAGCTAAGAAGCGCAGCATTCCAATGATTATAATTATTATAATGCATACCTGTTTATTCAACTATCGATATAATAAGTTTAAATTAGTAGAGTAAAATGTTTTTTTACAAAATACATGCCCGAACTTCAGCACAACTTTTTGACTGCTTCTTATGTGAATACAAGGCAACTTCAATAAAATTTGTATAAAATACAATAGGTACGGTTTGTTAAAAGAATCATGCCTGTGTGACAACTAGAATGAAACTTATGAGCAATTTTCATCAGTTCGAAATATTAATCCAGTCGTGTTGAAAACCTTTGAACTCTTCGTCGGACTCGCCAAACAAATTCGATACCCATCGGGGCTGGGTCTCTTCGTCGCCCTCAGCAGCATAATCCTGCGCTCTATCCAGTGGGTCACCTGCCGTTTCGCCGTCAAAATCATCCATGATATACTCGTCTACACCAGAAATGTCACTACCTTCACTGTCTGATGCACATTCGTCTGCCATTTTAAAACCTATCAATTATTTACAACAAAACAACTTTCAAAAAACACATCTAACTCACTGAAATTGCATTGATTAAATGGCGACCGGCATGCAGGAAGTTCCAAGTAACCTTGTTCTGATCGTATGACAGAACCATGTGGCATAAATTTAGTCAAAATGGCCACAAAATGGTGACGTAGTCGGATACGTTGGTAAATACGCATCAGTGTGTATTTGGTATAAAAAGGGTTATAAAGTAATACCTACAGGTTAGTATTTCTACAGGCTGTTGCAAGTACTGGCTTCCCAGTGGTTGTGGCCAGTCATTGTCTTTAGTAACCAGTCATGTTTTGGTCTTTTGTTAAACTGAATGTAGATCTTTATTATATTAGTGGGTTAGTTTGGTTAAATATTTGTGTGCAGGTCACCTTCATTGAAGACTTGTGCTGTCAGTCATCGCCTTGGTATGGTGTCCACCTATGAAACGTGGCATATGGAATGCAATGCTGTCCTCAACTCAACGTTGTTATGTGATCGACTTAGTGGCTTGACTGCAGGGAATGCTCCGTTGTGGTGGTTTGTCCGGCCGTTCTGCCATGATGGACACGGGAGTAGGACATGCAGGTTTCTGCCATGATGGACACGGGAGTGGGGTGTGCAGGTTTCAACAAGCTGTGTCATTTTCTCTTGTTTTCTAACTGTTCTTTCTGCCATAATTGCCACTGATAAATAATAAAACTAGAGTTTACCATTGAATACCTCCCAATAAAGAATGTCTAAAACACACTGTAAACTTAATAGAATGAATGCAGTGTGTGTATTTCAACAAGTGTGCCTGCTTGTATTTGACATTTTAAAATAGAGCATATTTGTTTTGGATCCACAAAAGCATTTTTGATGACCACTGTGCTCTTGACTGCTTATGTGTGCTCAACACAGGAAACTGAGTCATTTCAGGCTCGCTGTGAATCACAGGGTCTTCTAGTTTTGATTAATTAACCACAGGGACTTTGGTGAATGCTTTTATTTATACTGCAACTGTCACACATTTGACAAGCAATGCTGCTTTGTAACAATGCGTGTGACAATACAAGCAATGCTGCCTTGTAACAATGAGTGTGACAATACAAGCAATGCTGCTTTGTAACAATGCATGTGACAATACAAGCAATGCTGCTTTGTAACAATGCGTGTGACAATACAAGCAATGCTGCCTTGTAACAATGTGTGTGACAATACAAGCAATGCTGCCTTGTAACAATGTGTGTGACAATACAAGCAATGCTGCCTTGTAACAATGAGTGTGACAATACAAGCAATGCTGCCTTGTAACAATGTGTGTGACAATACAAGCAATGCTGCCTTGTAACAATGTGTGTGACAATACAAGCAACGCTGCCTTGTAACAATGTGTGTGACAATACAAGCAACGCTGCCTTGTAACAATGTGTGTGACAATACAAGCAATGCTGCCTTGTAACAATGTGTGTGACAATACAAGCAATGCTGCCTTGTAACAATGCGTGTGACACTACAAGCAATGCTGCCTTGTAACAATGCGTGTGACAATACAAGCAATGCTGCCTTGTAACAATGAGTGTGACAATACAAGCAATGCTGCCTTGTAACAATGAGTGTGACAATACAAGCAATGCTGCCTTGTAATAATGTGTGTGACAATACAAGCAATGCTGCCTTGTAACAATGCATGTGACAATACAAGCAATGCTGCCTTGTAACAATGTGTGTGACAATACAAGCAATGCTGCCTTGTAACAATGTGTGTGACAATACAAGCAATGCTGCCTTGTAACAATGTGTGTGACAATACAAGCAATGCTGCCTTGTAATAATGTGTGTGACAATACAAGCAATGCTGCCTTGTAACAATGAGTGTGACAATACAAGCAATGCTGCCTTGTAACAATGTGTGTGACAATACAAGCAATGCTGCCTTGTAACAATGTGTGTGACAATACAAGCAATGCTGCCTTGTAACAATGTGTGTGACAATACAAGCAATGCTGCCTTGTAACAATGTGTGTGACAATACAAGCAATGCTGCCTTGTAACAATGTGTGTGACAATACAAGCAATGCTGCCTTGTAATAATGTGTGTGACAATACAAGCAATGCTGCCTTGTAACAATGCGTGTGACAATACAAGCAATGCTGCCTTGTAACAATGTGTGTGACAATACAAGCAATGCTGCCTTGTAACAATGTGTGTGACAATACAAGCAATGCTGCCTTGTAACAATGCATGTGACAATACAAGCAATGCTGCCTTGTAACAATGTGTGTGACAATACAAGCAATGTTGCCTTGTAACAATGTGTGTGTGACAATACAAGCAATGCTGCCTTGTAACAATGCATGTGACAATACAAGCAATGCTGCCTTGTAACAATGTGTGTGTGACAATACAAGCAATGCTGCCTTGTAACAATGTGTGTGACAATACAAGCAATGCTGCCTTGTAACAATGTGTGTGACAATACAAGCAATGCTGCCTTGTAACAATGTGTGTGACAATACAAGCAACGCTGCCTTGTAACAATGTGTGTGACAATACAAGCAATGCTGCCTTGTAACAATATGTGTGACAATACAAGCAATGCTGCCTTGTAACAATGTGTGTGACAATACAAGCAATGCTGCCTTGTAACAATGCGTGTGACACTACAAGCAATGCTGCCTTGTAACAATGCGTGTGACAATACAAGCAATGCTGCCTTGTAACAATGAGTGTGACAATACAAGCAATGCTGCCTTGTAACAATGTGTGTGACAATACAAGCAATGCTGCCTTGTAACAATGTGTGTGACAATACAAGCAATGCTGCCTTGTAACAATGCGTGTGACAATACAAGCAATGCTGCCTTGTAACAATGTGTGTGACAATACAAGCAATGCTGCCTTGTAACAATGCATGTGACAATACAAGCAATGCTGCCTTGTAACAATGTGTGTGACAATACAAGCAATGCTGCCTTGTAACAATGTGTGTGTGACAATACAAGCAATGTTGCCTTGTAATAATGAGTGTGACAATACAAGCAATGCTGCCTTGTAACAATGTGTGTGTGACAATACAAGCAATGCTGCCTTGTAACAATGTGTGTGACAATACAAGCAATGCTGCCTTGTAACAATGTGTGTGACAATACAAGCAATGCTGCCTTGTAACAATGTGTGTGTGACAATACAAGCAATGCTGCCTTGTAACAATGTGTGTGACAATACAAGCAATGCTGCCTTGTAACAATGAGTGTGACAATACAAGCAATGCTGCCTTGTAACAATGTGTGTGACAATACAAGCAATGCTGCCTTGTAACAATGTGTGTGACAATACAAGCAATGCTGCCTTGTAACAATGTGTGTGACAATACAAGCAATGCACTTGTAACAATGTGTGTGACAATACAAGCAATGCTGCCTTGTAATAATGTGTGTGACAATACAAGCAATGCCTTGTAACAATGAGTGTGACAATACAAACAATGCTGCCTTGTAACAATGTGTGTGACAATACACAAGCAATGCTGCCTTGGCAGCTAATGTGTGTGACAATACAGCAATGCCTTGTAACAATGTGTGTGACAATACAAAGCGTACACCCAGCAGCAATAATGTGTGTGACAATACAGAAGCGAAATACTGCCTTAGCAACAATGCATGTGACAATACAACAATGCTGCCCACTTGTAACGATGTGTGTGACAATGGCCTAAAGCAATGCTGCCTTGTAACAATGTGTGGCAATGCTGCCTTGTAACAATGCATGTGGCAGCAGCAATGCTGCCTTGTAACAATGTGTGTGACAATACAAGCAATGCTGCCTTGTAACAATGTGTGTGACAATACAAGCAATGCTGCCTTGTAACAATGTGTGTGTGACAATACAAGCAATGCTGCCTTGTAACAATGTGTGTGACAATACAAGCAATGCTGCCTTGTAACAATGTGTGTGACAATACAAGCAATGCTGCCTTGTAACAATGCATGTGACAATACAAGCAATGCTGCCTTGTAACAATGTGTGTGACAATACAAGCAATGTTGCCTTGTAACAATGTGTGTGTGACAATACAAGCAATGCTGCCTTGTAACAATGTGTGTGACAATACAAGCAATGTTGCCTTGTAACAATGTGTGTGTGACAATACAAGCAATGCTGCCTTGTAACAATGTGTGTGACAATACAAGAAATGCTGCCTTGTAACAATGTGTGTGACAATACAAGCAATGCTGCCTTGTAACAATGCATGTGACAATACAAGCAATGCTGCCTTGTAACAATGTGTGTGACAATACAAGCAATGCTGCCTTGTAACAATGTGTGTGTGACAATACAAGCAATGTTGCCTTGTAATAATGAGTGTGACAATACAAGCAATGCTGCCTTGTAACAATGTGTGTGTGACAATACAAGCAATGCTGCCTTGTAACAATGTGTGTGACAATACAAGCAATGCTGCCTTGTAACAATGCATGTGACAATACAAGCAATGCTGCCTTGTAACAATGCGTGTGACAATACAAGCAATGCTGACTTGTAACAATGCATGTGACAATACAAGCAATGCTGCCTTGTAACAATGCGTGTGACAATACAAGCAATGCTGCCTTGTAACAATGCATGTGACAATACAAGCAATGCTGCCTTGTAACAATGCGTGTGACAATACAAGCAATGCTGCCTTGTAACAATGCATGTGACAATACAAGCAATGCTGCCTTGTAACAATGTGTGTGACAATACAGGCAATGCTGCCTTGTAACAATGTGTGTGACAATACAAGCAATGCTGCCTTGTAACAATGCATGTGACAGTACAAGCAATGCTGCCTTGTAACAATGCGTGTGACAATACAAGCAATGCTGCCTTGTAACAATGAGTGTGACAATACAAGCAATGCTGCCTTGTAACAATGCATGTGACAATACAAGCAATGCTGCCTTGTAACAATGTATGTGACATTACAGGCAATGCTGCCTTGTAACAATGTGTGTGACAATACAAGCAATGCTGCCTTGTAACAATGCATGTGACAATACACCTGCACAACGCTGACAATGGCATACAGCGCATGTGCTGTAGGGATCATTATATATTGATGAATATTATTCTTACACATCGGTTTATGTGATGTAAAATATAGATGGTTGGGCAGTGTTAGGACAAGCCACCTGCATAATGATACTCCCTTACCAGCTAGTAGAAAGGATATGTAGTGTTCTTATACACTGCATAGCGTCCTAGCGTGTACCTTTATTCTGTACTGGGACTAACCCAAATACCTTTCGGGTATAAAAAACGAAGGGCTATGCCCACCTAGCTAGTAAGTGATAAAACAGCTGTGTGCAGCATATAGTGTCGTGTATTTACAATAAACAGGCATTGCTAAGTTATCACTCATATGCAATGCACGCACAATAATACAGCATCTGGCAACGAGGATTACATTTTTTTATTTGTGACATGCTGGAAGTTAATTGGACATACCTACTAGTTCTGTGGCAACCTACTACAACTGTGTAGCAAGTTGAGACACCTAATCAGGCTTACGTCTCCACGCTACACATGGACCACTGCATCACTCAACAACGACCAACCATCGATCAACAACGCAACCAGCAACGCTCAATAACACTGCACGAATGGTAGGCCCTACTTATGACTCAATCTTTGCCACCGTATCCTCCATTCGATTGCCAGTTGGAAGGCAAAGATGTCCATTGGACGAAATGGATTGTTCATGTAACCAACAACGTCTTCGTGGGTTATAAACATCACAGATGACACAAGGAAGAAAGCGCTAATGTTGACATATAGAAGCGAAGTCCTCCATGACATATTTGACACGCTTTCTGCGCAACATGCTTACAATTAAGCTCCAGCGGTTCATAGAAGAGAGGGCACACAAAACCTGAGAAAACTTAAACGGAAAATATGAAAAAGAAGGAAGTCAGAGACTATATGCCTTGTCTGTACTGTTTGGAATATATTCCAACATCAGAAGAGGCGAAGGCTGAGTGCAGAGTGGTGAATGTGGCCAGCGGGCACACCGTGAGTGGCATTGCACATCTTTGCAAGGTTCCCAACTTTGGCCTCCATGTTTTGTTCAATAATAAAATGGATGTCTTTTTAAAACATATCTGACTGATAATATTTATTAAGATGTAAATGTCAAATGTAGGTCAATATCTCACTGATAATATTTATTAAGATATAAATGTCAAATGTAGGTCAATGGGCGGTTAAGGGACCCACTTTACCCGCCCTTCCACTACACGGTACATCGCACTGAACCAGTACCCAGTATTACCTATTCATTTAAACTGCAGTTCCCAGTTGTTTTTTTCTACATTTTAATTAACACAAAATAAATGACATATTCATTTAACCGTGTCATCTGAATGGTCTTCTTGATAAATCTCCCGTTTACATAGATGGTCACCTGAGTAACAAATATGTTGTCATTGTTCCCATCAAATAATTTGTGTTGTACTGACTTCTAAAAGTCAATTCAAGTTATACCACAGTAAATATGTGGCACGATGGAAAACAATCAACAATATTCTTCACATTATGAATGATTGAGTTTTCCTGTAACACAAATTGAAATTATAGGTGTCCATGTAACACACAAAAGCATAATGATTCCAAGTTCTACAAAACGAGTGCTCCTTGTGCGGCACCATGCCAAGGCGACTACACTGATTGAGATGTGTCAGTTAGAAAGATCTCTGCCATAATGCCTCTACGAAATATGTCAGAATTTATTATAATTGTAAAGATGTGATGCACCAACTAATACTAAATGGCTGCTTCCAAATCGGATACAGGTAAAAATAGCGACAGATCCAAAACGGCGACAAACCAAAATGGCGACAAACCAAAACGGCGACAAGCCAAAACGGCGACAAACTGATCCAAAACGGCGACACACACACCAACCTATAGTTGGATTCTAATCAAAACCTGTTTCAAATGTGAAAGAAATAAAAATATAGTTACTGCATATTGTGTGTTAACATTAGGCCCTAGTTATCGGTGCTCTAGTATTGTTTTGTTGAGCAGATCCTTTCATGCGGTGTGTCTTTGATTTGTGTAGCCGTAGTAATTCGCTTGCTGCTCTAGCATTGTGTAATTGAGCAGATATGTTTGTGTTGTCTGTCTTTGATGTGTGTGTGGTAAGAACGTGTGGATTCGGAAGAGGCATTAGTAATCGACATGGTGCATTTGCATTGTTACATTGAGCAGATCGTTTCACAAGATTTATCTTTGATTTTTGTCGGTTAAGAAAGTGTTAAGTCAGTAGAGGCATTAATAATCGGATTGGTTCATTTGCATTGTTTCATTGAGCAGATCCTTTCATGCGATTTATCTTTGATTTGTGTGGGTTAAGAAAGTGTGAAGTCGGTAGGGGCATTAGTAATCGGCTTGGTTCACTTGCATTGTTTCATTGAGCAGATCCTTTCATGCGATTTATCTTTGATTTGTGTGGGTTAAGAAAGTGTGAAGTCGGTAGGGGCATTAGTAATCGGCTTGGTTCACTTGCATTGTTTCATTGAGCAGATCCTTTCATGCGATTTATCTTTGATTTGTGTCAGTTAAGAAAGTGTGAAGTCGGTAGGGGCATTAGTAATCAGCTTGGTTCACTTGCATTGTTTCATTGAGCAGATCCTTTCATGCGATTTATCTTTGATTTGTGTGGGTTAAGAAAGTGTGAAGTCGGTAGGGGCATTAGTAATCGGCTTGGTTCACTTGCATTGTTTCATTGAGCAGATCCTTTCATGCGATTTATCTTTGATTTGTGTGGGTTAAGAAAGTGTGAAGTCGGTAGGGGCATTAGTAATCGGCTTGGTTCACTTGCATTGTTTCATTGAGCAGATCCTTTCATGTAGACTTTAGAAATTATAGAATCGAGGAATGCGTATTATCCTGAGGTGCAATCACAGGACCCACGTCTCTGATATGTTAACATCTCTAAAATGGTTAAATGTTCGACAAAGATTTATTCTTCTGAAATGTACTATTATGTACAACATTGTAAATGGTAAAACTCCAAATTATCTTAAAAAGGTAACTCCTCACATATCTCACAGTTATAGTACAAGATCTAAATCATCCAATAATATCTTCCAAACCCATAGTCACCAAGTCTCTAAAATATACTGGCACATCATTGTGGAACAACCTACCATCTAAAATAAAAAAACTGTTGCCAGTTTCAAAAATCAATGTGTTCTGTATATCATCGGTAAAAAATAAGTATCAGGTATTAATGCCTGTCTTTCATATTGTAAATATGTTAATTTTAAATTGTATATCATACCACATTCTCATAACTTGATTACGTATTGTGGCATCATCACTTTGGGGGTCTTTTTAACATCAACAAAATGCTCCCCCTGGGTGCTGATACCACAACCTCACCATTATACTTCAGTATTATATTTCCATCCAGTATACCTGCTCACTTACTTTTACATACATAATTTATTACATTGTTTTGAATTTTCAAACTATGTAGTTGTAAATGCAACAATTTTCGTCATGACTCCAAATATAAAACAAAAATCTGCCCCATAAAACATTTGAATACTATTTAAAAATAAATATATATTTTTGATTTATATATAGGTCAAGAAAAATGCACAAGAGCAAGTGTTCGCCGCAGCAGCTACCTTGGTGGAGAGCGCTTTTCGTCAAGCGCCTGCAGGAGCATCTCTGCCGAATCCAGACAACCTTGCCCGCCGAGCGAATCGCTTACGTGAGGCCTTACGACCTCGCAATCCTGACAACCTGCTCTTTCAGCTGAACGCTGATTTTGTCCCCAATGAGTTCTTGCGCGAAGACATCACCGCAGACGACAGGCGGCATTTGCTGTTTGCCACTGACAGGATGCTGGAACTGCTGGCATGCGCCAAGCATTGGTAAGAATATGCAGATTATCGACCCGGACCGTTACACGTACAGGACAAGGCTACAGAACAAACAATAATATAACTGTGAATGGAATTGAGTCTGAAATAATTTATTAGTTGTCAACACCCTTGAACAGAGTCCTCGTCTGGGTATGAATGTACAAATACAGTCTATTATTATTAATATTTATGTCATCATACTTATATAATTATGCGACTGATTGTAAATAAACGTCCTACTTCATTTGTTCCAGGTATGCAGATACCACATTTTTTGGTGGTAAAGAGGCCATTCGTACAGCTCTTCAGCATACATGTGTTCCTGAAAAGCGGAGACAACTTGAAACAGGTTATTAATACAATAAATGGATATGGACGAATCATGGATCGGGATGTGATAAAAACAGAAACGATCATTTTTGCCCCAGGTACCCGTCACGTTCGTCGTCATGAGCGGGAAACGCCGAAAAGACTATAAGAAAGTGCTTCAAGCAGTTCTTCGCGTTCTTCCGGAGGACCCTGCCGTCGAACGCCTTGTGCTGGACTTCGAGGCAGCCATGTGGCGGGCAGCGCAGCAGGTGCTGCCCGACATCGCTATCCAGGGATGCGCTTTCCACTGGACGCAAGCGGTGTGGCGAAAAGCGCAAGAATACGGCCTCACAGTGGCATACCGCGAGGATCACGGAACGCGAGATGTCTGCCGCCACCTGCTCGCCCTGCCACTTCTGCCAGAAGATGCGATAACGGACGCGTTCGACCGGCTCCGTGCCAGAGCAACAACTGCCATGTTGGCGCAGTTGTTTACGTACGTGGAGACAACGTGGATCGACAGCATGTTGTGGCCACCAAGCGGGTGGTCGGTCTTTGGACAGTCAATCCGAACCAACAACGACGTCGAAGGCTGGCATCGGAGCCTGAATGAGAGAGCGAAGAACGGCCAGCTGAACGTGTACCTACTCATCGGCTTGCTTCACGAAGAAGCACAGCTCGTGTCGATCCATGCACGGTTGGTTTCTGAGTGGAAACTAAAGCGCCACCAGCGGGTCACCTACGCGGGGTACCAGGCTAGGTTGTTCAAACTCTGGCGCGAGTATAAGGCCGGCGATCGCACCACTGACCAGCTGTTGGCAGCATGCTCCAAGGTGCATGGACCAGTTTAAAAGCGGACGCTCTCGACAGTGTGATGCCCCATATGAGGAACTTGTAGTTATAGGACGCTTTGTAACTGTTTAAATTGATAGACTTAGATTGTTTAGATTGATATTTAATGTAGTAATCATATACAACATGTGAATGCCAGAGATTGAGACGCTTAACATCCGTATTTTACTGTACAATGGAGGTATGATAGTTTGTGCAGATATCTTGGTTCTTGTTAAATGTGCAGTGTACATATGAATAATTGTGAACATTGAATATGTAAAAGAAGATCTTGAAGAAGACCTACTATTGTGTTAATATACAACTTAGCTATATTGCATGTGTGTGTATAAGTGATAATGACAGGAAGGTGTTTGTATTGTGTGTAATGCTGTTCTGGTTGTGGGTGTAAGCGCCTCGTGATATATATATATACACTGTATATATATATATATATATATAAACATATATCGTACGCACAGATTTATTTTCCTAAGCTTGACATAATTTCTACAATGTTTTTATGACCAATTTTTGCTTTAATATTGTGTCTTTTTACACTGTTATGAACATTATGTTTTCGATTGGTTCCATGTTCATTAATAAATACATTTCTAAAATGAGCAATGTCATGAACGGTTGCTTATTCATTTCTACTGATATCTCTTAACTCATCACGGTACAGGATTTTCTAGAAACATATCCGAGGATTTTGGGCAAAGTCTGGACGTATTTACGACCTAGTGTTAAGAAAATCTTTTGAAAAAACAATACAACTGTGACAATTACAAGTTCTGAAAAGTAATAATTGTCTCATACATATGAAATACGATTTGGTAATAAACTTATAGCGTTTTGGTCATGCGGCTTGTACAGCAACCGAACTATGCACATTTGTAACGAAATGTCAGGACGATAGGTTCACACAGTGGCGGCTTATACAGCAACCGAACTATGCACATTTGTAGCAAAATGTCAGGACGATAGGTTCACACAGTGGCGGCTTATACAGCAACCGAACTATACACATTTGTAGCAAAATGTCAGGACGATAGGTTCACACAGTGGCGGCTTATACAGCAACCGAACTATACACATTTGTAGCGAAATGTCAGGACGATAGGTTCACACAGTGGCGGCTTATACAGCAACCGAACTATACACATTTGTAGCGAAATGTCAGGACGATAGGTTCACACAGTGGCGGCTTATACAGCAGCAACACATTTGAACTATACACATTTGTAGTAGGAAATGTCAGGACGATAGGTTCACACAGTGGCGGCTTATGCAGCAACCGAACTATACACATTTGTAGCGAAATGTCAGGACGATAGGTTCACACAGTGGCGGCTTATGCAGCAACCGAACTATACACATTTGTAGCGAAATGTCAGGACGATAGGTTCACACAGTGGCGGCTTATACAGCAACCGAACTATACACATTTGTAGCGAAATGTCAGGACGATAGGTTCACACAGTGGCGGCTTATGCAGCAAACGAACTATACACATTTGTAGGGAAATGTCAGGACGATAGGTTCACACAGTGGCGGCTTATACAGCAACCGAACTATACACATTTGTAGCGAAATGTCAGGACGATAGGTTCACACAGTGGCGGCTTATGCAGCAAACGAACTATACACATTTGTAGGGAAATGTCAGGACGATAGGTTCACACAGTGGCGGCTTATGCAGCAACCGAACTATACACATTTGTAGCGAAATGTCAGGACGATAGGTTCACACAGTGGCGGCTTATGCAGCAAACGAACTATACACATTTGTAGTGAAATGTCAGGACGATAGGTTCACACAGTGGCGGCTTATACAGCAACCGAACTATACACATTTGTAGCAAAATGTCAGGACGATAGGTTCACACAGTGGCGGCTTATGCAGCAACCGAACTGTACACATTTGTAGCGAAATGTCAGGACGATAGGTTCACACAGTGGCAGCTTATGCAGCAACCGAACTATACACATTTGTAGCGAAATGTCAGGACGATAGGTTCACACAGTGGCGGCTTATACAGCAACCGAACTATACACATTTGTAGCGAAATGTCAGGACGATAGGTTCATACAGTGGCGGCTTATGCAGCAAACGAACTACAAATGTCACAACGACGGGTTCAGATGGCGCCGGCTTATACAGCAACCGATCGAGTTACCGAAAAGGATATGTACCAATATGTACCCCCGTCTGCATACCACTCCATGTAACATCGTTGTTAGGCCCAGTGAAGGGATTGACCAAATAGTAGTCAACTGTAACAATAAAATGCTGACGGACTAAAATGTCTACTAAAATTAGGGTAAATGTTTTGGTGTGTCGCCGTTTTGGTCTGTCGTACACATACTACATGCAGTAACTATATTTTGATTTGGTTTTGATTAGAATCCAACTTTATAGGTTAAAACCGATTAGTTTTGGTGTGTGTGTCGCCGTTTTAGTGTGTCACCATTTTGGTTTGTCGCCGTTTTAGTGTGTCGCCGTTGTGGTTTGTTGCCGTTTTAGTGTCGCCGTTTTGGTTTGTCGCCGTTTTGGTTTGTCGCCGTTTTAGTGTGTCGCCGTTTTGGTTTGTCGCCGTTTTAGTGTGTCGCTGTTTTGGTTTGTTGCCGTTTTGGTGTGTCACTGTTTTGGAACTGTCGCCGTTTTGGTTGTTGCCATTTTGGATCTGTCGCCGTTTTTACCTATACCCTCCAAATCGTGCGTGCTTTTTAATAACCAGAGGAAAGTTATGGATTGCTGGGCGACTTGTTCAAATGACTACATCGAGACGTTCATCGATGTATGGGGAGAGGTGGAAGTCCAACGTCAGTTAGGTGGCTCCACAAGGAACAATCACGTTTTCAACTGGATCGTCGAGTGAATGGTGGAATGTGGGTATGACTGGACAATGTCCCAGTGACGGGTCAAGATTAAGGCCCTGAAGAGGGAGTACAGTGATAAAAGATGACAACAACAAGAGTGGCAAGAGACACAAAATGTTGAGGTATAGTAATGATATGTTCACTTTTAAGTTAAATGAAGCCTATAATCATTTTCAATTGTTAACTGATAACATGTAAGTTTGATTTGTTATTAAAATGGTCAAATTACTGTATATCATTATTTATGTAAACATTCATGAAATGACTTATTTCTTCAGCAACAATGCTGGGCTATTGTATGACTCATGTCTTAGGCTTCATAACTGTAGTATAGTTATTGTCATCAATAACAAACCATGTTGAAGAAAGTTCCTCGACAGAATCCAACACGCAAGAGGAGGAAGCTATGAAAGGTTGATGATCTGAAGCTACTGCTGTGAGAAGCCGTGTCACCCTTCATCTCCTACCAGAACGATGCCAAGCAGAGAATGTTATAATGTAATGCTTCAAATCTGTTTGACAAATCTGAATGGAAACCGTCACAGAGCGAGTATAAAAGACAGACTACATGTAAAGTACATCATTAGTACGAATGAGTTAGTTGTTAGACTGCAGTTTCCAGTTGGTGGGTTTTTATATTTTATATTTCACAAAAATGATATGCTCATTTATTCATGTTGTTTAAATGTCTTCATGGTAAATCCCCCGTGTACAAAAATAATAAAAATGTAAAGGAAAGAAATGTATCATGTTATTTTCCTTCAGAAACCGTTTCTTGGTCATCCTCCATTATTCAGCATCAACTGTACAAACGTTCTGTTCTCGATCACACAAAAATAGCACTCTACGGAATCGAACAAGTTCCAATAAAAACGACGTTCATTGAGAAAGAACTATGCAAGTGTTGCGATGAGAGTAGCCAAGAAAGATATAACAAGACTGCCTTCCTAGCAGGAACAGATGGACAGTAACACTTTACTTGTATCAAGTTTGGGCTCTGCAATGCTCCACCTTTCAACGCCTCATCATGATAATCTCGGCAGATATAAAATGGAAACATTTAATATAACCCATTATACAACTGCAATGTAAGTTTCTCGCTGGGATCTTGTCTTCGCAGGAGCCATGCAATGAACTGCAGTAATTGCATTTTCTGCCGACACTTAAGGCTATGATTTAGACAATTCTTTCGTTGCTATGTATGATTAATAAAGAAATGATTATAAATCTGCCTGGGTGTCATCAGTGTATGACAACTTATATGCAAAGTTATATTACATTAAATTTGTTTCTACTTTTTCATGCATTCCATAGAAATTAACTTATTCAGACAATGGTTGAATGACATAATAAAAACGTATTTTCATTGAAGTTTCTTCTATTCACAAGTCATGTGACACAAATACATAATACTGTATGTTATCTTTTCATCTGACACAGACAGGAGCTGATGTTGTTTGCAGGATTACATTAATCTGCACAGAAGATATTCCCTCAGACAATTCAGAACTGAGAGACCATGGAATTAGGAGCCCAACATAACTTGGAATGAACATGGGAGTGATAAATATGTGTTATATGAGGTGCATCCATCAGTAAGACTGGTTGGCGTTGATGTGAGCACCAACAACATCAGCACAAGCCATCGAATTCCGGGGAGATCCAAGGCCATTGTGGCGAACTTTGTTCACGTGTGCATTAAACAAACGTTTCTGCGTACATTACATTAACATTATATTAACGTTTGTATGCTTTCTGGGGGGGCAAGGAGCTGTGTTTCGTCCATCTGGTTCTCCACATAGTTGGTGTTGACACAGCTCTCGTCGAAGTCATATATTATTTAGCACAATATGTGTCTAAATAACTGTTGGACTTCCAGTGTAATAAAGTTATCAAAACGAAAAACATTCTAAAACAATCCAACACAGATCAATACAACATTATTTGAGACCCATCTTAACATAATTAGTCACATGTCAGTTGTTTTAATATTGAATTATTAGTATTGTTGGAAAGAGCCGAGTCTCAGCTTTCATATGGTGTATAATATAAGAAGATATCTCCATTATAACTGAAGTTACAGCTCGCCAAACATGTGCGGGGTTGAAACTTTCAAACCCAGAAAACGGCTTTCAAAGTTTAAGCAACATATTTATTATGTTTCAGGTAAAACCTTAGCTACCATGGACAAATCTTGCTGAAATTTGGACCACTTGAAGACAATGACATTCTGAAGGCATTCTGTTAATATGAAAACAAGATCTTTGTTAGAACAAAAATAGCAGATCAAAAATAATTCAGCTTTATATAAAGCTTTTACACAAAAGTACACTTGTCTTGTGTTATTCAGCAAACTAGCCACGATTCATAGTCAGTTACAGGTAGTATCATATAATGGCACACTTACAATACTCTTTCCTTCAGTTTATAAAGTGGAAAAACTGTATGCACGTATTCTATGAATGGCTGTGTGTCATCATAACATTTCAAATGTGCAGGTGCTGTAGGAAATGTTAGAATAACATTAAACTAATGTTTGCATTAAACGTTAACCTAATTTTTTTGCAGTGGTTGCATTAACTCTAGTTTTCATCTCTCCTAGTGTGTGCGTACATGCAGGGTGCATATCCGTCGAAGGTCGACAGATCGTGAGTGCGAAAGTATTGAATAAGTCTTGTTTACCAACTTGGCACACAGCTCTGTTTGGAAAGCCGCGTTCGACTTCCACTGTCGACGTTTGAATACCATGTACAGTGTACAGGGAACGGGTTGACTGAACCTATACTGTCTACCATATCGCCGAGTTCTTGTCACAGTCGAATCAGTAGTGAACAAACCTGTGCAAACTTTGTTTACATTTAACTGCCCCAGCTCCTGATTGTCTGTTATTGACCATGTGTGACCAGGCGTAATGTCAGAACTGTTGTGAAATGCAGTGGCAGTGAGTAAAGTACTCACTGTAACAACAAAGGGAGTCAAGAAGCCTGGCAGCCAAAGCCAATCCAACAGACTGAAAAGAAAAACCAAGCCCAGCGAGACTGACGAGACCACAGTCGAAGTTGATGTGATTGGTGACATTGTGGCAAAAGTTGTTGCGGCAATCCAGCCAGTCATAGTCAAAACTGTGACTGCCGCTGTCACCAGTGCGCTTGCAGCTTCAACCAGGACGGTCGTTAACGAGATGAAGGATGAAAAAAACATAGAGTACCAAATGGAAATATAAACGTGCTTGATTATTTACAAAATACAAAGTCCAGCACTATGTTCTTAGTTGGAGTAGAAGAACAGGAAGTGACGAATATTGTTAAAAGTTGCAAAAATAAAGTCTTCAGGACATGAAAATGTTGATATATCAATTATTAAAACGGTGATTTCCAACGTTGTAATACCGTTTACACATATTGTTGCCATGACATTTCCTTATCTACTGTGATAACCGTGCACAAGAACGGATGTGATGAGAGTTGTTACATCATATTTCGTGCATAATGGGTATTCTTTCTCAGTCATAATCGCATGTTATTTATATCGCAAGGGAGATGTGTATGTTTTGTGTTTGTATTATAGTTCTGACTAGCAGTCGTTGTTTCAGCTGTTTTCTTTATGGTTAAACTAAACAGTTCTTCATAGTCAATTATAGTAAAGCAATACTTTCAATTTATAATTATATCATGATGTGTGATAGAACTGTGCATCTTTAGATGTAAACAGATTTACATATTTACTGATTATCATAAAGATCAAAAGATGGAGACTGAACTGAGGACATTAGGGAGGAATGTCTTAACAAGCTTTGGAGAAGTGGACAACCAGCAGTTTTCTAAGAAGAGTGGTCGAAGGCAATACATTCAGATCGGAATGCACTGCATAATTTAGAAACGTAGAAATTGTATAGAAAGGTATGTTGGACTCTACGCAGCCTAGGGGTGTGGTAACATTAATCCAGCCTGTATAATTGAAAAGTTAGCAATTGTATAGAAAGGTATTAAGGTCGAACTCAACACATTCTAGGGGCTTGGTAACATTAATCTGCCCTGTCTCTACAAGTGATCGAGTGTCATTTATTTTGCTTTGTGGAAGTCGCAATTGAGACAAAGGAATTCAGTAGAGGGTACACTATAATTCACATTCAGTACATTGAAAGAAAACACCCATCCTGCCTGATTGACAGGCAGAAGGTGGTTAGGTTACACTGACGTTTCTGTAGAGACAGAAGCCTTACAGACTGAAGTATGCATGTGCTGTGGTCTACGGATGTGTAGAGACTTTAGACCGATAACACACATAGTATAACATATTCTTAATTACTGAATGTTGTAGTGCTCTGAAAAGCCAATTTATATGGCTATAGCTGGGGTGGGGGATTTGTTTATACTGGAGGTCATCTGGTTTTGGTGAGGCAAGAGCCCTATACAGAGGGACTTTGTTCAGAAGGTTACTGTAAGTTCACTGGCACCCTGCCAAGATTTCTAGAGAATCCTAGACTTTGGAAATGACATAATGAAGGGACATTGTCTGTCCCAAGGCTACAGATTTAGCTGTACAAAAGGAGAGCTTTAATGAGGATCAGGGCTGGCTGTTGGGGGGGTGCAGCCAGACACTGGGAGGGAGCTGTTTGTTAGAACAGGCCCGAAGATGCATGTTGGAGCTGTGTGTAACACAGGCCTGTGGTGTAGGGGGCGACCACTGGGGCACACTGCGGGAGGAACGTTTCTCGTGAAGCACTGTCACCGAGATGTATTAAAAGACTCTCGCAGTACACCCGTCACAATCAGTTATTCGCAGACTCGGTGAGTTACTCAGTTGCTGTATATAAGCCACCGCTGTCTGACTTATCGTTCTGACACCTATAATTCGGTTGCTGTATATAAGCCGCCGCCGCCTGACTTATCGTTCTGACACCTATAATTCGGTTGCTGTATATAAGCCGCCGCCGTCTGACTTATCGTTCTGACACCTATAACTCGGTTGCTGTATATAAGCCGCAGCCGTCTGACTTATCGTTCCGACACCTATAATTCGGTTGCTGTATATAAGCCACAGCCGTCTGACTTATCGTTCCGACACCTATAATTCGGTTGCTGTGTATAAGCCGCCGCTGTCTAACTTATCGTTCTGACACCTATAACTCGGTTGCTGTATATAAGCCACCGCCGTCTGACTTATCGTTCTGACACCTATAACTCGGTTGCTGTATATAAGCCGCCGCCGTCTGACTTATCGTTCCGACACCTATAATTCGGTTGCTGTATATAAGCCACCGCCGTCTGACTTATCGTTCTGACACCTATAACTCGGTTGCTGTATATAAGTACACCGCCGTCTGACTTATCGTTCCGACACCTATAATTCGGTTGCTGTATATAAGCCACCGCCGTCTGACTTATCGTTCCGACACCTATAATTCGGTTGCTGTATATAAGCCACCGCCGTCTGACTTATCGTTCTGACACCTATAATTCGGTTGCTGTATATAAGCCACCGCTGTCTGACTTATCGTTCCGACACCTATAATTCGGTTGCTGAAATAGCCACCGCCGTCTGAACTTATATCGTTCTGACATTTAGAATATATCGGTTACAATTCGGTTGCTGTAATAGCCGCCACCGCCGCCTGAACCTATTGTTCTGACATTTATAATATATCGGTTACTATTCGGTTGCTGCAATAGCCGTCGCCGTCTGAACCTATTGTTCTGACATTTAGAATATATCGGTTACAATTCGGTTGCTGTAATAGCCGCCGCCGTCTGAACCTATTGTTCGGACTTTTAGGATATATCAGTTACAATTCGGTTGCTGTAATAGCCGCTGCCATCTGAACCTATCATTCTGACCATTATAACTGGTTAGTATTTAGCAGACATAGCCGTATATTGTGTATTAGATTTTGTATTGGTAGGGTTTTCTGCATATAATAAACTGTGAAAACGTATAAACTGACTTATCATTAGTACAACTGAGTGAGTGAACGTGTGCCCGTATGCTTCCCTGCCGACTGCTCACCGCAAACGCTACAGATGCATAAACACGCATAACGGGCTTTAAAAACAGGCTAATTTGAGAGACTAGAGAGAGGGGGTGGCGAAACTCTCCATAGAGACAGTTGAAGATGTCTCTGGCATTACTTTTGAATCAAAATTACAACTTTAATATGGGATTGTTAGCTCATATTCTTTTCTCTTAAAATTACCGGCCAACTTTTTACATTTTAAAAACAGAAACTCTGGGGACAGCGTGAATGTAGTACGGCCAGATCCAGAGTCTTGATTTAACTTAGTTGAGGAGTCAAAGCAGTACTTATTTTGTATCGACGACGTATACATGAAGTGTTCAATATTTTCCGTGAATAAATTCGACGTGACAGTGGAATCAAGCGTTTCTACTTACCGACTACTCATACAAACACCTAGAATCGGGGGTGTAATTTAAGTCCGATTCTGGCGAGCATGAACCCAACTTACACAACACACATACACTCCTGTGAGGCCGGACCCCAAGACGCACGCAGCCCTGAAGTGGTCCACACTTTACACTGGCGAGCTGCGCCTTCGAATCTTCTACACACGAAGAGGACACAACATCTACATACGAATCGAAAAAGGAAACTGCCGAAGAATGCCACTACAGGGTCATCCCTCGTACTGTGAGTATAATTTGACTTTATTTTCGATATAGCAACAACTGGCACAATGCTGTCGAGTGAACCAACATTATGAACAGTCGATCTCCCCCGAATAGAACATTGCTATGAAATTTCGAACATTTACTCGCTTCGACCTGTTCGTTTGAACGTTTCCCATGAACTATCTGTGTTTGGACCAATTTTAAATCTTCAAAATGGATCAACAGCATTTCAAAATTTCACCTTGGGCATGGCTCAACAAGAGGTAAATCGACGTGAAGTATTAAGTACCCGTGACAAATTTTTTGATCTTATCAGACACAGATGTGCGATGGTTCTTCCACGATAGCAGTACGAACAACGATTCGGGAAGTCACCCTTGCATTTAATAAAGTTGGCACGCCTTCCATCATCGAAATAGCATCCAAAACTGTATCTGGCCCATTTAGTTTCAAAGTTGAACAATTTATCGGAATACATATGGCAGCGAATAAAATCGCTCAAGCAGCAGTCGTATGGGGTGATTTGCGTGACCATTTAGCAGCACAGTTTCAGAACATTGATGAAAGTTCAAGTCTTAAGACGAACTTGATCAATACGCGCAGAAAGCATTTGACCCGACTGAACAATATGTTCGACGGTTTCGTGAAATGGCAGATACGGCTTACCCCATCAACCAACGTAACATAGACCAGGACAGGTTACTGGTAAAAACATTCGCTAGAGGCCTTTCGTCAGACGAGATAGTAGCTAAGCTAATTGAAGGTGATCCGGGCACACTGGAAGAAGCCGTAACTTTAGTTACACGTACAAGACGCGTACTGTCTTTTGGGAAGACCCGCACATCAGGAATCGCCCATGGAAATTGGAACAACCGATCCTGAATATAAACCGCATGGTAGAAGCATTAATGATATCGATACAACATTTGGCCATGAAAATCGCCAAAATCGAGGCACTCGACCGCCGACAGACAACCACGTGGCGCTTCCGGACCAGCGACAACGCACCCAGGTAACGTGAGACACCTGGCTCAAGATTATGGTGACCCGCGTTCAGTTACCGACCGATACCCGAAACTGCAGCGATCGACACGACCTTCCGGTGACCCACGTCCACCCAGCAGTTGACGTCCGGCTTATGATCAGCGTGGCGCACGTTCAGCAGCAAACCGGCCATCCTTTCTCCGGGGACCGCAACAACGATGCCCGACAGAGTGTTATGCCTGCCGACGACGCAGGCACATCGCCGCAGAGTGTCCGCAACGCTCCGGCAAGTACCGACACCAGCAGCAACAGGGAAACGGCTCCACGTCTTGGAGATAAACGACCAAGCAGGTAAACAACGCCCCACTGTTAATTTGATAATATCAGGTAATTTGGTAACGGCCTTGGTCGACGATACTAGGGAATAATTCCTTGCGGGATGTTAACGGAGTAATTCATTTGAAATCAAAAGTACTTAATGGTATCACGTTAATTGGCCATTACAACAACACAAAACTTCGGGTTACGATAGTGTAGGACCTATTTCTCCAGAGACTGGAAGTACTTGTATCGATCAGTTAGTACTGCGTAATGCAGACATATTTGCAGTGAAAGGGGAAAAAAATGGTTACAGCATGGGTAAATTAGACACCAAAACGACAGAACTCACAATTTGTTAAAAAGCATACAGAATGCCATTGACTAAAACGCAAAAAAGTTGACCAGTTGCAGAAATGTTGGCTGACGACAACATTCGGCCCAGTAATTCGTCTTATGCCAGCCCTGTATTGTTAGTTCCCAAGAAAGATGGTGAAACACAATTTTGTGTAGATTATCGCAAGCTTAAAGCTGCAACAGAATCATCCGCTTTTCCTCTTCCGATAATCCAAGATATCTTCGATTTGGTTGGCGGCAGTGCCATTTATTTGACTCTAAGTCTCAGAGCTGGTTATCACTAGATGCAAGTGGCTGAAGCCGACATTCACAAAACAGCTTTTAGATGTCATGTGGGTCAATACGAATTCACTAAAGTTCCATTTGGGCTGACGACGGCTCCGAAGTTATTTCAACAAGAAATTAATAAGATCTTGACTGACTTGATTGGTGTATATGTTTTCAACATGTGTATATTGATGACATTTTGGTGTTTAGCAAGAATGAAGAGGATCACTTGCGACACTTTCAACTGGTTTTCGATACACTCAGGAAGATGGGCTTGAAATTGAAACCCACAAAGTGTGCATTTGATCTCCCTGAAGTGAAATTACTACGATATGTTCTTAACAATGAAGGTAATCAGACAGACCCGGAGAAAGTGAAAGCTATATCAGACTTACTGACGCCCACTACAATCAAAGAGGTACGTTCTTTGCTTGGTATGACGAATTACTATCGAACATGCTTACAAAACTATGCCAAGATTGCTGAACTGCTCATTTAGTTGACGTGCAAACACGTACGATTTAAATGGACTGACGAACGACAGGCCGCCTTTGTCGAACTCAGACACCTCTAAACATCCTCACATGTGATGGCAACCCCTGATTTGAATCGAGGTTACAAACTGTATACTGATGCTTGTGATTATGCAGAAGGGGGTAACTTAGTGCAGGAATCCTGGGATTGAGAAAGTGATCCAATATGTCATATATTGTCACCACCGCAGTGGAAGTGGGCCACAATTGAAAAGGAAGCATATGCCATAGCGTATTGTCTCGAAAAATTCAGAACTTACATTTCTGGAGCCAGTATTCACGTCTATACCGACCACAAACTCATTCTCAGTTTATTCTCCAAATCAATGGCCAATACAAAGATTCAGAGATGGGGGGTCTTACTCGCACACTATGATGCGAAAATCCATTACGATTCCGGAAAATGAAGCATTCGCGCTGAAGGACCACTGCTTGCTGTTGTTGACACAGGTGAAGACTGACTTAGAGTCTGTGCTGGATGACAATATTATCGAAACCTTACCTTGGATTCATGCAGCGCTAGATTTACAAGAAATCGCTCGGGCACAATGCTCTGAATTCCCAGATTTATGGACTCTAGCTAACTCGGATGAGGATGACAGTTGTGAAATTATCAGTGGCGTCTTGTACAGTCTAGCGCCTCCACACACACGGGCACCTATCTATCCACGACTAGTAAGTATTACATGTGGCTTATCGCAAAGTGGTCAGCGATCGCACGCATAAACAACTAGGTCATCTGGCATTATGGAAATGTGTACAACGCATAACCGAGGTGTATGTATGGAGAGGTTTGCAGAAAGACGTCCAACAACAACTAGATGTCTATCGCCTCTTACCCTATTCAAATTGTTGCCGCAGATTTAATAGGACCATTCGTAGAATCCCCAAACGGCAATAAGTACATTCTAACAATAATTGATCATTGTTCAGGATGGGTAGAAGCATATCCCATTCCTTCCAAATCTAATGAGAGCATTTGGCATGCATTCAGCACGTATTTCATAACACGTCATGGTGTTCCACAACATTTTTATCACGGACAATGGAGCCAAGTTTACAGCAAGAGCTTTTAAAACATACCTTCAGCAAATTGGGATCGAACACCGGACGACGACTCCAGTACACACACAATCAAATGGTAAAATTGAACGTTGTAACCGGGTCATCAAATCAATTATTTCAAAGGCAGTCAATAGCTGTCCTTCCCTTTGGGAACCAGTTTTAAATGACGTCTTGTTAGCTCATAGAGCAAATATTTCAACAACAACTTTTACCCGTCATCTCATAATGATTGCCGTTAGAGAAAACACTAAGTGCTAGGAATACCCACGAGTTTGGTAATAGGCTTGATGATTTAGCAGCAGCACATCAGATAGCATTAGCTATGACGGAACAAAGCCACGAGAATAATCGACAGTGACTCCAAGCTAAGGCGAATAATAAACAAATCTCCCCAGGTGATCATGTGGTAATTAAAGCAGAAGTTGACATTCATCTCTAATTGGGATCCAATGTTCATCGTGACTCGCGTTAATGGCCCTGTAGTGCACTTATATCACCAACAAACAGGTAAACTGAAGGTATTAAGGTAGCAAGGCACTCCCAAAATATGATTTTTTTTAAACAAATCATTTTTAGATATATATATACATTTTGATACATTTTATTCATCTAAAGCTTATTTTAGGACAATTTTCATTCAAAACCAATTAAAAGGGGGTTATTTAGCTTAATTTTGGAAATAAAGTGTTTGTTTTCTCTCCCTAGCAACAGATTTTGTCCTTGGATACATGCCCTAATATCTAATCAAATCTAAAAAACTTAGTGTCAATGAATTCAGAAAAGATTATAACATGTTTTGAAACTGATCAACCATACAGACCTGCCTACCCCAGAAAACTTCCTGTCAGTAATCCGTCTTCCCATTTACACCGATTTTCAGGAATATAGGCCTGCTGTCAGTAATAGTTCAGAACCGTGTCAGACATTGTCAGGAAAAGAGCACCACTGTCAGTGAAGACGCGTAACTGTAATGTAAATGCGTCTATACACTATTGGCATAGCTAATTTACAATGACTAGAACTGTTTTATTGTGTTTTCAAATCAAACGTTAAGCAACTGAAAGAACCTCAATGATGTTGTGTTGTTTAATACTAACCATTGTAATTCTGATTTTATGTAACTTTCAAAAACAGCATGCGGACTCAAGTAAAATTCCACATTACAGCCAGATTATGTAATAAACAGCAACTAACAAATACCACTCAAAGATTTACATTGTAAATTTTACTAGAGAGAGAAACACACAATCATCAGAGTGCACAATGCATGGTAGTCTCCAAATTCTAAGTTCAGAATCAACAGGTGCAAGTTGAATGCATGTTGAACTTTACACTGCACGGTGTTGCGACTAGGGCACTTGTGTAGTTCCTTCATTCAACATCATCCCAGGCATATTTATATTACAAAAATATTGTGTCTTAGCGCATTTTTGAAGCTCAAATAGCGACCCGATTTGTGCTAGTTTTCACCGCTGCAGTCGTGTGTTACCGCATTGCGCTCATAAAAAGGGTGATACAAAGGCGTATGTTGGTGCAAACCGAGGCGCTATTTACGTAAAATTGCTCTAAGACACAATATTCCTAAAAGTAAGTATGCCTGGGATAATGTTGAATAACAGAACTAAAGTAGGGAGGTCAGACCGATTTACCTCCCCTTCTGACAACATGGGAGACAGGGGTCCCAGTTTCGTGGCCGTAGTTTATTTTTATGCATTCTACCTGTATGTTTGTGAATTTTCTTATGTTGTAATAATGTCAATGTGTATGTCTGTGCTGAGAATTTTTTTTTGGCGGTGCTTATGAGTGGTAATGATTTTTTTACTCTCGGTGTCGTATTATGGTTTTCTTTATTTATACGTGCGGCCATCGTGGATCACGTTGACAGGCCCCATCTATCAAACTGATTTGCAAGATTATGTTAATGAGTACGTCCATATTGGAATGCCACAAACAAAGAGGAAATTCTAAAGAATATGAATCACAAAATATCATGGTAATCCGTCGAAGAAAAGTTATAGTAATTATGGATTTAAAATGGCCAATGTTTGACGATGTTTTGTGAGTACCGGGGTATTTAGTTAGTAGGTTTCAGCGGAAAGCATATGCAGAAGGGTAAAGAATTGTGTCGACGATAATGTGATTACAGTGATGGCTTACCAATTGATAGCACAAACATGCACAACGTCCGTTTATGGAACCCCTGTCTGAAAAGACATTGCCATTTTGCCTTCCTCCCCGTACGCGCGGTGCGCGCAGTGCATCGTGGTATACAATGCACTCGGATAGCGACGTGATCGACAGCGGGTGACTGATTAATACTGCCAAATACCTATGGCTGTGCCTGCACCCGAGTAATTCATAGCTGCCATGTTTAATGTAACTGATTTATGCTTATATTATTAGTTTATTTAGTGGTATTCTTGATATTATTTTTGCTTAATTATACTATTTTTGAGCTATTTAGCATAATATTTATTATACATAATAAAATTATTGTCTTGGTTACATTATTACAATCTATGATAATTTATTTATTTATGTTTTAATTAATTAATTGTATTTAAAAATATTCTTGAGTTCTGAGTATGTTACTTGTATATTTTTAATAAATTATTTTGTGACATTATAAATTATTTAGATATAGGGTATACTATTTATGTATTTAATATGTATATATACCAGTTAACAGTTTTGTTTTTATGTTTAAAATTACAGAATAACATTAATATTATTTCATTTGTCATTAAATAGTATACATTAAACAATATACATTACATAAACAATTATGACTTATTGTATCTATTCATTTAATATAATCATAGACAAATAAGTATAATAGTATGCCCTATTGTTGATGATAACATTCAAAAATGTTTTGTTATGTAAATCTAAAGCCAAGAAATGCAATGAATGTAACTTTCCATTGTTTGTCTCTCAGTCTGACTCTGAAGAATTGAACAAGCCAGGTGGGCAACCTTCACCAATAGATTTCTCAAAATACCCGTTGTTGTTTGGGGATCCGGTCAGAGCACCATCAGAGGTATAGATAACAACATTATTTTATTGTAAATATATCACCTCATTTGTGCTTTTTTGTTTGATAAGAAGATAAGTTATTAACTATTGTAATTATGAATATCATCCTAAATTAAATGTTAATGTTAAATTAGTTTTTATTACTCATGATTAAGTTGTGTTTATGTACATTAACACATTCATTTATTTATAAACTACCACTGTACAAAAATATATCTTGTTTCGGTGAAAGTAGTGAAATAAAATGTTAACTTGATCAATAATTGGTTAACATTATTAGCAAGAGTAAACATGTGTTCTTCAGGAAGAAAGTCACTACTCATTTGGCGACAGCGATGATGAACCATTAGTTCGTCCTAGTCGAGTTCTATGGGGGAGCGAAACTAGTGAGGTTAGTAAATTCGCAAGGGGATTTCCAATATTTGTAAGCGTAAATTTAATTGTCATGTAAATACTTGGAATGTAGTGGACTTGTCTTCTTTACTTGATGACATTTTTTTCAAATGTGACATAATAATAATTTATTTTAAAAAGTAACAAACCATAAAATTCTTCTACAGGAGAACCGCTATGCCTTAGGATCATCAGTTGGTTGGCAGGACGGCCAACATATCCCTTCGACAAGTACCACCAGCTCTGACGAAGAACAGTTGCCTTCACCAGAGATTCTACCAGACGAGTCACCGGAGCACTTTGGCGACAGCGAGGTTATTGTTTTAAAATACTACTGCTTGGTACATGTGTAATGTTTCAGAAATCTCAGTGTTTACTTACATGGCCTAGAAGGTGGGACTATTATGTTAAAGTATAAAAAATAAGAACAATTAAACTGTAAAATCGGACATTTTTTTACAGGAGAACCGTCACGCCTTTGACTTGGGGTCATCTCCGGGGTCTCCGGGGTCTTCAGTTGTTTGGCAGGACAGCCAACGTCTCCCGTCGACAAGTAGCCCCAGCTCTCACATTCTGCCAGTAGAGTCATCGCTCCATTTTGGAGACACCAACAGTGAGGTTAGTATTTTTTTAAATCCAGCTGAATATGGGGTATGAGTGTCATATATGGGGATGCATTGACCTTTTTTGCAGTAAAATGCCTTGCTGATAATAAATATGAACTGCTAGCATGCACATAACATGATGACTGATTTGGGTATTGCAGCCATGTAAAGGCTAACCAAAACCCCTGTAATTACACCCCTTAACTAAATAGTGGGGACTAAATATATATCCAGCTTAGCCACCAAACCCATCCACTTATGACTTATTGCTAAGTGTAGGTTAAATTGAGTATAAATGCCATTTTATTCGGTAGTAATGATTTTGATAAACTGCCATTACAAGTGAAAAAGCAATGGGTTTGACCACAGTGTATTACAAGTTAATTGGCTTGTCAATCATAGCAATTATTGGCTTTGCCCAATATAACAAGTGTTGTGTAATGGGGGACTGTTATTGGCATTTTGTGCCTGGGTGTTAATTGGCTTGTCAATCATAGCAGCTATTAGCTTTACCCAATATAACAAGTGTTGTGTAATGGGGGGACTATTATTGTCATTTTGTGGTTGTAATCCACAGCCCAATCAACAATGCCTTTCATGTGGTTACAACTTCATACAGTTGTTTTAATGTCATGAAGATAGAACCACACTGGTCATCTTTGCTCAGTTGCTGTGTCGTGTTCATGATTTAATGGTATTGTAATGCATGGTGTGTGTGTGTGTATTTTTACTTTTTTATATGTATTTATTATTAGATGTAATTTTATATTTCACCATTTGTTACTTTGTTATATATATTATTGTCCAGCTTTTCTAAAGAAAGCTTTGTGGTTTGGTAAAAAAATAATTAATAATAAATGATACAAGACAGGAAAAGTAATGTCCTTTAATTATGTATTGGTGAAAGTGTACACACACTGGAAATACTCTTTCTATCACAATGTATTATTGCTTTTGTACAGGATTGTCCCACACAGCAACATACACTGTAGCATTACAAACATAACACAAGACACATTATCCAACAATGAAGATTAAAGAAGTAGTAGATATCTTTAGTAAGTCTGGCAAAACTGCTGCTGTGGATGCAGTAGTTGAACACTGTGAGCAATTGCCTTCAACCTCATCTATGTCTGTCAATCGTGCAAGCATTGTTTCTTCAGTCACCAGAATCATTGACAAATTCAAAAGTCTTAAGAAATTTACACGCTCTGACACCAAGACGAAACTTGAGTCCTTCTTAGAAGAGGAATATCTTCTTTTGACTAAACGTACTCCGTCACCTTCAATCGACCTTCCCGCAAACCTCAAGGATGCCCATCGTCGTATCAAACAATTACACAACGAACATCAAGCAACGTCGGATAAATTGGCAACAACGCAAGAGACACATTCCAAGGAAATCGAACAACTTTCAGAGCAACTTAGAGCAAAACAACACACGATTGAAGACTTAAAGAGAGGAGTGAAACGTACAGCGGCAAGAGAGGAATATTATAGAAGTAAAGTGGTGAAACTGGATGAGGAAAGAAGTAAAGCGATGCCTGGAACCACAGCAGCATCCCAAACTTGCAATGTGAAATCACATAATGCTCTTCGCGAGAAGTTAGAGAAAGCTAAGAAAGAAAATAAAGAACTTCTAAGTTCCACTGAATGGCTGGAATCTCTCCTCAATGATGACACTGACATTGTTAATCTCTTTGATGAACAATCTCACTGTTACCGAAGTGAATGCCAAAAGTGTGTGTATGAACTTCTGAATCATAATGTAAGTGTCTCCAAAATTGGTCCAGTGATTGAGTCTGTGGTAAATATGACCGGCAAACATTGTGACAGAGTGCCTACTAAAGGGACTGTGATTGAAATGAATCTGCAACGCCTCCACCTATCCCAGCAACAAGTCAGTGAAGTGTTTTCTCAAGAACAGGACACTTGTCTCTTGACAGATGAAACCAGCAAAAAGGGTGAAAAGTACATGGGCTATGAAGCAAGTGACAGTACTGGGAAGCTGTGGGTGTTAGGAGTTAGGGACATTGCCTCTAAGTCAGCTGCAGATACGCTGTCTGTATTCAAGGAAATTCTAAGCGACATAGATTACACCTCACAAAAGTCAACTGATCCACCGTCGAAAGTTATTTTGCAACATATCGTTGCGACCATGTCCGACAGGGCTGCAACAGAGGTTAAATTTAACACCCTTCTCCAAGATTACAAAGAATCTATAATGCCTGCTGTCATTGCGAATTATGAAGAAATGCCGGAAGACGAGAGGAATTCAATCGGCCACCTTGCAAACTTCTTCTGCGGTCTCCACGCACTTATTCATATGGCAGAGACGGCGGAGAAAGCAATATACGAAGTGGAACAGGGAATCTTCACTGCACCTCAGGTCGAAGAAGGGCAAAGTTACAAGAAAAACGAAGCTGCGACAGTCCGTTTAGTCAGAACGTCCTGTAAAGCATTTGCTGCTGGAGCAGACGAGAAGAGTGGTGTTTATGGACATTTTAGAATCTTCGTTAAAGAATTCCTCCACCGTCACAACTTACACAGCTTGCCAATTGTACCTTTCCGTGGTTCCCGCTTTAACATATTGTTTGATAATGCAGCCAGTACCTTCTTCCTTCACGAACAGATGCTCCAATTCCTTCAATAGTTCGGGGCTGAAAACAAACTAACCAAGTCTGTTTTAAGCGACATCCAAGTGCCGGAACTCCTCGCTGCCTGCAAAGCCCTAGGACTGATAGGAAGGCTGGTCACCCAACCACTCTGGTCAGTCATCGAAAAGAAGGACATCAACATACTGGACATGAACACCAAGTACAAGCAGCTACTTGACTTCTGCAACACCGTCAACGACAACATGGATGAATTCATGCAAGGGAAATATCTGCCATTTGGGGATGCCACACATGTCACGCATGATCCCATCTACGACTGCCTAATGGAAGAGCATGAGTTTGATTCAACAACAGAAGTCATCCTCAGAGTAATGTTTCCTGCCTTAGCTGTGCTGTGCATGAGGCTGTTCAAGGACCATCTGCATGGAGGAAGCCATGGCAGTCTTGATGTCAACGACCCAGCACTCAGACAGAAATACAAAAGTGTTCCAAAAAGCAGCAAATACGCGGAGAGTATCTTTGGCCTGCTTGACCACCTCATCAAGCAAAAACCGAACATTAGCACACTGGCAGCAGAATCCTACATCATGTTCTCCCAAAACAAGACCATTCAATGGATCAACATGAAAACACAACAAGAACAGACAGAACTCCTCAGAAACGCCAGACAATCCACTCAAGATCTACGAGACAAGTTCAGGCATCGCAAGCAGGAAATCGAAGACAGGAAGCGGGCAGACATCAACAAGAAAATCAACGAAAGGGAGGCAACAGCACACAGAAAAATCCAGATGAAAGAGAAACATACCAATGACATAATAACGTTTGGTCTATGGCAAACAAAAGAAGAGGTGGACAGTCAAGTGGAATCATACATCACCAATGCAGACAAAGTAGAAGCATTAAAATCACAACTCAGATTTCGCAAGGTTGTACTTGAACAGAAAGCACCTACTAAAGACTGCTTTGCATTCACGAAGGTGCAAGATGGAAATCGCGTCCCATTATCTGTGGAGGAATTAACAAATAACACAAAACAACTTCTTGACAGTGCTGCAGAAAGTACAACATAGAATCTTAATATACTTGTCCATCGCCGGGTCAAGCACAAATTCATCAATGCCACCGATGACAGCGAAGAGTGGTACACCGGGAAGATACTATCTCAGGTCAAATACTGCATGAATCGTTTTGTTTGTTGAATTAGTACTGTTGGTCATGTTGTTTATCTAGTGCTTGTTCATTAATATTTTAAGTTCATAATTACCTAATCATGAACTTTCCCTTTTCAGACGAATCAAACTATTAAATGTTTTATTTTGTCTTCGTTTTATTTGTTATGAACATGATATCTGCTATGTGATTTGCATGTTGTTTACACTTTGTTATGAACATGATCAATGTGGTGTAATCTGATTTGCATGTTGTTTACACGTAGTACATGTTACCGTGTTCGGTGCTAGATTGTTGACTAAAACTAAGATTTGTAAAAATAAAAATATTGCATAGTTATGTAATTGCCATATTGCATAATTATAAAATAAACTTTAATATTACTTGTGTCTTACATTTATCTTAAAAAGTAAACTTATTAATAACATATCACATTTTTATTAAGCTGTTCGATTTTTAGATGTATTTTTTTCTGCAAATAAATTACTGTATAAATTATAGTGATATTGAAACAGCACAATGATTAATGTATGTTTCTTTAATATCAGGTGCCAGGTTATCCAGACTGGTACAACATCAAATATGACAATGATGAAGCCATTTCCACATACCGTCTCGAAGAAGATCGAGTAAAGGGAGATCTTCACATCATTGCTTGAGGTATGTATTGGCCTTCTGTATAGATGGTGAAATACTCAAGACAATAAACAGTAATTTTCTTGTGATTTGTGTACAAAATCAGATCCATCAGTGAACGTTCTTAAAACATTAATGAAATTTGGAAGTTTGCAAAACTGTAATTTCCTTAATTTTTCACTTAGCTACATGAAATGAATAGCATTTTACTTCTTATTGTGACCACTATGTGGGGAAATATTTTAGAAAAATTGTTCTTGTGATTTATATGCAAAATCACATCCGCCGGAAAATTGTTGGAAAAAATCAGGAAATCTGAAACTTTACAAAACTGCAGTTTCATTAATATTTCATTTATGTACATGAAACAAGCACCATTGCACTTCTATTAGTGACTATTATCAGGGGAAAATAATATAAACAAAATTATTGTGATTTATATGTAAAATTAGATCTGTCAGAAAACCGTCAGAAAATTTCATGAAATTCGAAACTTTACCAAGCTGTAGTTTTTTTTATATTTCACTTAGATACATGAAACAACTACCATTGTACTTCTTATAGTGACTACTATCAGGGAAAAATAGAAAAACATTTTTTTTTACGAAACAAAATTTTGCTCCGACCACCCTAACTAAAGCATTGAGCCTGACTGAGGTATCAAAGTTAGGCAAAACTCAAGTTATAATGGTGAAATCGAGGTAGGTCCAGATTCTACACAAGTTCCGCGACTAGTTGTGTCCACTGTCCACACAAAACTTATCTGATTACGTCAGTATGTTGTTATAAACTTTTGCAGCACACGTTTCTTCATGGCTGGTAGTGATGCCATTTCGATCTCCGCCATCATTTCGTGCCGCGTGACTTCTTTTTGTTTGAGCGCAGAAATGTGAATTTATCGTAATGCTGTTTCCTACTGGTCAGATTACGACCAGAAGCACCGAATGAAAAACCATGTCACAACAAGCAGCGTATATATGCTGCCACCTGTTGAATATAGTGGAAGCTAAATTTGAGGAGCACCGAAGTGATTGACGATCACTGTGTTAAAGAAAGAATCCGTTATATTTTCATCCCTCGCCATAATACCGTAATTTGAGGTGTGTTTCTGGAATGATTCCGGACAATCCGGAATGGTAGGCTGGTCTGAATCATAGGAAGTCTTACAAATGCACATGGTCTGAGCTACTTCCTATTGTAGATATCAAAGCTCAGGCAGCTGACATTTTCTCAATTCGTTCCACTAATATCTTTGACCAAAGTGACCATCCGATATCATCATTATCATAAATGTGCTAGACTTGTATATTTCACAACTGAGCCATCATGGGAGACAAGAAAAGGTTTGGGAAGAGTAAAAAAAGTCATTGGTCATGCTGCTCAGCTGATAACAAAGCAAGATGGCGGCCCTCATGAAAATGACACTCCAGAATTTCATACGAACATTTCTGCTTCTGCAAGCAAAATTCAGGGAACTATTGATCCCAAGGATATTGTGAATGACTCAGACTTTGTAACTGAAGGTTTTATCCTGATCGATGTGAGCAGTTTGGTTGCTTTTTTATCCTCCCATATTACATGTGCAGAATGTACTGGGCCTATGCATTGTGCACTGGATCTGAGCAGTAGCATGGGCTTTGCCCATGGTGTTGTGGGCAAGTGTCCTGCATGTGAAAGTCAAGTGGCACTATTTACTACATCAGGAAAATGTGCCATATCTGGTGTCATAAAGGGAACGAATCCTCCCTATGAGGTGAATATGAGGATGGTGTCGTATGTGCGTGCCTTGGGCAAGGGACATGGAGCTGTTGACGTCATCATCCTGCCATCAGCCCTTAGTTGAAAAGGGCCACATCAAACTCATACATGCATGTATGTATAATTACATTCATAAGACACCCCGCATAAGCCACCTACTCAACACGATAGATTGATTGGACGGCAGTAAATAAGCCGCAGGAAACACATGTCGTAATTGAGCCTGCGTTAAAGAATTAATCATATGTGACAGACACACATAGCGATGTGTCATAGCTAAGTAATCGTACCCAATTCACTTTATTGTAATCTACATTAGTAGACGTTATCTTATTCAGGGTACCGAATCATAAGCATAGTTGTTATATGTTGAAGGGATCGCATTTTATTCTCTTCACTCATTGCAATCTGCAAGGGATCGCAAAACGGCACTATTACGTCGTTATGTACTTCTATACAGCGACCTTACAAGTTGTAGTGTAAGCAATTTTCACAAAGGCCACACACTCTTGTATTCTTATAGAATTAGTTGCTTGACAAGTGGTTTCTCCCCAGAAAACCCGCAGACATATATATTAATTTTACCTTGCAACGTGCTGTGTAATGACATATTCATTTAATTCACTATTAGATTCTGTAAGAATCTCGGCAAAGAGAGGTTCAGCATTTGACGAGTGGTCAGCATTCTGTTATAAATGGATGCTTACAATGTGTATATTACTTGCTAGCTCCTGTAAGAATCTCTGTATCATCCTGCCATCGGTTCTTAGTCAAAAAGGGCCACATCAAACTCATACATGCAATCATAAAATATACATCATAGCATAAAGCATATCATTAATTCCGCGTAAAATATATATCTATATGTATAATTACATTCATACGACACCCCGCACAACCCACCTACTCAACACGAAGGCAGTAAATATGCCGCAGAAAACACGTCGTAATTGAGCCTGCGTTAAAGAAACTTTCTGTTTGTCGAGGTAAATGACAGGCGACATAGTGGTCAGAGAAAGCACCATTTAAATGAAACTTATAAGACGTGACTTAGCATCCCCTTATAAGACACACGACATGACTAAGTGTCGTCTTCTGTTATAAAAGAAGTGATAAGGTGTGCTTTTCTAAGAAAGAGGACATGACTCGAAATCCTCCCATCACGATAAATGACATTCCTCTCTGGCAGACAGCCATTCACCTCGGTGTCCTTCTTCAGAGAAAGCACCATTTAAATGACACTGACAAGACGTGACTTAGTGTCCCCTTATCAGAATTAAGACGTGACTAGGTGTCCTCTTCTCTTATAAGGAATAAGAAGTGACTAGGTGTCATCTTGTAAACAATACGACATGACTCGGTGTCCTCGTATGCGACAGACACACACAGCGATGTGTCATAGCTATGTAATCGTACCAAATTCACTTGACTGTAATCTACATTAGCAGACGTTATCTTATTCAGAGTACCGAATCATAAACATAGTTGTTATATACTGGAAGGGATTGTATTTTATTCTCTTCACTCATCGCAATCCGCAAGGGATTGCAAAATGGCATTATTATGCCGTAATGTACTTCTATACAGCGACCTTACAAGTTGTAGTGTAAGTATTTTTCACAAAGGCCACACACACTTGTATTCTTATAGAATTAGTTGCTTGACAAGTGGTTTCTCCCCAGAAAACCCGCAGACATACAGGGTGTCTAAAAAAAACCACCCTGATAACAAATTGTTGCCCTGGCCATAATTTTCATCTGATTGTATTTTGCTTTTCAGCGTATGTAGAGCAAAGATGGGAATTTCTGCACTGAAGATTTGGTAGCCATCTGACAATTATGACACTGACTATTGAAAAAAAAACTAAAATCGTAGAATTCTACCTAGAGACGAAATCGTGGGTCGGAGTGAAGCATTTCACTGTCAAGACTTCGCCTGACCCTAAAACTTTGAGAGAAGTGGTTAGGAAATTTCGGACAGAAGGGACTGTTCATAATCTGAACAAGAAAAGGTCGGGAAGACCAAAAACAGTACGGACAGTTGAAAATGTGGATGCCGTTCGTCAGTCAGTGACACAGAGCCCAAAAAAGTCATTACGCAGAAGATCTCAAGAACTTGGACTAACCCGTGCAACAACACACAGAATTTTGAGACAAGATCTCAATTGTTTTCCCTATAAGATCCATATTAAACACAAACTTACTGACACTGATAAAGTGGCTAGAGTGGCAATGTGCAACTGGTTCAATGAAAAAATGAAAAGGGATCAGGACTGGATAAAAAATGTGTGGTTTACTTATGAGGCTCATTTTCATCTGGCTGGCCAAGTTAATTCTCGAAATAATGTGTACTGGGGCACCCAACCACCACGTGAAGTTGTCGAGAGACAATTGCACAGTGCCAAAGTGACAGTCTGGTGTGCGCTAAGCAGCCAAGGGATAATAGACCCTTACTTTTTTGAGGATGAAGATGGCCATACCGTCACCATTAACCAGCAGCGATACCGAGTGATTGTTCGCAGATTTTGTTCCTTTCTGGAACATCGCCAAGGTGTTCCATTCCAAACCCAGTGGTTTATGCAAGATCGGGCTACACCCCATACAGCTAATCAAACACTAGAAATGCTTAGAGACATGTTTGATGATCGTGTAATCTCTAGAAGAACTGAGAATCCATGGGCACCTCATTCTCCAGATCTCACTCCGCTGGATTTTTTCCTGTGGGGATATGCCAAGGACAATGTGTTCAAGGTTCACCCAAACAGTTTACAGGAGTTAAAGGAAGCAATTACTGATTTTGTAGGGGCAATCCCCCAAGAAATGTGTGAGCGGGTAATAGAGAACTTTGCAGTGAGAGTAAATGTATGCCTGAACAGAAATGGTGCTCATATCGAACACATCATTTAGACACTATATGCGAAAATGATTATTTTACATTTTTTACTGCTGTATTAGAATGAATCATATAATCAAAACCAGTTTTTTTTTAAATAAAATTCCCATCTGTGTTTATTAAGATGCTGTATCTCAGAATTTGATATTTCAAAATGCCAATGTGTGGTAAGCAATCAAAATCAGGGTGTCTTTTTAGACACCCTGTATATATTAATTTTACCTTGCAACGTGCTACGTAATGACATATTCATTTAATTCACTATTAGATTCTGTAAGAATCTCGGCAGAGGTTCAGCATTTGACGAGTGGTCAGCACTCTCCAGAGAACCCATAGAGTTGCTAGCTCCTGTAAGAATCTCTGCAAAGAGAGATTCAAGATTGGTTTCTTTTAATTTACTGTTTTAATTGTCCGCAGTCTGTTATAAATGCAGGATTACGATGGTATAATAAAATTCAAATTCTAGCTTCTGTAAGAATCTCTGCAAAGAGAGATCCAGAATTGCATAATTCAGTGGTTTCTTGTAACGTAGTGTTTAGATGAAGCGTGGTATTCAATTCTTGGTGGCGGGCATGTATAGAAACCACCTGGATCTCGGTTTGGTAGAAATAATTAGCCATTTCTAAGAGCGGTCGAAGGTTATACATTCAGAACGGAATGCACTGGATAATTTTAAAATATAAAAATTGTATAGAAAGGTATGTCGGACTCGACGCAACCTAGGGGAGGGGCATAGTATCATTAATGCAACCTGTATAACTGAAAAAGGTAGAAATTGTATAAAAAGGTATTAAGGTCGAACTGGGGCTTGGTAAAAATAATCTGCCCTGTCTCTACAAGTGATCAAGTGTCATTTATTTTGCTTTGTGGAAGTCGCAATTGAAACAAAGGAATTCAATAGAGGGTATACTATAATTCACATTCGGTAGGTTGAAAGAAAACGCTCATCCTGCCAGATTGACAGGCAGAAGGTGGTTAGGTTACACTGACGTCTTTGTAGAGACAGAAGCCTTACTGATTGAAGTACGCATGTGCAGTGGTCTACGGATGCATCAACATGCATGCGTGAAAGAAGTTTGCCAGGTACTAAAGAAGGGCTTTAAAACAGGTTGATTTGAGAGACTAGAGAGAGGGGGCGGCGAAACTCATCATAGGGACGGTCGAAGATGTCTCTGGCATTACTTTAGAATCGAAATTACAACTTTAATATTACTGGCTGACTTTTTTTAGCGTGAATGTAGTACGGCCAGATCCAGAGTCTTGATTTAACTTAGTTGAGGAGTCAAAGCAGTACTTACTTTGTATTGACGACGTATACATGAAGTGTTCAATACTATCCGTGAATAAATTCGACGTGACAGTGGAATCAAGCGTTTCTACTTACCGACTACTCATACAAACACCTAGAATCTGGGGTGTAATTTAAGTCCGATTCTGGCAAGCGTGAACCCAACTTACACAACAGACATACACTCCTGTGAGGTCGGACCCCAAAACGCACGCAGCCCTGAAGGGGTCCACACTTTACACTGGCAAGATGCACCTTCAAATCTTCTACACACGAATAGGACACAACATCTACGCACGGATCGAAAAAGGGAACTGCCTAAGAATGCGGCTACATGGTCATCCCTCGTACTATTAGTACAATGTGACTTTGTTTTCGATGTAGCAACAACAGCCACAATGCTGTCGAGTGAACCAACGTTATGAACAGTCGATCTCCCCCGAACAGAACATAGCTATGAAATTTAGAACATTTGCATGCTTCGACCTGTTCGTTTGAACGTTTCCCATGAACTATCTGTGTTTGGACCAATTTTAAATCTTCAAGATGGATCAACAGCAATTTAAAAATTCCACCTTGGGCTTGGCTCAACAAGATGTAAATCGATGCGAAGCATTAAGTACCCGTGAACAAATTCGTGATCTCATCAGACAGACACAGGTGTGCAATGGTTCTTCCACGATAGCAGTACGAACAATGATTCAGAAAATCACCTTTGCCTTTAATCAAGTTGGCCCGCCTTCCATCATCGAAATAGCATCCAAAACTGTATCTGACCCGTTTCATTTCGAATTGGAACGGTTTATCGAAACACAGATGGTAGCGAATCAAGCAGCAGTCGTATGGGATGATTTGCGTGACCATTTAGCAGCACAGTTTCTGAACATTGATGAAAGTGCAAGTCTTAAAGACGAACTTTATCAATTAGCGCGGAAAACATTCGAACCGACTCAACAATATGTTCGATGGTTTCATGAAGTGGCAGATATGGCTTACTCCATCAACCAACGTAACATAGACCAGGACAGGTAACTGGTAAAAACATTCATGGAGCCTTTCGTCAGACGAGATAGTAGCTAAGCTAATTAAAGGTGACCCGGCCACACTGGAAGAAGCCGTAACTTTAGTTACACGTGCATGTTCCCGCCAAGATGCGTACTCTCGTTTGGGAAGACCGACACGTCAGGAATCACCCATGCAAATTGGAACAACCAATCCTGAATAGCAACCGGAGATGCTGTGCATGTTAGAAGCATTAACGACACCCATGCAACGTTTGGCCACGAAAGTAGCCAAAATCGAGGTGCGAGGCAGCCACTCGACCACCGACAGACCAGCGACGGCGTGCCCAGGTAACGTGAGACACCTGACCAAAGATTACAGCACGACCTTCTGGTGACCCACGTCCACCCAGCGATTGACGTCCGGCCTATGATCAGCAAACCGGTCATCCTTTCTGTTTGGACCGCAACAACGATGCCCGATAGAGTGTTACGACTGCCGACGACGCGGGCACATCGCAGCAGAGTGTCCGCAACGCTCCGGCAAATATCAGGCAAGCAACAGGGAAATGGCCCCACATCTTGGAGGTAAACGACCAAGCAGGTAAACAACGCCCCACTGTTAATTTGGTAATATCAGGTATTTTGGTAACGGCCTTGGTCGATACTGAGGCAACTTGTACTCTTCTGAGACGTAACGTTTTCAAGTTGGTCGTTAACATGACACATAGTAGCAATGTGTTACATAAGTCAGTTTCGTTAAAAAGATTAGGTGGAGTATCTCTCCAAGTGGATGGTAAAACTCAAATTACAGTGGCTGGTGTGAAATCTCCACTTGATGTAGTAATTTGTCGTAACATTCCACATCAAGTGATACTAGGGAATAATTCCTTGCGGGATGTTAACGGAGTAATTGATTTGAAATCAAATGTACTTAGATGGTATCACGGTAATTGGCCATTACAACACAAAACTCTGGGTTACGATAGTGTAGGACCTATTTCTCCAGAGACTAGAAGTACTAGTATCGATCAGTTAATACAGCGTAATGCAGACGTATCTGCAGCGAAAGGAGAAAGGAATGGTTGTTGCAGTACGGGTAAATTACACATCAAAACGACAGGACCACTTAATCGCAGAAATGTTGGCAGACATCATTCGTCCCAGTAATTCGTCCTACGTCAGTCCCGTATTGTTAGATTCCAAGAAAGAGGGTTAAACGATTTTGCATAGATTATCGCGAGCTTAATGCTGTAAAAGAATCATCCCCTTTTCCTCTTCCGATAATCCAAGATATCTTCAATTTGGTTGGCAGCAGTGCCATTTATTTGACTCTAAGTCTCAGAGCTGGTTATCACCAGATGTGAGTGGCTGCAGCCGACATTCACAAAACAACTTTTAGATGTCATGCGGGTCACTACGAATTCACTAAAGTTTCATTTGGACTGAAGACGGCTCCAAATTTATTTCAACAAGAAATTAATAAGATCTTGACTGACTTGATTGGTGTATGTGTTTTTGTGTTTATAGATGAAATTTTGGTGTTTAGCAAGAATTAAAAGGATCACTTGCGACACCTTCAACTGGTTTTCGATAGACTCAGGAAGGTGGGCTTGAAACTGAAACCCACAAAGTGTGCAAATGGTCTCCCTCAAGTGAAATTACTAGGATATGTTCTTAATAATGAAGGTAGTCTGACAGACCCGGAGAAAGTGAAAGCTATATCAGACTTACTGACGCCCACTACAATCAAAGACGTACGTTCTTTGCTTGGTATGACGAATTACTATCGAACATGCTTACCAAACTATGCCAAAATTACTGAACCGCTCATTCAGTTGACGCGCAAACACAACACAATTTAAATGGAGTGATGAATGACAGGCCGCCTTTGACGAACTCAAACGCCTCTTCGTCACATGTGATGGCAACCCCTGATTTGAAGCGAGGTTACAAACTGTATACTGATGCTTGTTATGCAGTAGGCGGTATCTTAGTGCAGGAATCCTCCGATGGGATTGAGAGAGTGATTCACCACCGCAGTGGAAGTGGGCCACCATTGAAAAGGAAGAATATGCTGTAGTGTATTGTCTGAAAAAATTAAGAACTTACATTTTTTGAGTCAGTATTAACATCTATACCGACCACAAACCCATTCTCAGTTTATTCTCCAAATCAATGGCCAATACAAAGATTCAGAGATGGGGGTCTATCTCGCACAATATGGTGCGTAAATCCATTACATTTCCAGAAAAACAAAACATTCACGCAGATATTTTATCCCGCATACAATCCACTGAAGGACCACTGCTTGCTGTTGTTGACACAGGTGAAGACTGACTTAGAGTCTGTGCAGGATCGAAACCTTACCTTGGATTCATGCAGGGGTAGATTTACAAGAAATCGCACAACACTCTGAGTTCCATGATTTATGGACTCTAGTTAAATTGGATAAGGATGAGTTACAAAATTACCAATGGTGTCTTGTACAGTCTAGCGCCTCCACACACACAGGCACCTATCTATCCATGACTAGTATTACCTATGGCTTATCGCAAACCGGTCATCGATCGCACGCATAAAGAACTAGGTCATCTGGCATGATGGAAATGTGTACAACGCATAACCGAGCTGTATGTATGGAAAGGTTTGCCACGTGTTTTGCAAATTGGGATCGAACACCGGACGACGACTCCTCAATTCTTAATGACGGGTCGGCGTATCCGATTGTCGTTAGAGAAAAGAGTAAGTGCTAGGAATACCCACCAGTTTGGTAATAGGCTAGATGATTTGGCAGCAACACTTCAGATAGAATTAAATATACAAATTACCGACATTGAGGATACAATGTTCCTCGACGAATCTGTTGTGCGCCGGACCAGATGTGGAGTGCTGGAAATTGTCGGCGATTTTAGTAAATCACTATTTGGAACGGCGACTGACGACGATGTAATTGAATGCCGACGACAAATCAAACTGTTACAGACAAAGGACAGACGTATGGTTGATGCAGTGAGCCAAATGTTGTCTGTTCTAAATCAAACTCACGATGAGATAGTACAAAATCGTAAACATATAAATTCTTTACAGAAATATGTTGAATAGGTAGCGGACAAGGTCCGTCACATGGCAAATCTTTGGCAACAGCAAAACAAGTTGTTACAAATTGTAAATGCCAAATTACGAGTAGAACAAGTGTTAAATACTAGGGGAGCTGCTCATGATAACTGGTTATGGTAAATTGCCAGGTTTCATAGACAAAAAGCAACACTGAAATTAGGGTTCCTAACGGAAGAACTCTTCAGCAAACGCGAATTAACTCATATATTAACTTTTGCAAAATCAGCCGGTTTTTATGTACGTGATTTGCAATGGTACTATGTGGATTTTGTCCATATTACGTACAGAACATAAAACTTCCTTTGACAGATAACATTCCTTACAACCGCTACCATATCTCATGGCCAATCCCACATAACTCTGAAAATGTCATGCCCAAATCCAAGTAACCGTAGATATCGCAATACATACATTAAAGGATAGTGTTCAAACCTACCGCTTGTCAGGGGAATCGTCTTATGATTTTGTAGAGCTGGGGCAGCTTACGATAGAACTTGTTTTATGTGCCCACGAGGTATACTGACAGGCGAGCCACATCTACGTAAGATTGGTCGTGTGACCATCTCTAAAGCTCTCAACGATGAAACACAAATCATTGAACTAATGCCTGGCACCTTTATCATTCTATCTGTTGGGAGACACTTTCCTTGTTTTGTTCAGGCGATCCAGAGCGGTGCATCCACCTGATCAACGGTGCTTCTGCTTTGCGCTTGAACAAAGATTGTCACATTACAGCAAAGGGATGGATAATTTCCAGCATAGCTCAGTTCAGTCCGACGGTAATGGACGATTTTTCAGTAATTACTGTACCCCCCATGGCACTTCTTACACTCATTCCTGATGACATAATAATGAAACATTTATCCAGCCCAGTATGGGAAGATTTAGGTGAAATTAACAGTATACAATTAGACGCTTTACCATCTAATGATAATGACTTCATTGCATGGGGATCTTATTCCGGTCACGTTTCGTGGATTGTAGCTCTCATTGTAATAACACTTACAGCCATGTTGATTTACATTATAATCTTGTTGTATCTAAATAAATTGAGGTTGCCCGTGTGCACCCACATGCGGCCTGTCCTCTAGTCCAGACGTGGTGGAGGATCCCGGTATTTCTGAACAGGACCCCGGAGTGGAGTCCGTGTTATATGATGCCGCTACAGTTACGATTTCCTTGCCAGCAGCCTGGCAACCAGACGATGCAACTGCTCCACATACCGATAAATACCTCAAATTACAGCATTCTAAGTAAACATAACTTAAAACCCATATAACAACCTTCACAATCCACCCTTATTTTCTTTCCCGTTCCTTTCAAATTATGGAACTCCATGGACCTGACAATCCGTGTAAAGGTAATTGACAACCTTTCCGTGAGGACGTCATCATCCTGCCATTGGTCCTTAGTTCAAAAGGGCCACATCAAACTCATACATGCAATCATAAAATATACATCATAGCATAAAGCATAGCATTAATTCCGCGAAAAATATATATCTATATGTATAATTACATTCATACGACACCCCGCATAAGCCACCTACTCAACACGACAGACTGATTGGAAGGCAGTAAATATGCCGCAGAAAACACGTCGTAATTGAGTCTGCGTTAAAGAAACTTTCTGTTTGTCGAGGTAGATGGCAGGCGACATAGTGGTCAGAGAAAGCACCATTTAAATGAAACTGATGCGACGAGACTTAGCATCCCCTTATAAGACACACAACGTGTCTAAGTGTTGTCTTCTGTTATAAAAGAAGTGATAAGGTGTGCTCTTCTAAGGAAGAGGACATGACTCGAAATCCTCGCATCACGCTAAATGACATTTCTCTCTGGCAGACACCCGTTCACCTCAAGACGTGATTTAGTGTCCCCTTATCAGAATTAAGACGTGACTAGGTGTCCTCTTCTCTTATAATGAATAAGAAATGACTAGGTGTCCTCTTGTAAACAATACGACATGACTCGGTGTCCTCGTATGCGACAGACACACATAGCGATGTGTCATAGCTATGTAATCGTACCAAATTCACTTGACTGTAATCTACATTAGCAGACGTTATCTTATTCAGAGTACCGAATCATAAACATAGTTGTTATATACTGGAAGGGATTGTATTTTATTCTCTTCACTCATCGTAATCCGCAAGGGATTGCAAAACGGCACTATTATGCCGTAATGTATTTCTATACAGCGACCTTACAAGTTGTAGTGTAAGCATTTTTCACAAAGGCCACACACTCTTGTATTCTTATAGAATTAGTTGCTTGACAAGTGGTTTCTCCCCAGAAAACCCGCAGACATATATATTAATTTTACTTTGCAACGTACTACGTAATTACATATTCATTTAACTCACTATTAGATTCTGTAAGAATCTCGGCAGAAGTTCAGCATTTGACGAGTGGTCAGCACTCTCCAGAAAACCCATAGAGTTGCTAGCTCCTGTAAGAATCTCTGCAAAGAGAGATTCAAGATTGGTTTCTTTTAATTTACTGTTTTAATTGTCCGCAGTCTGTTATAAATGCAGGATTACGATGGTATAATAAAATTCAAATTCTAGCTTCTGTAAGAATCTCTGCAAAGAGAGATCCAGAATTGCATAATTCAGTGGTTTCTTGTAACGTAGTGTCTAGTTGAAGACGTGGTATTCAATTCTTGGTGGCGGGCATGTATAGAAACCACTTGGATCTCGGTTTGGTAGAAATAATTAGCCATTTCTAAGAGCGGTCGAAGGTTATACATTCAGAACGGAATGCACTGGATAATTTTAAAATATAAAAATTGTATAGAAAGGTATGTCGGACTCGACGCAACCTAGGGGAGGGGCATAGTATCATTAATGCAGCCTGTATAACTGAAAAAGGTAGAAATTGTATAAAAAGGTATTAAGGTCGAACTGGGGCTTGGTAAAAATAATCTGCCCCGTCTCTACAAGTGATCAAGTGTAATTTATTTTGCTTTGTGGAAGTCGCAATTGAAACAAAGGAATTCAATAGAGGGTACACTATAATTCACATTCGGTAGGTTGAAAGAAAACGCTCATCCTGCCAGATTGACAGGCAGAAGGTGGTTAGGTTACACTGACGTCTTTGTAGAGACAGAAGCCTTACTGATTGAAGTACGCATGTGCAGTGGTCTACGGATGCATCAACATGCATGCGTGAAAGAGGTTTGCCAGGTACTAAAGAAGGGCTTTAAAACAGGTTGATTTGAGAGACTAGAGAGAGGGGGCGGCGAAACTCATCATAGGGACGGTCGAAGATGTCTCTGGCAATACTTTATAATCGAAATTACAACTTTAATATTACTGGCTGACTTTTTTTAGCGTGAATGTAGTACGGCCAGATCCAGAGTCTTGATTTAACTTAGTTGAGGAGTCAAAGCAGTACTTACTTTGTATTGACGACGTATACATGAAGTGTTCAATACTATCCGTGAATAAATTCGACGTGACAGTGGAATCAAGCGTTTCTACTTACCGACTACTCATACAAACACCTAGAATCTGGGGTGTAATTTAAGTCCGATTCTGGCAAGCGTGAACCCAACTTACACAACAGACATACACTCCTGTGAGGTCGGACCCCAAAACGCACGCAGCTCTGAAGGGGTCCACACTTTACACTGGCAAGATGCACCTTCAAATCTTCTACACACGAATAGGACACAACATCTACGCACGGATCGAAAAAGGGAACTGCCTAAGAATGCCGCTACATGGTCATCCCTCGTACTATTAATACAATGTGACTTTGTTTTCAATGTAGCAACAACAGGCACAATGCTGTCGAGTGAACCAACGTCATGAACAGTCGATCTCCCCCGAACAGAACATTGCTATGAAATTTAGAACATTTGCATGCTTCGACCTGTTCGTTTGAACGTTTCCCATGAACTATCTGTGTTTGGACCAATTTTAAATCTTCAAGATGGATCAACAGATATTTAAAAATTCCACCTTGGGCTTGGCTCAACAAGATGTAAATCGATGCGAAGCATTAAGTACCCGTGAACAAATTCGTGATTTCATCAGACAGACACAGGTGTGCAATGGTTCTTCCACGATAGCAGTACGAACAATGATTCAGAAAATCACCTTTGCCTTTAATCAAGTTGGCCCGCCTTCCATCATCGAAATAGCATCCAAAACTGTATCTGACCCGTTTCATTTCGAATTGGAACGGTTAATCGAAACACAGATGGTAGCGAATCAAGCAGCAGTCGTATGGGATGATTTGCGTGACCATTTAGCAGCACAGTTTCTGAACATTGATGAAAGTGCAAGTCTTAAAGACGAACTTTATCAATTAGCGCGGAAAACATTCGAACCGACTCAACAATATGTTCGATGGTTTCATAAAATGGCAGATATGGCTTACTCCATCAACCAACGTAACATAGACCAGGACAGGTAACTGGTAAAAACATTCATGGAGCCTTTCGTCAGATGAGATAGTAGCTAAGCTAATTAAAGGTGACCCGGCCACACTGGAAGAAGCCGTAACTTTAGTTACACGTGCATGTTCCCGCCAAAATGCGTACTTTCGTTTGGGAAGACCGACACGTCAGGAATCACCCATGCAAATTGGAACAACCGATCCTGAATAGCAACCGGAGATGCTGTGCATGTTAGAAGCATTAACGACAACCATGCAACGTTTGGCCACGAAAGTAGCCAAAATCGAGGTGCGAGGCAGCCACTCGACCACCGACAGACCAACGACGACGTGCCCAGGTAACATGAGACACCTGACCAAAGATTACAGCACGACCTTCTGGTGACCCACGTCCACCCAGCGATTGACATCCGGCCTATGATCAGCAAACCGGTCATCCTTTCTGTTTGGACCGCAACATCGATGCCCGATAGAGTGTTACGACTGCTGACGACGCGGGCATATCGCCGCAGAGTGTCCGCAACGCTCCGGCAAATATCCGGCAAGCAACAGGGAAATGGCCCCACATCTTGGAGGTAAACGACCAAGCAGGTAAACAACGCCCCACTGTTAATTTGGTAATATCAGGTATTTTGGTAACGGCCTTGGTCGATACTGAGGCAACTTGTACTCTTCTGAGACGTAACGTTTTCAAGTTGGTCGTTAACATGACACATAGTAGCAATGTGTTACATAAGTCAGTTTCGTTAAAAAGATTAGGTGGAGTATCTCTCCAAGTGGATGGTAAAACTCAAATTACAGTGGCTGGTGTGAAATCTCCACTTGATGTAGTAATTTGTCGTAACATTCCACATCAAGTGATACTAGGGAATAATTCCTTGCGGGATGTTAACGGAGTAATTGATTTGAAATCAAATGTACTTAGATGGTATCACGGTAATTGGCCATTACAACACAAAACTCTGGGTTACGATAGTGTAGGACCTATTTCTCCAGAGACTAGAAGTACTAGTATCGATCAGTTAATACAGCGTAATGCAGACGTATCTGCAGCGAAAGGAGAAAGGAATGGTTGTTGCAGTACGGGTAAATTACACATCAAAACGACAGGACCACTTAATCGCAGAAATGTTGGCAGACATCATTCGTCCCAGTAATTCGTCCTACGTCAGTCCCGTATTGTTAGATTCCAAGAAAGAGGGTTAAACGATTTTGCATAGATTATCGCGAGCTTAATGCTGTAAAAGAATCATCCCCTTTTCCTCTTCCGATAATCCAAGATATCTTCGATTTGGTTGGCAGCAGTGCCATTTATTTGACTCTAAGTCTCAGAGCTGGTTATCACCAGATGTGAGTGGCTGCAGCCGACATTCACAAAACAACTTTTAGATGTCATGCGGGTCACTACGAATTCACTAGTTTCATTTGGACTGAAGACGGCTCCAAATTTATTTCAACAAGAAATTAATAATATCTTGACTGACTTGATTGGTGTATGTGTTTTTGTGTTTATAGATGAAATTTTGGTGTTTAGCAAGAATTAAAAGGATCACTTGCGACACCTTCAACTGGTTTTCGATAGACTCAGGAAGGTGGGCTTGAAACTGAAACCCACAAAGTGTGCAAATGGTCTCCCTCAAGTGAAATTACTAGGATATGTTCTTAATAATGAAGGTAGTCTGACAGACCCGGAGAAAGTGAAAGCTATATCAGACTTACTGACGCCCACTACAATCAAAGACGTACGTTCTTTGCTTGGTATGACGAATTACTATCGAACATGCTTACCAAACTATGCCAAAATTACTGAACCGCTCATTCAGTTGACGCGCAAACACAACACAATTTAAATGGAGTGATGAATGACAGGCCGCCTTTGACGAACTCAAACGCCTCTTCGTCACATGTGATGGCAACCCCTGATTTGAAGCGAGGTTACAAACTGTATACTGATGCTTGTTATGCAGTAGGCGGTATCTTAGTGCAGGAATCCTCCGATGGGCTTGAGAGAGTGATTCACCACCGCAGTGGAAGTGGGCCACATTCAAAAGGAAGAATATGCTGTAGTGTATTGTCTGAAAAAATTAAGAACTTACATTTTTTGAGTCAGTATTAACATCTATACCGACCACAAACCCATTCTCAGTTTATTCTCCAAATCAATGGCCAATACAAAGATTCAGAGATGGGGGTCTATCTCGCACAGTATGGTGCGTAAATCCATTACATTTCCGGAAAAACGAAACATTCACGCGGATATTTTATCCCGCATACAATCCACTGAAGGACCACTGCTTGCTGTTGTTGACACAGGTGAAGACTGACTTAGAGTCTGTGCAGGATCGAAACCTTACCTTGGATTCATGCAGGGGTAGATTTACAAGAAATCGCACAACACTCTGAGTTCCGTGATTTATGGACTCTAGTTAAATTGGATAAGGATGAGTTACGAAATTACCAATGGTGTCTTGTACAGTCTAGCGCCTCCACACACACAGGCACCTATCTATCCATGACTAGTATTACCTATGGCTTATCGCAAACCGGTCATCGATCGCACGCATAAAGAACTAGGTCATCTGGCATGATGGAAATGTGTACAACGCATAACCGAGCTGTATGTATGGAAAGGTTTGCCACGTGTTTTGCAAATTGGGATCGAACACCGGACGACGACTCCTCAATTCTTAATGACGGGTCGGCGTATCCGATTGTCGTTAGAGAAAAGAGTAAGTGCTAGGAATACCCACCAGTTTGGTAATAGGCTAGATGATTTGGCAGCAACACTTCAGATAGAATTAAATATACGAATTACCGACATTGAGGATACAATGTTCCTCGACGAATCTGTTGTGCGCCGGACCAGATGTGGAGTGCTGGAAATTGTCGGCGATTTGAGTAAATCACTATTTGGAACGGCGACTGACGACGATGTAATTGAATGCCGACGACAAATCAAACTGTTACAGACAAAGGACAGACGTATGGTTGATGCAGTGAGCCAAATGTTGTCTGTTCTAAATCAAACTCACGATGAGATAGTACAAAATCGTAAACATATAAATTCTTTACAGAAATATGTTGAATAGGTAGCGGACAAGGTCCGTCACATGGCAAATCTTCGGCAACAACAAAACAAGTTGTTACAAATTGTAAATGCCAAATTACGAGTAGAACAAGTGTTAAATACTAGGGGAGCTGCTCATGATAACTGGTTACGGTAAATTGCCAGGTTTCATAGACAAAAAGCAACACTGAAATTAGGGTTCCTAACGGAAGAACTCTTCAGCAAACGCGAATTAACTCATATATTAACTTCTACAAAATCAGCCGGTTTTTATGTACCTGATTTGCAATGGTACTATGTGGATTTCGTCCATATTACGTACAGAACATCAAACTTCCTTTGACAGATAACATTCCTTACAACCGCTACCATATCTCATGGCCAATCCCACATAATTATGAAAATGTCATGCCCAAATCCAAGTAACCGTAGATATCGCAATACATACATTAACGGGTAGTGTTCAAACCTACCGCTTGTCAGAGGAATCGTCTTATGATTTTGTAGAGCTGGGGCAGCTTACGATAGAACTTGTTTTAAGTGCCCACGAGGTATACTGACAGGCGAGCCACATCTACGTAAGATTGGTCGTGTGACCATCTCTAAAGCTCTCAACGATGAAACACAAATCATTGAACTAATGCCTGGCACCTTTATCATTCTATCTGTTGGGAGACACTTTCCTTGTTTTGTTCAGGCGATCCAGAGCGGTGCATCCACCTGATCAACGGTGCTTCTGCTTTGCGCTTGAACAAAGATTGTCACATTACAGCAAAGGGATGGATAATTTCCAGCATAGCTCAGTTCAGTCCGACGGTAATGGACGATTTTTCAGTAATTACTGTACCCCCCATGGCACTTCTTACACTCATTCCTGATGACATAATAATGAAACATTTATCCAACCCAGTATGGGAAGATTTAGGTGAAATTAACAGTATACAATTAGACACTTTACCATCTAATGATAATGACTTCATTGCATGGGGATCTTATTCCGGTCAATTTTTTCGTGGATTGTAGCTCTCATTGTAATAACACTTACAGCCATGTTGATTTACATTATAATCTTGTTGTATCTAAATAAATTGAGGTTGCCCGTGTGCACCCACATGGGGCCTGTCCTCTAGTCCAGACGTGGTGGAGGATCCCGGTATTTCTGAACAGGACCCCGGAGTGGAGTCCGTGTTATATGATGCCGCAACAGTTACGATTTCCTTGCCAGCAGCCTGGCAACCAGACGATGCAACTGCTCCACATACCGATAAATACCTCAAATTACAGCATTCTAAGTAAACATAACTTAAAACCCATATAACAACCTTCGCAATCCACCCTTATTTTCTTTCCCGTTCCTTTCAAATTATGGGACTCCATGGACCTGACAATCCGTGTAAAGGTAATTGACAACCTTTCCGTGAGGACGTCATCATCCTGCCATTGGTCCTTAGTTCAAAAGGGCCACATCAAACTCATACATGCAATCATAAAATATACATCATAGCATAAAGCATAGCATTAATTCCGCGTAAAATATATATCTATATGTATAATTACATTCATATGACACCCCGCATAAGCCACCTACTCAACACGACAGACTGATTGGAAGGCAGTAAATATGCCGCAGAAAACACGTCATAATTGAGCCTGCGTTAAAGAAACTTTCTGTTTGTCGAGGTAGATGGCAGGCGACATAGTGGTCAGAGAAAGCACCATTTAAATGAAACTAATAAGACGAGACTTAGCATCCCCTTATAAGACACACAACGTGACTAAGTGTTGTCTTCTGTTATAAAAGAAGTGATAAGGTGTGCTCTTCTAAGGAAGAGGACATGACTCGAAATCCTCGCATCACGCTAAATGACATTCCTCTCTGGCAGACACCCGTTCACCTCAACACGTGACTTAGTGTCCCCTTATCAGAATTAAGACGTGACTAGGTGTCCTCTTCTCTTATAAGGAATAAGAAATGACTAGGTGTCCTCTTGTAAACAATACGACATGACTCGGTGTCCTCGTATGCGACAGACACACATAGCGATGTGTCATAGCTATGTAATCGTACCATATTCACTTGACTGTAATCTACATTAGCAGACGTTATCTTATTCAGAGTACCGAATCATAAACATAGTTGTTATTTACTGGAAGGGATTGTATTTTATTCTCTTCACTCATCGCAATCCGTAAGGGATTGCAAAACGGCATTATTATGCCGTAATGTACTTCTATACAGCGACCTTACAAGTTGTAGTGTAAGCATTTTTCACAAAGGCCACACACTCTTGTATTCTTATAGAATTAGTTGCTTGACAAGTGGTTTTTCCCCAGAAAAACCGCAGACATATATTAATTTTATCTTGCAACGTGCTACGTATTGACATATTCATTTAATTCACTATTAGATTCTGTAAGAATCTCGGCAAAGAGGTTCAGCATTTGACGAGTGGTCAACACTCTCCAGAAAACCCATAGAGTTGCTAGCTCCTGTAAGAATCTCTGCAAAGAGAGATTCAAGATTGATTTCTTTTAATTTACTGTTTTAATTGTCTGCAGTCTGTTATAAATGCAGGATTACGATGGTATAATAAATATCAAATTCTAGCTTCTGTAAGAATCTCTGCAAAGAGAGATCCAGAATTGCATAATTCAGTGGTTTCTTGTAACGTAGTGTTTAGTTGAAGACGTGGTATTCAATTCTTGGTAGCGGGCATGTATAGAAAACACCTGGATCTCGGTTTGGTAGAAATAATTAGCCATTTCTAAGAGCGGTCGAAGGTTATACATTCAGAACGGAAAGCACTGGATAATTTTAAAATATATAAATTGTATAGAAAGGTATGTCGGACTCGACGCAACCTAGGGGAGGGGCATAGTATCATTAATGCAACCTGTATAACTGAAAAAGGTAGAAATTGTATAAAAAGGTATTAAGGTCGAACTGGGGCTTGGTAAAAATAATCTGCCCCGTCTCTACAAGTGATCAAGTGTAATTTATTTTGCATTGTGGAAGTCGCAATTGAAACAAAGGAATTCAATAGAGGGTACACTATAATTCACATTCGGTAGGTTGAAAGAAAACGCTCATCCTGCCAGATTGACAGGCAGAAGGTGGTTAGGTTACACTGACGTCTTTGTAGAGACAGAAGCCTTACTGACTGAAGTACGCATGTGCAGTGATCTACGGATGCATCAACATGCATGCGTGAAAGAGGTTTGCCAGGTACTAAAGAAGGGCTTTAAAACAGGTTGATTTGAGAGACTAGAGAGGGGGCGGCGAAACTTATCATAGGGACGGTCGAAGATGTCTCTGGCATTACTTTAGAATCGAAATTACAACTTTAATATTACCGGCCGACTTTTTTTTAGCGTGAATGTAGTACGGCCAGATCCAGAGTCTTGATTTAACTTAGTTGAGGAGTCAAAGCTGTACTTACTTTGTATTGACGACGTATACATGAAGTGTTCAATACTATCCGTGAATAAAGTCGACGTGACAGTGGAATCAAGCGTTTCTACTTATCGACTACTCATACAAACACCTAGAATCTGGGGTGTAATTTAAGTCCGATTCTGGCAAGCGTGAAACCAACTTACACAACAGACATACACTCCTGTGAGGTCGGACCCCAAAACGCACGCAGCCCTGAAGGGGTCCACACTTTACACTGGCAAGATGCACCTTCAAATCTTCTACACACGAATAGGACACAACATCTACACACGGATCGAAAAAGGGAACTGCCTAAGAATGCCGCTACATGGTCATCCCTCGTACTATTAATACAATGTGACTTTGTTTTCAATGTAGCAACAACAAGCACAATGCTGTCGAGTGAACCAACGTCATGAACAGTCGATCTCCCCCGAACAGAACATTGCTATGAAATTTAGAACATTTGCATGCTTCGACCTGTTCGTTTGAACGTTTCCCATGAACTATCTGTGTTTGGACCAATTTTAAATCTTCAAGATGGATCAACAGCAATTTAAAAATTCCACCTTGGGCTTGGCTCAACAAGATATAAATCGATGCGAAGCATTAAGTACCCGTGAACAAATTCGTGATTTCATCAGACAGACACAGGTGTGCAATGGTTCTTCCACGATAGCAGTACGAACAATGATTCAGAAAATCACCTTTGCCTTTAATCAAGTTGGCCCGCCTTCCATCATCGAAATAGCATCCAAAACTGTATCTGACCCGTTTCATTTCGAATTGGAACGGTTAATCGAAACACAGATGGTAGCGAATCAAGCAGCAGTTGTATGGGATGATTTGCGTGACCATTTAGCAGCACAGTTTCTGAACATTGATGAAAGTGCAAGTCTTAAAGATGAACTTTATCAATTAGCGCGGAAAACATTCGAACCGACTCAACAATATGTTCGATGGTTTCATAAAATGGCAGATATGGCTTACTCCATCAACCAACGTAACATAGACCAGGACAGGTAACTGGTAAAAACATTCATGAAGCCTTTCGTCAGACGAGATAGTAGCTAAGCTAATTAAAGGTGACCCGGCCACACTGGAAGAAGCCGTAACTTTAGTTACACGTGCATGTTCCCGCCAAGATGCGTACTCTCGTTTGGGAAGACCGACACGTCAGGAATCACCCATGCAAATTGGAACAACCAATCCTGAATAGCAACCGGAGATGCTGTGCATGTTAGAAGCATTAACGACACCCATGCAACGTTTGGCCACGAAAGTAGCCAAAATCGAGGTGCGAGGCAGCCACTCGACCACCGACAGACCAGCGACGGCGTGCCCAGGTAACGTGAGACACCTGACCAAAGATTACAGCACGACCTTCTGGTGACCCACGTCCACCCAGCGATTGACGTTCGACCTATGATCAGCAAACCGGTCATCCTTTCTGTTTGGACCGCAACAACGATGCCCGATAGAGTGTTACGACTGCCGACGACGCGGGCACATCGCCGCAGAGTGTCCGCAACGCTCCGGCAAATATCAGGCAAGCAACAGGGAAATGGCCCCACATCTTGGAGGTAAACGACCAAGCAGGTAAACAACGCCCCACTGTTAATTTGGTAATATCAGGTATTTTGGTAACGGCCTTGGTCGATACTGAGGCAACTTGTTAATTTGGTAATATCAGGTATTTTGGTAACGGCCTTGGTCGATACTGAGGCAACTTGTACTCTTCTGAGACGTAACGTTTTCATGTTGGTCGTTAACATGACACATAGTAGCAATGTGTTACATAAGTCAGTTTCATTAAAAAGGTTAGGTGGAGTATCTCTCCAAGTGGATGGTAAAACTCAAATTACAGTGGCTGGTGTGAAATCTCCACTTGATGTAGTAATTTGTCGTAACATTCCACATCAAGTGATACTAGGGAATAATTCCTTGCGGGATGTTAACGGAGTAATTGATTTGAAATCAAATGTACTTAGATGGTATCACGGTAATTGGCCATTACAACACAAAACTCTGGGTTACGATAGTGTAGGACCTATTTCTCCAGAGACTAGAAGTACTAGTATCGATCAGTTAATACAGCGTAATGCAGACGTATCTGCAGCGAAAGGAATGGTTGTTGCAGTACGGGTAAATTACACATCAAAACGACAGGACCACTTAATCGCAGAAATGTTGGCAGACATCATTCGTCCCAGTAATTCGTCCTACGTCAGTCCCTTATTGTTAGATTCCAAGAAAGAGGGTTAAACGATTTTGCATAGATTATCACGCTATCCAGATACGTGGGTCTACTGTGGCCACGGGTAAAAGAGCGGCCAGGGGAAGACCGTTGGCGGAGGGAAAGTGTGACGCATGCGGGCGGACCGAGACGCTCGGGCACGTACTCCAGGTGTGTCATAGGACTTGGGGGGCCCGAATAAAGCGGCATGACTCCTTCATGGAGAAGTTGCTCCATGATATGGAGCTCCGTGGATGGTCGATAGTACGCGCTCCGGTAATACCTGTGCGGGGTGGAACCCCCCAGATACCGGATGGGGTGTTGTATAAGCAAGACACTTGTTGGGTCATCGATGCGTCCGTTGTTGCTGACAACGCTGACCTCGATTCGGCCCATCTTAGCAAGTGTGCGAAATACAATACCCCGGCTGTTCGCGACTGGTGCCAGTCGAACTGGCCTTCCCATGGGGAGCCGGGTGCCGTCTTGTTCGGGGCCCTAATCTTCAACTGGAGGGGTGTCATGGCGGCGAGGTCCGCCAGCATGTGCCACAAGCTTGGTATTTCCAAGAGTAAAATGAAGTTGTACGCGGTAAAGGTGGTAGAGTGGGGATGGTACATCTTCAGGGCCTTCCACAAGGGCACTGATAGATGGCACTAGAACATGAAGGTGACTGAGTAGCCGCTGCGTCGGTCAATCTGGCCGAGCGGTTTGTACAAAACGTCTCATATACGCGTGTGAGTATATTAATCAGAAACCTCCTTCCGAGAATATAATTATTGCACTATTGTTTAGTTATGTTTGTTCGTTATTGTCATTATGTTAATTCGACAACACGTGTTTTAGTTTGGTTATACCGGAAGTTGAGTGAATATTTTCTGTTTAAAAGAATCATCCCCTTTTCCTCTTCCGATAATCCAAGATATCTTCAATTTGGTTGGCAGCAGTGCCATTTATTTGACTCTAAGTCTCAGAGCTGGTTATCACCAGATGTGAGTGGCTGCAGCCGACATTCACAAAACAACTTTTAGATGTCATGCGGGTCACTACGAATTCACTAAAGTTTCATTTGGACTGAAGACGGCTCCAAATTTATTTCAACAAGAAATTAATAAGATCTTGACTGACTTGATTGGTGTATGTGTTTTTGTGTTTATAGATGAAATTTTGGTGTTTAGCAAGAATTAAAAGGATCACTTGCGACACCTTCAACTGGTTTTTGATAGACTCAGGAAGGTGGGCTTGAAACTGAAAACCACAAAGTGTGCAAATGGTCTCCCTGAAGTGAAATTACTAGGATATGTTCTTAATAATGAAGGTAGTCTGACAGACCCGGAGAAAGTGAAAGCTATATCAGACTTACTGACGCCCACTACAATCAAAGACGTACGTTCTTTGCTTGGTATGACGAATTACTATCGAACATGCTTACCAAACTATGCCAAAATTACTTAACCGCTCATTCAGTTGACGTGCAAACACAACACAATTTAAATGGAGTGATGAATGACAGGCCGCCTTTGACGAACTCAAACGCCTCTTCGTCACATGTGATGGCAACCCCTGATTTGAAGCGAGGTTACAAACTGTATACTGATGCTTGTTATGCAGTAGGCGGTATCTTAGTGCAGGAATCCTCCGATGGGATTGAGAGAGTGATTCACCACCGCAGTGGAAGTGGGCCACCATTGAAAAGGAAGAATATGCTGTAGTGTATTGTCTGAAAAAATTAAGAACTTACATTTTTTGAGTCAGTATTAACATCTATACCGACCACAAACCCATTCTCAGTTTATTCTCCAAATCAATGGCCAATACAAAGATTCAGAGATGGGGGTCTATCTCGCACAGTATGGTGCGTAAATCCATTACATTTCCGGAAAAACGAAACATTCGCGCGGATATTTTATCCCGCATACAATCCACTGAAGGACCACTGCATGCTGTTGTTGACACAGGTGAAGACTGACTTAAGAGTCTGTGCAGGATGACAATATTATCCCAACGTTATGAACAGTCGATCTCCCCCGAACAGAACATTGCTATGAAATTTAGAACATTTGCATGCTTCGACCTGTTCGTTTGAACGTTTCCCATGAACTATCTGTGTTTGGACCAATTTTAAATCTTCAAGATGGATCAACAGCAATTTTAAAATTCCACCTTGGGCTTGGCTCAACAAGATGTAAATCGATGTGAAGCATTAAGTACCCGTGAACAAATTCGTGATCTCATCAGACAGACACAGGTGTGCAATGGTTCTTCCACGATAGCAGTACAAACAATGATTCAGAAAATCACCTTTGCCTTTAATCAATTTGGCCCGCCTTCCATCATCGAAATAGCATCCAAAACTGTATCTGACCCGTTTCATTTCGAATTGGAACGGTTTATCGAAACACAGATGGTAGCGAATCAAGCAGCAGTCGTATGGGATGATTTGCGTGACCATTTAGCAGCACAGTTTCTGAACATTGATGAAAGTGCAAGTCTTAAAGACGAACTTGATCAATTAGCGCGGAAAACATTCGAACCGACTCAACAATATGTTCGATGGTTTCATGAAGTGGCAGATATGGCTTACTCCATCAACCAACGTAACATAGACCAGGACAGGTAACTGGTAAAAACATTCATGGAGCCTTTCGTCAGACGAGATAGTAGCTAAGCTAATTAAAGGTGACCCGGCCACACTGGAAGAAGCCGTAACTTTAGTTACACGTGCATGTTCCCGCCAAAATGCGTACTCTCGTTTGGGAAGACCGACACGTCAGGAATCACCCATGCAAATTGGAACAACCGATCCTGAATAGCAACCGGAGATGCTGTGCATGTTAGAAGCATTAACGACAACCATGCAACGTTTGGCCACGAAAGTAGCCAAAATCGAGGTGCGAGGCAGCCACTCGACCACCGACAGACCAGCGACGACGTGCCCAGGTAACATGAGACACCTGACCAAAGATTACAGCACGACCTTCTGGTGACCCACGTCCACCCAGCGATTGACATCCGGCCTATGATCAGCAAACCGGTCATCCTTTCTGTTTGGACCGCAACAACGATGCCCGATAGAGTGTTACGACTGCCGACGACGCGGGCACATCGCCGCAGAGTGTCCGCAACGCTCCGGCAAATATCCGGCAAGCAACAGGGAAATGGCCCCACATCTTGGAGGTAAACGACCAAGCAGGTAAACAACGCCCCACTGTTAATTTGGTAATATCAGGTATTTTGGTAACGGCCTTGGTCGATACTGAGACAACTTGTACTCTTCTGAGACGTAACGTTTTCAAGTTGGTCGTTAACATGACACATAGTAGCAATGTGTTACATAAGTCAGTTTCATTAAAAAGATTAGGTGGAGTATCTCTCCAAGTGGATGGTAAAACTCAAATTACAGTGGCTGGTGTGAAATCTCCACTTGATGTAGTAATTTGTCGTAACATTCCACATCAAGTGATACTAGGGAATAATTCCTTGCGGGATGTTAACGGAGTAATTGATTTGAAATCAAATGTACTTAGATGGTATCACGGTAATTGGCCATTACAACACAAAACTCTGGGTTACGATAGTGTAGGACCTATTTCTCCAGAGACTAGAAGTACTAGTATCGATCAGTTAATACAGCGTAATGCAGACGTATCTGCAGCGAAAGGAGAAAGGAATGGTTGTTGCAGTACGGGTAAATTACACATCAAAACGACAGGAACACTTAATCGCAGAAATGTTGGCAGACATCATTCGTCCCAGGAATTCGTCCTATGTCAGTCCCGTATTGTTAGATTCCAAGAAAGAGGGTTAAATGATTTTGCATAGATTATCGCGAGCTTAATGCTGTAAAAGAATCATCCCCTTTTCCTCTTCCGATAATCCAAGATATCTTCGATTTGGTTGGCAGCAGTGCCATTTATTTGACTCTAAGTCTCAGAGCTGGTTATCACCAGATGTGAGTGGCTGCAGCCGACATTCACAAAACAACTTTTAGATGTCATGCGGGTCACTACGAATTCACTAAAGTTCCATTTGGACTGAAGACGGCTCCAAATTTATTTCAACAAGAAATTAATAAGATCTTGACTGACTTGATTGGTGTATGTGTTTTTGTGTTTATAGATGAAATTTTGGTGTTTAGCAAGAATTAAAAGGATCACTTGCGACACCTTCAACTGGTTTTCGATAGACTCAGGAAGGTGGGCTTGAAACTGAAACCCACAAAGTGTGCAAATGGTCTCCCTCAAGTGAAATTACTAGGATATGTTCTTAATAATGAAGGTAGTCTGACAGACCCGGAGAAAGTGAAAGCTATATCAGACTTACTGACGCCCACTACAATCAAAGACGTACGTTCTTTGCTTGGTATGACGAATTACTATCGAACATGCTTACCAAACTATGCCAAAATTACTGAACCGCTCATTCAGTTGACGCGCAAACACAACACAATTTAAATGGAGTGATGAATGACAGGCCGCCTTTGACGAACTCAAACGCCTCTTCGTCACATGTGATGGCAACCCCTGATTTGAAGCGAGGTTACAAACTGTATACTGATGCTTGTTATGCAGTAGGCGGTATCTTAGTGCAGGAATCCTCCGATGGGCTTGAGAGAGTGATTCACCACCGCAGTGGAAGTGGGCCACATTCAAAAGGAAGAATATGCTGTAGTGTATTGTCTGAAAAAATTAAGAACTTACATTTTTTGAGTCAGTATTAACATCTATACCGACCACAAACCCATTCTCAGTTTATTCTCCAAATCAATGGCCAATACAAAGATTCAGAGATGGGGGTCTATCTCGCACAGTATGGTGCGTAAATCCATTACATTTCCGGAAAAACGAAACATTTGCGCGGATATTTTATCCCGCATACAATCCACTGAAGGACCACTGCTTGCTGTTGTTGACACAGGTGAAGACTGACTTAGAGTCTGTGCAGGATGACAATATTATCCCAACGTTATGAACAGTCGATCTCCCCCGAACAGAACATTGCTATGAAATTTAGAACATTTGCATGCTTCGACCTGTTCGTTTGAACGTTTCCCATGAACTATCTGTGTTTGGACCAATTTTAAATCTTCAAGATGGATCAACAGCAATTTTAAAATTCCACCTTGGGCTTGGCTCAACAAGATGTAAATCGATGTGAAGCATTAAGTACCCGTGAACAAATTCGTGATCTCATCAGACAGACACAGGTGTGCAATGGTTCTTCCACGATAGCAGTACGAACAATGATTCAGAAAATCACCTTTGCCTTTAATCAAGTTGGCCCGCCTTCCATCATCGAAATAGCATCCAAAACTGTATCTGACCCGTTTCATTTCGAATTGGAACGGTTTATCGAAACACAGATGGTAGCGAATCAAGCAGCAGTCGTATGGGATGATTTGCGTGACCATTTAGCAGCACAGTTTCTGAACATTGATGAAAGTGCAAGTCTTAAAGACGAACTTGATCAATTAGCGCGGAAAACATTCGAACCGACTCAACAATATGTTCGATGGTTTCATGAAGTGGCAGATATGGCTTACTCCATCAACCAACGTAACATAGACCAGGACAGGTAACTGGTAAAAACATTCATGGAGCCTTTCGTCAGATGAGATAGTAGCTAAGCTAATTAAAGGTGACCCGGCCACACTGGAAGAAGCCGTAACTTTAGTTACACGTGCATGTTCCCGCCAAAATGCGTACTCTCGTTTGGGAAGACCGACACGTCAGGAATCACCCATGCAAATTGGAACAACCGATCCTGAATAGCAACCGGAGATGCTGTGCATGTTAGAAGCATTAACGACAACCATGCAACGTTTGGCCACGAAAGTAGCCAAAATCGAGGTGCGAGGCAGCCACTCGACCACCGACAGACCAACGACGACGTGCCCAGGTAACATGAGACACCTGACCAAAGATTACAGCACGACCTTCTGGTGACCCACGTCCACCCAGCGATTGACATCCGGCCTATGATCAGCAAACCGGTCATCCTTTCTGTTTGGACCGCAACAACGATGCCCGATAGAGTGTTACGACTGCTGACGACGCGGGCACATCGCCGCAGAGTGTCCGCAACGCTCCGGCAAATATCCGGCAAGCAACAGGGAAATGGCCCCACATCTTGGAGGTAAACGACCAAGCAGGTAAACAACGCCCCACTGTTAATTTGGTAATATCAGGTATTTTGGTAACGGCCTTGGTCGATACTGAGGCAACTTGTACTCTTCTGAGACGTAACGTTTTCAAGTTGGTCGTTAACATGACACATAGTAGCAATGTGTTACATAAGTCAGTTTCGTTAAAAAGATTAGGTGGAGTATCTCTCCAAGTGGATGGTAAAACTCAAATTACAGTGGCTGGTGTGAAATCTCCACTTGATGTAGTAATTTGTCGTAACATTCCACATCAAGTGATACTAGGGAATAATTCCTTGCGGGATGTTAACGGAGTAATTGATTTGAAATCAAATGTACTTAGATGGTATCACGGTAATTGGCCATTACAACACAAAACTCTGGGTTACGATAGTGTAGGACCTATTTCTCCAGAGACTAGAAGTACTAGTATCGATCAGTTAATACAGCGTAATGCAGACGTATCTGCAGCGAAAGGAGAAAGGAATGGTTGTTGCAGTACGGGTAAATTACACATCAAAACGACAGGACCACTTAATCGCAGAAATGTTGGCAGACATCATTCGTCCCAGGAATTCGTCCTATGTCAGTCCCGTATTGTTAGATTCCAAGAAAGAGGGTTAAATGATTTTGCATAGATTATCGCGAGCTTAATGCTGTAAAAGAATCATCCCCTTTTCCTCTTCCGATAATCCAAGATATCTTCGATTTGGTTGGCAGCAGTGCCATTTATTTGACTCTAAGTCTCAGAGCTGGTTATCACCAGATGTGAGTGGCTGCAGCCGACATTCACAAAACAACTTTTAGATGTCATGCGGGTCACTACGAATTCACTAAAGTTCCATTTGGACTGAAGACGGCTCCAAATTTATTTCAACAAGAAATTAATAAGATCTTGACTGACTTGATTGGTGTATGTGTTTTTGTGTTTATAGATGAAATTTTGGTGTTTAGCAAGAATTAAAAGGATCACTTGCGACACCTTCAACTGGTTTTCGATAGACTCAGGAAGGTGGGCTTGAAACTGAAACCCACAAAGTGTGCAAATGGTCTCCCTCAAGTGAAATTACTAGGATATGTTCTTAATAATGAAGGTAGTCTGACAGACCCGGAGAAAGTGAAAGCTATATCAGACTTACTGACGCCCACTACAATCAAAGACGTACGTTCTTTGCTTGGTATGACGAATTACTATCGAACATGCTTACCAAACTATGCCAAAATTACTGAACCGCTCATTCAGTTGACGCGCAAACACAACACAATTTAAATGGAGTGATGAATGACAGGCCGCCTTTGACGAACTCAAACGCCTCTTCGTCACATGTGATGGCAACCCCTGATTTGAAGCGAGGTTACAAACTGTATACTGATGCTTGTTATGCAGTAGGCGGTATCTTAGTGCAGGAATCCTCCGATGGGCTTGAGAGAGTGATTCACCACCGCAGTGGAAGTGGGCCACATTCAAAAGGAAGAATATGCTGTAGTGTATTGTCTGAAAAAATTAAGAACTTACATTTTTTGAGTCAGTATTAACATCTATACCGACCACAAACCCATTCTCAGTTTATTCTCCAAATCAATGGCCAATACAAAGATTCAGAGATGGGGGTCTATCTCGCACAGTATGGTGCGTAAATCCATTACATTTCCGGAAAAACGAAACATTTGCGCGGATATTTTATCCCGCATACAATCCACTGAAGGACCACTGCTTGCTGTTGTTGACACAGGTGAAGACTGACTTAGAGTCTGTGCAGGATGACAATATTATCCCAACGTTATGAACAGTCGATCTCCCCCGAACATAACATTGCTATGAAATTTAGAACATTTGCATGCTTCGACCTGTTCGTTTGAACGTTTCCCATGAACTATCTGTGTTTGGACCAATTTTAAATCTTCAAGATGGATCAACAGCAATTTTAAAATTCCACCTTGGGCTTGGCTCAACAAGATGTAAATCGATGTGAAGCATTAAGTACCCGTGAACAAATTCGTGATCTCATCAGACAGACACAGGTGTGCAATGGTTCTTCCACGATAGCAGTACAAACAATGATTCAGAAAATCACCTTTGCCTTTAATCAATTTGGCCCGCCTTCCATCATCGAAATAGCATCCAAAACTGTATCTGACCCGTTTCATTTCGAATTGGAACGGTTTATCGAAACACAGATGGTAGCGAATCAAGCAGCAGTCGTATGGGATGATTTGCGTGACCATTTAGCAGCACAGTTTCTGAACATTGATGAAAGTGCAAGTCTTAAAGACGAACTTGATCAATTAGCGCGGAAAACATTCGAACCGACTCAACAATATGTTCGATGGTTTCATGAAGTGGCAGATATGGCTTACTCCATCAACCAACGTAACATAGACCAGGACAGGTAACTGGTAAAAACATTCATGGAGCCTTTCGTCAGATGAGATAGTAGCTAAGCTAATTAAAGGTGACCCGGCCACACTGGAAGAAGCCGTAACTTTAGTTACACGTGCATGTTCCCGCCAAAATGCGTACTTCGTTTGGGAAGACCGACACGTCAGGAATCACCCATGCAAATTGGAACAACCGATCCTGAATAGCAACCGGAGATGCTGTGCATGTTAGAAGCATTAACGACAACCATGCAACGTTTGGCCACGAAAGTAGCCAAAATCGAGGTGCGAGGCAGCCACTCGACCACCGACAGACCAACGACGACGTGCCCAGGTAACATGAGACACCTGACCAAAGATTACAGCACGACCTTCTGGTGACCCACGTCCACCCAGCGATTGACATCCGGCCTATGATCAGCAAACCGGTCATCCTTTCTGTTTGGACCGCAACATCGATGCCCGATAGAGTGTTACGACTGCTGACGACGCGGGCATATCGCCGCAGAGTGTCCGCAACGCTCCGGCAAATATCCGGCAAGCAACAGGGAAATGGCCCCACATCTTGGAGGTAAACGACCAAGCAGGTAAACAACGCCCCACTGTTAATTTGGTAATATCAGGTATTTTGGTAACGGCCTTGGTCGATACTGAGGCAACTTGTACTCTTCTGAGACGTAACGTTTTCAAGTTGGTCGTTAACATGACACATAGTAGCAATGTGTTACATAAGTCAGTTTCGTTAAAAAGATTAGGTGGAGTATCTCTCCAAGTGGATGGTAAAACTCAAATTACAGTGGCTGGTGTGAAATCTCCACTTGATGTAGTAATTTGTCGTAACATTCCACATCAAGTGATACTAGGGAATAATTCCTTGCGGGATGTTAACGGAGTAATTGATTTGAAATCAAATGTACTTAGATGGTATCACGGTAATTGGCCTTCAATGTTAACTAGTAATTGATTTTGCGGTACTTTGGAGTAACGGTTTGATCAAATTACAACATGAACTCACGGTAATTGGATAGTGTAACCTGGGTTAGAAGTACTAGACCTATTTCTACAGCGTAATGCAGACTAGTATCGATCAGAATGGCGTTTGTATCTGCAATTACAGGATCAAAACGACAGGACCACTTAATAGATTATGTTGGCATCATTCGTCCACTTAATTCGCAGTCAGTCCCGTATTGTCGTCCCCAAGAAAGAGGGTTAAACGATTTTATATTCCAAGAAAGAGGGTTAAACGATTTTGCATAGATTATCACGCTATCCAGATACGTGGGTCTACTGTGGCCACGGGGCTTGAAAAGTGCATGTAATAATAGAATACGGCATGACTCCCTTTGCTCCTCTTACCGTGGAATACCGGATCCAATAAGATATCTTCGATCTTTCGGTCTGCGCGAATACCCCGGCTGTTCGCGACTGGTGCCAGTCGAACTGGCCTTCCCATGGGGAGCCGGGTGCCGTCTTGTTCGGGGCCCTAATCTTCAACTGGAGGGGTAGGCGCCGAGGTCCGCCAGCATGTGCCACAAGCTTGGTATTTCCAAGAGTAAAATGAAGTTGTACACGGTAAAGGTGGTAGAGTGGGGATGGTACATCTTCAGGGCCTTCCACAAGGGCACTGATAGATGGCACTAGAACATGAAGGTGACTGAGTAGCCGCTGCGTCGGTCAATCTGGCCGAGCGGTTTGTACAAAACGTCTCATATACGCGTGTGAGTATATTAATCAGAAACCTCCTTCCGAGAATATAATTATTGCACTATTGTTTAGTTATGTTTGTTCGTTATTGTCATTATGTTAATTCGACAACACGTGTTTTAGTTTGGTTATACCGGAAGTTGAGTGAATATTTTCTGTTTAAAAGAATCATCCCCTTTTCCTCTTCCGATAATCCAAGATATCTTCAATTTGGTTGGCAGCAGTGCCATTTATTTGACTCTAAGTCTCAGAGCTGGTTATCACCAGATGTGAGTGGCTGCAGCCGACATTCACAAAACAACTTTTAGATGTCATGCGGGTCACTACGAATTCACTAAAGTTTCATTTGGACTGAAGACGGCTCCAAATTTATTTCAACAAGAAATTAATAAGATCTTGACTGACTTGATTGGTGTATGTGTTTTTGTGTTTATAGATGAAATTTTGGTGTTTAGCAAGAATTAAAAGGATCACTTGCGACACCTTCAACTGGTTTTTGATAGACTCAGGAAGGTGGGCTTGAAACTGAAACCCACAAAGTGTGCAAATGGTCTCCCTGAAGTGAAATTACTAGGATATGTTCTTAATAATGAAGGTAGTCTGACAGACCCGGAGAAAGTGAAAGCTATATCAGACTTACTGACGCCCACTACAATCAAAGACGTACGTTCTTTGCTTGGTATGACGAATTACTATCGAACATGCTTACCAAACTATGCCAAAATTACTTAACCGCTCATTCAGTTGACGTGCAAACACAACACAATTTAAATGGAGTGATGAATGACAGGCCGCCTTTGACGAACTCAAACGCCTCTTCGTCACATGTGATGGCAACCCCTGATTTGAAGCGAGGTTACAAACTGTATACTGATGCTTGTTATGCAGTAGGCGGTATCTTAGTGCAGGAATCCTCCGATGGGATTGAGAGAGTGATTCACCACCGCAGTGGAAGTGGGCCACCATTGAAAAGGAAGAATATGCTGTAGTGTATTGTCTGAAAAAATTAAGAACTTACATTTTTTGAGTCAGTATTAACATCTATACCGACCACAAACCCATTCTCAGTTTATTCTCCAAATCAATGGCCAATACAAAGATTCAGAGATGGGGGTCTATCTCGCACAGTATGGTGCGTAAATCCATTACATTTCCGGAAAAACGAAACATTCGCGCGGATATTTTATCCCGCATACAATCCACTGAAGGACCACTGCTTGCTGTTGTTGACACAGGTGAAGACTGACTTAGAGTCTGTGCAGGATGACAATATTATCCCAACGTTATGAACAGTCGATCTCCCCCGAACATAACATTGCTATGAAATTTAGAACATTTGCATGCTTCGACCTGTTCGTTTGAACGTTTCCCATGAACTATCTGTGTTTGGACCAATTTTAAATCTTCAAGATGGATCAACAGCAATTTTAAAATTCCACCTTGGGCTTGGCTCAACAAGATGTAAATCGATGTGAAGCATTAAGTACCCGTGAACAAATTCGTGATCTCATCAGACAGACACAGGTGTGCAATGGTTCTTCCACGATAGCAGTACAAACAATGATTCAGAAAATCACCTTTGCCTTTAATCAATTTGGCCCGCCTTCCATCATCGAAATAGCATCCAAAACTGTATCAGACCCGTTTCATTTCGAATTGGAACGGTTTATCGAAACACAGATGGTAGCGAATCAAGCAGCAGTCGTATGGGATGATTTGCGTGACCATTTAGCAGCACAGTTTCTGAACATTGATGAAAGTGCAAGTCTTAAAGACGAACTTGATCAATTAGCGCGGAAAACATTCGAACCGACTCAACAATATGTTCGATGGTTTCATGAAGTGGCAGATATGGCTTACTCCATCAACCAACGTAACATAGACCAGGACAGGTAACTGGTAAAAACATTCATGGAGGCTTTCGTCAGACGAGATAGTAGCTAAGCTAATTAAAGGTGACCCGGCCACACTGGAAGAAGCCGTAACTTTAGTTACACGTGCATGTTCCCGCCAAAATGCGTACTCTCGTTTGGGAAGACCGACACGTCAGGAATCACCCATGCAAATTGGAACAACCGATCCTGAATAGCAACCGGAGATGTTGTGCATGTTAGAAGCATTAACGACAACCATGCAACGTTTGGCCACGAAAGTAGCCAAAATCGAGGTGCGAGGCAGCCACTCGACCACCGACAGACCAGCGACGACGTGCCCAGGTAACATGAGACACCTGACCAAAGATTACAGCACGACCTTCTGGTGACCCACGTCCACCCAGCGATTGACATCCGGCCTATGATCAGCAAACCGGTCATCCTTTCTGTTTGGACCGCAACAACGATGCCCGATAGAGTGTTACGACTGCTGACGACGCGGGCACATCGCCGCAGAGTGTCCGCAACGCTCCGGCAAATATCCGGCAAGCAACAGGGAAATGGCCCCACATCTTGGAGGTAAACGACCAAGCAGGTAAACAACGCCCCACTGTTAATTTGGTAATATCAGGTATTTTGGTAACGGCCTTGGTCGATACTGAGGCAACTTGTACTCTTCTGAGACGTAACGTTTTCAAGTTGGTCGTTAACATGACACATAGTAGCAATGTGTTACATAAGTCAGTTTCGTTAAAAAGATTAGGTGGAGTATCTCTCCAAGTGGATGGTAAAACTCAAATTACAGTGGCTGGTGTGAGATCTCCACTTGATGTAGTAATTTGTCGTAACATTCCACATCAAGTGATACTAGGGAATAATTCCTTGCGGGATGTTAACGGAGTAATTGATTTGAAATCAAATGTACTTAGATGGTATCACGGTAATTGGCCATTACAACACAAAACTCTGGGTTACGATAGTGTAGGACCTATTTCTCCAGAGACTAGAAGTACTAGTATCGATCAGTTAATACAGCGTAATGCCGTATCTGCAGCGAAAGGAATGGTTGTTGCAGTACGGGTAAATTACACATCAAAACGACAGGACCACTTAATCGCAGAAATGTTGGCAGACATCATTCGTCCCAGTAATTCGTCCTACGTCAGTCCCGTATTGTTAGATTCCAAGAAAGAGGGTTAAACGATTTTGCATAGATTATCACGCTATCCAGATACGTGGGTCTACTGTGGCCACGGGTAAAAGAGCGGCCAGGGGAAGACCGTTGGCGGAGGGAAAGTGTGACGCATGCGGGCGGACCGAGACGCTCGGGCACGTACTCCAGGTGTGTCATAGGACTTGGGGGGCCCGAATAAAGCGGCATGACTCCTTCATGGAGAAGTTGCTCCATGATATGGAGCTCCGTGGATGGTCGATAGTGCGCGCTCCGGTAATACCTGTGCGGGGTGGAACCCCCCAGATACCGGATGGGGTGTTGTATAAGCAAGACACTTGTTGGGTCATCGATGCGTCCGTTGTTGCTGACAACGCTGACCTCGATTCGGCCCATCTTAGCAAGTGTGCGAAATACAATACCCCGGCTGTTCGCGACTGGTGCCAGTCGAACTGGCCTTCCCATGGGGAGCCGGGTGCCGTCTTGTTCGGGGCCCTAATCTTCAACTGGAGGGGTGTCATGGCGCCGAGGTCCGCCAGCATGTGCCACAAGCTTGGTATTTCCAAGAGTAAAATGAAGTTGTACGCGGTAAAGGTGGTAGAGTGGGGATGGTACATCTTCAGGGCCTTCCACAAGGGCACTGATAGATGGCACTAGAACATGAAGGTGACTGAGTAGCCGCTGCGTCGGTCAATCTGGCCGAGCGGTTTGTACAAAACATCTCATATACGCGTGTGAGTATATTAATCAGAAACCTCCTTCCGAGAATATAATTATTGCACTATTGTTTAGTTATGTTTGTTCATTATTGTCATTATGTTAATTCGACAACACGTGTTTTAGTTTGGTTATACCGGAAGTTGAGTGAATATTTTCTGTTTAAAAGAATCATCCCCTTTTCCTCTTCCGATAATCCAAGATATCTTCAATTTGGTTGGCAGCAGTGCCATTTATTTGACTCTAAGTCTCAGAGCTGGTTATCACCAGATGTGAGTGGCTGCAGCCGACATTCACAAAACAACTTTTAGATGTCATGCGGGTCACTACGAATTCACTAAAGTTTCATTTGGACTGAAGACGGCTCCAAATTTATTTCAACAAGAAATTAATAAGATCTTGACTGACTTGATTGGTGTATGTGTTTTTGTGTTTATAGATGAAATTTTGGTGTTTAGCAAGAATTAAAAGGATCACTTGCGACACCTTCAACTGGTTTTTGATAGACTCAGGAAGGTGGGCTTGAAACTGAAACCCACAAAGTGTGCAAATGGTCTCCCTGAAGTGAAATTACTAGGATATGTTCTTAATAATGAAGGTAGTCTGACAGACCCGGAGAAAGCTATATCAGACTTACTGACGCCCACTACAATCAAAGACGTACGTTCTTTGCTTGGTATGACGAATTACTATCGAACATGCTTACCAAACTATGCCAAAATTACTTAACCGCTCATTCAGTTGACGTGCAAACACAACACAATTTAAATGGAGTGATGAATGACAGGCCGCCTTTGACGAACTCAAACGCCTCTTCGTCACATGTGATGGCAACCCCTGATTTGAAGCGAGGTTACAAACTGTATACTGATGCTTGTTATGCAGTAGGCGGTATCTTAGTGCAGGAATCCTCCGATGGGATTGAGAGAGTGATTCACCACCGCAGTGGAAGTGGGCCACCATTGAAAAGGAAGAATATGCTGTAGTGTATTGTCTGAAAAAATTAAGAACTTACATTTTTTGAGTCAGTATTAACATCTATACCGACCACAAACCCATTCTCAGTTTATTCTCCAAATCAATGGCCAATACAAAGATTCAGAGATGGGGGTCTATCTCGCACAGTATGGTGCGTAAATCCATTACATTTCCGGAAAAACGAAACATTCGCGCGGATATTTTATCCCGCATACAATCCACTGAAGGACCACTGCTTGCTGTTGTTGACACAGGTGAAGACTGACTTAGAGTCTGTGCAGGATGACAATATTATCCCAACGTTATGAACAGTCGATCTCCCCCGAAATAACATTGCTATGAAATTTAGAACATTTGCATGCTTCGACCTGTTCGTTTGAACGTTTCCCATGAACTATCTGTGTTTGGACCAATTTTAAATCTTCAAGATGGATCAACAGCAATTTTAAAATTCCACCTTGGGCTTGGCTCAACAAGATGTAAATCGATGTGAAGCATTAAGTACCCGTGAACAAATTCGTGATCTCATCAGACAGACACAGGTGTGCAATGGTTCTTCCACGATAGCAGTACAAACAATGATTCAGAAAATCACCTTTGCCTTTAATCAATTTGGCCCGCCTTCCATCATCGAAATAGCATCCAAAACTGTATCTGACCCGTTTCATTTCGAATTGGAACGGTTTATCGAAACACAGATGGTAGCGAATCAAGCAGCAGTCGTATGGGATGATTTGCGTGACCATTTAGCAGCACAGTTTCTGAACATTGATGAAAGTGCAAGTCTTAAAGACGAACTTGATCAATTAGCGCGGAAAACATTCGAACCGACTCAACAATATGTTCGATGGTTTCATGAAGTGGCAGATATGGCTTACTCCATCAACCAACGTAACATAGACCAGGACAGGTAACTGGTAAAAACATTCATGGAGCCTTTCGTCAGACGAGATAGTAGCTAAGCTAATTAAAGGTGACCCGGCCACACTGGAAGAAGCCGTAACTTTAGTTACACGTGCATGTTCCCGCCAAAATGCGTACTCTCGTTTGGGAAGACCGACACGTCAGGAATCACCCATGCAAATTGGAACAACCGATCCTGAATAGCAACCGGAGATGCTGTGCATGTTAGAAGCATTAACGACAACCATGCAACGTTTGGCCACGAAAGTAGCCAAAATCGAGGTGCGAGGCAGCCACTCGACCACCGACAGACCAGCGACGACGTGCCCAGGTAACATGAGACACCTGACCAAAGATTACAGCACGACCTTCTGGTGACCCACGTCCACCCAGCGATTGACATCCGGCCTATGATCAGCAAACCGGTCATCCTTTCTGTTTGGACCGCAACAACGATGCCCGATAGAGTGTTACGACTGCTGACGACGCGGGCACATCGCCGCAGAGTGTCCGCAACGCTCCGGCAAATATCCGGCAAGCAACAGGGAAATGGCCCCACATCTTGGAGGTAAACGACCAAGCAGGTAAACAACGCCCCACTGTTAATTTGGTAATATCAGGTATTTTGGTAACGGCCTTGGTCGATACTGAGGCAACTTGTACTCTTCTGAGACGTAACGTTTTCAAGTTGGTCGTTAACATGACACATAGTAGCAATGTGTTACATAAGTCAGTTTCGTTAAAAAGATTAGGTGGAGTATCTCTCCAAGTGGATGGTAAAACTCAAATTACAGTGGCTGGTGTGAAATCTCCACTTGATGTAGTAATTTGTCGTAACATTCCACATCAAGTGATACTAGGGAATAATTCCTTGCGGGATGTTAACGGAGTAATTGATTTGAAATCAAATGTACTTAGATGGTATCACGGTAATTGGCCATTACAACACAAAACTCTGGGTTACGATAGTGTAGGACCTATTTCTCCAGAGACTAGAAGTACTAGTATCGATCAGTTAATACAGCGTAATGCAGACGTATCTGCAGCGAAAGGAGAAAGGAATGGTTGTTGCAGTACGGGTAAATTACACATCAAAACGACAGGACCACTTAATCGCAGAAATGTTGGCAGACATCATTCGTCCCAGTAATTCGTCCTACGTCAGTCCCGTATTGTTAGATTCCAAGAAAGAGGGTTAAACGATTTTGCATAGATTATCACGCTATCCAGATACGTGGGTCTACTGTGGCCACGGGTAAAAGAGCGGCCAGGGGAAGACCGTTGGCGGAGGGAAAGTGTGACGCATGCGGGCGGACCGAGACGCTCGGGCACGTACTCCAGGTGTGTCATAGGACTTGGGGGGCCCGAATAAAGCGGCATGACTCCTTCATGGAGAAGTTGCTCCATGATATGGAGCTCCGTGGATGGTCGATAGTGCGCGCTCCGGTAATACCTGTGCGGGGTGGAACCCCCCAGATACCGGATGGGGTGTTGTATAAGCAAGACACTTGTTGGGTCATCGATGCGTCCGTTGTTGCTGACAACGCTGACCTCGATTCGGCCCATCTTAGCAAGTGTGCGAAATACAATACCCCGGCTGTTCGCGACTGGTGCCAGTCGAACTGGCCTTCCCATGGGGAGCCGGGTGCCGTCTTGTTCGGGGCCCTAATCTTCAACTGGAGGGGTGTCATGGCGCCGAGGTCCGCCAGCATGTGCCACAAGCTTGGTATTTCCAAGAGTAAAATGAAGTTGTACGCGGTAAAGGTGGTAGAGTGGGGATGGTACATCTTCAGGGCCTTCCACAAGGGCACTGATAGATGGCACTAGAACATGAAGGTGACTGAGTAGCCGCTGCGTCGGTCAATCTGGCCGAGCGGTTTGTACAAAACGTCTCATATACGCGTGTGAGTATATTAATCAGAAACCTCCTTCCGAGAATATAATTATTGCACTATTGTTTAGTTATGTTTGTTCGTTATTGTCATTATGTTAATTCGACAACACGTGTTTTAGTTTGGTTATACCGGAAGTTGAGTGAATATTTTCTGTTTAAAAGAATCATCCCCTTTTCCTCTTCCGATAATCCAAGATATCTTCAATTTGGTTGGCAGCAGTGCCATTTATTTGACTCTAAGTCTCAGAGCTGGTTATCACCAGATGTGAGTGGCTGCAGCCGACATTCACAAAACAACTTTTAGATGTCATGCGGGTCACTACGAATTCACTAAAGTTTCATTTGGACTGAAGACGGCTCCAAATTTATTTCAACAAGAAATTAATAAGATCTTGACTGACTTGATTGGTGTATGTGTTTTTGTGTTTATAGATGAAATTTTGGTGTTTAGCAAGAATTAAAAGGATCACTTGCGACACCTTCAACTGGTTTTCGATAGACTCAGGAAGGTGGGCTTGAAACTGAAACCCACAAAGTGTGCAAATGGTCTCCCTCAAGTGAAATTACTAGGATATGTTCTTAATAATGAAGGTAGTCTGACAGACCCGGAGAAAGTGAAAGCTATATCAGACTTACTGACGCCCACTACAATCAAAGACGTACGTTCTTTGCTTGGTATGACGAATTACTATCGAACATGCTTACCAAACTATGCCAAAATTACTGAACCGCTCATTCAGTTGACGCGCAAACACAACACAATTTAAATGGAGTGATGAATGACAGGCCGCCTTTGACGAACTCAAACGCCTCTTCGTCACATGTGATGGCAACCCCTGATTTGAAGCGAGGTTACAAACTGTATACTGATGCTTGTTATGCAGTAGGCGGTATCTTAGTGCAGGAATCCTCCGATGGGCTTGAGAGAGTGATTCACCACCGCAGTGGAAGTGGGCCACATTCAAAAGGAAGAATATGCTGTAGTGTATTGTCTGAAAAAATTAAGAACTTACATTTTTTGAGTCAGTATTAACATCTATACCGACCACAAACCCATTCTCAGTTTATTCTCCAAATCAATGGCCAATACAAAGATTCAGAGATGGGGGTCTATCTCGCACAGTATGGTGCGTAAATCCATTACATTTCCGGAAAAACGAAACATTTGCGCGGATATTTTATCCCGCATACAATCCACTGAAGGACCACTGCTTGCTGTTGTTGACACAGGTGAAGACTGACTTAGAGTCTGTGCAGGATGACAATATTATCCCAACGTTATGAACAGTCGATCTCCCCCGAACATAACATTGCTATGAAATTTAGAACATTTGCATGCTTCGACCTGTTCGTTTGAACGTTTCCCATGAACTATCTGTGTTTGGACCAATTTTAAATCTTCAAGATGGATCAACAGCAATTTTAAAATTCCACCTTGGGCTTGGCTCAACAAGATGTAAATCGATGTGAAGCATTAAGTACCCGTGAACAAATTCGTGATCTCATCAGACAGACACAGGTGTGCAATGGTTCTTCCACGATAGCAGTACAAACAATGATTCAGAAAATCACCTTTGCCTTTAATCAATTTGGCCCGCCTTCCATCATCGAAATAGCATCCAAAACTGTATCTGACCCGTTTCATTTCGAATTGGAACGGTTTATCGAAACACAGATGGTAGCGAATCAAGCAGCAGTCGTATGGGATGATTTGCGTGACCATTTAGCAGCACAGTTTCTGAACATTGATGAAAGTGCAAGTCTTAAAGACGAACTTGATCAATTAGCGCGGAAAACATTCGAACCGACTCAACAATATGTTCGATGGTTTCATGAAGTGGCAGATATGGCTTACTCCATCAACCAACGTAACATAGACCAGGACAGGTAACTGGTAAAAACATTCATGGAGCCTTTCGTCAGACGAGATAGTAGCTAAGCTAATTAAAGGTGACCCGGCCACACTGGAAGAAGCCGTAACTTTAGTTACACGTGCATGTTCCCGCCAAAATGCGTACTCTCGTTTGGGAAGACCGACACGTCAGGAATCACCCATGCAAATTGGAACAACCGATCCTGAATAGCAACCGGAGATGCTGTGCATGTTAGAAGCATTAACGACAACCATGCAACGTTTGGCCACGAAAGTAGCCAAAATCGAGGTGCGAGGCAGCCACTCGACCACCGACAGACCAGCGACGACGTGCCCAGGTAACATGAGACACCTGACCAAAGATTACAGCACGACCTTCTGGTGACCCACGTCCACCCAGCGATTGACATCCGGCCTATGATCAGCAAACCGGTCATCCTTTCTGTTTGGACCGCAACAACGATGCCCGATAGAGTGTTACGACTGCTGACGACGCGGGCACATCGCCGCAGAGTGTCCGCAACGCTCCGGCAAATATCCGGCAAGCAACAGGGAAATGGCCCCACATCTTGGAGGTAAACGACCAAGCAGGTAAACAACGCCCCACTGTTAATTTGGTAATATCAGGTATTTTGGTAACGGCCTTGGTCGATACTGAGGCAACTTGTACTCTTCTGAGACGTAACGTTTTCAAGTTGGTCGTTAACATGACACATAGTAGCAATGTGTTACATAAGTCAGTTTCGTTAAAAAGATTAGGTGGAGTATCTCTCCAAGTGGATGGTAAAACTCAAATTACAGTGGCTGGTGTGAAATCTCCACTTGATGTAGTAATTTGTCGTAACATTCCACATCAAGTGATACTAGGGAATAATTCCTTGCGGGATGTTAACGGAGTAATTGATTTGAAATCAAATGTACTTAGATGGTATCACGGTAATTGGCCATTACAACACAAAACTCTGGGTTACGATAGTGTAGGACCTATTTCTCCAGAGACTAGAAGTACTAGTATCGATCAGTTAATACAGCGTAATGCAGACGTATCTGCAGCGAAAGGAGAAAGGAATGGTTGTTGCAGTACGGGTAAATTACACATCAAAACGACAGGACCACTTAATCGCAGAAATGTTGGCAGACATCATTCGTCCCAGTAATTCGTCCTACGTCAGTCCCGTATTGTTAGATTCCAAGAAAGAGGGTTAAACGATTTTGCATAGATTATCACGCTATCCAGATACGTGGGTCTACTGTGGCCACGGGTAAAAGAGCGGCCAGGGGAAGACCGTTGGCGGAGGGAAAGTGTGACGCATGCGGGCGGACCGAGACGCTCGGGCACGTACTCCAGGTGTGTCATAGGACTTGGGGGGCCCGAATAAAGCGGCATGACTCCTTCATGGAGAAGTTGCTCCATGATATGGAGCTCCGTGGATGGTCGATAGTGCGCGCTCCGGTAATACCTGTGCGGGGTGGAACCCCCCAGATACCGGATGGGGTGTTGTATAAGCAAGACACTTGTTGGGTCATCGATGCGTCCGTTGTTGCTGACAACGCTGACCTCGATTCGGCCCATCTTAGCAAGTGTGCGAAATACAATACCCCGGCTGTTCGCGACTGGTGCCAGTCGAACTGGCCTTCCCATGGGGAGCCGGGTGCCGTCTTGTTCGGGGCCCTAATCTTCAACTGGAGGGGTGTCATGGCGCCGAGGTCCGCCAGCATGTGCCACAAGCTTGGTATTTCCAAGAGTAAAATGAAGTTGTACGCGGTAAAGGTGGTAGAGTGGGGATGGTACATCTTCAGGGCCTTCCACAAGGGCACTGATAGATGGCACTAGAACATGAAGGTGACTGAGTAGCCGCTGCGTCGGTCAATCTGGCCGAGCGGTTTGTACAAAACGTCTCATATACGCGTGTGAGTATATTAATCAGAAACCTCCTTCCGAGAATATAATTATTGCACTATTGTTTAGTTATGTTTGTTCGTTATTGTCATTATGTTAATTCGACAACACGTGTTTTAGTTTGGTTATACCGGAAGTTGAGTGAATATTTTCTGTTTAAAAGAATCATCCCCTTTTCCTCTTCCGATAATCCAAGATATCTTCAATTTGGTTGGCAGCAGTGCCATTTATTTGACTCTAAGTCTCAGAGCTGGTTATCACCAGATGTGAGTGGCTGCAGCCGACATTCACAAAACAACTTTTAGATGTCATGCGGGTCACTACGAATTCACTAAAGTTTCATTTGGACTGAAGACGGCTCCAAATTTATTTCAACAAGAAATTAATAAGATCTTGACTGACTTGATTGGTGTATGTGTTTTTGTGTTTATAGATGAAATTTTGGTGTTTAGCAAGAATTAAAAGGATCACTTGCGACACCTTCAACTGGTTTTTGATAGACTCAGGAAGGTGGGCTTGAAACTGAAACCCACAAAGTGTGCAAATGGTCTCCCTGAAGTGAAATTACTAGGATATGTTCTTAATAATGAAGGTAGTCTGACAGACCCGGAGAAAGCTATATCAGACTTACTGACGCCCACTACAATCAAAGACGTACGTTCTTTGCTTGGTATGACGAATTACTATCGAACATGCTTACCAAACTATGCCAAAATTACTTAACCGCTCATTCAGTTGACGTGCAAACACAACACAATTTAAATGGAGTGATGAATGACAGGCCGCCTTTGACGAACTCAAACGCCTCTTCGTCACATGTGATGGCAACCCCTGATTTGAAGCGAGGTTACAAACTGTATACTGATGCTTGTTATGCAGTAGGCGGTATCTTAGTGCAGGAATCCTCCGATGGGATTGAGAGAGTGATTCACCACCGCAGTGGAAGTGGGCCACCATTGAAAAGGAAGAATATGCTGTAGTGTATTGTCTGAAAAAATTAAGAACTTACATTTTTTGAGTCAGTATTAACATCTATACCGACCACAAACCCATTCTCAGTTTATTCTCCAAATCAATGGCCAATACAAAGATTCAGAGATGGGGGTCTATCTCGCACAGTATGGTGCGTAAATCCATTACATTTCCGGAAAAACGAAACATTCGCGCGGATATTTTATCCCGCATACAATCCACTGAAGGACCACTGCTTGCTGTTGTTGACACAGGTGAAGACTGACTTAGAGTCTGTGCAGGATGACAATATTATCCCAACGTTATGAACAGTCGATCTCCCCCGAAATAACATTGCTATGAAATTTAGAACATTTGCATGCTTCGACCTGTTCGTTTGAACGTTTCCCATGAACTATCTGTGTTTGGACCAATTTTAAATCTTCAAGATGGATCAACAGCAATTTTAAAATTCCACCTTGGGCTTGGCTCAACAAGATGTAAATCGATGTGAAGCATTAAGTACCCGTGAACAAATTCGTGATCTCATCAGACAGACACAGGTGTGCAATGGTTCTTCCACGATAGCAGTACAAACAATGATTCAGAAAATCACCTTTGCCTTTAATCAATTTGGCCCGCCTTCCATCATCGAAATAGCATCCAAAACTGTATCTGACCCGTTTCATTTCGAATTGGAACGGTTTATCGAAACACAGATGGTAGCGAATCAAGCAGCAGTCGTATGGGATGATTTGCGTGACCATTTAGCAGCACAGTTTCTGAACATTGATGAAAGTGCAAGTCTTAAAGACGAACTTGATCAATTAGCGCGGAAAACATTCGAACCGACTCAACAATATGTTCGATGGTTTCATGAAGTGGCAGATATGGCTTACTCCATCAACCAACGTAACATAGACCAGGACAGGTAACTGGTAAAAACATTCATGGAGCCTTTCGTCAGACGAGATAGTAGCTAAGCTAATTAAAGGTGACCCGGCCACACTGGAAGAAGCCGTAACTTTAGTTACACGTGCATGTTCCCACCAAAATGCGTACTCTCGTTTGGGAAGACCGACACGTCAAGAATCACCCATGCAAATTGGAACAACCGATCCTGAATAGCAACCGGAGATGCTGTGCATGTTAGAAGCATTAACGACATCCATGCAACGTTTGGCCACGAAAGTAGCCAAAATCGAGGTGCGAGGCAGCCACTCGACCACCGACAGACCAGCGACGACGTGCCCAGGTAACATGAGACACCTGACCAAAGATTACAGCACGACCTTCTGGTGACCCACGTCCACCCAGCGATTGACATCCGGCCTATGATCAGCAAACCGGTCATCCTTTCTGTTTGGACCGCAACAACGATGCCCGATAGAGTGTTACGACTGCCGACGACGCGGGCACATCGCCGCAGAGTGTCCGCAACGCTCCGGCAAATATCCGGCAAGCAACAGGGAAATGGCCCCACATCTTGGAGGTAAACGACCAAGCAGGTAAACAACGCCCCACTGTTAATTTGGTAATATCAGGTATTTTGGTAACGGCCTTGGTCGATACTGAGGCAACTTGTACTCTTCTGAGACGTAACGTTTTCAAGTTGGTCGTTAACATGACACATAGTAGCAATGTGTTACATAAGTCAGTTTCGTTAAAAAGATTAGGTGGAGTATCTCTCCAAGTGGATGGTAAAACTCAAATTACAGTGGCTGGTGTGAAATCTCCACTTGATGTAGTAATTTGTCGTAACATTCCACATCAAGTGATACTAGGGAATAATTCCTTGCGGGATGTTAACGGAGTAATTGATTTGAAATCAAATGTACTTAGATGGTATCACGGTAATTGGCCATTACAACACAAAACTCTGGGTTACGATAGTGTAGGACCTATTTCTCCAGAGACTAGAAGTACTAGTATCGATCAGTTAATACAGCGTAATGCAGACGTATCTGCAGCGAAAGGAGAAAGGAATGGTTGTTGCAGTACGGGTAAATTACACATCAAAACGACAGGACCACTTAATCGCAGAAATGTTGGCAGACATCATTCGTCCCAGTAATTCGTCCTACGTCAGTCCCGTATTGTTAGATTCCAAGAAAGAGGGTTAAACGATTTGGCATAGATTATCGCGAGCTTAATGCTGTAAAAGAATCATCCCCTTTTCCTCTTCCGATAATCCAAGATATCTTCGATTTGGTTGGCAGCAGTGCCATTTATTTGACTCTAAGTCTCAGAGCTGGTTATCACCAGATGTGAGTGGCTGCAGCCGACATTCACAAAACAACTTTTAGATGTCATGCGGGTCACTACGAATTCACTAAAGTTTCATTTGGACTGAAGACGGCTCAAAATTTATTTCAACAAGAAATTAATAAGATCTTGACTGACTTGATTGGTGTATGTGTTTTTGTGTTTATAGATGAAATTTTGGTGTTTAGCAAGAATTAAAAGGATCACTTGCGACACCTTCAACTGGTTTTCGATAGACTCAGGAAGGTGGGCTTGAAACTGAAACCCACAAAGTGTGCAAATGGTCTCCCTCAAGTGAAATTACTAGGATATGTTCTTAATAATGAAGGTAGTCTGACAGACCCGGAGAAAGTGAAAGCTATATCAGACTTACTGACGCCCACTACAATCAAAGACGTACGTTCTTTGCTTGGTATGACGAATTACTATCGAACATGCTTACCAAACTATGCCAAAATTACTGAACCGCTCATTCAGTTGACGCGCAAACACAACACAATTTAAATGGAGTGATGAATGACAGGCCGCCTTTGACGAACTCAAACGCCTCTTCGTCACATGTGATGGCAACCCCTGATTTGAAGCGAGGTTACAAACTGTATACTGATGCTTGTTATGCAGTAGGCGGTATCTTAGTGCAGGAATCCTCCGATGGGATTGAGAGAGTGATTCACCACCGCAGTGGAAGTGGACCACCATTGAAAAGGAAGAATATGCTGTAGTGTATTGTCTGAAAAAATTAAGAACTTACATTTTTTGAGTCAGTATTAACATCTATACCGACCACAAACCCATTCTCAGTTTATTCTCCAAATCAATGGCCAATACAAAGATTCAGAGATGGGGGTCTATCTCGCACAATATGGTGCGTAAATCCATTACATTTCCAGAAAAACAAAACATTCACGCAGATATTTTATCCCGCATACAATCCAATGAAGGACCACTGCTTGCTGTTGTTGACACAGGTGAAGACTGACTTAGAATCTGTGCAGGATCGAAACCTTACCTTGGATTCATGCAGGGGTAGATTTACAAGAAATCGCACAACACTCTGAGTTCCGTGATTTATGGACTCTAGTTAAATTGGATAAGGATGAGTTACAAAATTACCAATGGTGTCTTGTACAGTCTAGCGCCTCCACACACACAGGCACCTATCTATCCATGACTAGTATTACCTATGGCTTATCGCAAACCGGTCATCGATCGCACGCATAAAGAACTAGGTCATCTGGCATGATGGAAATGTGTACAACGCATAACCGAGCTGTATGTATGGAAAGGTTTGCCACGTGTTTTGCAAATTGGGATCGAACACCGGACGACGACTCCTCAATTCTTAATGACGGGTCGGCGTATCCGATTGTCGTTAGAGAAAAGAGTAAGTGCTAGGAATACCCACCAGTTTGGTAATAGGCTAGATGATTTGGCAGCAACACTTCAGATAGAATTAAATATACGAATTACCGACATTGAGGATACAATGTTCCTCGACGAATCTGTTGTGCGCCGGACCAGATGTGGAGTGCTGGAAATTGTCGGCGATTTGAGTAAATCACTATTTGGAACGGCGACTGACGACGATGTAATTGAATGCCGACGACAAATCAAACTGTTACAGACAAAGGACAGACGTATGGTTGATGCAGTGAGCCAAATGTTGTCTGTTCTAAATCAAACTCACGATGAGATAGTACAAAATCGTAAACATATAAATTCTTTACAGAAATATGTTGAATAGGTAGCGGACAAGGTCCGTCACATGGCAAATCTTTGGCAACAACAAAACAAGTTGTTACAAATTGTAAATGCCAAATTACGAGTAGAACAAGTGTTAAATACTAGGGGAGCTGCTCATGATAACTGGTTATGGTAAATTGCCAGGTTTCATAGACAAAAAGCAACACTGAAATTAGGGTTCCTAACGGAAGAACTCTTCAGCAAACGCGAATTAACTCATATATTAACTTCTGCAAAATCAGCCGGTTTTTATGTACGTGATTTGCAATGGTACTATGTGGATTTTGTCCATATTACGTACAGAACATAAAACTTCCTTTGACAGATAACATTCCTTACAACCGCTACCATATCTCATGGCCAATCCCACATAACTCTGAAAATGTCATGCCCAAATCCAAGTAACCGTAGATATCGCAATACATACATTAAAGGATAGTGTTCAAACCTACCGCTTGTCAGGGGAATCGTCTTATGATTTTGTAGAGCTGGGGCAGCTTACGATAGAACTTGTTTTAAGTGCCCACGAGGTATACTGACAGGCGAGCCACATCTACGTAAGATTGGTCGTGTGACCATCTCTAAAGCTCTCAACGATGAAACACAAATCATTGAACTAATGCCTGGCACCTTTATCATTCTATCTGTTGGGAGACACTTTCCTTGTTTTGTTCAGGCGATCCAGAGCGGTGCATCCACCTGATCAACGGTGCTTCTGCTTTGCGCTTGAACAAAGATTGTCACATTACAGCAAAGGGATGGATAATTTCCAGCATAGCTCAGTTCAGTCCGACGGTAATGGACGATTTTTCAGTAATTACTGTACCCCCCATGGCACTTCTTACACTCATTCCTGATGACATAATAATGAAACATTTATCCAGCCCAGTATGGGAAGATTTAGGTGAAATTAACAGTATACAATTAGACGCTTTACCATCTAATGATAATGACTTCATTGCATGGGGATCTTATTCCGGTCACGTTTCGTGGATTGTAGCTCTCATTGTAATAACACTTACAGCCATGTTGATTTACATTATAATCTTGTTGTATCTAAATAAATTGAGGTTGCCCGTGTGCACCCACATGCGGCCTGTCCTCTAGTCCAGACGTGGTGGAGGATCCCGGTATTTCTGAACAGGACCCCGGAGTGGAGTCCGTGTTATATGATGCCGCTACAGTTACGATTTCCTTGCCAGCAGCCTGGCAACCAGACGATGCAACTGCTCCACATACCGATAAATACCTCAAATTACAGCATTCTAAGTAAACATAACTTAAAACCCATATAACAACCTTCACAATCCACCCTTATTTTCTTTCCCGTTCCTTTCAAATTATGGAACTCCATGGACCTGACAATCCGTGTAAAGGTAATTGACAACCTTTCCGTGAGGACGTCATCATCCTGCCATTGGTCCTTAGTTCAAAAGGGCCACATCAAACTCATACATGCAATCATAAAATATACATCATAGCATAAAGCATAGCATTAATTCCGCGTAAAATATATATCTATATGTATAATTACATTCATACGACACCCCGCATAAGCCACCTACTCAACACGACAGACTGATTGGAAGGCAGTAAATATGCCGCAGAAAACACGTCGTAATTGAGTCTGCGTTAAAGAAACTTTCTGTTTGTCGAGGTAGATGGCAGGCGACATAGTGGTCAGAGAAAGCACCATTTAAATGAAACTGATGCGACGAGACTTAGCATCCCCTTATAAGACACACAACGTGTCTAAGTGTTGTCTTCTGTTATAAAAGAAGTGATAAGGTGTGCTCTTCTAAGGAAGAGGACATGACTCGAAATCCTCGCATCACGCTAAATGACATTTCTCTCTGGCAGACACCCGTTCACCTCAAGACGTGATTTAGTGTCCCCTTATCAGAATTAAGACGTGACTAGGTGTCCTCTTCTCTTAAAAGGAATAAGAAATGACTAGGTGTCCTCTTGTAAACAATATGACATGACTCGGTGTCCTCGTATGCGACAGACACACATAGCGATGTGTCATAGCTATGTAATCGTACCAAATTCACTTGACTGTAATCTACATTAGCAGACGTTATCTTATTCAGAGTACCGAATCATAAACATAGTTGTTATATACTGGAAGGGATTGTATTTTATTCTCTTCACTCATCGTAATCCGCAAGGGATTGCAAAACGGCACTATTATGCCGTAATGTATTTCTATACAGCGACCTTACAAGTTGTAGTGTAAGCATTTTTCACAAAGGCCACACACTCTTGTATTCTTATAGAATTAGTTGCTTGACAAGTGGTTTCTCCCCAGAAAACCCGCAGACATATATATTAATTTTACTTTGCAACGTACTACGTAATGACATATTCATTTAGCTCACTATTAGATTCTGTAAGAATCTCGGCAGAAGTTCAGCATTTGACGAGTGGTCAGCACTCTCCAGAAAACCCATAGAGTTGCTAGCTCCTGTAAGAATCTCTGCAAAGAGAGATTCAAGATTGGTTTCTTTTAATTTACTGTTTTAATTGTCCGCAGTCTGTTATAAATGCAGGATTACGATGGTATAATAAAATTCAAATTCTAGCTTCTGTAAGAATCTCTGCAAAGAGAGATCCAGAATTGCATAATTCAGTGGTTTCTTGTAACGTAGTGTCTAGTTGAAGACGTGGTATTCAATTCTTGGTGGCGGGCATGTATAGAAACCACTTGGATCTCGGTTTGGTAGAAATAATTAGCCATTTCTAAGAGCGGTCGAAGGTTATACATTCAGAACGGAATGCACTGGATAATTTTAAAATATAAAAATTGTATAGAAAGGTATGTCGGACTCGACGCAACCTAGGGGAGGGGCATAGTATCATTAATGCAGCCTGTATAACTGAAAAAGGTAGAAATTGTATAAAAAGGTATTAAGGTCGAACTGGGGCTTGGTAAAAATAATCTGCCCCGTCTCTACAAGTGATCAAGTGTAATTTATTTTGCTTTGTGGAAGTCGCAATTGAAATAAAGGAATTCAATAGAGGGTACACTATAATTCACATTCGGTAGGTTGAAAGAAAACGCTCATCCTGCCAGATTGACAGGCAGAAGGTGGTTAGGTTACACTGACGTCTTTGTAGAGACAGAAGCCTTACTGATTGAAGTACGCATGTGCAGTGGTCTACGGATGCATCAACATGCATGCGTGAAAGAGGTTTGCCAGGTACTAAAGAAGGGCTTTAAAACAGGTTGATTTGAGAGACTAGAGAGAGGGGGCGGCGAAACTCATCATAGGGACGGTCGAAGATGTCTCTGGCATTACTTTATAATCGAAATTACAACTTTAATATTACTGGCTGACTTTTTTTAGCGTGAATGTAGTACGGCCAGATCCAGAGTCTTGATTTAACTTAGTTGAGGAGTCAAAGCAGTACTTACTTTGTATTGACGACGTATACATGAAGTGTTCAATACTATCCGTGAATAAATTCGACGTGACAGTGGAATCAAGCGTTTCTACTTACCGACTACTCATACAAACACCTAGAATCTGGGGTGTAATTTAAGTCCGATTCTGGCAAGCGTGAACCCAACTTACACAACAGACATACACTCCTGTGAGGTCGGACCCCAAAACGCACGCAGCTCTGAAGGGGTCCACACTTTACACTGGCAAGATGCACCTTCAAATCTTCTACACACGAATAGGACACAACATCTACGCACGGATCGAAAAAGGGAACTGCCTAAGAATGCCGCTACATGGTCATCCCTCGTACTATTAATACAATGTGACTTTGTTTTCAATGTAGCAACAACAGGCACAATGCTGTCGAGTGAACCAACGTCATGAACAGTCGATCTCCCCCGAACAGAACATTGCTATGAAATTTAGAACATTTGCATGCTTCGACCTGTTCGTTTGAACGTTTCCCATGAACTATCTGTGTTTGGACCAATTTTAAATCTTCAAGATGGATCAACAGCAATTTAAAAATTCCACCTTGGGCTTGGCTCAACAAGATGTAAATCGATGCGAAGTATTAAGTACCCGTGAACAAATTCGTGATTTCATCAGACAGACACAGGTGTGCAATGGTTCTTCCACGATAGCAGTACGAACAATGATTCAGAAAATCACCTTTGCCTTTAATCAAGTTGGCCCGCCTTCCATCATCGAAATAGCATCCAAAACTGTATCTGACCCGTTTCATTTCGAATTGGAACGGTTAATCGAAACACAGATGGTAGCGAATCAAGCAGCAGTCGTATGGGATGATTTGCGTGACCATTTAGCAGCACAGTTTCTGAACATTGATGAAAGTGCAAGTCTTAAAGACGAACTTGATCAATTAGCGCGGAAAACATTCGAACCGACTCAACAATATGTTCGATGGTTTCATAAAATGGCAGATATGGCTTACTCCATCAACCAACGTAACATAGACCAGGACAGGTAACTGGTAAAAACATTCATGGAGCCTTTCGTCAGATGAGATAGTAGCTAAGCTAATTAAAGGTGACCCGGCCACACTGGAAGAAGCCGTAACTTTAGTTACACGTGCATGTTCCCGCCAAAATGCGTACTTTCGTTTGGGAAGACCGACACGTCAGGAATCACCCATGCAAATTGGAACAACCGATCCTGAATAGCAACCGGAGATGCTGTGCATGTTAGAAGCATTAACGACAACCATGCAACGTTTGGCCACGAAAGTAGCCAAAATCGAGGTGCGAGGCAGCCACTCGACCACCGACAGACCAACGACGACGTGCCCAGGTAACATGAGACACCTGACCAAAGATTACAGCACGACCTTCTGGTGACCCACGTCCACCCAGCGATTGACATCCGGCCTATGATCAGCAAACCGGTCATCCTTTCTGTTTGGACCGCAACAACGATGCCCGATAGAGTGTTACGACTGCTGACGACGCGGGCACATCGCCGCAGAGTGTCCGCAACGCTCCGGCAAATATCCGGCAAGCAACAGGGAAATGGCCCCACATCTTGGAGGTAAACGACCAAGCAGGTAAACAACGCCCCACTGTTAATTTGGTAATATCAGGTATTTTGGTAACGGCCTTGGTCGATACTGAGGCAACTTGTACTCTTCTGAGACGTAACGTTTTCAAGTTGGTCGTTAACATGACACATAGTAGCAATGTGTTACATAAGTCAGTTTCGTTAAAAAGATTAGGTGGAGTATCTCTCCAAGTGGATGGTAAAACTCAAATTACAGTGGCTGGTGTGAAATCTCCACTTGATGTAGTAATTTGTCGTAACATTCCACATCAAGTGATACTAGGGAATAATTCCTTGCGGGATGTTAACGGAGTAATTGATTTGAAATCAAATGTACTTAGATGGTATCACGGTAATTGGCCATTACAACACAAAACTCTGGGTTACGATAGTGTAGGACCTATTTCTCCAGAGACTAGAAGTACTAGTATCGATCAGTTAATACAGCGTAATGCAGACGTATCTGCAGCGAAAGGAGAAAGGAATGGTTGTTGCAGTACGGGTAAATTACACATCAAAACGACAGGACCACTTAATCGCAGAAATGTTGGCAGACATCATTCGTCCCAGTAATTCGTCCTACGTCAGTCCCGTATTGTTAGATTCCAAGAAAGAGGGTTAAACGATTTGGCATAGATTATCGCGAGCTTAATGCTGTAAAAGAATCATCCCCTTTTCCTCTTCCGATAATCCAAGATATCTTCGATTTGGTTGGCAGCAGTGCCATTTATTTGACTCTAAGTCTCAGAGCTGGTTATCACCAGATGTGAGTGGCTGCAGCCGACATTCACAAAACAACTTTTAGATGTCATGCGGGTCACTACGAATTCACTAAAGTTTCATTTGGACTGAAGACGGCTCAAAATTTATTTCAACAAGAAATTAATAAGATCTTGACTGACTTGATTGGTGTATGTGTTTTTGTGTTTATAGATGAAATTTTGGTGTTTAGCAAGAATTAAAAGGATCACTTGCGACACCTTCAACTGGTTTTCGATAGACTCAGGAAGGTGGGCTTGAAACTGAAACCCACAAAGTGTGCAAATGGTCTCCCTCAAGTGAAATTACTAGGATATGTTCTTAATAATGAAGGTAGTCTGACAGACCCGGAGAAAGTGAAAGCTATATCAGACTTACTGACGCCCACTACAATCAAAGACGTACGTTCTTTGCTTGGTATGACGAATTACTATCGAACATGCTTACCAAACTATGCCAAAATTACTGAACCGCTCATTCAGTTGACGCGCAAACACAACACAATTTAAATGGAGTGATGAATGACAGGCCGACTTTGATGAACTCAAACGCCTCTTCGTCACATGTGATGGCAACCCCTGATTTGAAGCGAGGTTACAAACTGTATACTGATGCTTGTTATGCAGTAGGCGGTATCTTAGTGCAGGAATCCTCCGATGGGATTGAGAGAGTGATTCACCACCGCAGTGGAAGTGGACCACCATTGAAAAGGAAGAATATGCTGTAGTGTATTGTCTGAAAAAATTAAGAACTTACATTTTTTGAGTCAGTATTAACATCTATACCGACCACAAACCCATTCTCAGTTTATTCTCCAAATCAATGGCCAATACAAAGATTCAGAGATGGGGGTCTATCTCGCACAATATGGTGCGTAAATCCATTACATTTCCAGAAAAACAAAACATTCACGCAGATATTTTATCCCGCATACAATCCAATGAAGGACCACTGCTTGCTGTTGTTGACACAGGTGAAGACTGACTTAGAATCTGTGCAGGATCGAAACCTTACCTTGGATTCATGCAGGGGTAGATTTACAAGAAATCGCACAACACTCTGAGTTCCGTGATTTATGGACTCTAGTTAAATTGGATAAGGATGAGTTACAAAATTACCAATGGTGTCTTGTACAGTCTAGCGCCTCCACACACACAGGCACCTATCTATCCATGACTAGTATTACCTATGGCTTATCGCAAACCGGTCATCGATCGCACGCATAAAGAACTAGGTCATCTGGCATGATGGAAATGTGTACAACGCATAACCGAGCTGTATGTATGGAAAGGTTTGCCACGTGTTTTGCAAATTGGGATCGAACACCGGACGACGACTCCTCAATTCTTAATGACGGGTCGGCGTATCCGATTGTCGTTAGAGAAAAGAGTAAGTGCTAGGAATACCCACCAGTTTGGTAATAGGCTAGATGATTTGGCAGCAACACTTCAGATAGAATTAAATATACGAATTACCGACATTGAGGATACAATGTTCCTCGACGAATCTGTTGTGCGCCGGACCAGATGTGGAGTGCTGGAAATTGTCGGCGATTTGAGTAAATCACTATTTGGAACGGCGACTGACGACGATGTAATTGAATGCCGACGACAAATCAAACTGTTACAGACAAAGGACAGACGTATGGTTGATGCAGTGAGCCAAATGTTGTCTGTTCTAAATCAAACTCACGATGAGATAGTACAAAATCGTAAACATATAAATTCTTTACAGAAATATGTTGAATAGGTAGCGGACAAGGTCCGTCACATGGCAAATCTTTGGCAACAACAAAACAAGTTGTTACAAATTGTAAATGCCAAATTACGAGTAGAACAAGTGTTAAATACTAGGGGAGCTGCTCATGATAACTGGTTATGGTAAATTGCCAGGTTTCATAGACAAAAAGCAACACTGAAATTAGGGTTCCTAACGGAAGAACTCTTCAGCAAACGCGAATTAACTCATATATTAACTTCTGCAAAATCAGCCGGTTTTTATGTACGTGATTTGCAATGGTACTATGTGGATTTTGTCCATATTACGTACAGAACATAAAACTTCCTTTGACAGATAACATTCCTTACAACCGCTACCATATCTCATGGCCAATCCCACATAACTCTGAAAATGTCATGCCCAAATCCAAGTAACCGTAGATATCGCAATACATACATTAAAGGATAGTGTTCAAACCTACCGCTTGTCAGGGGAATCGTCTTATGATTTTGTAGAGCTGGGGCAGCTTACGATAGAACTTGTTTTAAGTGCCCACGAGGTATACTGACAGGCGAGCCACATCTACGTAAGATTGGTCGTGTGACCATCTCTAAAGCTCTCAACGATGAAACACAAATCATTGAACTAATGCCTGGCACCTTTATCATTCTATCTGTTGGGAGACACTTTCCTTGTTTTGTTCAGGCGATCCAGAGCGGTGCATCCACCTGATCAACGGTGCTTCTGCTTTGCGCTTGAACAAAGATTGTCACATTACAGCAAAGGGATGGATAATTTCCAGCATAGCTCAGTTCAGTCCGACGGTAATGGACGATTTTTCAGTAATTACTGTACCCCCCATGGCACTTCTTACACTCATTCCTGATGACATAATAATGAAACATTTATCCAGCCCAGTATGGGAAGATTTAGGTGAAATTAACAGTATACAATTAGACGCTTTACCATCTAATGATAATGACTTCATTGCATGGGGATCTTATTCCGGTCACGTTTCGTGGATTGTAGCTCTCATTGTAATAACACTTACAGCCATGTTGATTTACATTATAATCTTGTTGTATCTAAATAAATTGAGGTTGCCCGTGTGCACCCACATGCGGCCTGTCCTCTAGTCCAGACGTGGTGGAGGATCCCGGTATTTCTGAACAGGACCCCGGAGTGGAGTCCGTGTTATATGATGCCGCTACAGTTACGATTTCCTTGCCAGCAGCCTGGCAACCAGACGATGCAACTGCTCCACATACCGATAAATACCTCAAATTACAGCATTCTAAGTAAACATAACTTAAAACCCATATAACAACCTTCGCAATCCACCCTTATTTTCTTTCCCGTTCCTTTCAAATTATGGGACTCCATGGACCTGACAATCCGTGTAAAGGTAATTGACAACCTTTCCGTGAGGACGTCATCATCCTGCCATTGGTCCTTAGTTCAAAAGGGCCACATCAAACTCATACATGCAATCATAAAATATACATCATAGCATAAAGCATAGCATTAATTCCGCGTAAAATATATATCTATATGTATAATTACATTCATACGACACCCCGCATAAGCCACCTACTCAACACGACAGACTGATTGGAAGGCAGTAAATATGCCGCAGAAAACACGTCGTAATTGAGCCTGCGTTAAAGAAACTTTCTGTTTGTCGAGGTAGATGGCAGGCGACATAGTGGTCAGAGAAAGCACCATTTAAATGAAACTGATGCGACGAGACTTAGCATCCCCTTATAAGACACACAACGTGTCTAAGTGTTGTCTTCTGTTATAAAAGAAGTGATAAGGTGTGCTCTTCTAAGGAAGAGGACATGACTCGAAATCCTCGCATCACGCTAAATGACATTTCTCTCTGGCAGACACCCGTTCACCTCAAGACGTGATTTAGTGTCCCCTTATCAGAATTAAGACGTGACTAGGTGTCCTCTTCTCTTAAAAGGAATAAGAAATGACTAGGTGTCCTCTTGTAAACAATATGACATGACTCGGTGTCCTCATATGCGACAGACACACATAGCGATGTGTCATAGCTATGTAATCGTACCAAATTCACTTGACTGTAATCTACATTAGCAGACGTTATCTTATTCAGAGTACCGAATCATAAACATAGTTGTTATATACTGGAAGGGATTGTATTTTATTCTCTTCACTCATCGTAATCCGCAAGGGATTGCAAAACGGCACTATTATGCCGTAATGTATTTCTATACAGCGACCTTACAAGTTGTAGTGTAAGCATTTTTCACAAAGGCCACACACTCTTGTATTCTTATAGAATTAGTTGCTTGACAAGTGGTTTCTCCCCAGAAAACCCGCAGACATATATATTAATTTTACTTTGCAACGTACTACGTAATGACATATTCATTTAGCTCACTATTAGATTCTGTAAGAATCTCGGCAGAAGTTCAGCATTTGACGAGTGGTCAGCACTCTCCAGAAAACCCATAGAGTTGCTAGCTCCTGTAAGAATCTCTGCAAAGAGAGATTCAAGATTGGTTTCTTTTAATTTACTGTTTTAATTGTCCGCAGTCTGTTATAAATGCAGGATTACGATGGTATAATAAAATTCAAATTCTAGCTTCTGTAAGAATCTCTGCAAAGAGAGATCCAGAATTGCATAATTCAGTGGTTTCTTGTAACGTAGTGTCTAGTTGAAGACGTGGTATTCAATTCTTGGTGGCGGGCATGTATAGAAACCACTTGGATCTCGGTTTGGTAGAAATAATTAGCCATTTCTAAGAGCGGTCGAAGGTTATACATTCAGAACGGAATGCACTGGATAATTTTAAAATATAAAAATTGTATAGAAAGGTATGTCGGACTCGACGCAACCTAGGGGAGGGGCATAGTATCATTAATGCAGCCTGTATAACTGAAAAAGGTAGAAATTGTATAAAAAGGTATTAAGGTCGAACTGGGGCTTGGTAAAAATAATCTGCCCCGTCTCTACAAGTGATCAAGTGTAATTTATTTTGCTTTGTGGAAGTCGCAATTGAAATAAAGGAATTCAATAGAGGGTACACTATAATTCACATTCGGTAGGTTGAAAGAAAACGCTCATCCTGCCAGATTGACAGGCAGAAGGTGGTTAGGTTACACTGACGTCTTTGTAGAGACAGAAGCCTTACTGATTGAAGTACGCATGTGCAGTGGTCTACGGATGCATCAACATGCATGCGTGAAAGAGGTTTGCCAGGTACTAAAGAAGGGCTTTAAAACAGGTTGATTTGAGAGACTAGAGAGAGGGGGCGGCGAAACTCATCATAGGGACGGTCGAAGATGTCTCTGGCATTACTTTATAATCGAAATTACAACTTTAATATTACTGGCTGACTTTTTTTAGCGTGAATGTAGTACGGCCAGATCCAGAGTCTTGATTTAACTTAGTTGAGGAGTCAAAGCAGTACTTACTTTGTATTGACGACGTATACATGAAGTGTTCAATACTATCCGTGAATAAATTCGACGTGACAGTGGAATCAAGCGTTTCTACTTACCGACTACTCATACAAACACCTAGAATCTGGGGTGTAATTTAAGTCCGATTCTGGCAAGCGTGAACCCAACTTACACAACAGACATACACTCCTGTGAGGTCGGACCCCAAAACGCACGCAGCTCTGAAGGGGTCCACACTTTACACTGGCAAGATGCACCTTCAAATCTTCTACACACGAATAGGACACAACATCTACGCACGGATCGAAAAAGGGAACTGCCTAAGAATGCCGCTACATGGTCATCCCTCGTACTATTAATACAATGTGACTTTGTTTTCAATGTAGCAACAACAGGCACAATGCTGTCGAGTGAACCAACGTCATGAACAGTCGATCTCCCCCGAACAGAACATTGCTATGAAATTTAGAACATTTGCATGCTGCGACCTGTTCGTTTGAACGTTTCCCATGAACTATCTGTGTTTGGACCAATTTTAAATCTTCAAGATGGATCAACAGCAATTTAAAAATTCCACCTTGGGCTTGGCTCAACAAGATGTAAATCGATGCGAAGTATTAAGTACCCGTGAACAAATTCGTGATTTCATCAGACAGACACAGGTGTGCAATGGTTCTTCCACGATAGCAGTACGAACAATGATTCAGAAAATCACCTTTGCCTTTAATCAAGTTGGCCCGCCTTCCATCATCGAAATAGCATCCAAAACTGTATCTGACCCGTTTCATTTCGAATTGGAACGGTTAATCGAAACACAGATGGTAGCGAATCAAGCAGCAGTCGTATGGGATGATTTGCGTGACCATTTAGCAGCACAGTTTCTGAACATTGATGAAAGTGCAAGTCTTAAAGACGAACTTTATCAATTAGCGCGGAAAACATTCGAACCGACTCAACAATATGTTCGATGGTTTCATAAAATGGCAGATATGGCTTACTCCATCAACCAACGTAACATAGACCAGGACAGGTAACTGGTAAAAACATTCATGGAGCCTTTCGTCAGATGAGATAGTAGCTAAGCTAATTAAAGGTGACCCGGCCACACTGGAAGAAGCCGTAACTTTAGTTACACGTGCATGTTCCCGCCAAAATGCGTACTTTCGTTTGGGAAGACCGACACGTCAGGAATCACCCATGCAAATTGGAACAACCGATCCTGAATAGCAACCGGAGATGCTGTGCATGTTAGAAGCATTAACGACAACCATGCAACGTTTGGCCACGAAAGTAGCCAAAATCGAGGTGCGAGGCAGCCACTCGACCACCGACAGACCAACGACGACGTGCCCAGGTAACATGAGACACCTGACCAAAGATTACAGCACGACCTTCTGGTGACCCACGTCCACCCAGCGATTGACATCCGGCCTATGATCAGCAAACCGGTCATCCTTTCTGTTTGGACCGCAACAACGATGCCCGATAGAGTGTTACGACTGCTGACGACGCGGGCACATCGCCGCAGAGTGTCCGCAACGCTCCGGCAAATATCCGGCAAGCAACAGGGAAATGGCCCCACATCTTGGAGGTAAACGACCAAGCAGGTAAACAACGCCCCACTGTTAATTTGGTAATATCAGGTATTTTGGTAACGGCCTTGGTCGATACTGAGGCAACTTGTACTCTTCTGAGACGTAACGTTTTCAAGTTGGTCGTTAACATGACACATAGTAGCAATGTGTTACATAAGTCAGTTTCGTTAAAAAGATTAGGTGGAGTATCTCTCCAAGTGGATGGTAAAACTCAAATTACAGTGGCTGGTGTGAAATCTCCACTTGATGTAGTAATTTGTCGTAACATTCCACATCAAGTGATACTAGGGAATAATTCCTTGCGGGATGTTAACGGAGTAATTGATTTGAAATCAAATGTACTTAGATGGTATCACGGTAATTGGCCATTACAACACAAAACTCTGGGTTACGATAGTGTAGGACCTATTTCTCCAGAGACTAGAAGTACTAGTATCGATCAGTTAATACAGCGTAATGCAGACGTATCTGCAGCGAAAGGAATGGTTGTTGCAGTACGGGTAAATTACACATCAAAACGACAGGACCACTTAATCGCAGAAATGTTGGCAGACATCATTCGTCCCAGTAATTCGTCCTACGTCAGTCCCGTATTGTTAGATTCCAAGAAAGAGGGTTAAACGATTTGGCATAGATTATCGCGAGCTTAATGCTGTAAAAGAATCATCCCCTTTTCCTCTTCCGATAATCCAAGATATCTTCGATTTGGTTGGCAGCAGTGCCATTTATTTGACTCTAAGTCTCAGAGCTGGTTATCACCAGATGTGAGTGGCTGCAGCCGACATTCACAAAACAACTTTTAGATGTCATGCGGGTCACTACGAATTCACTAAAGTTTCATTTGGACTGAAGACGGCTCAAAATTTATTTCAACAAGAAATTAATAAGATCTTGACTGACTTGATTGGTGTATGTGTTTTTGTGTTTATAGATGAAATTTTGGTGTTTAGCAAGAATTAAAAGGATCACTTGCGACACCTTCAACTGGTTTTCGATAGACTCAGGAAGGTGGGCTTGAAACTGAAACCCACAAAGTGTGCAAATGGTCTCCCTCAAGTGAAATTACTAGGATATGTTCTTAATAATGAAGGTAGTCTGACAGACCCGGAGAAAGTGAAAGCTATATCAGACTTACTGACGCCCACTACAATCAAAGACGTACGTTCTTTGCTTGGTATGACGAATTACTATCGAACATGCTTACCAAACTATGCCAAAATTACTGAACCGCTCATTCAGTTGACGCGCAAACACAACACAATTTAAATGGAGTGATGAATGACAGGCCGCCTTTGACGAACTCAAACGCCTCTTCGTCACATGTGATGGCAACCCCTGATTTGAAGCGAGGTTACAAACTGTATACTGATGCTTGTTATGCAGTAGGCGGTATCTTAGTGCAGGAATCCTCCGATGGGATTGAGAGAGTGATTCACCACCGCAGTGGAAGTGGACCACCATTGAAAAGGAAGAATATGCTGTAGTGTATTGTCTGAAAAAATTAAGAACTTACATTTTTTGAGTCAGTATTAACATCTATACCGACCACAAACCCATTCTCAGTTTATTCTCCAAATCAATGGCCAATACAAAGATTCAGAGATGGGGGTCTATCTCGCACAATATGGTGCGTAAATCCATTACATTTCCAGAAAAACAAAACATTCACGCAGATATTTTATCCCGCATACAATCCAATGAAGGACCACTGCTTGCTGTTGTTGACACAGGTGAAGACTGACTTAGAATCTGTGCAGGATCGAAACCTTACCTTGGATTCATGCAGGGGTAGATTTACAAGAAATCGCACAACACTCTGAGTTCCGTGATTTATGGACTCTAGTTAAATTGGATAAGGATGAGTTACAAAATTACCAATGGTGTCTTGTACAGTCTAGCGCCTCCACACACACAGGCACCTATCTATCCATGACTAGTATTACCTATGGCTTATCGCAAACCGGTCATCGATCGCACGCATAAAGAACTAGGTCATCTGGCATGATGGAAATGTGTACAACGCATAACCGAGCTGTATGTATGGAAAGGTTTGCCACGTGTTTTGCAAATTGGGATCGAACACCGGACGACGACTCCTCAATTCTTAATGACGGGTCGGCGTATCCGATTGTCGTTAGAGAAAAGAGTAAGTGCTAGGAATACCCACCAGTTTGGTAATAGGCTAGATGATTTGGCAGCAACACTTCAGATAGAATTAAATATACGAATTACCGACATTGAGGATACAATGTTCCTCGACGAATCTGTTGTGCGCCGGACCAGATGTGGAGTGCTGGAAATTGTCGGCGATTTGAGTAAATCACTATTTGGAACGGCGACTGACGACGATGTAATTGAATGCCGACGACAAATCAAACTGTTACAGACAAAGGACAGACGTATGGTTGATGCAGTGAGCCAAATGTTGTCTGTTCTAAATCAAACTCACGATGAGATAGTACAAAATCGTAAACATATAAATTCTTTACAGAAATATGTTGAATAGGTAGCGGACAAGGTCCGTCACATGGCAAATCTTTGGCAACAACAAAACAAGTTGTTACAAATTGTAAATGCCAAATTACGAGTAGAACAAGTGTTAAATACTAGGGGAGCTGCTCATGATAACTGGTTATGGTAAATTGCCAGGTTTCATAGACAAAAAGCAACACTGAAATTAGGGTTCCTAACGGAAGAACTCTTCAGCAAACGCGAATTAACTCATATATTAACTTCTGCAAAATCAGCCGGTTTTTATGTACGTGATTTGCAATGGTACTATGTGGATTTTGTCCATATTACGTACAGAACATAAAACTTCCTTTGACAGATAACATTCCTTACAACCGCTACCATATCTCATGGCCAATCCCACATAACTCTGAAAATGTCATGCCCAAATCCAAGTAACCGTAGATATCGCAATACATACATTAAAGGATAGTGTTCAAACCTACCGCTTGTCAGGGGAATCGTCTTATGATTTTGTAGAGCTGGGGCAGCTTACGATAGAACTTGTTTTAAGTGCCCACGAGGTATACTGACAGGCGAGCCACATCTACGTAAGATTGGTCGTGTGACCATCTCTAAAGCTCTCAACGATGAAACACAAATCATTGAACTAATGCCTGGCACCTTTATCATTCTATCTGTTGGGAGACACTTTCCTTGTTTTGTTCAGGCGATCCAGAGCGGTGCATCCACCTGATCAACGGTGCTTCTGCTTTGCGCTTGAACAAAGATTGTCACATTACAGCAAAGGGATGGATAATTTCCAGCATAGCTCAGTTCAGTCCGACGGTAATGGACGATTTTTCAGTAATTACTGTACCCCCCATGGCACTTCTTACACTCATTCCTGATGACATAATAATGAAACATTTATCCAGCCCAGTATGGGAAGATTTAGGTGAAATTAACAGTATACAATTAGACGCTTTACCATCTAATGATAATGACTTCATTGCATGGGGATCTTATTCCGGTCACGTTTCGTGGATTGTAGCTCTCATTGTAATAACACTTACAGCCATGTTGATTTACATTATAATCTTGTTGTATCTAAATAAATTGAGGTTGCCCGTGTGCACCCACATGCGGCCTGTCCTCTAGTCCAGACGTGGTGGAGAATCCCGGTATTTCTGAACAGGACCCCGGAGTGGAGTCCGTGTTATATGATGCCGCTACAGTTACGATTTCCTTGCCAGCAGCCTGGCAACCAGACGATGCAACTGCTCCACATACCGATAAATACCTCAAATTACAGCATTCTAAGTAAACATAACTTAAAACCCATATAACAACCTTCACAATCCACCCTTATTTTCTTTCCCGTTCCTTTCAAATTATGGAACTCCATGGACCTGACAATCCGTGTAAAGGTAATTGACAACCTTTCCGTGAGGACGTCATCATCCTGCCATTGGTCCTTAGTTCAAAAGGGCCACATCAAACTCATACATGCAATCATAAAATATACATCATAGCATAAAGCATAGCATTAATTCCGCGAAAAATATATATCTATATGTATAATTACATTCATACGACACCCCGCATAAGCCACCTACTCAACACGACAGACTGATTGGAAGGCAGTAAATATGCCGCAGAAAACACGTCGTAATTGAGCCTGCGTTAAAGAAACTTTCTGTTTGTCGAGGTAGATGGCAGGCGACATAGTGGTCAGAGAAAGCACCATTTAAATGAAACTGATGCGACGAGACTTAGCATCCCCTTATAAGACACACAACGTGTCTAAGTGTTGTCTTCTGTTATAAAAGAAGTGATAAGGTGTGCTCTTCTAAGGAAGAGGACATGACTCGAAATCCTCGCATCACGCTAAATGACATTTCTCTCTGGCAGACACCCGTTCACCTCAAGACGTGATTTAGTGTCCCCTTATCAGAATTAAGACGTGACTAGGTGTCCTCTTCTCTTAAAAGGAATAAGAAATGACTAGGTGTCCTCTTGTAAACAATATGACATGACTCGGTGTCCTCGTATGCGACAGACACACATAGCGATGTGTCATAGCTATGTAATCGTACCAAATTCACTTGACTGTAATCTACATTAGCAGACGTTATCTTATTCAGAGTACCGAATCATAAACATAGTTGTTATATACTGGAAGGGATTGTATTTTATTCTCTTCACTCATCGTAATCCGCAAGGGATTGCAAAACGGCACTATTATGCCGTAATGTATTTCTATACAGCGACCTTACAAGTTGTAGTGTAAGCATTTTTCACAAAGGCCACACACTCTTGTATTCTTATAGAATTAGTTGCTTGACAAGTGGTTTCTCCCCAGAAAACCCGCAGACATATATATTAATTTTACTTTGCAACGTACTACGTAATGACATATTCATTTAGCTCACTATTAGATTCTGTAAGAATCTCGGCAGAAGTTCAGCATTTGACGAGTGGTCAGCACTCTCCAGAAAACCCATAGAGTTGCTAGCTCCTGTAAGAATCTCTGCAAAGAGAGATTCAAGATTGGTTTCTTTTAATTTACTGTTTTAATTGTCCGCAGTCTGTTATAAATGCAGGATTACGATGGTATAATAAAATTCAAATTCTAGCTTCTGTAAGAATCTCTGCAAAGAGAGATCCAGAATTGCATAATTCAGTGGTTTCTTGTAACGTAGTGTCTAGTTGAAGACGTGGTATTCAATTCTTGGTGGCGGGCATGTATAGAAACCACTTGGATCTCGGTTTGGTAGAAATAATTAGCCATTTCTAAGAGCGGTCGAAGGTTATACATTCAGAACGGAATGCACTGGATAATTTTAAAATATAAAAATTGTATAGAAAGGTATGTCGGACTCGACGCAACCTAGGGGAGGGGCATAGTATCATTAATGCAGCCTGTATAACTGAAAAAGGTAGAAATTGTATAAAAAGGTATTAAGGTCGAACTGGGGCTTGGTAAAAATAATCTGCCCCGTCTCTACAAGTGATCAAGTGTAATTTATTTTGCTTTGTGGAAGTCGCAATTGAAATAAAGGAATTCAATAGAGGGTACACTATAATTCACATTCGGTAGGTTGAAAGAAAACGCTCATCCTGCCAGATTGACAGGCAGAAGGTGGTTAGGTTACACTGACGTCTTTGTAGAGACAGAAGCCTTACTGATTGAAGTACGCATGTGCAGTGGTCTACGGATGCATCAACATGCATGCGTGAAAGAGGTTTGCCAGGTACTAAAGAAGGGCTTTAAAACAGGTTGATTTGAGAGACTAGAGAGAGGGGGCGGCGAAACTCATCATAGGGACGGTCGAAGATGTCTCTGGCATTACTTTATAATCGAAATTACAACTTTAATATTACTGGCTGACTTTTTTTAGCGTGAATGTAGTACGGCCAGATCCAGAGTCTTGATTTAACTTAGTTGAGGAGTCAAAGCAGTACTTACTTTGTATTGACGACGTATACATGAAGTGTTCAATACTATCCGTGAATAAATTCGACGTGACAGTGGAATCAAGCGTTTCTACTTACCGACTACTCATACAAACACCTAGAATCTGGGGTGTAATTTAAGTCCGATTCTGGCAAGCGTGAACCCAACTTACACAACAGACATACACTCCTGTGAGGTCGGACCCCAAAACGCACGCAGCTCTGAAGGGGTCCACACTTTACACTGGCAAGATGCACCTTCAAATCTTCTACACACGAATAGGACACAACATCTACGCACGGATCGAAAAAGGGAACTGCCTAAGAATGCCGCTACATGGTCATCCCTCGTACTATTAATACAATGTGACTTTGTTTTCAATGTAGCAACAACAGGCACAATGCTGTCGAGTGAACCAACGTCATGAACAGTCGATCTCCCCCGAACAGAACATTGCTATGAAATTTAGAACATTTGCATGCTGCGACCTGTTCGTTTGAACGTTTCCCATGAACTATCTGTGTTTGGACCAATTTTAAATCTTCAAGATGGATCAACAGCAATTTAAAAATTCCACCTTGGGCTTGGCTCAACAAGATGTAAATCGATGCGAAGTATTAAGTACCCGTGAACAAATTCGTGATTTCATCAGACAGACACAGGTGTGCAATGGTTCTTCCACGATAGCAGTACGAACAATGATTCAGAAAATCACCTTTGCCTTTAATCAAGTTGGCCCGCCTTCCATCATCGAAATAGCATCCAAAACTGTATCTGACCCGTTTCATTTCGAATTGGAACGGTTAATCGAAACACAGATGGTAGCGAATCAAGCAGCAGTCGTATGGGATGATTTGCGTGACCATTTAGCAGCACAGTTTCTGAACATTGATGAAAGTGCAAGTCTTAAAGACGAACTTGATCAATTAGCGCGGAAAACATTCGAACCGACTCAACAATATGTTCGATGGTTTCATAAAATGGCAGATATGGCTTACTCCATCAACCAACGTAACATAGACCAGGACAGGTAACTGGTAAAAACATTCATGGAGCCTTTCGTCAGATGAGATAGTAGCTAAGCTAATTAAAGGTGACCCGGCCACACTGGAAGAAGCCGTAACTTTAGTTACACGTGCATGTTCCCGCCAAAATGCGTACTTTCGTTTGGGAAGACCGACACGTCAGGAATCACCCATGCAAATTGGAACAACCGATCCTGAATAGCAACCGGAGATGCTGTGCATGTTAGAAGCATTAACGACAACCATGCAACGTTTGGCCACGAAAGTAGCCAAAATCGAGGTGCGAGGCAGCCACTCGACCACCGACAGACCAACGACGACGTGCCCAGGTAACATGAGACACCTGACCAAAGATTACAGCACGACCTTCTGGTGACCCACGTCCACCCAGCGATTGACATCCGGCCTATGATCAGCAAACCGGTCATCCTTTCTGTTTGGACCGCAACAACGATGCCCGATAGAGTGTTACGACTGCTGACGACGCGGGCACATCGCCGCAGAGTGTCCGCAACGCTCCGGCAAATATCCGGCAAGCAACAGGGAAATGGCCCCACATCTTGGAGGTAAACGACCAAGCAGGTAAACAACGCCCCACTGTTAATTTGGTAATATCAGGTATTTTGGTAACGGCCTTGGTCGATACTGAGGCAACTTGTACTCTTCTGAGACGTAACGTTTTCAAGTTGGTCGTTAACATGACACATAGTAGCAATGTGTTACATAAGTCAGTTTCGTTAAAAAGATTAGGTGGAGTATCTCTCCAAGTGGATGGTAAAACTCAAATTACAGTGGCTGGTGTGAAATCTCCACTTGATGTAGTAATTTGTCGTAACATTCCACATCAAGTGATACTAGGGAATAATTCCTTGCGGGATGTTAACGGAGTAATTGATTTGAAATCAAATGTACTTAGATGGTATCACGGTAATTGGCCATTACAACACAAAACTCTGGGTTACGATAGTGTAGGACCTATTTCTCCAGAGACTAGAAGTACTAGTATCGATCAGTTAATACAGCGTAATGCAGACGTATCTGCAGCGAAAGGAGAAAGGAATGGTTGTTGCAGTACGGGTAAATTACACATCAAAACGACAGGACCACTTAATCGCAGAAATGTTGGCAGACATCATTCGTCCCAGGAATTCGTCCTATGTCAGTCCCGTATTGTTAGATTCCAAGAAAGAGGGTTAAATGATTTTGCATAGATTATCGCGAGCTTAATGCTGTAAAAGAATCATCCCCTTTTCCTCTTCCGATAATCCAAGATATCTTCGATTTGGTTGGCAGCAGTGCCATTTATTTGACTCTAAGTCTCAGAGCTGGTTATCACCAGATGTGAGTGGCTGCAGCCGACATTCACAAAACAACTTTTAGATGTCATGCGGGTCACTACGAATTCACTAAAGTTCCATTTGGACTGAAGACGGCTCCAAATTTATTTCAACAAGAAATTAATAAGATCTTGACTGACTTGATTGGTGTATGTGTTTTTGTGTTTATAGATGAAATTTTGGTGTTTAGCAAGAATTAAAAGGATCACTTGCGACACCTTCAACTGGTTTTCGATAGACTCAGGAAGGTGGGCTTGAAACTGAAACCCACAAAGTGTGCAAATGGTCTCCCTCAAGTGAAATTACTAGGATATGTTCTTAATAATGAAGGTAGTCTGACAGACCCGGAGAAAGTGAAAGCTATATCAGACTTACTGACGCCCACTACAATCAAAGACGTACGTTCTTTGCTTGGTATGACGAATTACTATCGAACATGCTTACCAAACTATGCCAAAATTACTGAACCGCTCATTCAGTTGACGCGCAAACACAACACAATTTAAATGGAGTGATGAATGACAGGCCGCCTTTGACGAACTCAAACGCCTCTTCGTCACATGTGATGGCAACCCCTGATTTGAAGCGAGGTTACAAACTGTATACTGATGCTTGTTATGCAGTAGGCGGTATCTTAGTGCAGGAATCCTCCGATGGGCTTGAGAGAGTGATTCACCACCGCAGTGGAAGTGGGCCACATTCAAAAGGAAGAATATGCTGTAGTGTATTGTCTGAAAAAATTAAGAACTTACATTTTTTGAGTCAGTATTAACATCTATACCGACCACAAACCCATTCTCAGTTTATTCTCCAAATCAATGGCCAATACAAAGATTCAGAGATGGGGGTCTATCTCGCACAGTATGGTGCGTAAATCCATTACATTTCCGGAAAAACGAAACATTTGCGCGGATATTTTATCCCGCATACAATCCACTGAAGGACCACTGCTTGCTGTTGTTGACACAGGTGAAGACTGACTTAGAGTCTGTGCAGGATGACAATATTATCCCAACGTTATGAACAGTCGATCTCCCCCGAACATAACATTGCTATGAAATTTAGAACATTTGCATGCTTCGACCTGTTCGTTTGAACGTTTCCCATGAACTATCTGTGTTTGGACCAATTTTAAATCTTCAAGATGGATCAACAGCAATTTTAAAATTCCACCTTGGGCTTGGCTCAACAAGATGTAAATCGATGTGAAGCATTAAGTACCCGTGAACAAATTCGTGATCTCATCAGACAGACACAGGTGTGCAATGGTTCTTCCACGATAGCAGTACGAACAATGATTCAGAAAATCACCTTTGCCTTTAATCAAGTTGGCCCGCCTTCCATCATCGAAATAGCATCCAAAACTGTATCTGACCCGTTTCATTTCGAATTGGAACGGTTTATCGAAACACAGATGGTAGCGAATCAAGCAGCAGTCGTATGGGATGATTTGCGTGACCATTTAGCAGCACAGTTTCTGAACATTGATGAAAGTGCAAGTCTTAAAGACGAACTTGATAAATTAGCGCGGAAAACATTCGAACCGACTCAACAATATGTTCGATGGTTTCATGAAGTGGCAGATATCGCTTACTCCATCAACCAACGTAACATAGACCAGGACAGGTAACTGGTAAAAACATTCATGGAGCCTTTCGTCAGATGAGATAGTAGCTAAGCTAATTAAAGGTGACCTGGCCACACTGGAAGAAGCCGTAACTTTAGTTACACGTGCATGTTCCCGCCAAAATGCGTACTTTCGTTTGGGAAGACCGACACGTCAGGAATCACCCATGCAAATTGGAACAACCAATCCTGAATAGCAACCGGAGATGCTGTGCATGTTAGAAGCATTAACGACAACCATGCAACGTTTGGCCACGAAAGTAGCCAAAATCGAGGTGCGAGGCAGCCACTCGACCACCGACAGACCAACGACGACGTGCCCAGGTAACATGAGACACCTGACCAAAGATTACAGCACGACCTTCTGGTGACCCACGTCCACCCAGCGATTGACATCCGGCCTATGATCAGCAAACCGGTCATCCTTTCTGTTTGGACCGCAACAACGATGCCCGATAGAGTGTTACGACTGCTGACGACGCGGGCACATCGCCGCAGAGTGTCCGCAACGCTCCGGCAAATATCCGGCAAGCAACAGGGAAATGGCCCCACATCTTGGAGGTAAACGACCAAGCAGGTAAACAACGCCCCACTGTTAATTTGGTAATATCAGGTATTTTGGTAACGGCCTTGGTCGATACTGAGGCAACTTGTACTCTTCTGAGACGTAACGTTTTCAAGTTGGTCGTTAACATGACACATAGTAGCAATGTGTTACATAAGTCAGTTTCGTTAAAAAGATTAGGTGGAGTATCTCTCCAAGTGGATGGTAAAACTCAAATTACAGTGGCTGGTGTGAAATCTCCACTTGATGTAGTAATTTGTCGTAACATTCCACATCAAGTGATACTAGGGAATAATTCCTTGCGGGATGTTAACGGAGTAATTGATTTGAAATCAAATGTACTTAGATGGTATCACGGTAATTGGCCATTACAACACAAAACTCTGGGTTACGATAGTGTAGGACCTATTTCTCCAGAGACTAGAAGTACTAGTATCGATCAGTTAATACAGCGTAATGCAGACGTATCTGCAGCGAAAGGAGAAAGGAATGGTTGTTGCAGTACGGGTAAATTACATATCAAAACGACAGGACCACTTAATCGCAGAAATGTTGGCAGACATCATTCGTCCCAGTAATTCGTCCTACGTCAGTCCCGTATTGTTAGATTCCAAGAAAGAGGGTTAAACGATTTTGCATAGATTATCACGCTATCCAGATACGTGGGTCTACTGTGGCCACGGGTAAAAGAGCGGCCAGGGGAAGACCGTTGGCGGAGGGAAAGTGTGACGCATGCGGGCGGACCGAGACGCTCGGGCACGTACTCCAGGTGTGTCATAGGACTTGGGGGGCCCGAATAAAGCGGCATGACTCCTTCATGGAGAAGTTGCTCCATGATATGGAGCTCCGTGGATGGTCGATAGTGCGCGCTCCGGTAATACCTGTGCGGGGTGGATACCGGATGGGGTGTTGTATAAGCAAGACACTTGTTGGGTCATTCGACAACGCTGACCTCGATTCGGCCCATCTTGAAGTGTGCGAAATACAATACCCCGGCTCGCGACTGGTGCCAGTCGAACTGGCCTTCCCATGGGGAGCTGTGTTTGGACCAATTTTAAATCTTCAAGATGGATCAACAGCAATTTTAAAATTCCACCTTGGGCTTGGCTCAACAAGATGTAAATCGATGATGAAGCATTAAGTACCACGTGAAGCAAATTCGTGAATTCTCATCAGACAGACTTGACAGGGTGTGCAATTAAAAGGTTCTTCCACGATAAACTGCAGTACAAACAATATGATTCAGAAAATCACCTTTGACCTTTAATCAATTTGGCCCGCCTTCCATCATCGAAATAGCATCCAAAACTGTATCTTAGACCCGTTTCATTTCGAATTGGAACGGTTTATCGAAACACAGATGGTAGCGAATCAAGCAGCAGTCGTATGGGATGATTTGCGTGACCATTTAGCAGCACAGTTTCTGAACATTGATGAAAGTGCAAGTCTTAAAGACGAACTTGATCAATTAGCGCGGAAAACATTCGAACCGACTCAACAATATGTTCGATGGTTTCATGAAGTGGCAGATATGGCTTACTCCATCAACCAACGTAACATAGACCAGGACAGGTAACTGGTAAAAACATTCATGGAGCCTTTCGTCAGACGAGATAGTAGCTAAGCTAATTAAAGGTGACCCGGCCACACTGGAAGAAGCCGTAACTTTAGTTACACGTGCATGTTCCCGCCAAAATGCGTACTCTCGTTTGGGAAGACCGACACGTCAGGAATCACCCATGCAAATTGGAACAACCGATCCTGAATAGCAACCGGAGATGCTGTGCATGTTAGAAGCATTAACGACAACCATGCAACGTTTGGCCACGAAAGTAGCCAAAATCGAGGTGCGAGGCAGCCACTCGACCACCGACAGACCAACGACGACGTGCCCAGGTAACATGAGACACCTGACCAAAGATTACAGCACGACCTTCTGGTGACCCACGTCCACCCAGCGATTGACATCCGGCCTATGATCAGCAAACCGGTCATCCTTTCTGTTTGGACCGCAACAACGATGCCCGATAGAGTGTTACGACTGCTGACGACGCGGGCACATCGCCGCAGAGTGTCCGCAACGCTCCGGCAAATATCCGGCAAGCAACAGGGAAATGGCCCCACATCTTGGAGGTAAACGACCAAGCAGGTAAACAACGCCCCACTGTTAATTTGGTAATATCAGGTATTTTGGTAACGGCCTTGGTCGATACTGAGGCAACTTGTACTCTTCTGAGACGTAACGTTTTCAAGTTGGTCGTTAACATGACACATAGTAGCAATGTGTTACATAAGTCAGTTTCGTTAAAAAGATTAGGTGGAGTATCTCTCCAAGTGGATGGTAAAACTCAAATTACAGTGGCTGGTGTGAAATCTCCACTTGATGTAGTAATTTGTCGTAACATTCCACATCAAGTGATACTAGGGAATAATTCCTTGCGGGATGTTAACGGAGTAATTGATTTGAAATCAAATGTACTTAGATGGTATCACGGTAATTGGCCATTACAACACAAAACTCTGGGTTACGATAGTGTAGGACCTATTTCTCCAGAGACTAGAAGTACTAGTATCGATCAGTTAATACAGCGTAATGCAGACGTATCTGCAGCGAAAGGAATGGTTGTTGCAGTACGGGTAAATTACACATCAAAACGACAGGACCACTTAATCGCAGAAATGTTGGCAGACATCATTCGTCCCAGTAATTCGTCCTACGTCAGTCCCGTATTGTTAGATTCCAAGAAAGAGGGTTAAACGATTTTGCATAGATTATCACGCTATCCAGATACGTGGGTCTACTGTGGCCACGGGTAAAAGAGCGGCCAGGGGAAGACCGTTGGCGGAGGGAAAGTGTGACGCATGCGGGCGGACCGAGACGCTCGGGCACGTACTCCAGGTGTGTCATAGGACTTGGGGGGCCCGAATAAAGCGGCATGACTCCTTCATGGAGAAGTTGCTCCATGATATGGAGCTCCGTGGATGGTCGATAGTGCGCGCTCCGGTAATACCTGTGCGGGGTGGAACCCCCCAGATACCGGATGGGGTGTTGTATAAGCAAGACACTTGTTGGGTCATCGATGCGTCCGTTGTTGCTGACAACGCTGACCTCGATTCGGCCCATCTTAGCAAGTGTGCGAAATACAATACCCCGGCTGTTCGCGACTGGTGCCAGTCGAACTGGCCTTCCCATGGGGAGCCGGGTGCCGTCTTGTTCGGGGCCCTAATCTTCAACTGGAGGGGTGTCATGGCGCCGAGGTCCGCCAGCATGTGCCACAAGCTTGGTATTTCCAAGAGTAAAATGAAGTTGTACGCGGTAAAGGTGGTAGAGTGGGGATGGTACATCTTCAGGGCCTTCCACAAGGGCACTGATAGATGGCACTAGAACATGAAGGTGACTGAGTAGCCGCTGCGTCGGTCAATCTGGCCGAGCGGTTTGTACAAAACGTCTCATATACGCGTGTGAGTATATTAATCAGAAACCTCCTTCCGAGAATATAATTATTGCACTATTGTTTAGTTATGTTTGTTCGTTATTGTCATTATGTTAATTCGACAACACGTGTTTTAGTTTGGTTATACCGGAAGTTGAGTGAATATTTTCTGTTTAAAAGAATCATCCCCTTTTCCTCTTCCGATAATCCAAGATATCTTCAATTTGGTTGGCAGCAGTGCCATTTATTTGACTCTAAGTCTCAGAGCTGGTTATCACCAGATGTGAGTGGCTGCAGCCGACATTCACAAAACAACTTTTAGATGTCATGCGGGTCACTACGAATTCACTAAAGTTTCATTTGGACTGAAGACGGCTCCAAATTTATTTCAACAAGAAATTAATAAGATCTTGACTGACTTGATTGGTGTATGTGTTTTTGTGTTTATAGATGAAATTTTGGTGTTTAGCAAGAATTAAAAGGATCACTTGCGACACCTTCAACTGGTTTTTGATAGACTCAGGAAGGTGGGCTTGAAACTGAAACCCACAAAGTGTGCAAATGGTCTCCCTGAAGTGAAATTACTAGGATATGTTCTTAATAATGAAGGTAGTCTGACAGACCCGGAGAAAGCTATATCAGACTTACTGACGCCCACTACAATCAAAGACGTACGTTCTTTGCTTGGTATGACGAATTACTATCGAACATGCTTACCAAACTATGCCAAAATTACTTAACCGCTCATTCAGTTGACGTGCAAACACAACACAATTTAAATGGAGTGATGAATGACAGGCCGCCTTTGACGAACTCAAACGCCTCTTCGTCACATGTGATGGCAACCCCTGATTTGAAGCGAGGTTACAAACTGTATACTGATGCTTGTTATGCAGTAGGCGGTATCTTAGTGCAGGAATCCTCCGATGGGATTGAGAGAGTGATTCACCACCGCAGTGGAAGTGGGCCACCATTGAAAAGGAAGAATATGCTGTAGTGTATTGTCTGAAAAAATTAAGAACTTACATTTTTTGAGTCAGTATTAACATCTATACCGACCACAAACCCATTCTCAGTTTATTCTCCAAATCAATGGCCAATACAAAGATTCAGAGATGGGGGTCTATCTCGCACAGTATGGTGCGTAAATCCATTACATTTCCGGAAAAACGAAACATTCGCGCGGATATTTTATCCCGCATACAATCCACTGAAGGACCACTGCTTGCTGTTGTTGACACAGGTGAAGACTGACTTAGAGTCTGTGCAGGATGACAATATTATCCCAACGTTATGAACAGTCGATCTCCCCCGAAATAACATTGCTATGAAATTTAGAACATTTGCATGCTTCGACCTGTTCGTTTGAACGTTTCCCATGAACTATCTGTGTTTGGACCAATTTTAAATCTTCAAGATGGATCAACAGCAATTTTAAAATTCCACCTTGGGCTTGGCTCAACAAGATGTAAATCGATGTGAAGCATTAAGTACCCGTGAACAAATTCGTGATCTCATCAGACAGACACAGGTGTGCAATGGTTCTTCCACGATAGCAGTACAAACAATGATTCAGAAAATCACCTTTGCCTTTAATCAATTTGGCCCGCCTTCCATCATCGAAATAGCATCCAAAACTGTATCTGACCCGTTTCATTTCGAATTGGAACGGTTTATCGAAACACAGATGGTAGCGAATCAAGCAGCAGTCGTATGGGATGATTTGCGTGACCATTTAGCAGCACAGTTTCTGAACATTGATGAAAGTGCAAGTCTTAAAGACGAACTTGATCAATTAGCGCGGAAAACATTCGAACCGACTCAACAATATGTTCGATGGTTTCATGAAGTGGCAGATATGGCTTACTCCATCAACCAACGTAACATAGACCAGGACAGGTAACTGGTAAAAACATTCATGGAGCCTTTCGTCAGACGAGATAGTAGCTAAGCTAATTAAAGGTGACCCGGCCACACTGGAAGAAGCCGTAACTTTAGTTACACGTGCATGTTCCCGCCAAAATGCGTACTCTCGTTTGGGAAGACCGACACGTCAGGAATCACCCATGCAAATTGGAACAACCGATCCTGAATAGCAACCGGAGATGCTGTGCATGTTAGAAGCATTAACGACAACCATGCAACGTTTGGCCACGAAAGTAGCCAAAATCGAGGTGCGAGGCAGCCACTCGACCACCGACAGACCAGCGACGACGTGCCCAGGTAACATGAGACACCTGACCAAAGATTACAGCACGACCTTCTGGTGACCCACGTCCACCCAGCGATTGACATCCGGCCTATGATCAGCAAACCGGTCATCCTTTCTGTTTGGACCGCAACAACGATGCCCGATAGAGTGTTACGACTGCTGACGACGCGGGCACATCGCCGCAGAGTGTCCGCAACGCTCCGGCAAATATCCGGCAAGCAACAGGGAAATGGCCCCACATCTTGGAGGTAAACGACCAAGCAGGTAAACAACGCCCCACTGTTAATTTGGTAATATCAGGTATTTTGGTAACGGCCTTGGTCGATACTGAGGCAACTTGTACTCTTCTGAGACGTAACGTTTTCAAGTTGGTCGTTAACATGACACATAGTAGCAATGTGTTACATAAGTCAGTTTCGTTAAAAAGATTAGGTGGAGTATCTCTCCAAGTGGATGGTAAAACTCAAATTACAGTGGCTGGTGTGAAATCTCCACTTGATGTAGTAATTTGTCGTAACATTCCACATCAAGTGATACTAGGGAATAATTCCTTGCGGGATGTTAACGGAGTAATTGATTTGAAATCAAATGTACTTAGATGGTATCACGGTAATTGGCCATTACAACACAAAACTCTGGGTTACGATAGTGTAGGACCTATTTCTCCAGAGACTAGAAGTACTAGTATCGATCAGTTAATACAGCGTAATGCAGACGTATCTGCAGCGAAAGGAGAAAGGAATGGTTGTTGCAGTACGGGTAAATTACACATCAAAACGACAGGACCACTTAATCGCAGAAATGTTGGCAGACATCATTCGTCCCAGTAATTCGTCCTACGTCAGTCCCGTATTGTTAGATTCCAAGAAAGAGGGTTAAACGATTTTGCATAGATTATCACGCTATCCAGATACGTGGGTCTACTGTGGCCACGGGTAAAAGAGCGGCCAGGGGAAGACCGTTGGCGGAGGGAAAGTGTGACGCATGCGGGCGGACCGAGACGCTCGGGCACGTACTCCAGGTGTGTCATAGGACTTGGGGGGCCCGAATAAAGCGGCATGACTCCTTCATGGAGAAGTTGCTCCATGATATGGAGCTCCGTGGATGGTCGATAGTGCGCGCTCCGGTAATACCTGTGCGGGGTGGAACCCCCCAGATACCGGATGGGGTGTTGTATAAGCAAGACACTTGTTGGGTCATCGATGCGTCCGTTGTTGCTGACAACGCTGACCTCGATTCGGCCCATCTTAGCAAGTGTGCGAAATACAATACCCCGGCTGTTCGCGACTGGTGCCAGTCGAACTGGCCTTCCCATGGGGAGCCGGGTGCCGTCTTGTTCGGGGCCCTAATCTTCAACTGGAGGGGTGTCATGGCGCCGAGGTCCGCCAGCATGTGCCACAAGCTTGGTATTTCCAAGAGTAAAATGAAGTTGTACGCGGTAAAGGTGGTAGAGTGGGGATGGTACATCTTCAGGGCCTTCCACAAGGGCACTGATAGATGGCACTAGAACATGAAGGTGACTGAGTAGCCGCTGCGTCGGTCAATCTGGCCGAGCGGTTTGTACAAAACGTCTCATATACGCGTGTGAGTATATTAATCAGAAACCTCCTTCCGAGAATATAATTATTGCACTATTGTTTAGTTATGTTTGTTCGTTATTGTCATTATGTTAATTCGACAACACGTGTTTTAGTTTGGTTATACCGGAAGTTGAGTGAATATTTTCTGTTTAAAAGAATCATCCCCTTTTCCTCTTCCGATAATCCAAGATATCTTCAATTTGGTTGGCAGCAGTGCCATTTATTTGACTCTAAGTCTCAGAGCTGGTTATCACCAGATGTGAGTGGCTGCAGCCGACATTCACAAAACAACTTTTAGATGTCATGCGGGTCACTACGAATTCACTAAAGTTTCATTTGGACTGAAGACGGCTCCAAATTTATTTCAACAAGAAATTAATAAGATCTTGACTGACTTGATTGGTGTATGTGTTTTTGTGTTTATAGATGAAATTTTGGTGTTTAGCAAGAATTAAAAGGATCACTTGCGACACCTTCAACTGGTTTTTGATAGACTCAGGAAGGTGGGCTTGAAACTGAAACCCACAAAGTGTGCAAATGGTCTCCCTGAAGTGAAATTACTAGGATATGTTCTTAATAATGAAGGTAGTCTGACAGACCCGGAGAAAGTGAAAGCTATATCAGACTTACTGACGCCCACTACAATCAAAGACGTACGTTCTTTGCTTGGTATGACGAATTACTATCGAACATGCTTACCAAACTATGCCAAAATTACTTAACCGCTCATTCAGTTGACGTGCAAACACAACACAATTTAAATGGAGTGATGAATGACAGGCCGCCTTTGACGAACTCAAACGCCTCTTCGTCACATGTGATGGCAACCCCTGATTTGAAGCGAGGTTACAAACTGTATACTGATGCTTGTTATGCAGTAGGCGGTATCTTAGTGCAGGAATCCTCCGATGGGATTGAGAGAGTGATTCACCACCGCAGTGGAAGTGGGCCACCATTGAAAAGGAAGAATATGCTGTAGTGTATTGTCTGAAAAAATTAAGAACTTACATTTTTTGAGTCAGTATTAACATCTATACCGACCACAAACCCATTCTCAGTTTATTCTCCAAATCAATGGCCAATACAAAGATTCAGAGATGGGGGTCTATCTCGCACAGTATGGTGCGTAAATCCATTACATTTCCGGAAAAACGAAACATTCGCGCGGATATTTTATCCCGCATACAATCCACTGAAGGACCACTGCTTGCTGTTGTTGACACAGGTGAAGACTGACTTAGAGTCTGTGCAGGATGACAATATTATCCCAACGTTATGAACAGTCGATCTCCCCCGAACATAACATTGCTATGAAATTTAGAACATTTGCATGCTTCGACCTGTTCGTTTGAACGTTTCCCATGAACTATCTGTGTTTGGACCAATTTTAAATCTTCAAGATGGATCAACAGCAATTTTAAAATTCCACCTTGGGCTTGGCTCAACAAGATGTAAATCGATGTGAAGCATTAAGTACCCGTGAACAAATTCGTGATCTCATCAGACAGACACAGGTGTGCAATGGTTCTTCCACGATAGCAGTACAAACAATGATTCAGAAAATCACCTTTGCCTTTAATCAATTTGGCCCGCCTTCCATCATCGAAATAGCATCCAAAACTGTATCTGACCCGTTTCATTTCGAATTGGAACGGTTTATCGAAACACAGATGGTAGCGAATCAAGCAGCAGTCGTATGGGATGATTTGCGTGACCATTTAGCAGCACAGTTTCTGAACATTGATGAAAGTGCAAGTCTTAAAGACGAACTTGATCAATTAGCGCGGAAAACATTCGAACCGACTCAACAATATGTTCGATGGTTTCATGAAGTGGCAGATATGGCTTACTCCATCAACCAACGTAACATAGACCAGGACAGGTAACTGGTAAAAACATTCATGGAGCCTTTCGTCAGACGAGATAGTAGCTAAGCTAATTAAAGGTGACCCGGCCACACTGGAAGAAGCCGTAACTTTAGTTACACGTGCATGTTCCCGCCAAAATGCGTACTCTCGTTTGGGAAGACCGACACGTCAGGAATCACCCATGCAAATTGGAACAACCGATCCTGAATAGCAACCGGAGATGCTGTGCATGTTAGAAGCATTAACGACAACCATGCAACGTTTGGCCACGAAAGTAGCCAAAATCGAGGTGCGAGGCAGCCACTCGACCACCGACAGACCAGCGACGACGTGCCCAGGTAACATGAGACACCTGACCAAAGATTACAGCACGACCTTCTGGTGACCCACGTCCACCCAGCGATTGACATCCGGCCTATGATCAGCAAACCGGTCATCCTTTCTGTTTGGACCGCAACAACGATGCCCGATAGAGTGTTACGACTGCTGACGACGCGGGCACATCGCCGCAGAGTGTCCGCAACGCTCCGGCAAATATCCGGCAAGCAACAGGGAAATGGCCCCACATCTTGGAGGTAAACGACCAAGCAGGTAAACAACGCCCCACTGTTAATTTGGTAATATCAGGTATTTTGGTAACGGCCTTGGTCGATACTGAGGCAACTTGTACTCTTCTGAGACGTAACGTTTTCAAGTTGGTCGTTAACATGACACATAGTAGCAATGTGTTACATAAGTCAGTTTCGTTAAAAAGATTAGGTGGAGTATCTCTCCAAGTGGATGGTAAAACTCAAATTACAGTGGCTGGTGTGAAATCTCCACTTGATGTAGTAATTTGTCGTAACATTCCACATCAAGTGATACTAGGGAATAATTCCTTGCGGGATGTTAACGGAGTAATTGATTTGAAATCAAATGTACTTAGATGGTATCACGGTAATTGGCCATTACAACACAAAACTCTGGGTTACGATAGTGTAGGACCTATTTCTCCAGAGACTAGAAGTACTAGTATCGATCAGTTAATACAGCGTAATGCAGACGTATCTGCAGCGAAAGGAGAAAGGAATGGTTGTTGCAGTACGGGTAAATTACACATCAAAACGACAGGACCACTTAATCGCAGAAATGTTGGCAGACATCATTCGTCCCAGGAATTCGTCCTATGTCAGTCCCGTATTGTTAGATTCCAAGAAAGAGGGTTAAATGATTTTGCATAGATTATCGCGAGCTTAATGCTGTAAAAGAATCATCCCCTTTTCCTCTTCCGATAATCCAAGATATCTTCGATTTGGTTGGCAGCAGTGCCATTTATTTGACTCTAAGTCTCAGAGCTGGTTATCACCAGATGTGAGTGGCTGCAGCCGACATTCACAAAACAACTTTTAGATGTCATGCGGGTCACTACGAATTCACTAAAGTTCCATTTGGACTGAAGACGGCTCCAAATTTATTTCAACAAGAAATTAATAAGATCTTGACTGACTTGATTGGTGTATGTGTTTTTGTGTTTATAGATGAAATTTTGGTGTTTAGCAAGAATTAAAAGGATCACTTGCGACACCTTCAACTGGTTTTCGATAGACTCAGGAAGGTGGGCTTGAAACTGAAACCCACAAAGTGTGCAAATGGTCTCCCTCAAGTGAAATTACTAGGATATGTTCTTAATAATGAAGGTAGTCTGACAGACCCGGAGAAAGTGAAAGCTATATCAGACTTACTGACGCCCACTACAATCAAAGACGTACGTTCTTTGCTTGGTATGACGAATTACTATCGAACATGCTTACCAAACTATGCCAAAATTACTGAACCGCTCATTCAGTTGACGCGCAAACACAACACAATTTAAATGGAGTGATGAATGACAGGCCGCCTTTGACGAACTCAAACGCCTCTTCGTCACATGTGATGGCAACCCCTGATTTGAAGCGAGGTTACAAACTGTATACTGATGCTTGTTATGCAGTAGGCGGTATCTTAGTGCAGGAATCCTCCGATGGGCTTGAGAGAGTGATTCACCACCGCAGTGGAAGTGGGCCACATTCAAAAGGAAGAATATGCTGTAGTGTATTGTCTGAAAAAATTAAGAACTTACATTTTTTGAGTCAGTATTAACATCTATACCGACCACAAACCCATTCTCAGTTTATTCTCCAAATCAATGGCCAATACAAAGATTCAGAGATGGGGGTCTATCTCGCACAGTATGGTGCGTAAATCCATTACATTTCCGGAAAAACGAAACATTTGCGCGGATATTTTATCCCGCATACAATCCACTGAAGGACCACTGCTTGCTGTTGTTGACACAGGTGAAGACTGACTTAGAGTCTGTGCAGGATGACAATATTATCCCAACGTTATGAACAGTCGATCTCCCCCGAACAGAACATTGCTATGAAATTTAGAACATTTGCATGCTTCGACCTGTTCGTTTGAACGTTTCCCATGAACTATCTGTGTTTGGACCAATTTTAAATCTTCAAGATGGATCAACAGCAATTTTAAAATTCCACCTTGGGCTTGGCTCAACAAGATGTAAATCGATGTGAAGCATTAAGTACCCGTGAACAAATTCGTGATCTCATCAGACAGACACAGGTGTGCAATGGTTCTTCCACGATAGCAGTACGAACAATGATTCAGAAAATCACCTTTGCCTTTAATCAAGTTGGCCCGCCTTCCATCATCGAAATAGCATCCAAAACTGTATCTGACCCGTTTCATTTCGAATTGGAACGGTTTATCGAAACACAGATGGTAGCGAATCAAGCAGCAGTCGTATGGGATGATTTGCGTGACCATTTAGCAGCACAGTTTCTGAACATTGATGAAAGTGCAAGTCTTAAAGACGAACTTGATAAATTAGCGCGGAAAACATTCGAACCGACTCAACAATATGTTCGATGGTTTCATGAAGTGGCAGATATCGCTTACTCCATCAACCAACGTAACATAGACCAGGACAGGTAACTGGTAAAAACATTCATGGAGCCTTTCGTCAGATGAGATAGTAGCTAAGCTAATTAAAGGTGACCTGGCCACACTGGAAGAAGCCGTAACTTTAGTTACACGTGCATGTTCCCGCCAAAATGCGTACTTTCGTTTGGGAAGACCGACACGTCAGGAATCACCCATGCAAATTGGAACAACCAATCCTGAATAGCAACCGGAGATGCTGTGCATGTTAGAAGCATTAACGACAACCATGCAACGTTTGGCCACGAAAGTAGCCAAAATCGAGGTGCGAGGCAGCCACTCGACCACCGACAGACCAACGACGACGTGCCCAGGTAACATGAGACACCTGACCAAAGATTACAGCACGACCTTCTGGTGACCCACGTCCACCCAGCGATTGACATCCGGCCTATGATCAGCAAACCGGTCATCCTTTCTGTTTGGACCGCAACATCGATGCCCGATAGAGTGTTACGACTGCTGACGACGCGGGCATATCGCCGCAGAGTGTCCGCAACGCTCCGGCAAATATCCGGCAAGCAACAGGGAAATGGCCCCACATCTTGGAGGTAAACGACCAAGCAGGTAAACAACGCCCCACTGTTAATTTGGTAATATCAGGTATTTTGGTAACGGCCTTGGTCGATACTGAGGCAACTTGTACTCTTCTGAGACGTAACGTTTTCAAGTTGGTCGTTAACATGACACATAGTAGCAATGTGTTACATAAGTCAGTTTCGTTAAAAAGATTAGGTGGAGTATCTCTCCAAGTGGATGGTAAAACTCAAATTACAGTGGCTGGTGTGAAATCTCCACTTGATGTAGTAATTTGTCGTAACATTCCACATCAAGTGATACTAGGGAATAATTCCTTGCGGGATGTTAACGGAGTAATTGATTTGAAATCAAATGTACTTAGATGGTATCACGGTAATTGGCCATTACAACACAAAACTCTGGGTTACGATAGTGTAGGACCTATTTCTCCAGAGACTAGAAGTACTAGTATCGATCAGTTAATACAGCGTAATGCAGACGTATCTGCAGCGAAAGGAGAAAGGAATGGTTGTTGCAGTACGGGTAAATTACACATCAAAACGACAGGACCACTTAATCGCAGAAATGTTGGCAGACATCATTCGTCCCAGGAATTCGTCCTATGTCAGTCCCGTATTGTTAGATTCCAAGAAAGAGGGTTAAATGATTTTGCATAGATTATCGCGAGCTTAATGCTGTAAAAGAATCATCCCCTTTTCCTCTTCCGATAATCCAAGATATCTTCGATTTGGTTGGCAGCAGTGCCATTTATTTGACTCTAAGTCTCAGAGCTGGTTATCACCAGATGTGAGTGGCTGCAGCCGACATTCACAAAACAACTTTTAGATGTCATGCGGGTCACTACGAATTCACTAAAGTTCCATTTGGACTGAAGACGGCTCCAAATTTATTTCAACAAGAAATTAATAAGATCTTGACTGACTTGATTGGTGTATGTGTTTTTGTGTTTATAGATGAAATTTTGGTGTTTAGCAAGAATTAAAAGGATCACTTGCGACACCTTCAACTGGTTTTTGATAGACTCAGGAAGGTGGGCTTGAAACTGAAACCCACAAAGTGTGCAAATGGTCTCCCTCAAGTGAAATTACTAGGATATGTTCTTAATAATGAAGGTAGTCTGACAGACCCGGAGAAAGTGAAAGCTATATCAGACTTACTGACGCCCACTACAATCAAAGACGTACGTTCTTTGCTTGGTATGACGAATTACTATCGAACATGCTTACCAAACTATGCCAAAATTACTTAACCGCTCATTCAGTTGACGTGCAAACACAACACAATTTAAATGGAGTGATGAATGACAGGCCGCCTTTGACGAACTCAAACGCCTCTTCGTCACATGTGATGGCAACCCCTGATTTGAAGCGAGGTTACAAACTGTATACTGATGCTTGTTATGCAGTAGGCGGTATCTTAGTGCAGGAATCCTCCGATGGGATTGAGAGAGTGATTCACCACCGCAGTGGAAGTGGGCCACCATTGAAAAGGAAGAATATGCTGTAGTGTATTGTCTGAAAAAATTAAGAACTTACATTTTTTGAGTCAGTATTAACATCTATACCGACCACAAACCCATTCTCAGTTTATTCTCCAAATCAATGGCCAATACAAAGATTCAGAGATGGGGGTCTATCTCGCACAGTATGGTGCGTAAATCCATTACATTTCCGGAAAAACGAAACATTCGCGCGGATATTTTATCCCGCATACAATCCACTGAAGGACCACTGCTTGCTGTTGTTGACACAGGTGAAGACTGACTTAGAGTCTGTGCAGGATGACAATATTATCCCAACGTTATGAACAGTCGATCTCCCCCGAACATAACATTGCTATGAAATTTAGAACATTTGCATGCTTCGACCTGTTCGTTTGAACGTTTCCCATGAACTATCTGTGTTTGGACCAATTTTAAATCTTCAAGATGGATCAACAGCAATTTTAAAATTCCACCTTGGGCTTGGCTCAACAAGATGTAAATCGATGTGAAGCATTAAGTACCCGTGAACAAATTCGTGATCTCATCAGACAGACACAGGTGTGCAATGGTTCTTCCACGATAGCAGTACGAACAATGATTCAGAAAATCACCTTTGCCTTTAATCAAGTTGGCCCGCCTTCCATCATCGAAATAGCATCCAAAACTGTATCTGACCCGTTTCATTTCGAATTGGAACGGTTTATCGAAACACAGATGGTAGCGAATCAAGCAGCAGTCGTATGGGATGATTTGCGTGACCATTTAGCAGCACAGTTTCTGAACATTGATGAAAGTGCAAGTCTTAAAGACGAACTTGATAAATTAGCGCGGAAAACATTCGAACCGACTTAACAATATGTTCGATGGTTTCATGAAGTGGCAGATATCGCTTACTCCATCAACCAACGTAACATAGACCAGGACAGGTAACTGGTAAAAACATTCATGGAGCCTTTCGTCAGATGAGATAGTAGCTAAGCTAATTAAAGGTGACCCGGCCACACTGGAAGAAGCCGTAACTTTAGTTACACGTGCATGTTCCCGCCAAAATGCGTACTTTCGTTTGGGAAGACCGACACGTCAGGAATCACCCATGCAAATTGGAACAACCGATCCTGAATAGCAACCGGAGATGCTGTGCATGTTAGAAGCATTAACGACAACCATGCAACGTTTGGCCACGAAAGTAGCCAAAATCGAGGTGCGAGGCAGCCACTCGACCACCGACAGACCAACGACGACGTGCCCAGGTAACATGAGACACCTGACCAAAGATTACAGCACGACCTTCTGGTGACCCACGTCCACCCAGCGATTGACATCCGGCCTATGATCAGCAAACCGGTCATCCTTTCTGTTTGGACCGCAACAACGATGCCCGATAGAGTGTTACGACTGCTGACGACGCGGGCACATCGCCGCAGAGTGTCCGCAACGCTCCGGCAAATATCCGGCAAGCAACAGGGAAATGGCCCCACATCTTGGAGGTAAACGACCAAGCAGGTAAACAACGCCCCACTGTTAATTTGGTAATATCAGGTATTTTGGTAACGGCCTTGGTCGATACTGAGGCAACTTGTACTCTTCTGAGACGTAACGTTTTCAAGTTGGTCGTTAACATGACACATAGTAGCAATGTGTTACATAAGTCAGTTTCGTTAAAAAGATTAGGTGGAGTATCTCTCCAAGTGGATGGTAAAACTCAAATTACAGTGGCTGGTGTGAAATCTCCACTTGATGTAGTAATTTGTCGTAACATTCCACATCAAGTGATACTAGGGAATAATTCCTTGCGGGATGTTAACGGAGTAATTGATTTGAAATCAAATGTACTTAGATGGTATCACGGTAATTGGCCATTACAACACAAAACTCTGGGTTACGATAGTGTAGGACCTATTTCTCCAGAGACTAGAAGTACTAGTATCGATCAGTTAATACAGCGTAATGCAGACGTATCTGCAGCGAAAGGAGAAAGGAATGGTTGTTGCAGTACGGGTAAATTACACATCAAAACGACAGGACCACTTAATCGCAGAAATGTTGGCAGACATCATTCGTCCCAGGAATTCGTCCTATGTCAGTCCCGTATTGTTAGATTCCAAGAAAGAGGGTTAAATGATTTTGCATAGATTATCGCGAGCTTAATGCTGTAAAAGAATCATCCCCTTTTCCTCTTCCGATAATCCAAGATATCTTCGATTTGGTTGGCAGCAGTGCCATTTATTTGACTCTAAGTCTCAGAGCTGGTTATCACCAGATGTGAGTGGCTGCAGCCGACATTCACAAAACAACTTTTAGATGTCATGCGGGTCACTACGAATTCACTAAAGTTCCATTTGGACTGAAGACGGCTCCAAATTTATTTCAACAAGAAATTAATAAGATCTTGACTGACTTGATTGGTGTATGTGTTTTTGTGTTTATAGATGAAATTTTGGTGTTTAGCAAGAATTAAAAGGATCACTTGCGACACCTTCAACTGGTTTTCGATAGACTCAGGAAGGTGGGCTTGAAACTGAAACCCACAAAGTGTGCAAATGGTCTCCCTCAAGTGAAATTACTAGGATATGTTCTTAATAATGAAGGTAGTCTGACAGACCCGGAGAAAGTGAAAGCTATATCAGACTTACTGACGCCCACTACAATCAAAGACGTACGTTCTTTGCTTGGTATGACGAATTACTATCGAACATGCTTACCAAACTATGCCAAAATTACTGAACCGCTCATTCTGTTGACGCGCAAACACAACACAATTTAAATGGAGTGATGAATGACAGGCCGCATTTGACGAACTCAAACGCCTCTTCGTCACATGTGATGGCAACCCCTGATTTGAAGCGAGGTTACAAACTGTATACTGATGCTTGTTATGCAGTAGGCGGTATCTTAGTGCAGGAATCCTCCGATGGGCTTGAGAGAGTGATTCACCAACGCAGTGGAAGTGGGCCACCACTGAAAAGGAAGAATATGCTGTAGTGTATTGTCTGAAAAAATTAAGAACTTACATTTTTTGAGTCAGTATTAACATCTATACCGACCACAAACCCATTCTCAGTTTATTCTCCAAATCAATGGCCAATACAAAGATTCAGAGATGGGGGTCTATCTTGCACAGTATGGTGCGTAAATCCATTACATTTCCGGAAAAACGAAACATTCGCGCGGATATTTTATCCTGCATACAATCCACTAAAGGACCACTGCTTGCTGTTGTTGACACAGGTGAAGACTGACTTAGAGTCTGTGCAGGATGACAATATTATCGAAACCTTACCTTGGATTCATGCAGGGGTAGATTTACAAGAAATCGCACAACACTCTGAGTTCCGTGATTTATGGACTCTAGTTAAATTGGATAAGGATGAGTTACGAAATTACCAATGGTGTCTTGTACAGTCTAGCGCCTCCACACACACAGGCACCTATCTATCCATGAATAGTATTACCTATGGCTTATCGCAAACCGGTCATCGATCGCACGCATAAAGAACTAGGTCATCTGGCATGATGGAAATGTGTACAACGCATAACCGAGCTGTATGTATGGAAAGGTTTGCATAAAGGCGTCCAACAACAATTAAGCAAATGAGCCACGTGTTTTGCAAATTGGGATCTAACACCGGACGACGACGACTCAATTCTTAATGACGGGTCGGCGTATCCGATTGTCGTTAGAGAAAAGAGTAAGTGCTAGGAATACCCACCAGTTTGGTAATAGGCTAGATGATTTGGCAGCAACATTTCAGATAGAATTAAATATACGAATTACCGACATTGAGGATACAATGTTCCTCGACGAATCTGTTGTGCGCCGGACCAGATGGGGAGTGCTGGACATTGTCGGTGATTTGAGTAAATCACTATTTGGAACGGCGACTGACGATGATGTAATTGAATGCCGACAACAAATCAAACTGTTACAGACAAAGGACAGACGTATGGTTGATGCAGTGAGCCAAATGTTGTCTGTTCTAAATCAAACTCACGATGAGATAGTACAAAATCGTAAACATATAAATTCTTTACAGAAATATGTTGAATAGGTAGCGGACAAGGTCCGTCACATGGCAAATCTTCGGCAACAACAAAACAAGTTGTTACAAATTGTAAATGCCAAATTACGAGTAGAACAAGTGTTAAATACTAGGGGAGCTACTCATGATAACTGGTTACGGTAAATTGCCAGGTTTCATAAACAAAAAGCAACACTGAAATTAGGGTTCCTAACGGAAGAACTCTTTAGCAAACGCGAATTAACTCATATATTAACTTCTGCAAAATCAGCCGGTTTTTATGTACCTGATTTGCAATGGTACTATGTGGATTTCGTCGATATTACGTACAGAACATCAAACTTCCTTTGACAGATAACATTCCTTACAACCGCTACCATATCTCATGGCCAATCCCACATAATTCTAAAAATGTCATGCCCAAATCCAAGTAACCGTAGATATCGCAATACATACATTAACGGGTAGTGTTCAAACCTACCGCTTGTCAGGGGAATCGTCTTATGATTTTGTAGAGCTGGGGCAGCTTACGATAGAACTTGTTTTAAGTGCCCACGAGGTATACTGACAGGCGAGCCACATCTACGTAAGATTGGTCGTGTGACCATCTCTAAAGCTCTCAACGATGAAACACAAATCATTGAACTAATGCCTGGCACCTTTATCATTCTATCTGTTGGGAGACACTTTCCTTGTTTTGTTCAGGCGATCCAGAGCGGTGCATCCACCTGATCAACGGTGCTTCTGCTTTGCGCTTGAACAAAGATTGTCACATTACAGCAAAGGGATGGATAATTTCCAGCATAGCTCAGTTCAGTCCGACGGTAATGGAAGATTTTTAAGTAATTACTGTACCCCCCATGGCACTTCTTACACTCATTCTTGATGACATAATAATGAAACATTTATCCAGCCCAGTATGGGAAGATTTAGGTGAAATTAACAGTATACAATTAGACGCTTTACCATCTAATGATAATGACTTCATTGCATGGGGATCTTATTCCGGTCACGTTTCGTGGATTGTAGCTCTCATTGTAATAACACTTACAGCCATGTTGATTTACATTATAATCTTGTTTTATCTAAATAAATTGAGGTTGCCCGTGTGCACCCACATGCGGCCTGTCCTCTAGTCCAGACGTGGTGGAGGATCCCGGTATTTCTGAACAGGACCCCGGAGTGGAGTCCGTGTTATATGATGCCGCTACAGTTACGATTTCCTTGCCAGCAGCCTGGCAACCAGACGATGCAACTGCTCCACATACCGATAAATACCTCAAATTACAGCATTCTAAGTAAACATAACTTAAAACCCATATAACAACCTTCGCAATCCACCCTTATTTTCTTTCCCGTTCCTTTCAAATTATGGGACTCCATGGACCTGACAATCCGTGTAAAGGTAATTGACAACCTTTCCGTGAGGACGTCATCATCCTGCCATTGGTCCTTAGTTCAAAAGGGCCACATCAAACTCATACATGCAATCATAAAATATACATCATAGCATAAAGCATAGCATTAATTCCGCGTAAAATATATATCTATATGTATAATTACATTCATAATACACCCCGCATAAGCCACCTACTCAACACGACAGACTGATTGGAAGGCAGTAAATATGCCGCAGAAAACACGTCGTAATTGAGCCTGCGTTAAAGAAACTTTCTGTTTGTCGAGGTAGATGGCAGGCGACATAGTGGTCAGAGAAAGCACCATTTAAATGAAACTGATGAGACGAGACTTTGCATCCCCTTATAAGACACACAACGTGACTAAGTGTTGTCTTCTGTTATAAAAGAAGTGATAAGGTGTGCTCTTGTAAGGAAGAGGACATGACTCGAAATCCTCCCATTACGATAAATTACATTCCTCTCTGGCAGACAGCCATTCACCTCGGTGTCCTTCTTCAGAGAAAGCACCATTTAAATGACACTGACAAGACATGGTCCCCTTATCAGAATTAAGACCGTGACTAGGTGTGCTCTTCTCTTATAAGGAATAAGAAGTGACTATGTGTCCTCTTGTAAACAATACGACATGACTCGGTGTCCTCGTATGCGACAGACACATATAGCGATGTGTCATAGCTGTGTAATCGGACCCAATTCACTTTACTGTAATGTACGTTACCAGAATATGGAGCAGAACACAGATAATTATTTAAACAAGTATTGCAATTCCATATATACCTACAGTACTTTGTGTTATCACATTCAATTCCAATTTACCAAATATGCAGGATACATATTCTGTGGCTTGTTAAATGGTTGAGCTAACACTTGGCCAGTGTTTACACTGTCTCTATACTGTCAAGGCTGGCTCCCAACATGTTTTCAAGTGTCAGTCTCTAGGGAATATGCCCCACACCCTACCCAGCCAACCCCATAGGGTGATTAATCATAGGGACATTAGTGGCCACTGGGCAGTTTCTGATACTGACCACTTAACTTCATTCATAGAATACATTCTGTTGCTAAATGTGTAATGTGGCATAATAACCTAATAGCGTAGATTAAGCCTCATAGTACAGAACATAGCATCTAACTAAACAGGATTAACACTGTATACTCATTAAGGCCACTACTGTTTACAGGCAGCCAGTGGGGATCAACTGCAGGATCATGGAGTGCTTGCTCAAAGCAATTCTCCATATAGTAAAAACCCTTATATATAACTAAACAATTGCTTTAAAACATCCATCCAAGATTAGATCAAATAATGGACAGTCTTCCACTTAACAATGTGTTCTAATTACAAAAGGGAAATAATACCTTAAAAGTACTATTGAACAGGTTGACACTCACCAAAATTAAATGTCACCTCCTTGTTGTGTGAAACCCGAGCCAGCCTAGCAAACAGCTGCTGTACCCTGGAGATAGTTTATCTCATACCGTTCAAGTAATTGGTTAATCATAGTAATTAATTACTTAACAATAATTATAATCAACACCTTGGTAATTAAATCATGAAAAGGAAGTTTCACAAAATAAAGAATGCTATAATATCCATCATCTACTTAGCATTATATAGCACGTGCTGCCATATTGTGGCTGATAGTGACATTAGAATGGAAATTAAGATGTGTACCATCTCTTAATTAGCATGTCAATGCATATTACAACATGACTCAAAACATGTGTATGTATCCAAACTGCTACCTTACATAACGAAGTAAATAAAAAAATAAAAAAATTTACATTGATTAGATAGGAGCTAGTCAAACCGGAAGCTTTGGAACTTGAATACTTTTTAGAACAAAGATGGCAACATGCAGATAACATTAAACATATAACAGCTGCGTTTCAGTTCCCCTTTAAACATGCATGCATGTTTGTTATAGACATACTTACTGACTAACAAGTTTGGACTTTATTTGTAGAATTTCACTGTTGTTGCATGCAGGGTTATTTATTTTATTTACAGCATGGATGAATCCAGAGAGAGGCACAAAGGATATAAACGGAAGTGGATAGCAGCCAAACGTTTACATGTGAAGAAACAACAAGCCGACGCACAACTAAGGCAGTTTGACAGTAGTAGTGAGGAGGACGTGACACCAGAAGAGCCACCCAAACAGTCTGCCACTCCTGTAGACATTCAGAGTCCATTGATGTACTAGATTCTAACCATGACACACCACATTTAACTCACCAAGACAACAATGATCATGCGGATAGTGATGCAGGTGACTCAGATAGGAAGGTAGGGAGTTGGGACATGATTGACAGTCATGTGATTGAATCATCAGAGACGGAAAGTGAGACAGGCTGACAACAATGGACAAATGCAAGCAGGATTAGCAAAAAGGATTTCTGATTTTGACATTACACAAAATGCTGCCGATGACCTTCTCAAGTTACTGAAAAGATCTGGACATCCTGACTTGCCAAAAACTGCACGCACATTAAAGCAAACTGCTAGGGAAGTTGAAACTGAAGTGAAATCAGGAATGCAATATGTATACCTGGGATTAGTACCAGAACTGTTGAACATCCTTCGGAAATATCCATCACCAATGATATGACTGAGTCTTTCTGAGTTAAAGCTATCATTTAATCATTGATGGCATCCCTGTTTTCAAAAGCTCAAAGAAAACTCTTTGGTCCATTCTGTGTGCAGTTATGAACCTGAAACCTTTGAATGTGCTCCCTGTTGCTCTGACATACAAAACCAGACAACCTGGACTTTTTAAGTGATACAATTATGGATTTAAATGGCATAATCCCAAATGGTCTATATGTTGAAGAGAAATGTTACACTGTATCTCTGAGTTGTGCTATATGCGACGCACCAGCTAAAGCAATGGTTAAGGCAATCAAGTTATATTACGGTTGTGATAAGTGTAGTCAAATAGGTGTCTACATTGGCCGAATGACTTATCAAGAGATAGACAATCTTCAGTTGAGAACTGATCAGTCATTCAGAAACCAGTTCAATCCTGAGCATTACCATCACAGGTCACCATTTTGTGACCTTCCCATCAACATGATATAGGCTTTCCCTGCGGATTATAAGCATCATGTCTGCCTGGGAGTTCAGAAACGGTGCATTCTTGCATGGATCAGGGGAAAGAAGGAAATCCGAATTTTGGCCCATCAGCTTCAACAAATCAACCAAAGGTTGTTGAACTTGCAGCGTTTCGTGCCAAAATTGTTTGCAAGAAAACCTCTCTGTATATCAGCTAGCAGACTCTGTTGATTGAGGTGCTTCAACATTGCAATATAATATTTTTAAATAAAAAATTTCTGTCTATTTTGAACTGCATATTTGCAAACAATTTCATGATGCTGAAAAGTATGACATAACTTTTTCAGGTGACAGTATTGAGCTCGATGGGTGGCCACAACGTGGTGGACATGGCACGCCGAATAATGTACAAGCTGGGTTCGCCAAAGGTGTGGTCAAACTACAGTATGAAGGGCAGGGGAAACAAGGCGGCCCTATCTGGTCTGAAGATCTACAGGGTCTTACATGGTAAGTATGTATGATCTATCATTATTATTCAGTCATCATTATTACGTAGATACATGTCTGTGTTCCATTATCGAGCCTGGCAGTTATTGATTGAAAGTTTCACTATTTTTTGTATGACTTATATTTAATGGGACTGGTTAATCTAGAAAACCTTGAAAAACTTAAAATAAATATAAACAACAATATTTTAACAAATGATCCAAGCTCTGATTTTTTTTAATTCCATATTGAAACATAATTTTTTGTTAGAAAAAGTCTGGATGTATACTGTATGATGAAGGCATTAAAATATTATAAATAAAAATCGCTGGAAATCTGTATGCTTGCAGGAGAATGTCGCAAAATTCACCCCAATCTGAAGGAGTGTGAGATGGCGGCTGCCGTCTCTTCCATTCTGAAACACGCCCTGAACAGACAGGGAGGCTACAGGTTTGAGGATAGGAGGAATTTTTTTTTAATGTACCCATCTGGCAATAACTGCATTTAGAATTAGGACCTGGTGGGAAGCCTATTGGCCATAATTGAATTTCATATTTCTCCATTCCCCCTTTCCCATAACCATATTTTCTCCACCTACCCCTCCATACTTAATATATTTTAATACTTGCTCCCATCTCTCCCCCCCGGCCCTTTCAATAAGCATCAACAGCCAATTACACTGTAAATTGGTTGCCTACTTTTTGAAAAATTTCCCTTCTGGTTGCCCACTTTAGAAGGTTGTGCACTGCTTTCCATTGTAATCAGGTGGCTACTTTTCAACACAAATCCTCACACCAAAAAGTATTGAAATTAAATTATGAGTGCACACTAATTTATTATTAAGCAATTTATGTGACATCGATATTTACTGATAGCAGAACTGGTAACGTTTGGCCATCCAACTCCACTTTATATTCATTTCCATACATTCTTGACAAAAAAACCCAAACCGTAAAATTCTAGCTGTTGGTCTGTTGAATTCATGCTCAAATATCAAAGGGATGTCCATAAATTGCTGTAACACTCGTTTGTTGTTAACATCGTGATCCTGACTGACCATCATGGATTTGACTGTTCATTTCAGATTTTTTTTCATGCCCCCATTGAATTTAATTTCACATTATTTTAACCTTCCACACTGCGGTCCTACCTTTAAATGCAATAGCCCTAAGCTATTCCCCATAGAAGAACATTTGTGATAGGAATTTTATCTAGATTTGTGTTTGATTTGTCTTATAAATGGATTCTCAGAGTTTGGAAATTATGACATGGATCTATACGAGTACACATTTATTGAAGATGGCTCGACACTATTGACTAGCTTATTCCATCATTTAATTCGAGGGCTATTCCATTAAAATATTTTTCCTCACCTCGACTCATCTGAAATATTAAAATACAATTATGTCATATTTAGATATCCTTTAAATTTCTGCCCTCCCCAGCTACTTTTAAATGGTAATTACTTGTTAATGTATTAAACTAATCATAATGTGTTTTTCAGATTTAGATGCTTAGATTGGCATAAACCTATTAATTTGTTCACTCACTTCTGCAGTTTCCACAATGTCTGAGAGAGACAGGGTTAAGAAGGGGACCCAGGTGAAGGATGCAGAACACGAGAGGAGAAGCCCACAAAAGAAGAGCCGAACAACATCTGATTTGGTGCCTTCAAAGACAATGATCAGTGCATTTTGATTTGATTGAGTCATCCATAAAGTGCATCACTTTAGGAGTCTGTGTGCAAACGTTACAAAGCGTTACATGGGTGTTTCTGGGTCATCATTACGTACCAATTTATAAAATTTCAAAAGATACATCAAAAAGCATTTAAACAGCAGTACAATGGAAAACCAGCTACTTACTAGAGAAATATTAAATATATTTCAATTTCATTCCAACACAACAACCTCTACTAGTATAGCAACATTTAGAAATCCAGCAAAAGGCCAACACGAACTCATGTCCGTGATCCAGTACATGGATTATGTTGAACTGAAATGACTTGATGAGCATGACTTGGACATTCACAGCAATCCCCTATTTTAGAAACAGTATTGGTCTCTGGGACCCCAGTATTCCCCTTGAGCAGCACAACGAATCCCTGGGAGGATATTTCGTGTGGGGGTAAACACATCGTGTCACGAGTGAAGAGTTTATCAATGCAGAAAACGTCCAACTTCATCACCACATACATAATTATATCATTACACTATTAATTGTTCACATACATGGACCTTGTTGTTATCATGTTTTTACTAGTTTTACAAATGTATAGTTTATGTCTAAATAATGAACTGATACAACCATGCAGCAAATATAACATGCATCTTAGAGGGGAGGGAGTCAAATGTAATTTTAGGGCTGTGTACATGTCAGGTTACGAAGCGTCACAAGGGAGTGGTGTGTGTCAAAAACCCAAATAGATAAAATGAATTGGTGTGTGATATAGTAAGTACTGGTTAGCCTCTTTGAAGTGTACCAACACTTTGTGGACATGTTTCATTATGTGTTGGTATTACTAATCATCACAATAATTCAGTTTGAATAAATATGAGAAGTGTCTCTAGTTTATTTAAATGGTGATATGCTGGCTTGTTATTTTTGTGGTCTAGCTCTGGAACATAGCAGTGACACTGGCGACAACATGGATGACTAGGAACCCGCATGTCAGAATATGATATTATGGAGATCACCGGTGTCCTCTGACAAGTGCAGTGGTTAGTATTAGTATTAATAAATGAGTTATATTATTATATATGACTATACAGTACACAGTGTGTATTGATATTGAACGGATTTGCTTTAATAAATTTCCTTTTTAAAATCAAAGTTAATTAATTTTGATTTCTGTTCTAAAAGCACGTCCACATCAAATAAAGACCAAATTCCACAAAAAGTAATGGGAAATAGGGGGTTGTATGAGTATTGGCAAGTAATCTTTATATGGAATTCGCTACAATTAACACATTGTGGTTGTGTAGATGTAGCATAAGATCTATTTTAATTTATTATTGTTTCTATTAGGAATGGGCTGGCAGCTCCCGGTTGCAGTTGAGCGGACACCCTTGAGATGGCGGCAGACTGCACGAACCAAAGCAACCCTCGAAGGTATAACCTTATATATATCTTAAGTATGCAGTAATAAGTGCTTCACCTTATAGAACCTTAGCACTATCTAATTATAATACAATAAGGAAACTTCTGTTGTACCTGCAATCAGTCCACTCCCTCTTCAACGAGACCCTTTGGGCACCATGAAGACTTCATGTCTGTCACATGGAGCAAGAAGTTCAGCCTGAACTACTGCACCACTTGATGGTTAGAGAATGTGCCTGTTGCTGTACATGTTCTAGAGATGTGGCCACACCTCAACACATGTGTCAGATGCTGCCATGAAAGGAACAGTTCCCAAGCAGCCAACCAAATCCTTTGATGTCATCTGTCAAGCAGTGACTGACCCACTGATGGAGGTGAAGTTGAATGCCTTTGTGTCAATAGAGAAGATAGTCACCCCCTTCTTGACCATCTATCAGACTGACCGCCCGGTTAGTTGAAGATGTTGACGAGCTGTCGAAATGTGTGGACAATTTCTCAATATGCCTTTGTTATGAAGAGCAAATGGACATACCCCAAGAATCCACCAGAGAAGCCCATTGACACACATCTCATACAAACATCCAGCAAATCTGCATGTTGAAGACTGGTAAGGGATATACTTCACGGCAACCAGAGTCTTGAACTTTGATGATGAAGGAACTATGATACCATATAGGAAGTTTTTTGGAACATTTCTGTTTGTGAACAATAACTGGAGTTCAAGGATGAGACTGAGAGCACTGTTGCCCCAAACATGGAATGCCTTTAATGAAGTGGGTACAATGCACTAAACATGCAGTGGGTACATTATGCCAACACGGAAACCAAAATGTACCACCCATGACCACATTTAAAATATACCACTTGATATAGTCACGTACCAGTAACGTACCAGTAGTTTCACAAACAAATGGATGGGATGTTGCTGAAATACTAACTGACTAGCAATATAATACAATATATATAATATATACTACTCAACGGAAATATAAACAAGTCCATGGCATTCCCACAAATTATTGCATAACAAGATAAGAGAAACAAGAGCATCTGCCTGTGGTCAATGCAAACCAATGTACAGACAGTCCAAACTCCACAGTTATGTAACTTATTGTGTTTACATTACACAACTAGTTACAGCTGTAATTAGTAATTACATTCTTTTCAGACCTATTATATCTTTCAGCTGGCAGTTTTTCTGGGAAACCTTTTGTTGGTCAAAATCTTATGTCCAACATGCCAAATTGAAGCGGGTGAAAACATGTAAATGGGCATTAGCTGCCATTATGAAAGATATAATGGAAAGGGTCGTCAACTGAGCACAGTGCAACATGTTTGACATTTCAAGTAGGTACTCACCTGTACTCACCTTACCCACACACATAGGACTGTACTCACCTGAAATGAAGTTGCGTCGTCCACCCAGACATGAGGTCAAATTAGAATAAATACATTTTCAAAGTACTTGCTAATCCTGAGCCTGTCTCAGACCAATACCGACTTGTCAGTCTGAATCACTTGGAATTTGAATACCTCATGCAACCAAGTTTAAATGAGTATGCATCTGATTTTATGTGAATTGGAAACTTTGGACAAAAATTCAAACAACATATTTTAAAATGTGACAAATGTTTAGACATTTTTGAAATGGGCAAAGTACTGTTTTTTTTCAAGTGCATATAGACGTGTATTTAAACAACTTCAAATGTATCTGAAGATTTGACCCCATGCCTTCTTCCATCCACACACATTAACAATCTACATTAATATTGCTTTGGTTTTCAACACTACAGGTTTCCACAAAGCCCATCCCAGTAACAGGCTATCTCAAAGTCCAAATTTCAACCCACAACAAAGTCACTCAAACAAGAGGAATTATTGCTAGCTACAGCCCTGTGTCCAATTTTTATAACTACCAGATAGTTTACAACTATGTATACACTATATTAAAGCAATAGACACGTGGCTTCCACAGCAATGACATGTTGTTTGTAATAAACTTGTTTGACTTACGGGCAATGTTTTTGAGTTTGTCGACATCTTGTTTGAGCTCGTAGATGAAGGGAGCCAGGACAAGCACACACAGGAGGATGGCCACAGTACAGACCACCGCAACTACTGCTGGCCCAGAGCTACAGGACTGGCAGCCGGAAGACTTGCCTGACCTCCTACAAACATACAGACTCACATCACCTACTGTCCTACTACTACTTCTAGTTCACCGTCAGGCTCAACTGCAAAATCTCAAATATGATTAAAACATTTATTTTTTATTTTACAATGATTATAAACTGTGGCTGACCACTAATCATTTAAAACTAGCCAATGGATATCTCCCATAATCCAGCCAACTGCTCAATTGCCCCCTGCAATTACTACCTCATGTCCCTCTCCTCTGTGCATATAATTATAACAGTCAACTTTCCCTTGGAGCACAACAGAAATGTGTCAATGACGCTTTGTATGCTGACATGCCGCATACTTTTTTGTCGCATGTGCCCAAAAGATGCATACGAAAACGTGTTTGAGAAACCTAAGAAAATAGAGGAGTACTTATGTAGAATCCAGGCCTACCTTGATTTGCCGTTATTACCTATACACATCTGTACTATAATTTTGCCTAAATCTGACACGTTGATGTGATAATTAAATCATTCTACATCATCCCAGCCATATTTATGGTATGAAAAATTGCGTCTTAGGATTAGGCACATTTTGAGGCCCAAATAACGCTATTCCATACATCTGTTCAATGGTGTATAAATGAGTTTTTTTTTTTTAATCAACATGGTTCTTTTAATATTATTAGTTGATGTTTTCTCGTATGTGAATCGTTCTCACTCAATATCACAAACTGCTGCATCGTATTTCTCAGTTAGAATCTCCCTATCCTTGGAGCAGTAGACTAGTAGCATGACCAGTCCACGAAAAATTGGGCACACCTACCCAGAATGTATCTATTTTTGTAATGTTACAGATTTTGAAAAAAAACTTGTACATTTCTGAACACTTTGATATTGATGGTTATATATTTGTTATCCAGAAATATGTCATGTAGGCAGTCCTGAATAGAATTCAAAACAAGTTAAAATAATAACATGATTACATGCCTAATATTAAAGAAATATCATGTTCACATTTCCCAGCGATCACACTATCATGCAGATTCATTAATAACATTTTGATTAACTGATTTTGGGCACATCAAATTTCGAAAAAGGCACAGTTTTATCTATGATGTGCCCAAAGGGCACATGCATGACTTTTTTCAAGATGGATCCCTGTATATCCCTTGGAGATGCCTACTTAACTTGATCTTATCATTCTTATCTCTTGACCACCCTTTCTACTATCTAGTAACACTGCCTGGTCATAGATTTGTATGTTATCACATAGACGTGCACATCTAGAATAGTAATAATACTATGTTTTAATAGTATAAGATTTTTTTTAATTCTAATAATAGTATTATATATAATGAACCTTGCTAAAGCTTTATCATCATGACTTGAATTATATTTTTTAATATTAGCATCAGTAATATAACATTGTGGTGCATTTTGAGTTTCAACAAGGAAAAATTTTAAAAGCTTCTTTATTGCATACAATTAATGTTTTTCTTTGTAAAATGATAATAAAAAATCATGTGTACACATACAATTCTGTTCATTCTCCCAAATTGTTCCTATTTTGGTAATGTATCAATGTGTTGTGTATTGATATATACTTGTAAAATGTTAATGATTAAAAATCAAAGTATTGATATTATGTCATGATACACAGCCAGTTTACAACCCTAGTACCGGTAGTAATATCACTTTTTTATGCCTGTAGGCTGTACAAAGAAGATCCATGTTGAACTCACTAAAACCAGAACATTCTAAACAAAAAGATTGATAGCTTACAAAGACTGGTAATCTTATTAAAGGAAATAAAAACAAGGCATTAGCTAAAATCCGTTTTCCATGTGTACACAAAATTTAACATTGCATGTAACATTCGAGAACATAAAAAAATACAGAAAAATACATTTGTAGCATAAATTCGATTTTAAACCTGTCTGTGTTGCGATTCCCACGGAAAATTAAAATTTAATGAGCTAGGTGATCACGTGGTATCATGACGTCACATTATGACCCACACTCGCATCAGGCTGACCCTTTCCATGCACTCAGAGCATGTTTACAAGGATAGCTTTTGGGTCGAAACGAGCGTCAGGGTGAGTTATTGTGCAATATTCTGATGTAATACAACCACTGGTCATCATAGAGGAACAAGCATTTATCTTACGGTTCCACATGAATCCAATGTTATTCAAAACAATGAATGCGAATGGGCCTACAAGTCGACTAGGTTTCGCTGAGCTTGGGCTTGTTTTCAGAATAATTATATCGAATGCAACCAACGGGACATAATCTACACCAATAAACATACATAGCAAACATATTATATTGTATCCAGCTACAGAAAGTAACGTGTATAATCTCATAATATCACCAGAATATCTATATATGAAGGAGTTGTGTACAGTTTATCATAACAACTTAAATCAGTCAGTGAGTTTCTGTTGGTCCCGCTAGCTCAGTTGGTAAACGCGTTGGTTTCTTGTCATTCATTTTACAATCGGGCGACGCCGGTTCAATCCTGGCACCAAACCATTGATTTTCTTTACACTTTTTTGTTTGTTTTCACGAAATAATATAAACCAAATCATTTTGTATACTATAAATATAATGCACTGTTTGTAAATATTTTTTTATTTTTGTAGTAATTATTGATTTGCCACAAAAATGAAAATATGATAATTATATATAACGATGTTTCTAAATTTTATTTATTCAGATAGATCACAATTTGTTTTCACATATATAATTACAATATATTACCGTACAATATATACAATTAATAAATTATATATCCATTACATTACAAAAGCGCGCCAAAAATGTGCATATTCGAAATGTCCGGCTGTACAGCATAAAATGTGGAATTTCTAATTCATTTAATTTTTTTGATTTTTTTTTGGCTTGGTGGACATGGAAATAGATAGCAGGATGTAATATAATGTGAACTCAAGCAATATGTTTGTATTCCCTTAACTAGACTATACACACAGACACTCCTGCATTAGAAATAAACAGACTGTTTTTTGTAGAAAAAAGGAGATTTACTGAATTTATAAAAGCCAAATGCTGCCATTGCAACATGTGATGTGATCATGCAGTTGATTCTTCACTTCAGACTTAACCCATTCTGCAAGTACTTTACTTTAGTAGTCTTTTACTAGTCAGTCGTGATGAACTTGAACTTGAAGTGCTTACGTGGATTAGCATGTCAGTGACATGAAATCCCTATTAAAGTACTTGTCAATTGGGTTGACTGGTGCTCAGTACACACACCTGAATGGCAATCAGGTGTTATGACATCTCTTAAATATTAGCTCATCGTTTACACTGTAACCGTTTATGGTAAATTACCTCTTTCTTGAACCCTTCGACGGTCGGAGAACGAAATGTTCATGGTCGCTTTCTGAGGATGTTTCCATCTCCAACAACTTGGCGCCCTCTTTAAAATCAGCATTTTTGTAACCAGGGTGCACCATTTTCATCATATGTGTGGTCTGTGATGTTAAACCGTCAACGTTATTAACAGATCGGTGCTTTCTAGGTGTGTTTGAAACACTTTTTAACTTTATTCCCTCTAGTGTAAATCAGCCGCGGTGACGTAGCTCCACTGGGGAACAGTTGTTAATGTGGTAAACAGAATTGGCAAGTAGCGCCATCTAGCGACCAGTTTTACTTTGTTCCTTTCCATATGAAAATAAGTTGCTGTAAATTGTGTATACGTATGTTAACTGAATTAGTTATGGCATCATCCATTTAAAAGTGAACAGTGAATTCTTTGCATTTCTCTTATTTCATAGAGAATAGTCAATATATCACCATCATTTACCACATGACCGTTTATGTAGTACTGTTTTTTTTAAATGATCAAATTACTTCAACAGAATCCATGTGCAAGCAAGCGAGAAAAAAAAGTTTTTTTATAATTTACTAAATTACATCATGTGTAGTAATAGTATTCAATTGCAACAATGAAAACTATGCAATTTGGTAATATAAAATCCAATATCAATGGGTCACATTGCTGTAATTCTGTACATCAATAATTCACAGTACAGGTGTGCCTTCTGTTAAATTTCCTTTGCAAGATTTCTGTTATTGAATGTAAAAAGTAAACTAAAGTAAGGATAAGTTCTTATATAGCGCAGTATCCAGTCCTCAGTACTGCTCAAAGCGCTTTACATTTTACTCCCTGGCAGACCTATTCGCAATTGAACACTATCTTGACTTCTCTGGGAAACATTCATCCACGCTGCAATTAATGCGTGAAGACTATTCGTACACAAATGTCCACCATTGTCTATAGTCAGGTACTCTTTCATAAATAAATGTAATTTCTTATATAACGCAGTATCCAGTCCTAAGGACTGCTCAAAGCGCATTAAAAACTGAGTGAATTGAAGCAATGTAGAGTAAACGAACTTGCCCAAGATTCGACACAGCCACACAGGATTCGAACCTGCATTCTCTCAGTCGAGAGTCTGGAGCTCTTACTGCTGCGCTACTGTGCTCCACGGTAAGAAGTATGAAGCCACCTATGTATTCTTGGATTTAACTAATCAAGTAATGTTTGTTTATATAATAAAACTATTATGGAAATACAAAGCCTATTTTAATCTGCTTAATTCCTATTGTAAACACTGGACTGTTGCAAAGCAGTGTGCTCTAAGTAGGACAGCATGTCAATTTAACCTATGCATACCATATTTAAGTCAGGTAAGTCGAGACATAAGATATGGGCTCACATAGCATAGTTATGGTGGACTTCAGTACATATGGGAATAAGTGAAGACTATATACATGCAAATCACCAAAAACAAGTTTTTTGAGAGGTAACTATGTACAGTATATATATGCACTATGCTGCTACAATTTTGATTTACCATTAGTGATATAACGGCACCCATTCCACACCAAAACATCTCATAACGGAGTCAATACACAACCTGATGAGTAAAACAATTATTATCAATCTCCATATCAGGGACATCAAGAATTATTAACCAGTTGTATTTCTGATAGGCACTAGGAAGTCACTTATACAGCTGAGTAGATGTGAAGTAAAGAAACGGATTGAAAACATCAGTCCTTTCTTTTCATGGTCTCAATTGTGTCGTAATTCTTTTAGGCAACATGCACTATTTGATTGTGAGCATTATATTGCAGAATGGTTTAAATCATGCATGGCTGTGTGTGTGCAAGCATGCATGTATGTGCAAGATAAATGAAACATACACCAGTGTTAGATAAAACCAAATCCCTTAAATTTACTCAAACGTATTATATAGTACATCAATACAATGAAGATCAGACAATCTGCAATATTTATTCATCACGTGTATTCATAGAAACATGTTCATAGTATAATTGCCATTGCCACCAATACCAGCAAGTCGTCATGTTAGCACATATAAGGAAAACACTGCTACGTCTCTCCACTCTCTGTACAACCATTGCAGCATCTCATATGCCTTATTTACAATGTCACTTCCACCGTCCGAGTACAGTGTCCTACACTACTTAACAATAACATTACCAGAATCATAATTATACATGGCAGTTTTTTTCTCACAGACAGCACCACACTTAACAGTTCCTCATGTTCTCGGGGTAGGTTATTTCGGGCGATAAGCACTTATAAAGAAATAGGTAACAGTATTAATTATATGCAAACGACAGCACTGGGTATTATGAGTTACCAGGACATAAGGCGGGTAGTTACTCCAATAATTCTCAGACCACCTCCAAGTCTGGTGCAACCTCTGTAGTTACTCTAATGACCCTCGGGCCACCAACAAATCTGTTGCAACCTCTGTAGTTACTCCAATGACCCTCGGGCCACCAACAAATCTGTTGCAACCTCTGTAGTTACTCCAATGACCCTCGGGCCACCAACAAATCTGTTGCAACCTCTGTAGTTACTCCAATGACCCTCGGGCCACCAACAAATCTGTTGCAACCTCTGTAGTTACTCCAATGACCCTCGGGCCACCAACAAATCTGTTGCAACCTCTGTAGTTACTCCAATGACCCTCGGGCCACCAACAAATCTGTTGCAACCTCTGTAGTTGTTATAGATAGAAATTGTAACTCTGCGTTGTGCCTCTAATTCCTCTCTCATGCTAACTATACCACAAATACAACAGAAACCAGAATAATACAAGTAACACAATTATATTTGCACTTATCAGAAGAATAAAAATAGCAAGTACACTGAAATCACCTCAGTAGTTAGTTTTCACACAAACATTACTGACTCATTCTACCAAATAGAAAACATTATTTATTTGCAGGTGAACTGAATAAAATTCTCAGTTTGGCTTATCAAGGATGATTCAGCTCATATATATATATATATATATATATATACACAAATTATTTGTTATATCCGGAAAAAAAATCAGCATTAACTGGCTTGAGCAAATGATCAGGCAAATCAGGTAAACATAATATTATTCATTTCATGTTGTACATCAAAGCAATTATTTATTTCCCTCTAATATTATCATGTGCAAACCTACATCATGCTAATTATTCACAGGGTGCTGGTGCCAACGGATCTTTCCCAGTTTGGAAATCTATCTTCTGAAATGGTAATTAGTTGCCTAACGATTACATATAAATAGAGCAAGTACTTATGATAACAAGTGACTCAAAGACAGACCCGTCTAGTCTGAAACTTAACAAACAGAGAATGCCCTTGTCACATGCACGAAAACATCATCAGTATCTTTGACGTCACATACCTGGGTTTGGTTCTTGTTACACAAACCTTTCTACAATCAACAGTACCTGATTTGCACATACACAAACCAACTGATGCATATTAGAGAATGTCAAAACTGGTAAATATATACAACAACATATCACCTGTGTGCCTTCATCGCTACATAGCACAACTCAACCATGACATTCAGATATTACCTGATGGCTGCTTGCCAACAGTTTGAAAAATAAACATTCAATCATCTGATTATGCATAAGCGCAACTGTATGACAATCTGATACCATTCAGAATCATCTGCTCACCACAACATTCTTACGTCTCACATACAGCAAATATCAGGGTGTATCCTAGCAGTGCTTTCACACACAAGCGTTCTGAGGTGGACGCCACAAGAGGCACCTTCACTCAATGATATGGAAGATGAGTTCAAGCACTATGGGCCCCTCCTGGTTGGAGGAGGCGGCACTGTGGATGACAGGAATGAGCTCGCTGTCCAGACTGTTCATGTAGAATGGAGGCAGTTGGCTGCCATTTCCTCCCACCTCGTAGCCAACCTGCAAACAACATCGCACCAGTGGATGGTCTGTCTGGCTACTGCAACGGCAGACTATCTGCTTTCAAAATAACTTTGTTAAAGTGCAAACTGCAATTATGTATCTCAGTCAAAGTATGCACTTTATATGAATAGTTGTCTGGTCAAAACAACTTCTCAACATGTGTGTAAATTGGTGAGAAGAACAATCTCTGTAAATAGGTTACGTAACATGTAAAATAAAGGAAAGAATACAAAGAGCAAACTACCACAACAATAAAACGGAGAGAACTTGGCTAGGAACAGCATATTGTGATCTGACAAGACTGGACCAGGAGAAAAAATTGACGATATTGATAGAAATATGTTCTGCAAACTGCAGAAAGGCATGAGAAAAAAACAAATCGGCTTAAATAAAGAGACAGTGTAGAGTTGATGTAAAAGAATTAATTCTAACAGAGTATCATGGACTGCTAGCATATCCTTGCTAGGAAGAAGAAGTAACGAAGATATGAAGAAGGAGATGGGTGGGGAGAGAGCATGACAATGCGATCAAGAAGAAAGTACACATTGCCTGAGAACTGCAACGGATACGAATGAGGGAAGTGGGGTGATATGGAGGTGACAGAGGATGTAGAAGACAGAACTGGATGAGGACCCATGCGGCTGTTCCCAATACTTAGTAACTACACGGTCGAAGGAAGACCCATTACTCACCCGCTCTGAGTCGATGGTGGCCCTGAGTGCGAGCCGCGTGAGCCCAGCGTCCTTGAGGAGGTCAAGGTGAGGCACGAAGGCGAGACAGCATGCCCTGGCGAGGGTCTCGGCGAGGCGACTGAGGTCAACGGGTTCGCAGCGAGATGTGCCTCGGTCCTCATTCTCTATGAAGAACACCTCCGTCCAGCGGATGGTGCGGTTGTCACCGACACAGTCCATGGCGCTGTGGATGCGGATACTCTGGATGCCGTCCATCATCTTGCCATCAATCGGACTCTTCACACTGCACAGGGGGAGCATTTAAAAATATTTTTATTTTTATGTTCACACCTTGCAAATGGTGTTTGTTGCTATATTGGAACGTGTATTTCCATATGTATGGTCTACAAGTATCTATAGTCAGTTACCAAAACTAAACATAAAATGTACAAAGATCATATGAACATTATCATGATTTACATGAAAATGTAATGACAATTTCACACGGTCCTTCCATGCTAGATAACTGTCTCAGCCGGTTCATTCAAAAACCACTTTGGTTTCTATTGGAAGCATTCAGCTACACTGCAATTAATGCAGGATATTTGTTCACACACATCCACCACCCTCTATGATTAGGTGCTAATTTATAGAGCTGACTGAACTGATGCAAGGTGGAGTGAACTAAGCAAAGTTGCCCAAGCTTTGAAATTACAGCAAGTGAATTTGAAACCCAGTTCTCAGAATTAAGAATCTGATGTACAAACTATTACACTACCACACTCCACAAGCTACTTTCACCTGGCAGTAAATGTCAACTTTTAGCTATTTTAATGTACAGTTTTTCTTAAAGGTTCTTATGTAGTGCAGTATCCAGTCATTAGGACTTTACACTTTCCTCCCTAGCAGACCTGTTCACAATTTAACACCATCTCGACTTATCTGGGAAGCATTCAATCATGCTGCAATTAATGCACGAATACTATTCGTACACAAATATCCACCACTGTCTATAGCCAGGTACTCATTCATACAGCTGAGTGAACTGGAGCAATGAATGAATAAACTTGCCCAAGGTTCGACACGGCAGCACAGGATTTGAACACGGGTTCTCTCGATTGTTCAATGCGCTAGCCACTGTGCCACCTAGCATTTACAAAACAATAGCACTGACCGAGAGTTACACTGACCCGCTAGAACGCACCGTGCCGTAACGACTCACCCAACATTGACGTTGCGGTCATCCTCAACCCACTGGACAACAACAAACTCGTCGGGCTCTGGAGTCTGCAGACTGCCACAGCCGATGGTGTAGTCCTTCATGGCATGTAGAGCTTGCTTCAGTTCACTCATTGTCTCTGCCATCACTTGCACCATCAGTCCATCTTCCACAATACTTGACTTGGCCCGCAGACCGGAACTTGCCTTCAGGGCGCCGTTGAATACAACGAAACTAGCACCAGTCACTGCAACAGCAGAACAAACACGCCTTTCAAAAGTAAGTTCTTATATAGCGCAGAATCTAGTCCTTACGGCTGCTCAAAGCACTTTACACTTTATTCGCTGGCAGACCTATTCAATCGAACACCATCTTGACTTCTCTGGGAAGCAAATATCAATTAATTTTGCCAGCCAGCCATATTAATGTGCAAGGACTATTCGTACACAAATGTCCACCATTGTCTGTAGCCAGGTACTCATTCATACAGCCGAGTGAACTGCAACGTAGTGTTTGACAGGGCAGCATAGGCTTCAAAACTAATATTTGTTTCTGATTACATGCTTTCAAATTTTACTGTATGTATATAGGATACATGTGAACCAACCAACCTGTATTGGTTATTTTACTGTACTTATATATAGGATACATGTGAACCAACCAACCTGTATTGGTTATTTTACTGTATGTATATATAGGATACATGTGAACCAACCAACCTGTATTGGTTATTTTACTGTACATATATATAGGATACATGTGAACCAACCAACCTGTATTGGTTATTTTTATTGCATGTATATAGGATACATGTGAACCAACCAACCTCAACCTGCATTGGTTATTTTACTGTACGTATATAGGATATATGTGAACCAACCAACCAACCTGTATTGGTTATTTTACTGTACGTATATAGGATACATGTGAACCAACCAACCAACCTGTATTGGTTATTCTAAAGAAGATTCAGTTAAAACTATTTATTTATCAGTATCATAAATCTTTGACATTAAAAAAACAACCATACATAAACATTTTTGAATTTTATTTTGTAGCGACAACTTTTTGGGACTATTATTAAATAATATATGTGGTCTACCACATATATGCCACACATAAAATTTTTTGATTAGGGTCACTGTGAATATTGTGGTTGTGCGTGTTTCTTAATTATTTAAACAAGAAAGCCACATCATGTCGTACCTTTCCTAGGTTTGTTCTGGATGTTGATGGCTTGTGTCTGGTAGTTGCCGTCATCATTCTGGATACACACGAGGTGTGAGTCCGCCTGCTGACTGAAGTTGGCACCAAACGCCATCACGTAGTCATTACTGTTACTGATCACCTTCATCACCTTCAATGACAAACACACATTATAAAAAGTAAGTAAGTAAAGTTCTTATATAGCACAGTATCCAGTCCTTGGGACTGCTGCCTGTGAGACCCATTCAATTGAACACCTTCTCGACTTCTTTGGGGAGCATTCAGCCATGTAGACTATTTGTATTCATTCATACAGTTGAGTGAATTGTAGCAATGTAGAGTGAACCAACTTGTCTAAACAAAGTTAAATATGCAGCACAGGACTGGAATACAGGTTCTCTCGATTGAGAGTCCAATGCTCTCTCTCTACTCCACCATCACGCTCCAAATTGTAGCTCTCTGACTAGTATATCATATCAACTGTATATTTTTAATGAATAACAATATACGCTGATTATCTGGTTTGTTTGAAATGCATCCTAGGTTTGGTTTAAATAGAAATAAAAGTAGTATTTTATGCTACCAGTGACTAGAATGTATTAAAGCTTCCTTCTGGGATCTACAAAAAACCCAAAAGCTTGAAACTACATTTGAACAGTTAGCTTGCATGCCAGAACCAGCAAAATAACTGTCTCTAGCTTTATTCATTTTTCTAGCATCATGAATTGCTATGCTAATTGCAGCAGAGGATGGATCTAGCACTGAAGTAGACCCTATCTCAGTGTATCTGTTGCGAGGCAGGTTGGTGTATGTCTATTACCTCATTGTATCTGTTGCAAGGCAGGTTGATGTGTCTATTACCTCATTGTATCTGTTGCGAGGCAGGTTGATGTATGTATATTACCTCATTGTATCTGTTGCGAGGCAGGTAGATGTATATTACCTCATTGTATGTGTTGCGAGGCAGGTTGATGTATGTATATTACCTCATTGTATCTGTTGCGAGACAGGTTGTTGTACGTCTATTACCTCATTGTATGTGTTGCGAGGCAGGTTGATGTATGTCTATTACCTCGTTATATGTTGTGAGGCATGTTGATGTGTGTCTATTACCTCATTGTATCTGTTGCGAGGCAGGTTGGTGTGTCTCTATTACCTCACCATATCTATTGCGAGGCAGGTTGATGTATGTCTATTACCTCATTGTATCGGTTGCGAGGCAGGTTGAAGTGTGTCTATTACCTCATTGTATCGGTTGCGAGGCAGGTTGATGTGTATATTACCTCATTGTATCGGTTGCGAGACAGGTTGATGTACGTCTATTACCTCATTTTATGTGTTGCGAGGCAGGTTGCTGTTTGTCTATTACCTTATTATATCTGTTGCGAGGCATGTTGATGTGTGTCTATTACCTCATTGTATCTGTTGCGAGGCAGGTTAGTGTGTGTTTATTACCTCACCATATCTGTTGTGAGGCAGGTTGATGTATGTCTATTACCTCATTGTATCGGTTGCGAGGCAGGTTGATGTGTGTCTATTACCTCATTGTATCGGTTGCGAGGCAGGTTGATGTAGGTTCTCTTCTCCTCCATGTGCACCACAAAGCCTCGCACACACATCAGCTGGTACTGGTAATTGCGGAAGTCAGCCAGCAGGTTCATGATGGTGTGGCCGATCTCCCCGTAGACTGGCTTACGGTCACGCACACTGATCAGTGGACAAGGGTAGTCTGGGAGGGCAGAGGTCAACACAGCATCACAGACAGGTGCCAAAAGTGGCATATACTTGTATATAATAATAGTAATAACAATAAAGTAACTTCTATTGCGCCTGAATACTTGGGAACCAAGCTCAGAGACGTATCAACACAAAAGGGTGGGTCAATTTCAAAATCGATAAGCAGTATTCAAATTGTCAACAGTAAAGTCACTTCTCATGAAAGGTTCAAAAAAGGTTTTTGGGGGGTGAATTTTGAATTAATTATGTTTTCCTTTTAGTCACTAATAAACAACATGTTGGAGTAATTGTGAAATAAATTTGGGTAGCTTAATTACGAAAACTCACTCTTTGGGATCAGTTTGAACTTGTTTGAAATTGCGAGTTTGCATTGCTCGATACCGAGCAGGTACATTGTATACTCACACCTATACTCTGCCCCCAGTCGCAGCATGAGGCGTACAGGGAAGACCTTCGCCCAGGGTATCTCCCACTTCTGAAGGAGGATGCCGATGACATAGGGCGACTGGGGTAGCAGGAGTTTGTGTAGACATTGGAATGAGGGGCGGATGTAGAGGAAGCCTCCGTAGTCCTTGCTTCCCAGGATGTTCTCTGTGAAGATCGAGTGATCCATGTTGGACACTGTATTACCTGGAAGCAACAACAAACATTCTCATTCCAAGTCCCCACATACACTTCATAAAGGGACAAATGTGGAAGAGGGTATTAAGTATTAGAGTTTTGTACATTTTTGAATTCCACAGAGTGTAACCTTTAACACGATACCTCATTTGTTGAAATATACTAAGTAATTTTTTTTATTGCTAAAAATGAAGCATACCTTAAAAAGCGAAATTTTGAGAAAATAGTTTTAAACATTTCGTTATGTAGAAAAAAATGCCCATAGCAACCGTACATTCTGTATTTTAAAAGTTTTGGATTATTTAAAGAGAAAATAAAGCGGACATAGAAAGATGAGTTTATAAGGTGGGCATTTCTGCAAAAATCACAGCATTGATTGGACATGACTTGGACAGCAACTTTTGGCTCTCACGCAGTTGATAAGTGGCTTAGACTTAATCTTGTCATTAATAAGGAACATTTTACAAGTTATATTTATGATGGAATGTTGATGTGTTGTCTGTTTCGAATGTAACTTAAGAGTGAAAGAGCATCCAGTTGATGCCTGACCCACTAAACATAACATAATACATTCGTCTACTGACACCAATCTTACTGCAGCTGTACCTTTAGCAGCGCTGTCGTACACATTGAAGAGATGTACAAATATGTCTCGAGGCACTGTCTTCTCATCAGGCAGACACTGCAGGATGATGGCTACCTCATCTTGTGCCACGGTACACATCCCCTTGGTGGAGAAGCACAGGCACACGCGGTTCACACAGCAGTCCACTGAAACAGGCACACGCGGTTCACACAGCAGTCCACTGAAACAGGTACATGCGGTTCACACAACAGTCCACTGAAACAGGTACATGTGGTTCACACAGCAGTCCACTGAAACAGGTACATGCGGTTCACACAACAGTCCACTGAAACAGGTACATGTGGTTCACACAGCAGTCCACTGAAACAGGTACATGCGGTTCACACAGCAGTCCACTGAAACAGGCACTCGCGGTTCACACAGCAGTCCACTGAAACAGGTACATGCGGTTCACACAGCAGTCCACTGGAACAGATACATGTGGTTCACACATCAGTCCACTGAAACAGGTACACGCGGTTCACACAGCAGTCCACTGAAACACAGACACACATGGTTCACACAACAGTCCACTGAAACAGGTACATGCGGTTCACACAGCAGTCCACTGAAACAGGTACATGCAGTTCACACAGCAGTCCACTGAAACAGGTACATGCGGTTCACACAACAGTCCACTGAAACAGGTACATGTGGTTCACACAGCAGTCCACTGAAACAGGTACATGCGGTTCACACAGCAGTCCACTGAAACAGGCACTCGCGGTTCACACAGCAGTCCACTGAAACAGGTACATGCGGTTCACACAGCAGTCCACTGGAACAGATACATGTGGTTCACACATCAGTCCACTGAAACAAGCACACGCGGTTCACACAGCAGTCCACTGAAACACAGACACACATGGTTCACACAACAGTCCACTGAAACAGGTACATGCGGTTCACACAGCAGTCCACTGAAACAGGTACATGCGGTTCACACAGCAGTCCACTGAAACAGGTACATGCGGTTCACACAGCAGTCCACTGAAACAGGTACATGCGGTTCACACAGCAGTCCACTGAAACAGGTACATGCGGTTCACACAGCAGTCCACTGAAACAGGTACATGCGGTTCACACAGCAGTCCACTGAAACAGGTACATGTGGTTCACACAGCAGTCCACTGAAACAGGTACATGCGGTTCACACAGCAGTCCACTGAAACAGGCACTCGCGGTTCACACAGCAGTCCACTGAAACAGGTACATGCGGTTCACACAGCAGTCCACTGGAACAGATACATGTGGTTCACACATCAGTCCACTGAAACAGGCACACGCGGTTCACACAGCAGTCCACTGAAACACAGACACACATGGTTCACACAACAGTCCACTGAAACAGGTACATGCGGTTCACACAGCAGTCCACTGAAACAGGTACATGCAGTTCACACAGCAGTCCACTGAAACAGGTACATGCGGTTCACACAGCAGTCCACTGAAACAGGTACATGCGGTTCACACAACAGTCCACTGAAACAGGTACATGTGGTTCACACAGCAGTCCACTGAAACAGGTACATGCGGTTCACACAGCAGTCCACTGAAACAGGCACTCGCGGTTCACACAGCAGTCCACTGAAACAGGTACATGCGGTTCACACAGCAGTCCACTGGAACAGATACATGTGGTTCACACATCAGTCCACTGAAACAGGTACACGCGGTTCACACAGCAGTCCACTGAAACACAGACACACATGGTTCACACAACAGTCCACTGAAACAGGTACATGCGGTTCACACAGCAGTCCACTGAAACAGGTACATGCAGTTCACACAGCAGTCCACTGAAACAGGTACATGCGGTTCACACAACAGTCCACTGAAACAGGTACATGTGGTTCACACAGCAGTCCACTGAAACAGGTACATGCGGTTCACACAGCAGTCCACTGAAACAGGCACTCGCGGTTCACACAGCAGTCCACTGAAACAGGTACATGCGGTTCACACAGCAGTCCACTGGAACAGATACATGTGGTTCACACATCAGTCCACTGAAACAAGCACACGCGGTTCACACAGCAGTCCACTGAAACACAGACACACATGGTTCACACAACAGTCCACTGAAACAGGTACATGCGGTTCACACAGCAGTCCACTGAAACAGGTACATGCGGTTCACACAGCAGTCCACTGAAACAGGTACATGCGGTTCACACAGCAGTCCACTGAAACAGGTACATGCGGTTCACACAGCAGTCCACTGAAACAGGTACATGCGGTTCACACAGCAGTCCACTGAAACAGGTACATGTGGTTCACACAGCAGTCCACTGAAACAGGTACATGCGGTTCACACAGCAGTCCACTGAAACAGGCACTCGCGGTTCACACAGCAGTCCACTGAAACAGGTACATGCGGTTCACACAGCAGTCCACTGGAACAGATACATGTGGTTCACACATCAGTCCACTGAAACAGGCACACGCGGTTCACACAGCAGTCCACTGAAACACAGACACACATGGTTCACACAACAGTCCACTGAAACAGGTACATGCGGTTCACACAGCAGTCCACTGAAACAGGTACATGCAGTTCACACAGCAGTCCACTGAAACAGGTACATGCGGTTCACACAGCAGTCCACTGAAACAGGTACATGCGGTTCACACAGCAGTCCACTGAAACAGGTACATGCGGTTCACACAGCAGTCCACTGAAACAGGTACATGTGGTTCACACAGCAGTCCATTGAAACAGATACATGTGGTTCACACAGCAGTCCGCTGAAACAGGTACATGTGGTTCACACAGCAATCCATTGAAACAGTTACATGTGGTTCACACAGCAGTCCACTGAAACAGGCACACGTGGTTCACACAGCAGTCCACTGAAACAGGCACACGCGGTTCACACAGCAGTCCACTGAAACAGGTACATGCGGTTCACACTGCAGTCCATTGAAACAGATACATGTGTTTCACACAGCAGTCCACTGAAACAGGTACATGCGGTTCACACAGCAGTCCACTGAAACAGGTACATGTGGTTCACACAGCAGTCCATTGAAACAGATACATGTGGTTCACACAGCAGTCCACTGAAACAGTTACATGTGGTTCACACTGCAGTCCGCTGAAACAGGTACATGTGGTTCACACTGCAGTCCATTGAAACAGATACATGTGTTTCACACAGCAGTCCACTGAAACAGATACATGTGGTTCACACTGCAGTCCGCTGAAACAGGTACATGTGGTTCACACAGCAGTCCACTGAAACAGGTACATGTGGTTCACACAAGTCCACTGAAACATAGACACACGCGGTTCACAGACCAGTCCACTGAAACAGGTACATGCGGTTCACACAGCAGTCCATTGAAACAGGTACATGTGGTTCACACAACAGTCCACTGAAACACAGACACATGTCCACTGAAACAGGTACATGTGGTTCACACAACAGTCCACTGAAACAGGTACATGCGGTTCACACAACAGTCCACTGAAACAGGTACATGTGGTTCAAACAGCAGCCTACTGAAACAGGTACATGTGGTTCACACAACAGTCCACTGAAACAGGTACATGCGGTTCACACAGCAGCCTACTGAAACAGGTACATGCAGTTCACACAACAGTCCACTGAAACTAGCATTACCACATGAAAAATATAAACTGTGTTACCTAAACATGTTTTGTTATGCATGTAAGGAGCTTCTTCTTCTGAAGTAAATGGTTTTGATTTCATGAAAATCAGACAACTACTTACAAAGTTATTAAGTTGGAAAGGTTACTACCCCAGGAGTTTTCGTTGGAACGGTGAACATGAAAATAACACAGAAAGAATAGGGTCACAGTATTTCCAGGGTGTGCCCCTATTTTACCAGTTTTGTCATTGTTTTCACAACAGATAAGTAATTAATTGAGGTAATTACTTCAAATTTTGCATATATAGGTATTTTCACACGAGGAATTCATTTTTTGCATTTTCGTTGACCTAATTTGCATATTTCATGACCTAATTAGCATAATATGGCCGACATATTGAATCATAGACTGTAACAAGATGCAATTCATGTCATGTCATTAATTGTTTAGAGTATATTTACAGGGTATTAGAAAGTGTAACATATCTTGTTTCATTATAGTTCATTTCAATCCCAAATTTTTTGCAAAATTGGTGCATCATTAGCATAATTATTACAAAATGGCGGCCATATTGAATGAGGATTCCTAATGTTTTTGTGAAGAAATTGTTATTCTGAGCATGTAATTAACTTAGTAATGGCGTTTACAATAGTACAGCATAAACTGTTTCATTGCTATCACTTAGTTACCACAATTTGAATAATTTGTTGAGTAATTTGCATAAAATAAAATGGCGGACATATTAAATGTAGAATCCCAATTTTGGAATATATTTTTCCAAAAGCACATCATTAATATTTGAGGCATGTTGTAAAATAGTACAACACAAACATTTTCATTAGAACTCACTTAGTTGCCATTTGCATAATTAATTATCATAAAACAAAATGGTGGACATAGTAAATGTGGAATCCTCATTCGTGTTATAAAAAATTTCAAAAGCATTATCAATTTATAATTTAGCGCTTCTTATCATAGTATTATATAGAGTTTAATTACTATAATTAGATGTCACTTAATTCCCACTTTGCATAATTAATGTCTATACTAGTTATACTTTGCTATGTGAATTGCAGAAAGTGTCTTGGACCTGGGAGATACCTGCATTTAAATACACAGTAATGAATAATTGCACCAACAACTCAGATTTTATTGTTAGTCTTTTTTGTTACAATAGCTATTTAAACGTAGGAATATATAATTATTAATTAAATAAAATATAGTTATACACACCAATAATATAATTGTGGCAATAAATGAATATTATAATGGTGGAAATACCAAGCTTAAACTGGCTAGTTATTACTACTAGTAAGCAAACAATAAATGTAATAAGTTTTTATTTTATATTTAACAAAGTAAGGTTGGAATACAAGTTTCTGAATTTAAAATTTAAAATCAATTATTAAGTGTAGCCAGCGTAGTGTGAATAGGGATTGCCTGTATGACAGCTAGGCGCCAAATCCGCCTAGCGGACAACCAGCGCAACTGAAACAGGTACATGTGGTTCAAACAGCAGCCTACTGAAACAGGTACATGCGGTTCACACAACAGTCCACTGAAACAGGTACATGTGGTTCAAACAGCAGCCTACTGAAACAGGTACATGTGGTTCACACAGCAGTCCCCTGAAACAGGTACATGTGGTTCAAACAGCAGCCTCCTGAAACAGGTACATGCGGTTCACACAACAGTCCACTGAAACAGGTACATGCGGTTCACACAGCAGTCCACTGAAACAGGTACATGTGGTTCACACAACAGTCCACTGAAACAGGTACATGCGGTTCACACAGCAGTCCACTGAAACAGGTACATGTGGTTCACACAGCAGTCCACTGAAACAGGTACATGTGGTTCACACAGCAGTCCACTGAAACAGGTACATGTGGTTCACACAGCAGTCCACTGAAACAGGTACATGTGGTTCACACAGCAGTCCACTGAAACAGGTACATGTGGTTCTGATGACACAACTGAAACTAGAAAAACAGAAGCATAGATGTACAATTCATAAACTTGTGCCAAGTGCTTTAAGAGAGCACCTAAAAACATCAAATACTTCAGAGGTTTCGAAAAACAAACCATTACAAAGTGTTCAAATTTCATTATGGAGCACGACTATGAATAAATGAACAGAGTTCCCCTTTAGGAGTAAAATCAGTGACAATGAAATAGTCTTGTCTATGAATTGTGGCTACTAAAGAACCTTTGTTATTGCAGCAATGCCAGAATAAGAAACCAAAGCCCTGTAAATGACAAAGGATACTTACAATTTACAATTTTCACCATCACAAAGAGGTTTTTGTTGATAGCAAATGCCACAGGACTTGGATCTTCAGCTACAAAAAAGTGTGAGTTCAATAAGCAAAACAATAATATTGAAATGCTTGCAATGGTTAAAACTATGTTAAAAAGAAACATATTTTTCTTCTTTTCCCAAGTTCATCACTGCGTTAGACACATGTATGCATTAGACACATGTATGCGTTAGACACATGTATGCATTAGACACATGTATGCATTAGACACATGTATGCGTTAGACACATGTATGCATTAGACACAGGTATGTGTTAGACAGAGGAATGTGTTAGACACATGTATGTGTTAAGACACATGTATGTGTTAGACACAGGTATGCATTAGACACATGTATGCATTAGACACATGTATGCGTTAGACACATGTATGCGTTAGACACATGTATGCGTTAGACACAGGTATGTGTTAGACACAGGAATGTGTTAGACACATGTATGTGTTAGACACAGGTATGCGTTAGACACAGGTATGCGTTAGACACATGTATGCGTTAGACACATGTATGTGTTAAGACACATGTATGTGTTAGACACAGGTATGTGTTAGACACATGTATGTGTTAAGACACATGTATGTGTTAGACACATGTATGTGTTAAGATACATGTATGTGTTAGACACAGGTATGTGTTAGACACATGTATGTGTTAAGACACATGCATGTGTTAGACACAGGTATGTGTTAGACACATGTATGTGTTAAGACACATGTATGTGTTAGACACAGGTATGTGTTAGACACAGGTATGCGTTAGACATAGGTATGCGTTAGACACATGTATGCGTTAGACACAGGTATGTGTTAGACACAGGTATGTGTTAGACACAGGTATGCATTATACACAGGTATGCGTTAGACACATGTATGCGTTAGACACATGTATGCATTAGACACATGTATGTGTTAAGACACATGTATGTGTTAGACACAGGTATGTGTTAGACACATGTATGTGTTAAGACACATGTATGTGTTAGACACAGGTATGTGTTAGACACATGTATGTGTTAAGACACATGTATGTGTTAGACACAGGTATGTGTTAGACACAGGTATGCATTATACACAGGTATGTGTTAGACACAGGTATGCGTTAGACACAGGTATGCGTTAGACACAGGTATGCGTTAGACACATGTATGCGTTAGACACATGTATGCGTTAGACACATGTATGTGTTAAGACACATGTATGTGTTAGACACAGGTATGTGTTAGACACATGTATGTGTTAAGACACATGTATGTGTTAGACACAGGTATGTGTTAGACACAGGTATGCATTATACACAGGTATGCGTTAGACACATGTATGCGTTAGACACATGTATGCGTTAGACACATGTATGTGTTAAGACACATGTATGTGTTAGACACAGGTATGTGTTAGACACATGTATGTGTTAAGACACATGTATGTGTTAGACACAGGTATGTGTTAGACACATGTATGTGTTAAGACACATGTATGTGTTAGACACAGGTATGTGTTAGACACAGGTATGCATTATACACAGGTATGTGTTAGACACAGGTATGCGTTAGACACAGGTATGCGTTAGACACATGTATGCGTTAGACACATGTATGCGTTAGACACAGGTATGTGTTAGACACAGGAATGTGTTAGACACATGTATGTGTTAGACACAGGTATGTGTTAGACACAGGTATGCGTTATACACAGTTATGTGTTAGACAGAGGTATGCGTTAGACACAGGTATGCGTTAGACACATGTATGCGTTAGACACATGTATGCGTTAGACACAGGTATGTGTTAGACACAGGAATGTGTTAGACACATGTATGTGTTAGACACAGGTATGTGTTAGACACAGGTATGCGTTATACACAGTTATGTGTTAGACAGAGGTATGCGTTAGACACAGGTATGCGTTAGACACATGTATGCGTTAGACACATGTATGCGTTAGACACAGGTATGTGTTAGACACAGGAATGTGTTAGACACATGTATGTGTTAGACACAGGTATGCGTTAGACACAGGTATGCGTTAGACACATGTATGCGTTAGACACATGTATGCGTTAGACACATGTATGTGTTAAGACACATGTATGTGTTAGACACAGGTATGTGTTAGACATATGTATGTGTTAAGACACATGTATGTGTTAGACACAGGTATGTGTTAGACACAGGTATGCATTATACACAGGTATGCGTTAGACACATGTATGCGTTAGACACATGTATGCGTTAGACACATGTATGTGTTAAGACACATGTATGTGTTAGACACAGGTATGTGTTAGACACATGTATGTGTTAAGACACATGCATGTGTTAGACACAGGTATGTGTTAGACACATGTATGTGTTAAGACACATGTATGTGTTAGACACAGGTATGTGTTAGACACAGGTATGCATTATACACAGGTATATGTTAGACACAGGTATGCGTTAGACATAGGTATGCGTTAGACACATGTATGCGTTAGACACAGGTATGTGTTAGACACAGGTATGCATTATACACAGGTATGCGTTAGACACATGTATGCGTTAGACACAGGTATGTGTTAGACACAGGTATGCATTATACACAGTATGCGTTAGACACATGTATGCGTTAGACACATGTATGCGTTAGACACATGTATGTGTTAAGACACATGTATGTGTTAGACACATGTATGTGTTAGACACAGCTATGTGTTAGACACAGGTATGCATTATACACAGGTATGCGTTAGACATAGGTATGTGTTAGACACGTACGTGTTAGACACAGGTATGTGTTAGACACATGTATGTGGCTAGAGTATTGTTGAGCTGTGGTGGTGCATCACAGGTTGTAGTTGGTATAGCGCTGGTTTAGGTCTGTAGCTAAACCATGTCGTGTTTGTGAAATAACCAGAATAGAAAGTCCTATAATGCAGTGCTCCTATTGCTATTTAGAGATACGTTAATTATTTTATGCCATGTTGATTTGGCACAATATCTTGATATTACAAGGTAAAGAGAAGTTGTTATATAGCACAGTACCCAGTCCTTACAACTACTCAATAGTGATTACACTTTACTCCCCGAGAGACCTGCTTTACTGAATGCCATAATGACTTCTCTGGTAAGCATTCAGGCACCTGTCATAGTATTGACTAAAAAAGTGTGAAACTGATTTGTAATCATCAGGATTTTCATTAATATCGCTATTGTAACCATCATGATTTTAATTTATTTAATTAATTACATATGTAACATTTGACACGTTGTACAATTATTACGAGTGCCATTACCGAATTTACCTCTATTGATATTACTCTTTACTTACTGCTTCTAATCTGGGGCATGAACGTCTCCGGTTGTGGATTTTCTTCCAAAGAGAAATCTGAAACAAAGTATAATTCAACATAAATACCTATTTCCTAAATTTTTTAATAACACTATGTTGTTTGCTTCTTCAAATGCCACAAACTCACAAAAAATGAAGCAAAGAGTGAGAGAGCAATGGAGATACTAGTACAAACAACTACACCAAACAAATGAAAGACAATTACAACAGTTAACAAAGAGTAAGACAGCAATAGAGATACTAGTACAGACAACTACACCAAACAAATGAAAGACAATTACAACAGTTAACAAAGAGTGAGACAGCAATAGAGATACTAGAACAAACAACTACACCAAACAAATGAAAGACAACTACAACATTTAACAAAGAGTGAGACAACAATAGAGATACTAGTACAAACAACTACACCAAACAAATGAAAGACAATTACAACAGTTAACAAAGAGTAAGACAGCAATAGAGATACTAGTACAAACAACTACACCAAACAAATGAAAGACAATTACAACAGTTAACAAAGAGTGAGACAGCAATAGAGATACTAGAACAAACAACTACACCAAACAAATGAAAGACAATTACAACAGTTAACAAAGAGTGAGACAGCAATAGAGATACTAGAACAAACAACTACACCAAACAAATGAAAGACAACTACAACATTTAACAAAGAGTGAGACAACAATAGAGATACTAGTACAAACAACTACACCAAACAAATGAAAGACAACTACAACAGTTAACAAAGAGTGAGACAGCAATAGAGATACTAGTACAAACAACTACACCAAACAAATGAAAGACAACTACAACAGTTAACAAAGAGTGAGACAGCAATAGAGATACTAGTACAAACAACTACACCAAACAAATGAAAGACAACTACAACAGTTAACAAAGAGTGAGACAACAATAGAGATACTAGTACAAACAACTACACCAAACAAATGAAAGACAACTACAACAGTTAACAAAGAGTGAGACAGCAACAGAGATAGTAGTACAAACAACTACACCAAACAAATGAAAGACAACTACAACAGTTAACAAAGAGTGAGACAGCAATAGAGATACTAGTACAAACAACTACACCAAACAAATGAAAGACAACTACAACAGTTAACAAAGAGTGAGACAACAATAGAGATACTAGTACAAACAACTACACCAAACAAATGAAAGACAACTACAACAGTTAACAAAGAGTGAGACAGCAATAGAGATACTAGTACAAACAACTACACCAAACAAATGAAAGACAACTACAACAGTTAACAAAGAGTGAGACAGCAATAGAGATACTAGTACAAACAACTACACCAAACAAATGAAAGACAACTACAACAGTTAACAAAGAGTGAGACAACAATAGAGATACTAGTACAAACAACTACACCAAACAAATGAAAGACAACTACAACAGTTAACAAAGAGTGAGACAGCAATAGAGATACTAGTACAAACAACTACACCAAACAAATGAAAGACAACTACAACAGTTAACAAAGAGTGAGACAACAATAGAGATACTAGTACAAACAACTACACCAAACAAATGAAAGACAACTACAACAGTTAACAAAGAGTGAGACAGCAATAGAGATACTAGTACAAACTACACCAAACAAATGAAAGACAACTACAACAGTTAACAAAGAGTGAGACAACAATAGAGATACTAGTACAAACAACTACACCAAACAAATGAAAGACAACTACAACAGTTAACAAAGAGTGAGACAGCAATAGAGATACTAGTACAAACAACTACACCAAACAAATGAAAGACAACTACAACAGTTAACAAAGAGTGAGACAGCAATAGAGATACTAGTACAAACTACACCAAACAAATGAAAGACAACTACAACAGTTAACAAAGAGTGAGACAGCAACAGAGATACTAGTACAAACAACTACACCAAACAAATGAAAGACAACTACAACAGTTAACAAAGAGTGAGACAGCAACAGAGATACTAGTACAAACAACTACACCAAACAAATGAAAGACAACTACAACAGTTAACAAAGAGTGAGACAGCAATAGAGATACTAGTACAAACAACTACACCAAACAAATGAAAGACAACTACAACAGTTAACAAAGAGTGAGACAGCAACAGAGATACTAGTACAAACTACACCAAACAAATGAAAGACAACTACAACAGTTAACAAAGAGTGAGACAGCAACAGAGATACTAGTACAAACAACTACACCAAACAAATGAAAGACAACTACAACAGTTAACAAAGAGTGAGACAGCAACAGAGATACTAGTACAAACAACTACACCAAACAAATGAAAGACAACTACAACAGTTAACAAAGAGTGAGACAGCAACAGAGATAGTAGTACAAACAACTACACCAAACAAATGAAAGACAACTACAACAGTTAACAAAGAGTGAGACAACAATAGAGATACTAGTACAAACAACTACACCAAACAAATGAAAGACAACTACAACAGTTAACAAAGAGTGAGACAGCAACAGAGATACTAGTACAAACAACTACACCAAACAAATGAAAGACAACTACAACAGTTAACAAAGAGTGAGACAGCAACAGAGATACTAGTACAAACAACTACACCAAACAAATGAAAAACAACTACAACAGTTACCAGAGTGAGACAGCAATAGAGATACTAGTACAAACAACTACACCAAACAAATGAAAGACAACTACAACAGTTAACAAAGAGTGAGACAGCAACAGAGATACTAGTACAAACAACTACACCAAACAAATGAAAGACAACTACAACAGTTAACAAAGAGTGAGACAGCAACAGAGATACTAGTACAAACAACTACACCAAACAAATGAAAAACAACTACAACAGTTACCAGAGTGAGACAGCAATAGAGATACTAGTATAGACTACACCAAACAAATGAAAGACAAAAGTTGTCTTTCACGTCTGAAAAAATACATTTATTATGACTATATATTTAGGAAACATAATATGTCATAACAGTAAGTTGTTGTGTGTGCTGTATCCAATCCGTAGGACTGCTCAGTGTTTCACACTTCGCTCCCTAACGATTTTTTTATATTACATGTTTTACAGGCTCGCCAACATTAATCTCCTGGATCTAGAATAACAATAACATTTGCAATGTTCATTTTTTATTGCCGCCGATGTCATTATTTATTAACGGAACATGTTAAATCATAAATAAAATGTCTTACTATTCATGAAAGAAAATGCCCTGCTACTGTACGGGGTTTGAATCAAACAGTTTTGGCCATATGGCCTTTTAACAATGGTAGCTACTGCGAGCGCATGCTTTTCTTTGAAAATGACGTTAACAACTAATACATTAACTACTGTCACCCCTGCACGAAATAATAACCTATCAGCCGTACGCCGCAATCAGCTGCGATTTGGTCTATGGGAGTGTCGCTATGCATCCGATTGCCCAACATCATTGAACGCCACTGCGAACGTTCACAAATATCCACCACCAAGCTCTACAGTTTCATGTTTACAATGGATAACCTACCCCCTTTCACCCCAGTCGGTAGTATGACTGGCGGGAGTCCGTTAGCAGGAATGAGGCAGCGATTCTTGTTGCTGTTCTGTTGCTTTGAGTTCTTTGGCGATGTCTTGTCTGTCAATACATGGACAAATATTAAGTCATGTCGGCCAGTTCAACATGGATGTCAACACCATGTCACCATTTCATCATTAATTTAAAATCAGATATCTCAGTTACAACAGTGAATATAGTTGAGAATTTGTAACAGGTTGTTGATTGTATTACATGATTTATTTGTTTGTTCTCACTAATTTTGTGTCTACAGATAGTACTCCTTTGTTACTGTTACATACAAACGAACAAATGGCCACAACCACAAACACAAAAAATGATTACACTTATCACTTGACACTCTGGATATCTTCTGTTCATTTTATTCATCAAAACGGTTTCTGTGCATGTCTGTGTGTGTGTGTGTGTGTGTGTGTGTGTGTGTGTGTGTGTGTGTGTGTGTGTGTGTGTGTGTGTGTGTGTGTGTGTTTGTGTGCATTTGTGTGTGTGCTTGTGCGTGTGTATATGCACTGTGTACATCACCACAAGAGCGCATCCCTGAACTCACCATTTTGCTTTGTTTTTTCAGATTTCTTCACCTTCCGTCCCGTAGCCTTCTGCACTGTCAGCTGGGGTTGAGAGGAGGGGGCGTCTAGCTCTGTCAGGTCACCCCCAGGGCGGATACCATCGGAGAATATCACCTGCTTTGGCTCACCCTTTTTCTGAAGACCTGCAGACACAACACAATACAATACAATCAACTAGAAGACACGACAATAGAAACAACTGCCTTGGTGTAATGATGTATCAGTTTCAGACCTAACAGCAACCTGACTACACAATGCTGACAAGCAATTATATATAGTGTTTTTAACTTTACTCAAATTCTTCAGCAAGCAAAGACTCAGTGTACTGCCACAGTGTAATGTATTATCAGTGTAGTCACAGCATAGCATCAGTGTACAGTCAGTGTATTGTCAATGTACAATCACATTGTATTATCAGTGTAGTCACAGCATAGCATCAGTGTACAGTCAGTGTATTGTCAATGTACAATCACATTGTATTATCAGTGTAGTCACAGCATAGCATCAGTGTACAGTCAATGTATTGTCAATGTACAATCACATTGTATTATCAGTGTAGTCACAGCATAACATCAGTGTACAGTCAGTGTATTGTCAATGTACAATCACATTGTATTATCAGTGTAGTCACAGCATAACATCAGTGTACAGTCAATGTATTGTCAATGTACAATCACATTGTATTATCAGTGTAGTCACCGCATAACATCAGTGTACAGTCAGTGTATTGTCAATGTACAATCACATTGTATTATCAGTGTAGTCACAGCATAACATCAGTGTACAGTCAATGTATTGTCAATGTACAATCATATTGTATTATCAGTGTAGTCACAGCATAACATCAGTGTACAGTCAGTGTATTGTCAATGTACAATCACATTGTATTATCAGTGTAGTCACAGCATAACATCAGTGTACAGTCAGTGTACTGTCAATGTACAATCACATTGTATTATCAGTGTAGTCACAGCATAACATCAGTGTACAGTCAGTGTACTGTCAATGTACAATCATATTGTATTATCAGTGTAGTCACAGCATAACATCAGTGTACAGTCAGTGTACTGTCAATGTACAATCATATTGTATTATCAGTGTAGTCACAGCATAACATCAGTGTACAGTCAGTGTACTGTCAATGTACAATCATATTGTATTATCAGTGTAGTCACAGCATAACATCAGTGTACAGTCAGTGTACTGTCAATGTACAATCACACTGTATTATCAGTGTAGTCACAGCATAACATCATTGTACAGTCAGTGTACTGTCAATGTACAATCACATTGTATTATCAGTGTAGTCACAGCATAACATCAGTGTACAGTCAGTGTACTGTCAATGTACAATCACATTGTATTATCAGTGTAGTCACAGCATAACATCAGTGTACAGTCAGTGTACTGTCAATGTACAATCACATTGTATTATCAGTGTAGTCACAGCATAACATAAGTGTACAGTCAGTGTACTGTCAATGTACAATCATATTGTATTATCAGTGTAGTCACAGCATAACATCAGTGTACAGTCAGTGTACTGTCAATGTACAATCATATTGTATTATCAGTGTAGTCACAGCATAACATCAGTGTACAGTCAGTGTACTGTCAATGTACAATCATATTGTATTATCAGTGTAGTCACAGCATAACATCAGTGCAGTCAGTGTACCATCAATACAATCACATTGTAATATCATAGTCACAGCATAACATCAGTGTACAAATAAAGTGTACCAATGCACAATCACATTGCATTATCAGCGTAGTCACAGCATAACATCAGTGTACAGTCATGCACCATCAATGTACAATCACATTGTAATATCAGCGTAGTCATTGTTAATAACATCAGTGTACAGTCAGTACTGTCAATGCACAATCACATTGTATTTCATCAGTGCAGTCACAGCATAGCATCATGTACAGTCAGTGTAATTCGGTCAATGTACAATCACATTGTATTATCAGTGCTATGTAGTCACAGACAACATCAGTACAGTCAGTGTACTGTCAATGTACAATCACTACTGTAATATCAGTGCAGTCATTACATAAAAATCAGTACAGTCAGTGCACCGTCAATGCACAATCACATTGTAGCCATCATAGTCACAGCATAACATCAGTGTAATAGCCCACCGTACCGTCAATGGCCAATCATATTGCATTATCATGTAGTCACAGCATAACATCAGTACAGTCAGTACTCGTCAATGCACAATCACATTGCATTATCAGTGTAGCTCACAGCATAACATCAGTACAGTCAGTACTGTCACCGCACAAATGATATTGTATTATCAGTGTAGTCACAGCATAACATCAGTGTACAGTCAGTGTACTGTCAATGTACAATCATATTGTATTATCAGTGTAGTCACAGCATAACATCAGTGTACAGTCAGTGTACTGTCAATGTACAATCATATTGTATTATCAGTGTAGTCACAGCATAGCATCAGTGTACAGTCAGTGTACTGTCAATGTACAATCACATTGTATTATCAGTGTAGTCACAGCATAACATCAGTGTACAGTCAGTGTACTGTCAATGTACAATCACATTGTATTATCAGTGTAGTCACAGCATAACATCAGTGTACAGTCAGTGTACTGTCAATGTACAATCACATTGTATTATCAGTTTTGTCACAGCATAACATCAGTGTACAGTCAGTGTACTGTCAATGTACAATCATAATGTATTATCAGTGTAGTCACAGCATAACATCAGTGTACAGTTAGTATACTGTCAATGTACAATCACATTGTATTATCAGTGTAGTCACAGCATAACATCAGTGTACAGTCAGTGTACTGTCAATGTACAATCACATTGTATTATCAGTGTAGTCACAGCATAACATCAGTGTACAGTCAGTGTACTGTCAATGTACAATCACATTGTATTATCAGTGTAGTCACAGCATAACATCAGTGTACAGTCAGTGTACTGTCAATGTACAATCATATTGTATTATCAGTGTAGTCACAGCATAACATCAGTGTACAGTCAGTGTACTGTCAATGTACAATCATATTGTATTATCAGTGTAGTCACAGCATAACATCAGTGTACAGTCAGTGTACTGTCAATGTACAATCATATTGTATTATCAGTGTAGTCACAGCATAACATCAGTGTACAGTCAGTGTACTGTCAATGTACAATCATATTGTATTATCAGTGTAGTCACAGCATAACATCAGTGTACAGTCAGTGTACTGTCAATGTACAATCACATTGTATTATCAGTGTAGTCACAGCATAACATCAGTGTACAGTCAGTGTACTGTCAATGTACAATCACATTGTATTATCAGTGTAGTCACAGCATAACATCAGTGTACAGTCAGTGTACTGTCAATGTACAATCATATTGTATTATCAGTGTAGTCACAGCATAACATCAGTGTACAGTCAGTGTACTGTCAATGTACAATCATATTGTATTATCAGTGTAGTCACAGCATAACATCAGTGTACAGTCAGTGTACTGTCAATGTACAATCACATTGTATTATCAGTGTAGTCACAGCATAACATCAGTGTACAGTCAGTGTACTGTCAATGTACAATCACATTGTATTATCAGTGTAGTCACAGCATAACATCAGTGTACAGTCAGTGTACTGTCAATGTACAATCACATTGTATTATCAGTGTAGTCACAGCATAACATCAGTGTACAGTCAGTGTACTGTCAATGTACAATCATATTGTATTATCAGTGTAGTCACAGCATAACATCAGTGTACAGTCAGTGTACTGTCAATGTACAATCATATTGTATTATCAGTGTAGTCACAGCATAACATCAGTGTACAGTCAGTGTACTGTCAATGTACAATCATATTGTATTATCAGTTTACAAAAAAATGTATACAGTCACTGTGTACTACCAATGTGCTGTACTGCACATTTATAACATAAATTAACCAGAAGCCATATATATTGTAATAACATTAACGTTTGTAATACAAATTATGTTCAGCCATCAATATGTAATTTACTAAAAGCACTACATCCAACTAGTGCACAATGATTAATTATTACATCTAACATCACTGTCAATCAAGTTACTCAGAATAATGACATGATCACATGTTTCATTAATAATGCTAAATCTACAAACCTGTTCTTTTTAAACAGTCTACAAACATTCAGATTAGTTAGCAAAAGCATGCTAATAGTATACTATCATGCCAGATGCTGCTAGCTGTGCATAATAAAGAAATCAATAACGGAACATACATGTAAAAATAAATACACTTAAATGTGACAACATATTCGTAACTACATTCAAACATTTAACAAACACATTAAAATGACACTGTCATGCAATTTCTAGTGCAGTTATTAAATATCTAAACTGTAATATGTGGAAATCTAACAAAGCGAACTTGCTGAATTAGACAACAAAAGTGACAGATAGTATATTAATAACTGGTTCCATTTCCATCCAATGTTCACTTTTGTCTATAACAGATTCCTGTATAGATTCCAGGCCTGTCTACTATGAACAGGTGTGCACTTCAACCCCTTGCACCTGCAGTACATGTGTGTGTGGTGCACTGTTGCGAGAAGCTGTTAGTGTAAGTTAGGAGCATTTCTGTACATATTTACATTATTTAACAATATTTAATAAGATTTAACAAGATTGCCACCCAGAGAATTAACTCTCGATGGCAGGTGGACAAGGAAGCCTTTCGGCTTATCGAGAGTCCAACCGTTTAGTTTTATCTACTTGTATCCCACCCTTCTGAGGTGTATGTCGATTTTATTTTTAAACATATTCTAGCATCCACACAATCAGGAGATAATCTGTTCCATTCATTTAGTCCTTTATGAAAATGAGAACGTTCTTATATCTAATCTACACTGCTCCTTTACTAATGTAACTTCGTGTCCTCTAGTCCTTCTTTCTTAACTGACAAAAAAACATTTCTATCAATATTTTCATAACCATTTAATATTTTAAACACTTTTATCTGATCTCTTCTCAATCTCCTAGTCTCTAGTGTTGTTAAACCACATTCTTTTAAGCATATTTCATAATTAAGATCTCTCAGTTTTTGTATAATTTTAGTCGCTCTCCTTTGTATATCTATGACCTTTGTGCGATCTGGCCTATGCGCATGTATACAATATTCTAAATGAGGCCTAACTATTGTTTTGTACAGCAGGATTATTAGTTCTTTTTCCTTATACACTATATTTCACGTAATTAATCCAAGGATTTGATTTCCTTTTGAAGCTGCAATTCCGCACTGCTCTGAAACCTTCATATCTGCACTAATGGTTAACCCCAAGACCTTTTCTTTTACATATTTATTGTTAAATACTTTAGGTGGTTTATTATCCTTCATAGCCCTCATTTTCTTAGCTACCTTTTCCGGGATTACATTTAACTGTCCTAAATAGCCTGATTCTGCTGCCCCCTTGGATTTTAATAGCCTCTGATACTGGGAGTGAACTAATATCTTTCCTGGTAAACACCAAACTAAAATACTCATTCAGGTCTTCTGCCATTAAGAATCCCTCTGATATTATATTTCCAGCACTATCTTTTAGAGGACCTACCTTATCCGGAACTTTCTGTTTGCTTTGAACATACACATACAAACTCTTGCTGTCATGTTTTATATTACAAGCTAATTTTTTTTAATGGCTTCTCTTTGAATGTCTAATCCCCTCAGCTGTAGCTTGGTTAAGCGCTTTTTTTTTTATAAATGTTGTAGTCTTCATAATTTCTAGTACGTCTATGACTTCCACACCATTTGTTTGTACTTAATTTTTCTAATGGCTTCTTTCAATAAGAGTTTCTTTTTGGACTGTTTTCCTTGTTTTTTCAAGGGAACAAATGTATTGATGATTCACTCAATGTCACTCTTTAATATTCCAGCATTCTGTTGCTGTCTTATTCTCCAGCGTGTTATTCCAGTCCATCTTTACTAAATATTTCCTCATGTCCTTATATCTTCCTTTATGGAAATTTCTCCTGTACTGCTTATTAGTATTCCTTTCTGGTTTTACTTTGATGATAAAATGTATCTGGTTGTGATTACTACTTCCCAGTGGCTCACAAACCTTGACATTGTCAACCAATTCATTCTGTGAGGACAAAACTATGTCTAACACATTCTCGCCCCTGGTTGGTTCTAGCACATGTTGAGAAAGGAAACTACCTTGTACTAAAACTAAAAACTTGTGGTCCTCACTCCCCATACTCTGTAGAGATTTCCAGTGTATATGCCCATGGTTAAAACCTCCCATAATAATACAGTCCCGTTTTGCTCACTTCCCTTATAACGTTTTGTACTTTTTGATTCTCTTCTATGCTTACGTTTGGACTTTGATAAGCTAATTCAACCGTTAACGTTGAGTTTCCTGTAACTATGTTATACCAAACAGCTTCTTCGCAATCTGCTTCTCTTTCTAATTTTATTTCATAACCTGGATAGATTCTTTAATATATAAAATAACTCCACCTCCCTTTCTTCCTATTCTATCTTTCCTAAACATTACATAGCATATCAGTCCCAATTCGGCATCTGATATATGGGTGGTGGCCCATGATTCAGTTATACCTATTATGTGAGGGTCAATATCTTCTACCATAATGTTTAGTTCACTTTTTTGATTACTATACTCCTTTTAAACAAACACATTTATATCCAGATTTAGAATAGTTTTCCAGACTGTTCTTTGCCGATTTATTTGTGCTATCTTTACCTATGCCTCCAGTTTCAGGCTTCTCTGTGAGTTCCCCCTGTGAATCTAGTTTAAATAGATGCAACCTGTCCCACTGTCAACAGATCGCAGCATGTTCTCTGAGAAAAATGCTGCCCCTTTTCCACTTAGATGGAGGCCATCTCTCATTTACATATCTTCCCTCCCAACAAAGTATCCCCATAAATCTGTGAATCCCACCCTGTCTTCTTCACACATCTGCTCAACTAGTGCATTGATTGCCATCCTCTTGCAGTTTCTATACGTTGCCCCCTTTCCTCCCATTACTTGCAAAATTCCTGAGAGAATAATCTGTTCAACTCTTATCTTCTTTAGCTTCCTCACTAACTGTCTGTACTTCTGCACAATCGCAGTTGTTCCCTCCCTGTCTGCATTATTTGTCCCTACGTGTACTAGTATAGACCCTCCCCTGCCATGCCCCAATACCTTCTCTACCCTTTCAGTCACATGTTCTATCCTAGCCCCCGGTAGACAAACTACGATGTCCTCCATTCGCTTAGTGTCTTGTCTGTCTTTCTCAGAATTGAGTCACCCATAATCACCCTCTCTTTTCTCATTGCCCCTTAATCACTGCCTCAGAGTAGCTCCTTCTTCGGTTTGCATCTGTCTGATTGTTGTCTTTTTCCCCGCCACCTTCTCTCCTGTCACCTTTCCTCCTGACATTGACTTCTCTTCTATCACATTTACTCTCATTTCCTTTCATCCCTTCATCTTTCTTCCCATCACATTTTCTTCTCTCCTGTCCCATCCCATTTTCCCTCCCTCCCTCCTTCTCTACGGTCACTTTCTCCCTGTTACCTTCATGCCTGTCATGTTTTCTGTCATTGATTCTCCAATTTCTTCCCCTCCAATCACCTTCCCTCCTCTCAGTCTCCTTTCCTCAGTCTTCTTGCCACTACTCTGCTCTTTCAGTCTCACAGTATTCCCAACTCTTTCCCTGTCATCTCTCTCCATTCCACCTGTCTGCTTGCTAATTCTCATCTCCATCCCCTTCACAATATCTGTCAACCTAACTATCTCCTTCTGCAGACACTCCACCTTCCAATACCCCACGCACTGAAAGGTGAATCCCTCCTCCTTGGTTTCTGCCCATGATTTCCCACAGCTGGACAAGGCAAAATCCACCCAGCTGTGGCAGTGATCGCACGCCAAGTGTTGCTTTCCCTTGACTTGCCGCCTGCAAGGTGCCATATCAGAATTTATTTAATAACTTAACTAACTTAGTCTTTATAAGGACTGTTTCCCGTGTACTACAGCACACTTTAAGTTACAGCAGATTTTAATTATACACTACACAACTGACTATCTATCCTATCACGAGCACTAACGTTACTGGTAGTGACCTAATTTAAATACAATCAATTACTTTACGGTAGACTGCCTTATATTTATTTAGGTTATACTGGGCGCTAGCGAATACGTGGGACACTAGCTACATAAACAAACTGGAGTTCGTCCGACTATCGCCCTTGCTTAATTTTAACAACAATGCCACCTAATCAAAATATCTAGCAAGTACTGGCTTACACATATATTATCTTATGTAAGTAGTTTTATGTTTGTTACTTTATCTCCTATATATCTTTGTTACTTTATCTCCTTATCAAAGGCTAAGTTACCCTATTACCACTCACTAAACAGTTCTCAAATACTTTAACTAACTTTAAGCACAACTGTTACTCAATATACATCTAGTGCTACTTTACGAATAATATTAAGGTAAGAATAATACTTATCGGTCAATATTTCCACTTGTTTTTTACCTTTTCTGCATCAACAATTCTCCACGATCTAGATCCGTCAATGTTCCCGCCAATGGTGAGTTATGTACAATGGTGAGTACCGGTACATCATTGTCTAACACACTGTACAGCATGGTGTATACCACTGTGTACAGCATCACGTAAAAGCACACATTCATCCATTTCTTTGTGCTACTGTGAGTGTCTACATTGTTATACAACTATATTAAATATAAACAATTATTTACTGAAATTTCATTCAAACCAAAGTGTATGCATAAAGTGATCTTTAAAAAAATAGAAAACAGAGAAAACCAGTTGAGCCACAGTCTTCATTATCAACTGGCGTAAGTGGTTTTGAGAATTCAACAGGACCACAGTTCCAACACAGAATCATCTGGATAGCAACCAAACTACAGGTTCAACAGTAGTTGTGGATATAGTTATACGGCAGATTGTCATGTTGAGAAGCACCTAAAACTGTCATCACTTGTACTAGGGTTCTTCTGGGCCATACACTGCTGCTACAAGACATGGGCTGATCTTTGTAGGTTATCATATCATCAAACCAATTCATCAGAGTGTAAGACAGAGTCAACCACAAACCAAAAGGTCTTACTTTAGGTAAACCATAAGTGAACTTACTACAGCCAACCACAAGTGAACTTACTGCAGCCAACCACAAGTGAACGTACTACAGCCAACCACAGGTGAACTTACTACAGCCAACCACAATTGAATTTACTACAGCCAACCACAAGTGAACTTACCATAGCCAACCACAACTGAACTTACTACAGCCAACCACAAGTGAACTTACTACAGCCAACCACAACTGAACTTACTACAGCCAACCACAACTGAACTTACTACATCCAACCACAACAATCACAAGTGAACTTAACATACAGCTGTAGGGCAACCACAAACAAAAGGCTCATGCCTAAACTTAACGAGAAGTGTACCTAACTTAGCACAATGAAAAACCAGAGGCTCTTAACTACAGCCAAACGTGACTGAATTTAACAAAAGACAACCACAGACAAAAGGCTCTTACATAAAGTCAACCCGACGTGAACCTGACTTAAGACAATGAAAAACCAGAGGCTCTAAACTACAGCCAAACATAACTGAACTTAACATAGGGCAACCACAGACAAAAGCCATTTATCAAGGGGACAACGGCCAAATGCAACCAAACTCAACAGAGAACAAAGACAAACCACACAACACCGAAAACGTGTTGCAACAAAAGAAATGCAAACAGCGGCACCAGATGGCCGGAACGAATGTCTGCACCAGCGCAGACAGACGAGACAGTCATACCTTGCTTGCGAAGCACCCCGACAGGCACCATCACTGTGGGGGGGAGGACGGGGGTGTGGCCCTGAGCCTGCTGCAGTGGAGGGACTGTAGAGCAGTACTCACATGGGTTGTTGGGGTTGGGACTTGGCCGGGGGGAGGCAGCCGCTGCACCGTGGTGTTTCTCGTACACTTGAGCTGCAACAACTACACAAGTTACACTTCAATGTCTCAATGTGTCTGCTGCGTTAACACTACATATATCCACCATACACCACTGAGAAAAATCAATTCTTACACTACGTGAGTTACACTTCAACATCTCAATGTGTCTATGTTAACACTACAGATATCCACTCCACACCATTGATAAAACTAAAGTTGTACACTGTGTGAGTTACACCTCAACGTCTCTTTGGTAACACTACAGACAACCACACCACTGAGAATACTAAATTCTTACACACTCTACACTCTGCTTGTACCAATATAAATCTCAACTTCACTGAAGTTGTTATTATTTCTAAACACACTGTGAATAGATGCCAGTGAATTTAGAGTAAATACATATCGGTATATATTTAGAATTGTAAGATACCAACTACAACTTTGAAGTGCTTTGACCTTGTACTATAGGCCTAATATGATACAACGTTTAACTTTTATTACTTCTCCATGTTCAACAAGTACATTTAATCAATGTTATAATCTATCATTTATTTGTTATATATAATTATTAGATTATCACTTTTTAATCATTTATCACAATCTAGCTGTTTGAAGGGATGGGTCACAATCTAGCTATTTGAAGGGACGGGTCACAATCTAGCTGTTTTAAAGGAAATAAAAACAAGGCATTAGCTAAAATCCGTTTTCCATGTGTACAGAAAGTTTAATATTGCATGTAACATTCGAGAACATTAAAAAAATACAGAAAAATACATTTGTAGCATAAATTCGATTTTAAACCAGTCTGTGTAGCGATTCCTGCGGAAAATAAAAATTTAATGAGCTAGGCGATCATGTGGTATCTTAACGTCACACATGACTCACACTCGCAGCAGGCCGACCCTTTCTATGCATTCAGAGCATGTTTACATGGATAATGTTGGGGTCGAAACGAGCGTCAGAATAAGTTGTTATGCAATAATCCGATGTAATACAAACACTAGTCATCATAGAGGAACAAGCAGTTATCTTACGGTTCCACATGAATTCAATTTTATTCAAAACAATGAATGCGAATGAGCCTACAACTTGTAGTACAAGTCGACTAGGTTTTGCCGAGCTTGGCCCTGGGCTCGTTTTCAGAATAATTATATCGAATGCAACCAACGGGAGATAATGTACACCAATATACATACATAGCAAACATATATCGTATCCAGCTACAGAAAATAACGTGTAAAATCTCATAATATCACTAGAATATCGATGTATGAAGGAGGAGTTGTACAATTTATCATAACAACTGAAATCAGTCAGCGAATTGCTGTCGGCCTTGATAGCTCAGTTGGTAAACGCGTTGGTTCCTTTGCGTCCGTTTTACAATTGGGTGACGCCGGTTCAATCCTGACAGCATGCAAACTATTGATTTTCTTTACACTTTTGTTGTTGATGTTTTCAAGAAGTAATATAAACCAAATCATTTAGTATACTATGATGCACTATTTGTAAATATTTTTTTATATTTTTGTAGTAATTATTTATTCGCCACAAAAATGAAAATATGGTCATTATATACAACAATGTTTCTAAATTGTATTTATCCAGACAGATCACAATCTGTTTTCACATATATAATTACAATATATTACTGTACAATATATTTACAATTAATAAATTAGATATCCATTACATTATATCTGTTTGAATAAATAACATTTAGAAACATCGTTATATAATGACCATATTTTAATTTTTGTGGCGAATAAATAATTACTACAAAATAAAAATTATTTACAAACAGTGCATCATAGTATACTAAATGATTTGGTTTATATTACTTCGTGAAAACATCAACAAAAAAGCGTAAAGAAAATCAATAGTTTGCATGCTGTCAGGATTGAACCGGCGTCGCCCGATTGTAAAACGAATGACAAGTAACCAACGCGCCTACCCACTGAGCTAGCGGGACCAGTGGAAACTCTCTACCTGATTTAAGTTGTTATGGTAAATTGTACAACTCCTTCATATATCGATATTCTAGTGATATTATGAGATTATACACGTTACTTTATGTAGTTGGATACAATATATGTTTGCTATGTATGTTTATTAGTGTAGATTATCTCCCGTTGGTTGCATTCGATATAATTATTCTGAAAACGAGCCCAAGCTCGGCGAAACCTAGTCGACTTGTAGGCCCATTCGCATACGTTGTTTTGAATAAAATTGGATTCATGTGGAACCGTAAGATAACTGCTTGTTCCTCTATGATGACTAGTGTTTGTATTACGTCGGAAAATTGCACAATAACTCATTCTGACGCTCGTTTCGACCCAAAAGCTGTACTTGTAAACATGCTCTGAATGCATGGAAAGGGTCGGCCTGATGCAAGTTTGAGTCATAAGTGACGTCACATCTCGGCATCCCAAAAAGCGCGCCAAAAATATGCATATTCGAAAATGTCCGGATGTACAGCATAAAACGTGGAATTTCTAATTAATTGAATTTTTTTGATTTTTTTTTGCTTGGTGGACATGGAAATAGATAGCAGGATGTAATATAACGTAAATTCAAGCAATAGATGTTTTTATTCCCTTTAAGAGATGGGTTAAAATCTAGCTGTTTGAAGGGATGGGTCAAAATCTAGCTGTTTTAAGGGATGGGTCAAAATCTAGCTGTTTGAAGGGATGGGTCAAAATCTAGCTGTTTTAAGGGATGGATCACAATCTGGCTGATTGAAAGGATGGGTCAAAATGTAGCTGTTTGAAGGGATGGGTCACAATCTAGCTGTTTGAAAGGATGGGTCACAAGCTAGCTATTTGAAGGGATGGGTCACAACCTAGCTGTTTGAAGGGATAGGTTACAAGCTAGCTGTTTGAAGGGATGGGTCACAATCTAGCTGTTTGAAGGGATGGGTCACAAGCTAGCTATTTGAAGAGATGGGTCACAAGCTAGCTGTTTGAAGGGATGAGTCACAAGCTAGCTGTTTGAAGGGATGAGTCACAACCTAGCTGTTTGAAGGGATGGGTCACAAGCTAACTGTTTGAATGGATAGGTTACAAGCTAGCTGTTTGAAGGGATGGGTTACAAATGAGCTGTTTGAAGGGATGGGTTACAAGCTAGCTGTTTGCAGGGATGGGTCACAAGCTAGCTGTTTGAAGGGATGGGTTACAAGCTAGCTGTTTGAAGGGATGGGTTACAAGCGAGCTGTTTGACGGGATAGGTTACAAGCTAGCTGTTTGAAGGGATGGGTTGCAAGCTAGCTGTTTGAAGGGATGGGTCACAAGCTAGCTGTTTGAAGGGATGGGTTACAAGCTAGCTGTTTGAAGGGATGGGTCACAAGCTAGCTGTTTGAAGGGATGGGTTACAAGCTAGCTGTTTGAAGGGATGGGTCACAAGCTAGCTGTTTGAAGGGATAGGTTACAAGCTAGCTGTTTGAAGGGATGGGTTACAAGCTAGCTGTTTGAAGGGATGGGTCACAAGCTAGCTGTTTGAAGGGATGGGTTACAAGCTAGCTGTTTGAAGGGATGGGTTACAAGCTAGCTGTTTGCAGGGATGGGTTACAAGCTAGCTGTTTGAAGGGATGGGTTACAAGCTAGCTGTTTGAAGGGATAGGTTACAAGCTAGCTGTTTGAAGGGATGGGTCACAAGCTAGCTGTTTGAAGGGATAGGTTACAAGCTAGCTGTTTGAAGGGATGGGTCACAAGCTAGCTGTTTGAAGGGATAGGTCACAAGCTAGCTGTTTGAAGGGATGGGTCACAAGCTAGCTGTTTGAAGGGATAGGTTACAAGCTAGCTGTTTGGAGGGATAGGTCACAAGCTAGCTGTTTGAAGGGATAGGTTACAAGCTAGCTGTTTGAAGGGATAGGTTACAAGCTACCTGTTTGAAGGGATAGGTTACAAGCTAGCTGTTTGAAGGGATGGGTTACAAGCTAGCTGTTTGAAGGGATAGGTCATAAGCGAGCTGTTTGAAGGTATGAGTCGCCAAGCAACTCCTGCAACCAGAATTTGGGTCGCTGCCACATAAGGTTAAGAACCACTGGTCCAGAGAAGCTATGGTATGTGGTGTGACAATGGAAGGCTGTGGGGAGCTGTGAGAGGGGACAGACCTCTGATGAGGTCCTGGTAGCAGCAGGAGCAGACGCGAGCCTCCTTCTCCTCCAAGTAGGCCAGGGCTATCTTCAGGTTACAACACCCACTGCAGAACACCTGCAACACATGCAACATGGTTACACACAACATCCTCAGTGGCAACATCTAGTATAAGGTCAGAGTGGAAATATCCAGTGTCAGGTCAGAGTGACATATATGAGTGAGTGACAGAGTATAAACATCTAGTGTGAAGTCAAGAGTGGCAACATCTAGTGTCAGGTCAGAGTGGCAACACCTAGTGTCAGGTCAGAGTGGCAACACCTAGTGTCAGGTCAGAGTGGCAACATCTAGTGTCAGGTCAGCATGACAACATCTAGTGCCAGGTCAGAATGGAAATATCTACTGTCAGGCCAGAGTGGCAATATCTAGTCATTCTACTATAAGGCCCAAGAGCGGCAACAGCTAGTGCATAGTCAGCGTGGCATCCTCTTGCATAAGATCACCAAGTAGTGGACAGTGTTTACATTGTCGCACAACAACGCGTTGTTTACATCAGCATCGGTCATCGCCAGTCATAATGATAACGTGATACACATGGTATCGGCATTCCGATGCACATTTATCATGGTATAATGTTTGATTGATTGACTGATTGACAATTTTACTTCCACTCGATGACAAACTTAGTTTTCACTATTTTCGATGGCCGAGTCATTCATACAGCATTTACATCAATCATACAACACGTGTTGATATATGTACAAAGGATACAAGTTAAATGAGATTACAATAAATAAATAAATAATAATAAATAGAATGCATGAAATAAAAATGAAAAAGATAAAGTAGTCATAACATACAAGAAACAGATAAAAACAAAGTACCCAGGTACATTTAAAATGGTGGTGTGGCACCAGGTTGAAGGTTGGAACAGAATGGCTGTTTTTAATTTCAATTGGTAGTTTATTCCATAATTTAAAACCGGAAACATTGAAACTGCATTGATAGTAGGCAGTTCTGGCTTTGGGTGGTTTCGGCCAAGAGACATTTCTTGTATTGTAAAAATGACTATTTGATGTAAACATATCACACAAATATTGTGGTGCTAGACCATTTGCACACTTGTACATAAGAACAAATCAATTCTTTGCTGTAGTGATAACCAGCCTAGTGTTTTAAACATTAGTGTTTCTATTTTGCCTAGGACTAGACCCAGATATTAGTCTAGCAGCTCTGGTCTGTAGTTTCTGTAATCAAGTTTTGGTTAATGTTGAGGCTGAATCATAGATTACATCTCCATAATCGAAGTGCGGTTGAACTGTTGCATTATATAATTGCCTGAGAATGTCGACTGATACTATTTTACGAAGAGATCTTAGGATTCCTATTTTGGATGAAAATAAACTGACATTTGTGCCTGATCCTGGCAATACCGGCCTTAGCATTGAGCTTCAGCCACAGGCAAAACCAATAAATGCTTTTGATGTGCCGAGGACAGCCAGCTAAAGTATAAAGCCGTGAGATGAAAATAAGTTGGTGACATCTCAGATGTTGCATTAATAGCAGACTGCAGAGTGATACCATGATTAAAAATCTTCATTTAACTTTGCATTATCACTTCCTATAGTCGTTATCTTAATTTTGTAAACAATATACAAAAATACGAACTTCTGAAAAGTCAGCATGACGTCGCTCCAAGTGAACCTTAGACTTTGTGGACTTCTTCAGTGAAGTGACTGACAGACATACTATTTTACAAAATCCGGGTGAATAACTTTTTTGGGCAGGCCAGTAACTTTTCAAATCTACTGGCCCAATGGGTCAGTGGATACAAAACCTTAATGTCAAGGCCTGATATACATATATATATATATATACACGATATATATTATATATGTATATATATAAACCTGGACACATGTTCAACATAATTAATTAGAATCAGACACAACTTGCTAAAAGTAACATAACCTGTGTCAAGAGACAGGAGGCGATCATGTAACTAACCTTGCCGCAACACCTACAGTGGTGTCGCCTTCGTGTGAAGGTAAACTTGGTCTCACACTGCATACAGTTAGGGGCCTCCGCATCAGGCAGCCAAACAGGGGCTACCTTGCCCAGCTCCGTGATTGGCAGGTTTGGATTGATGCTACTAGGGGGAGCCACCAGGCCAGATGCTGGTGAAGGTGGTATCACTTCAGTTGTACTGGCTGCAAGTTTCAAAATGCAGTATAAATTGTGCTAGTCAAAGAAGGTTAATAACTTGATCAAGGAACAATATATATATATATCTAGGCATTTTTTAGACAGAATAAAAACAATGGAAGCCGTACTCCCTGATAATCCTTTAGATTTTTCCCCAAACAATCATTTTTCAAATCATGAGACATGCTTTGTAAAGTACTTTCTTAAAAAAGCTCATCAAAGATTCATCATTAAACTAAGATGGTTGGTACTATTAAAAGCAATGCAAAACAAAGAATTATGTGTACAGATACACAGTTATAAGTTTGTTTATGATGCTGTAAACTACGATCGTAAAGCTTGTTCTTGAAAGTACTTCTTAATCATACTTTATCCAAAGTAAATCAGCAAATCTTGCCATTAGAACGTACTTGCTGTGTTAGGTGCAACGTGGTCTCCGGTTGCAGTGGGACTGTCAGATACCATCTGCGTGTCAGGGTCTTGTAAGCTGTGGCGCTCCGGCTGGAAGTCTCCACGTGGAGGTAGAGTCAGACTACACGGCCGTCTCTGCTGAGGCAGACCGCCCTGCTGGGTTGCTGTGTCGCCACCAGGGGGTGCTGGTGAATATGAACTCGACACATCTAGTGAACACGGTGGTTTGGCTGATCTGACATTTGGTGGTGGAAGCGTTGGTGATTGTGGCTCAGAAGAACAAACTTGCGGCATCGGGTCCAACCGTGACACTGTGTCAGTCACAGACCTGTTGTCCAGAAACTTGTTGTCCAGTATCTCGCCTTGACCCGACATGTCACTACTGCCCAGATGGTGCTGTCTGATCTCCAGGTTCAGCTGCTGCTTCTCCAGTGGTGATCTTGCCCGCTGCTGGGCAAGCTGCATGTTGATCAGGTCGTGAGAGTTCTCAATGATGACACCACCCCCAAGACCAGGCATGGGAGAACTTATGATGCCACCCCCAAACTCACTCACGGGTTGACCCATGACCCCACCCCCAAGCCCACTCATGGGTTGACCCATGACCTCGTCCCCAAACTCACTCATGGGTTGACCTATCACCCCGCCCCCAAGCACTCCAGCTTTGTCACTGCCAACAGGTTTCTCGTCAGCCACGGGCCCCACTTCTGGTTTGGACAGCCCCAGAAGACTGTTGGGGCGGTTACGCCTCACGACGTGTTCCTTGGGTCTCGCGCCAACACCCTGCATGGTCACTTGCTGACCAATGATCAGGGTTGCATCTGATGGTAATTCAGCCTTGTTGTCCTGCACTGTCTCTGACTTGGTTACATTGGCCGAGTGCAAGTGTGTGGTCTTGTCTTCTATGTCACACTCTGCTGTCCTCTCTTTCATCTCCATGGTCATCACCATGGTGCTGTCTTCTTGTTCCACAGCCAAGGTGGGAGTGTTTCCTTCCAAACCCACCACAGGTCCAGACACTACATTGCCATTGTCACACCGAGACATCACAGCAGTGTTGTCATTGCTGGAAGAAGTCAACACATCACTTGAGTTCTCAACGGTGGATGTACCAATGGCAGTGTCCGTGACAGACTGCATGGCAACTGTCTCACCAAGATCACAGCTACCATTAGTGTCTTGTAATTCACTCAGTATAGTCAAACACTGTGATACTGAAGCAGTGCCAACTCCTGCTTCTTGCAAAGATGATGCATTGTGCGTTTTCTCTGATGGTTCCTCCACACAACTGCCATTCAGAGTGTCTCTTAGCAGTTCAGAGTCTTCTACAACGTCAGCACCTTGTTTTACGCCAGCGACATCACTACCAGTGTCCTGTTCATTTTGTATGGCATCACAACTACATGGAGACATTGCTGGAGCGTTCTTCACATGATCATTCTCAGCAACTGTCGTCTGTTTCCCTGGATCAGTGATATCTTTATGACATGTGCTGTCCACTGGCATCTCTGCCAGACAGTTCTCCATCTTATCGTCCCCTGCATTGTCCATCTCTATGGTGCCAAAACCTACAGGTGATGGTTTCTCTGCCACAGAAACATTCATTGGCTCAGATTGGTCTGTGTTACCACCGACAGGATGACCGAGACTGGACACATCTGGGAGTGACACTGATGATCCACTTGATGTTTGTTGTGCACCCTGGATGTCCATAATGATATCAGCTGTATCGCTGCCCGACGTCTCAACAGTGGAGTCTTCAAGGTTAACGCTATCACCAAATTCTTTAGCATCATCACATGTCATTTTTTCTTCAGTTGTCACAGCCACCTCTTTCTCTTGCTTGTCAGAGTCACTGCGGCTTATCACCATGGAGCTATGAGGAGAGCCAGTGTTGGCTTCTTCAGCCATCATTGTGTGCAGTCTTGCGCCTTCTGAGACTTCACTTGTCTGGACAGTGTCGTCTCTTGAACATGATATTGCTGTGGTCAGCTGCAGGTCATCAGCCAGCTCACAGCAAGGGAGAGACACATTCAGCTGCGCATCCATCATCGCTGGAACGACATCCGGCTGTGAGATGCCACCTAATGCCATCACATTCGGTGGAGAACTTGACATGAAGCTAGGTCTCATCGATGGTTCTGTGTCCGAGTCGGGATCTGCTAATCCGACAGCGTCGAAGGCATTATGCAACAACTCTGGGGTGATGTGATTGTCAGGTACAAACTCAGCTGGAGCCAGGTCGACATTTCTGTGTTTGTCATAGACACTGGAGGCTGATAACCCGCTGCCAACGTGCCCCACAGGCTGATCTTCGTAACAGAACATGTTCACTGCAGGACCATTCAACGTGCCAGGCATGTGGTCATCAGCATCATCAGCACTGTCACTGGCACCTTCGGGCACAAAGTAACCTCCATCAGTCGTGTTCATGTTTGGCTGTAAATCTGAACCCAGCCCTTTTGGACCAAAGTCACCATCAACAATATCCAGTGTTTTGTGTGTGTCGTAAGGAATGTCATAAAATGATGGGACGCAAGAATTATTCTCCTTCTCTGTGGACTTTTTGCCCACAGGGATCTGTTCTTCACAGGCTGCGTCCAGTCTGACATCGTTCTTCATGTGGCTATGTTGACCATGCTGAATGGCGTGCTCCCCTGTAAATATCAACAAAGTCAGTATTTTTCTTTGATGCCAAATTTGATCTCAGGATGACTAAATACCTTTGGAAATGGAATAAAACCAAAGTAAGACATGTTCAGAACATTGGGATGCACTATAATACAGTATTATTAAGGGGTTAATTATGAGATATGTAAAATAAAAACAAGTCAATACTTTAAAACGTTACCACTGTTGATAAGCCATGCACTGGCTTATTTGTTTATGACCACATTCGGATAGCATTTTGTTCAATCAACCAAATATGTTCTTTTAGTTTGATTCTCACGTAGATGGAAATTGGACACATACCTTCACTTAGCTCAAAATCGTCCAGCACTTTGTCCAAATCAACTGCAAAATCATCCATGATGGCTTCCAGTCTGCATCAAGTTCTGCACTGAACTGTAAATAAAAAACATAAATTAAATCAATGTAACATATTTTTCAAGTGTTCTTGGAAATAAAAGCAATGCTCTGTGTGTATGATATCTTCCCTGTGAACAATCTGGCATATATTCTTGGAAATCGGGTTGACCACAAGACTATGAGGAAGAACAAAAGATTTAGGAAATCTTGTTGTAAATTGGTAATCATCCAAGGAAAACGTTTCTGCCTTAAACTGGTTTATTCCCAGTGGTATCTGCTGCAGACATTCATCGTATAAAATTTACAATTGAGTTAAATGGTTACAACAAATATAACATGTTAGCTTTTTATATGGAATTAAAACATCAAAGCTATTATGTAAGTTGTAACAACTGCACTGTGTACATACACCAATCCAGTGCTGTTGTCTTAAGACTTGAAAATACATTGTTAAAATATATGGATTTGTAGTACAGTCACTTGCAATATGCTTTATCAAACTAAGGTGACTTTATATCAATGAACACAACAAACTTTATTAAGTTTATAATAGGTGTACTGTAATGTTCCTAAATAGAATGTCATGCTATTAGCTATACTAAATCAAAACCACATTATATCAACTTGGACAGCTAGGACATATAGAGACCAGAGTCTAGACAACAAATGTGTACATTCATTGTGGGCGTTGACGTTTTTGATCTTGATCTTGAATTTGATTGATACGTAACGTTGCAGATACCAATACTGGCTTGATTGCAAGATGTAAAATTATGTTGTAGTTACTTTTCCCATTAGTGAAATTAATGGTGACAGCATGTATCTAACATATTGTTGTATCAATATACCACCTAGCATTGACAATGACAGTTTGTTACCTCAACTCGATGATGGAGTGATTATCTTCGCATCAACTTGTCATCAGATCACGCACTACTAGACCTAGTACTGCACTAATCTTAGCACCGAGGAAACGTCAATGACAGTTGACTCACCTTTACACCACGTATGCGTGTACATATAAAATAGCTGCATACATCCCGGCCAAGGTTTCTTACATCAATGTATGAGCAGTATCGTGTGACTTGTGTCGAGATTTCTAAAGCATATGCAAAACTTAATTCTGTGAATTGCGATCACATATTTACACCTTCCGTAGTCGCCATCTTAGTTCGGCCTGCAGACTGACGTCATATCTTTCACATGTTCGTTCATTTTAGTAAGCCCCTTTCAGTGTTTGTGTTGGTACTCACTAATAACACACAGGGTTAAGTGGGACTCATCAGATTTATGTTGTAAATCGCAAACATGTTTCGGGTAAAGACACGATAGTTTATCGAAATAGTGGAAACCCCCTGTTGGTCACATGATTTCTTCGTTGTAACCTTTCAACTAGGAAGTAATTCACCAGATTGCGTCATTAGGTGAAATGTGCTTCTGTTTTGCTTGGGAGAAACTAACTAAGTAATGTTTTGTGTAGCAATCAGCCATAACCGATTGCTGAGGAACACAGTCGGGCCACTAGTGAGAGCTCTTGTCACATCATATAGATTCTATAGACCAAGTGCCATCAGTGTGAAACTGTCAAACAACAAAATGACCTCTGAAAACGTGCGACAACAATCGTTCGATTATTTTCTGGTGCTAGACTTCGAGGCAACGTGTGACCAAGATAAAAAGCCGCAACCGCAGGTAACAATTAAGCAAGTACACGGCTGCTTTATCATGTATGTGAGCTGGTTGTCCCTGCGTGTATTTGGATTAGCTGTGTAGGCCTAATTTTTGTGCTGGATGGTGTACATTTTAATTTTTGTCTGATTGTTTTCTTATTTATTTGATGATCATGTTGGGTTGCCCGGTTGGTTGTTTTGCTTTAGAAGTTTAGTCTAGACGTGTGTCATCATTATGCATCGGCATCGGCAATCCCTCGTAGGCTCGTAGTTAGGATGATTTTTCCATGGATTGTCTGTGCCATTTGGTGTGTGTTTGCAGATGGCTTATTACTCTAATCTTTGCTCGGCACAGTTTCCCACAGAACAAACATGCATAACCAGAATGTGGTGAGGGTGAATTGTGTAGATTTTTGTTACCCTGTTGGCTTCTAATGACTCTATCGAGTGTATGCCATTTTGAGTAAATGACTGCCATGACTTAGATTAGAACATGATAAAGCCTCAGATTCCCAGGTTTTTGGGTCAATGTCACATCTTTTCTAGGTGAATTTAAGGACGTCTTTAGTAAATATAGCATTTACGGTGTCCTCCTATTACTGTATTCACACATACAAGCTACCATCAACAAGCCAGTCAGATTCAAACCATCCCAATTCATTGCAAATTTGTTATCGGCTTACAAGTCTGATCTCCAGTGGGAGGAGCAGTGTGCGGGATACGTGTATTGTGCATACTCAGTGAAGTCGCCTTGTGGTGTACATCGGCCAGTGTGAGTAAATCGTGAATAAGATACACGACTGGTAAGCTGCCCTAAACGCCAGGAGGGTAGTAATTAAGTAAGTAAGGAAGACTGGTAATATCGCCCACAAACCATTAACAATTGGCGGGAACGCCAATCTAAATCTACTTCGCTTGATTGACTTCTATGCAACCGACCGAGAAGGTGCAACTGTTAAATAGCAAGCACAAGTGGTTCAGCCAGGTTGGCTTGATTGACTTCTATGCAACCGACTGAGAAGGTGCGACTGTTAAAAAGCAAGCACAAGTAGTTCAGCCAGGTTGGCTTGATTGATTTCTATGCAACCGACCGAGAAGGTGCGACTGTTAAAAAGCAAGCACAAGTAGTTCAGCCAGGTTGGCTTGATTGATTTCTATGCAACAGACCGAGAAGGTGCGACTGTTAAAAAGCAAGCACAAGTAGTTCAGCCAGGTTGGCTTGATTGATTTCTATGCAACAGACCGAGAAGGTGCGACTGTTAAATAGCAAGCACAAGTAGTTCATCCAGGTTGGCTTGATTGATTTCTATGCAACAGACCGAGAAGGTGCCACTGTTAAATAGCAAGCACAAGTAGTTCACCCAGGTTGGCTTGATTGATTTCTATGCAACAGACCGAGAAGGTGCCACTGTTAAATAGCAAGCACAAGTAGTTCATCCAGGTTGGCTTGATTGATTTCTATGCAACAGACCGAGAAGGTGCGACTGTTAAATAGCAAGCACAAGTAGTTCATCCAGGTTGGCTTGATTGATTTCTATGCAACAGACCGAGAAGGTGCCACTGTTAAATAGCAAGCACAAGTAGTTCAGCCAGGTTGGCTTGCTCTCCTGTGCCTCACAAAGGGTATAAGTAAAACTAACCTAATCTTTGTACCGATCATTGTGCGTCAATTGATCTGAATCATCCGGTGTCGATTACAACAGTGGACAACCAACCACATACTGATTAATGGTCAACGAAAAGGAAGTGCCAGTACCTGCACCAGTGCTTCAGAAGCAACCAATGAATCGTTGAATGGAGATATGCGCACCGCAATCATTGCGCTCATTGAGAACAATGACCCAATCATCGCCATAGTCATCAAAGTCAGGTTATCCTTGCCAGACTGGTTGAAAACACAAACTTCACAACACAAATTGTCAACTCCATTCTCAAAACAGACTTGATCACTGACATGAAACGAGACCTATACAAGGCATCTCAGATGGACACTACGCGTGCTGCTGATGCTGTGGACAGGCCCCGGAGATGTCCGCTCGAGTCTCACAGCTTGAGACGGTTAATGCAAAACTGTACAACGATCTAGCAGTACAGTAGACAGAATTGCCTAATTGTCCATGGTGTGCCAGACACCGCCGACCCAGAGACTGCAGTTATCAACGTATTCACAAACAAGCTCAGCATTCCGATCGGACGTGACACCAATATAAAATTAGACAAGACTTAATGAAGAGATATGACAGTCATTATGAATCAATATTCATTGAGATTAAATCAAACATGAATACTTTTATGATATGTTCTGTTTATAAACCTCCAAGCACAATCATATATCGCTTCAGTGATGAACTCCTCAGTGTGCTAAACACAATAGTTTGGAAAAAGAAAAATGGCATAATGATGGTGACTTTAATTTAAACTCAATTAATACCAACTCACGCCAAGTTAATGATTTCATCAACAATATGTATGCAAATGGATTTTACCCATCAATTAGTAAACCAACTAGAATTGCTAATGACTCGCCGCAATAGTAGATAACATATTCAACAACATAACTCCATACAAGATACAGTCTGGCATTTTATACACTGATATATATCTGCCCACCTCCCAGGATTCAACATTTATGACATTTGTAATCACCCATTTAAATCAGGATACAAAACACTGTATAGACTAATTAAAAGTGAAGAAACCTGGCAAAAAATAAAAACAAAATTAGATCGTACCAACTGGGATGATGTCAACAATGTATCATTATAAAAACATTGATCTCCATAAAGGTAATGTAAAGAAGTCATGGCAACTAATTAAAGAAGTCCTGAAATGTAAGTCAAAAGATTCAAACCCAAGCACAAGTTTCACCTTGTCAGACGGCTCAGAAATTAGAAACCCTAAAGATATAGCAAACGAGTTCAATGATTATTTTATAAATGTGGCAACAACTCTTGTTAAAGACATACCCAACTGAATTTGTTAAGACAAATCCTAATAATTTTTTCTGACGGCCCACATGTCCTGATAGTTCGGTAGTCAAATGCCCTTTTGAAGGTGGACCGTATATTAAGGTCTGCACGATGTTTTATTGCATTTTTGTGATCATCTAACCTTCTAGGTCAATAATCCGACGGATGCTACCCTGGCACCATTGAGCATTTTTGTGTAAACTCATTAATATGCAAATTAGTCATCACCATTAAAATATATACTACTTTTCTGAATATCTCGAATTGTAAACATCCAAACAATCAAAATGATGTGTTGAAATGTTTTCATGTATATCTCCTCAATAGGCTAATAGTAGGCATTGTCTAACTCACCAACTGAAATGTCCCCCTCCCCGTACGTGCAAATGCCCAAATGGTATGTCATTTGAAAGCCCAAGATATCTCCATTACAACGAGGCCTGTCTTAGTACTGCCAAGTAAGCGTAACACTAAGGTCAAACAAGGTCATCGTCAACTTACATTTCAAATTACATTTTTAGTCCTTTGGCCGAAGGTCCAAGGGACTATTGCCATCACTCTGCGTCCGCCGTCCGCTGCCCGAAGTCTGCCATTAGCTGCCGTATTTCAGAAACCGTTCAGCAACTTTTTCTCTAATTTTGCATAGACATATCTTAGGGCACTGCCACTATGCACGAGAAATCTGTATTTGATTGAATCATTCTAAGGGCTCCCTAGGGCCTTCAAGGAACCCAAAACTGGTAAAAATGTAACATTTTGCCTATTTTTTCAAAAACTGTTAAGCAACTTTTTCTCTAATTTTGCATATACATTTCATGTGGTAGTGTCACTGTACACAAGAAATCTGTATTTGATTGATTCATTCTAAGGGCACATAATGACCCCCCCAAAAAAGGACCCCAAAACTGGTAAATTTTCACATTTTGCCTATTTTTTCAAAAAACTCTTTCTCTAATTTTGCATAGACATTTCATATGGTAGTGCCACTATACACAGTAAATCTGTATTTGATTCAATCATTCTAAGGGCTCCAAATGTCCCCTAAAATGCTAAATTTGTTAACTAAATGGTCTACTGTAGCAGCAGCTCTAGCAGGCTTCCAGTCCTTTTGTTCAACTAATCCCTTTTCCCACAACATCTGTCACACCTCTGGCTGGTTAAAATGTGACTAATCTGTAATTGGTCACTGGCAGAGGCTTGGGTCACTGTGGCTGGTGGTAGGAAGTATGACTAATCTGTAATTGGTCACTGGCAGAGGCTTATGTCAACAAACACAGCACCTTATACCAGAAACAGAACACTATTCCCCTTCCCAAAACATCTGTCACATGCGGAGTCTGTGTCTTGTATGGATATATATTTTTATGCAGTTATTTTATATAAGCAGAATGTTAATTGAAATTAGTTATTCTTAGGCCACATAAAAGTAATTCCCGGTTTCTCACCAATGCATGTATTTAAAAATATGTGTCACAACATTTTATTTTCTATTATAATTATTCCTCTAAATGCAAGACGTGGTGCAATAAATGAACAGTAAACATTTTATTTTCATCATAACCCTTAATGATCTGTAACTATGATTCACCAAAAAACATTTGATTAATAATTACCTACAGGGTTGTTTGATTTATGCCGGGCAGAAACTGTTTCTGCCCGGCAGAAACAGCAAAAATAGGAAATACATGCCATTGATAGGCAAACGTGTTCTTTTTATAGAAAATGTTAGTTTCTTTCTGTACCTGTCTACGTATGATAACCATTTGTCTGCCATGTTCACAATAAACATCATATGAATGATAAAAGGAAGATCACTGCCACTTAACTTGTGGATTATTATTATTATAAAACTGCTCTGCTACTGCTTGGTGGACAGTAAGCTGCAACTGTCTTTGAGTTTGTTTACATTTTGACAAACTACTATTATATAGCACTAATTTTTGAATGAATCACATTTTGAGAATATATGTCATTGTTTGCGGTGTAACTTTTGTATGCTTCATTTTCTGCTGCTACAAGTTGCGTTCATCTGAAAGATTATTCAATTACCTATCCAATGATAATACATATGTTGTGGTGTTGGAAATATATAGCTTTGGTATATTGTACACGAGGGTTGTGATAGGAAACTATTGGACATTGCGACAGTCCAGAAAGACAGTATGAGATGTGTCACTCAGTATATGAAGTGTGACTTTCAGATACTTCAATTTTGTAGTGCTATGGATTATGATGGGCCTCTCCATTAGCTGCCAATATATTTATGTGAAATATATCATTGTCATTAAAATATTTCAGAACAGGCTAACGCTAAGCTGCAACTGTCTTTGAGTTTGTTTACATTTTGACAAACTACTATTATATAGCACTAAATTTTGAATTGGCACGACTAATGCTACTATATCCCACAAAATTACTTCTACGGGAAACAACGTTGGTGTAAATTATCATCCCATTATTCTTACTGACAAAGACCTGTAAGGTAGGTGAGTAACACCTTCGAAGTTCTGACAGCAGGACACCGCCTTCGGTGAAGTCGAGACAAAAGTTTGACAAAGGCTTCAAGGTCAAACGGTCTATCACCGTCCAGCTGATCCATTTTAAATTTTCTTTAGACTACCTTTTGCTCTCAAATAATCTGTCCTCTTAATTTTATACATAAAGACATAATCTGGCATAACTTTATACATTTTTGTAGCAGCACAGTTGTATTTCAAGTGTATCATATATTTATCACTTGTTGAGTGTTACACCCAGCTGTGGAGCTAAGATTCTCTGCCTGCTATTGTTTGATGGAAACTAACTAATCTGTAATTGGTCACTGGCAGTAGCTTGTATCAACAGACAGCAATAAGCCACTAGACCCCTGTTAAATTGGACAGTTGCCTGTAGGTTTTAAACTGTGTCAAACAGTGAGTCTACCTTTTGCTCTCAGATAATCTGTCCTCCTAGTTTTACACACAAAGACATAATCTGGCATAACGTGATAAGTCTTTGTAGCAGCACATTTGTACTTCCAGTGTATCATTGCAACATAACATACATATTACATTTTAATGTTGTGCATGTAATATTTCCATGCAATCCATTTGCATATATAATGTAAAACTTCAACAGCCGTTTTCTTCACTTTTTGACCCCTACCATGTTTAATGCTCCATAACTTCGCCAATTTTTGTAGCAGTCATAATTTTTGAAACCGTGTAAAGCACCCTACCAAACCTTTACAAGGATGTAAGAAAACAATGTTAAAATTTTTCCGACTTATCACTCATTTGGTCAGCCGGGGTCACATATAGACATATTAGTCCAAAGGACTTCAGGGCCACTTGGCCCATTTTTTCTAAATTATGCTCTTCCATCTTGAAATTACAATGGTTGCATATATACTTTATTTAAAAACAAAATGGGCATGTCATATATTTTTGGAAAGCTTACTGACTCCCCGTCAAAATGAGGTATGACGTGGAGCTATAACCTGGTATCATAAGTGTGGAGCAAAGGTCACACAAGGTCACCAAGAAATTATGAACATTCGAACTTCTGCAATACTGCAAATGTCATAAAGTTCCAATAACTCTGTATCTACTTCATTTCTATGGGCATGTTATACACATCGTGAAAGAACAATTTCTTCTCGTCAAAATGTGATATGACTTGGAGACCTGTGTCAGTTGATGGAGTTTATATGGAGCGACGATCAAACAGTATCAACATCAAGTAATAAATGTTCGAAATTACGCCATCCCGTAAACGTTATATAAAATCAATGGTGGTTTATATACGTTACCTATCTACTCATGGCCACGTCATATACCTTTGGAAAGCCTACTATCTGACCGTAAATATGGGATACCACAGGGAGCTATCAAGTGGTACAATAAGTCTGGAGTGAAGGTCAAGCAATGACACCACTAAATGATGAATGTTAAAAACTGCGCTATTCCGCAGACATTGTGCAATTACAATGTTTGCATATCTACTTTGTCTACCTACACTAGGCCATGTTATACACATATGTGTACTGTATCCCCATCAAAATGAAGCATAGCATAGAGTTGTAAAGTGGTGGTCTAAATGAGGAGAAAAAAGGTTGAAAGTGAAGGTTGAAGGTCAAAAGATGCATCAACCAGCATCATCGTCAAAAGATGCATCAATCAACATCACCACATTTGATAAGTATGCAGACATATTTGTTGTTCCGCACATCGTGAAGCACTTAATTCACTCCAACAATATTGCTTCGACCGGGACACGTTTAGCAGTAGTCAGAGCGCATAGTGTAACAAGCTTTTATTTGGTTGACCAATCAACTGGTTCATCAGTAGACGCCCACTCCAGATGGCTGGAGGTGGACATAGGACGTAAAAAAGCTGTCATGTGCACAAGAACATAATATTTTGACACAAGATAGAGTTTGTGACCCACAAAATGACATTCAAATTCAAAATTGAGGGTGGCATCCACCATCATCTATTTTCTCTTCCCATGGGTGATGCAAAAATGCCATAGAAGAATAACATCACCTACAATCTGTGGAATGGCCCAATTTCGAAAATGCATCCATCTTTTGATGGTGACCTTGTTCAACCTTCACTCCACAGTTAGACCACCACTTTACAATTTCAATGCCAATCATTTTGACGGGGATATAATACGCATAGGTGTATAACATGGCCCAGTGTAGGTAGACAAAGTAGATAATTATACAAACATTGTAGTTGTACAACATTTGCGGAATGGTGCAGTTTTTAACACTCATCACTTGGTGATGACCTTGCTTGACCTTCACTCCACACTTACTGCACCAACTGATAGCTCCCCATGGTATCCTGTATTTAAGGGGAGACAGCAGGCTTTCAAAATGTATATCACATGGTCATGAGTAAGCAGACAACGTATATAGGCTATAAGCCACGATTGTTATTGTATAATGTTTGCGGGGTGGTGCAATTTTGAACATTTATCGCTTGATGTTTGGTCACTGCTCCACACAAACTCCATCAACTGACACCTCCAAGTCACATCTCATTTTGACGGGAAGAAATTGTTCTTTTGCGATGTATGTAACATGTCCATAGAAATGAAGTCGATACAGAGTTATTGTAACTTAATAGTGTTCGCGGTATTGCAAAAGTTTGGATATTCATCAATTCATGGTGACATTGTTTGACCTTAACTCCACACTTACTATACAGTGTAATAGCTCCATATCGTATCCCATTTTGACCGGGAGACACCTTCAATATAGGTATAATTATTGACCTATCTAAAGCCTTCGACACTATAGACCACAGTATATTAAAAAAAACTAATTACATTATATTCACATCAGTCAACAAAGATATACAATATTCCATCTCAAGCAAGACAAATTAACAGGTCAACCATCCCCAAGTTAAATTCACTAAATTTCTTGGCATGTATATAGATGAACACTTACATTAGTCTATGCACTTGAATACACTGGCATCTAAACTTGCACGAAATGTTGGCTCTGCAAGCTAAAACATTTCCTTCCCATATACATCTTAAAAACGATTTACTGTTCTTTAGTATTACCACATCTCATCTGATATGGGCTAATTAATACATACTCTACAAAACTAAACAAAGTCAGAATGCTACAAAAGAAAGCCATTAGGATCACCAACAACTCTCATTACCTTGCTCACACTGAACCGCTATTTAAACAGAACAATTTACTAAACATTGATAGTATTTACAAAATGTAACTAGGGCTGATTATGTTCAAGCATAGTCGTCAAACACTTCCAACCAGCATTGCAACTGTATTTCCAAGAAATAGGGAAATCCACAACCGCATCACTAGGAACAGCAATGCTTACTTTGTTCATGAAGCACGAACAAACACACTCTGGTCCTTCGTTCTGGAATACCATACCAGAATACATAGATTACTGCATCTGAAAAACTATTCAAAAACAAGTTAAAACAATCTATCATTACCTTAAAAACCTGGCACTAAAGCCCTTTTATGAATTGCATGAATCTGTGTTTATGCATTATACTATCTGTTTATACTATATGATGTAATTCGTGTTATGTCTTCATACTTCCATTTTATCACATATACTCAGTTGACAAGTATTTTCCAATGCACACTATACCATTCAGTTATCACTTTGCCTCATGGTGTTAGATTGTGTAAGTCTACTGTCCTGACAAATAATTTGCAATAACTTTGATAAGCTGCGCTGGTGATGTTGCTCTAAGGCCTTTATATGTTGTCTGTATGGTGTCCATGTTTCAGATCTATAAAGAAGTGCGGGAAATACAATAGCTTTGTAGACATTTAGTTTGGTATCACTATTACCAGAGGCACAGGATCATAAACGCCCAAAAGCTGAGCTCACACATTGTAGTTGGTGTATTTCGTCATCAATATCAGCCTTCTGAGAGAGGTGACATCCCAGATATCAGAAATGAGAGACGTTTTCCAGAAGTGCACCAAGTGCATTTGTATCAAGGACATTGGACTTGTGTGTTCAAGTTTAGTCCCATACTCTCATGTGCTTCTGTGAAAGTATCTACTATCTTCTGTAGGTCTTCTTCTGAGTGAGCACAAACTTGAACATCAGCTGTATGCTGAAGTTCAATCACACGGGTAGTTTTAGTTTTGTTTTTGGCCTTCATTTTGCTGAGATTAAACAGCTTGCCGGGTGTGCAATAGTTTATTTCCACACCAGCAGGAAGTTTTCCAGTCGTAAGTTGAAACATTGCAGCAAGACATTGTGTAGGAGTCGAATTGTGTTGGTAAACTTTTCATTGAAGAATCTTCCACAAAGAATTTCAGTTTATAGAGTCAAAAGTTTTGCTTAAATCAAAGAATGCCATATAGAGGCATGTTCTGCTCTTTCCCTGCAGCTGATGCACAGTGAAGATCATGTATGTGGTGAATCCACACTGAGATTCTGGGATGACTCCTTCAACCAATAGCAGAAGGCGGTTAAGGAGGATCCTTGCTAGAACCTCGGCCACTATTGAGAGCAAGGCAATATCCCTGGTGTTGCCACAAGTCTGCCTTGACGTTGTCGCCTTTCTTGAAGATGGTAACAATCATTGCATCGCTAAGATCATTTGGAAGTTGTTCTTGTTGCCAGATCTTCACAAACAGAGCATGTATTTGAGACGTCAGTTTGTCTCCTCCATTTTTAAGTACTTCTGCAGGAATGCCATTGGGTCCAGTGGCCTTTTTTCTTTTCATTTGTTTAATGGCATCTATTGTCTGTTGGCAGTTCATCGAGTTCAGTTCTGACCTTGTGTTGTGGAATGTTGTCGAAAACATACGGGTCAACTGTGCAGTTTTGGTTGAGAAGATCCTCAAAGTGCTGTTTCCAGTGGGTGTAGATGCTGTCTTGATCCGTATGGAGGATGCTTCCATCCCTGGATCTAAATGGTGTTGGTCAATTTGTTGAGGGATGATGATCCATAAATTGCCTTGATTGCCTTGAAGAAGCTATAGGTGTTGTTGGTGATCAACTAGGAGACTTGTGTACAGGTATTAGGGCTGGCTATTTTTTGTGACAACTGAACTTGTGACTGTGTATTTGCCATTTTCACTTTCCAAAATCACTATTTGGTTTGATGAACTCATTTGTTTTAGTGTGTATTTTTAATTTCAGCTTAATTTGTTTTAGTGTGTATTTAATCAAGGTGTTTTGTGGTACTATAGATTTGTGTTAACTATCCCTATGACTTGGTTTTATTGTGTTTTTCTATTTGTGCTGGCTGTTTTGTTAGATGTATTTGGGTTATTTATTATGTTGTGTACTGTCTTGCGACTACCAATGTTATGAAACACTAAACTTAGAATTGCAAGTATAACCATTTCAGTATTTTGAACTTAATCTCATTCCCACTGATGATTTATTTTCTGTTCTTAATTCTTCTTCTTCCAGTAGATGTCCAACATACTTTTGTTGATGATTCTGTCATATAGTGAATTTTAAACAGGTTTTTTTTTCCATTTCGGCGTGTGGATCTTTCACTTCCCCTGGAATAGTTGCCATGTAGAAAGGACCAATGGCTAGGCTTATAGTGTTTCTTCCAAGGAGACACAGGCAATGTGAGGTGAACGAACTTGGCCAAGTTTTGACATGGCAGTTGGTACCAGGATTCCAATCCCGGTTCCTTCAGTTATCAATCAGAGACTATAACCACTTGACCACTCCTCCCCACTGTCGCCAAGTGCAGATTATTATTTCCTGATAAATCAAACATAACTCCATAGTGGTACCACCTAGGTAAAGGTTGTCCACCCAATTTGTTCATTAAAAAATGTGTAGGCCCTACATCAAAAGCTAACTAATAGTGCAATGACACCAGTGAACATAAAAAGGGGCAAGTGTTCCTTTAGACACCGAGGAGGAGAGACACTCACAGTGCCTCCAAGTTAGCATATTAAAATATAGATTTTAGGATTATTTATTTTTGTGTATTTGGGCTGGTCATGTAAAATAGTGTGTACCTGGCCTTGCTGTTTAGTGTGTATTAGGGCTGGATGTTATTTCTTGTTTGGGCTGTTTTGTTGTGTATTTGGGCTGGCTGTTTTGATGTGTATTTTGGCTGGTTATTTCATTATCTATGGTGTGTATTTGGGCTGGATGTTTACTGTGTATTTCGGTTGGCTGCTTTATAATAATAATAAGATAACTTCTGTTGCACCTAAATCCTTGGAAACCAAGCTCCGAGGCGCCTCAAGACAAAAGGATTGGTCAATCTCAAAATCCATGTGCAGTATTCCAGTTGTCAACAGATGGGTCAAGGCGCTAGGGAGCTATGGTGGATAAGCAAGGTTGTAAAGATAAGTTTTTAAATGACGACAGGATTTTGTAATATTTTTAACTGATTAACACTAAGAGGGAGCTAGTTCCAATGTGGTATATTAGAGCTGGCTGTTTGTTTAGTGTCTGGACTGGCTGCTTTGTTGCGTATTTGGGCTGGCTGTTAGTTGGGCTGTGTGTTTTGTTGAGTTTTATTATATAATTGCATTGGCTGTTGTTTTCTTCTGTATTTGGACTGGCTGTTATTGTGTATCTGGGCTCTTATTTTGTTGTATTTGCTGGATGGCTGTTTTATTGTTTATTTGGTCTGGCTGTTTTGTTGTCCAAGTGGGTTGGTTATTTTCATCATGATTCACTCAGATAATTTACATATTTTCTAATAGTACATAACAAAGATAAATTAATTGCTATATATTTGTTTCAGGAAATCATAGAGTTTCCTGTGTTGAAAGTGAATGGGAAGACATTTGAGACAGAGGCAGTGTTTCACCAGTACGTCCAGCCGCGTGTCAACCGACAACTCTCTCCATTCTGTACTGAGGTTTGTTTGTCTTATGACTGCTAGACAGTACTTAATAGTTTTTTTCAGATGAATGAAGATTGTTTTGTTTGTTTGATATATGGGTAAGAACACGGTACTGGTACACACTTGTGGTGCCTTAATTAAAAGTGAAATACATATTGTACAATAAAAGAAAATGTTATCTTTGACTTATTAAATATTTACTATACATCCCATAGGCAGAGATAACATCCACAAAAAATATCCCATTACTCGACCCAGTTTTATGTATGAATGATGTCCACCCGAAATCGACCTGATTTTTTACGTCATATTTGGGACACGGGAAAACCAGTGTATATTGAAGCCGGCTCTGTGGCTCTGCTTTTGATTGTAAAATATTCACCTTAATTGGAAAATAACCCCAAAACACATGTGTTTTAAACTACGTAATTATAATTTTAATACCCCAAGTTGTTAATAAAGAGCAACCAAAATGTCAGGTGGCGGAGGTGCGTAATATTTCATGTCTTTCTACATGACGTACACCTTCGGAACACTACAACCATGAAGTTAAAATGTAGGACATATCAGACATGTCGTGAAACGATCGCTCGTTGGCATTAATTAATTTTGGAAGTTATTTTTCTCGAAGCATAAACAACAAGTTTTTGATGCAGACCTCACGAAAGTGACCTCCTGTCATGTCCTTTTACCAGTTACCTACTTCCAAGGAATTTGTTCCAATAAAAGAAAAATCTTCAACATTAGCCAACATCATGAATACCAGGATGTAACACGAACTCATTTACGACAAAGGAATCCATGTATGACAACATGGACGCCGGAAATTCTGCAGGCACGTTTTTCATTTTCGTTGTCCGATTTTTTGAAAATGTTACGCACTCGTTCGGCTAAATGGTCATTATACAGTCAAAAAGTTTAAAACATTGTTCAGTGTGTTTAGAAAAAAATCTAGCCATTATTTCTTTGTAAAATATATTAATTTGTGGACTTAATTCGGCCCCAACGATCTGCGTGTTCATGTGTTGCTTAACTGCTGGATGGCACGCAACTGTGACATTTTCGTTATTTTGCCTTTCCTGTTTTTTCAGGAATAATTCTAAATTACTGATTAGAAATTATCCACGCCTTGTAGGTTATATTTTATCTAAATTATATACAATTTGAACACCATTCCGTCTCCTTTTGCCGACGACATCGGTACGTTGCCTACCGATGACGATGTCGGGCGCTGGTGATGTAAGTCAGTTATCACTGTCACTGGACCGCCCGAACTCTCTTTGCTCTTGGTCTTCGTTACCTCCAACCATGTAGCGATATTCCTCAGCTGTGATGACACATTTCCTAGTTGTTATCCCACTTTCTCATGCAGTATTTGTTTGGAGTTTGTTTACTTTAATTAAGACTTTAATTACACTATATCATATTTATTTAAGACTTTAATTACACTAGTCAGTCTACTGTTTGTTTGCTGATCGTTACAAGTTTACTTTTACAAATATTTACTAATAGTATAGTACGTGCCACTGTCACATACATCCTCTTATACAAAGCAACAATGCAAGACAAGTGTAGATTGAAATAGGCCAACTTAATGACATTTCAGTTTTATTCATTTACATATATCATATAGACGACAACATAAATACAACAAAACATATTCACAGCAAGCAAGTCGGCCCCAATGGTAGTGTTAACCAATACCTACAAGTCCTAGACGTATTATAGTATATTAATACAGGAGTAACTTCTTTCAGATCGTGCATACAGAACTGCGGTAGTTTGAAGTGGGATTGCAAGGTCTTTTCCGGGCCACCAAATACACTCATGCAATTCTTGGAGAAGACATCGCCCGGCAACTGGGGGAGCCTATTTGTAGGCCTACAAATTAAATCGTCACTATAAAGCCCTAGACTTTGTTTTGTTGATTCCTGTATGCAGCCAAATGGTCTAGGATCTCTGTACCTTACAATAAACATTAAATTTTTTTATAAAGATAAGTGTCGAGTTCTTTCTTCCTTTACTAAATTTAATTTGGCATTTCAAGATCTCCACCTACCTGTGTCTGTGTTGCTGGGATAATGTATCAACTGGTGAAGTTTTTTTCATCAATTGGTGAAGTTTTTTCTGTTGCTCCCAACAGTCTTCCAACTTCAGTTGGTTCCAGCACAGAAGAAAGTCTGTTTTGATCTTTTTGTCTAAAAAATGTCTTACAAAAATATCCATGTTACATACTGCCTTTTTATACACTAAGCCTATTCTGTGTGGTGTAGCAGGATATAACCTTGCCAGAAATTTAGTTAAGCTATAAGGCTCTTGGGTTAAATTAGCTTCTAGCTGGTTCCCATCTACCTCTGGTAGTGACGCCACACCAAACTGAAATGTTTGTCCATGTTACCTACTACCCTCGACCAGCATGATAAATCTAGTATCGTTACTTAGGAGAACACCAAACTTTTATGGAATAAAACACATTTCCTGCATATCTAATAAATGAATCTTGCTGGTTCTCAAGTTAAGTCTAATCAGGATGGCATGATCATATTGACCTTAATTTGTGTCCATGTTACATACTACCTTTGTGATGAACGTGTGTTGCCATCTCTTGACCGTGAGGAAAGTTATCCCGGCCTCGATAGCAGTTATGCACAGTTACCTCCTCCTTCAGAATGTAAGCATTTGAATCAAAATTATGCATTTGAATTTTCAAGTCTGATGTCCATTTTTGTGTACCAGTACTTACCCATATACACGTTGCAACATGCACAAACATTTATTTGCAATATACACTTGTTTGCATAAACAGTTTTCCTGCTTCCAAATTAATACTTACTTTGGACGTATCATGAAGAGAAGTCAGGTTGAATATTTCTAAGTCATCATTGAAGGAAAGATAGAAGAGCACAATGCATAAAACTGAAGTACATCTACATGCAGTAACCAGTATGAACAAATGGCTCAACCAACTGCTGGCAACAACTAGTATCATAATTGCATGGAAGGTCATAATAAGTGGAGCGCAGTGGTGCAGTGGGTAGAGCATCGGACTCTCAATTGAGAGAACCTGGGTTCGACTCCTGTGCTGACATGTCGAAGTTTGGGTAAGTTTGTTCACTCTACATTGCTCCATGAAGACTGTTCACACACAAATATCCACCACTACCTATAGCCAAGTACTCATTCATACAGCTGGGTGAATGAATACTTGGTTACAGGTAGTGGTGGATATTTGTGTGTGAATAGTCTTTGTGCATTAATTGCAGTGTGGCGGAATGCTTCCCAGAGAAGTTGAAATGGTCTTCAATTGAATGGCTGTGCCAGGGAATAAAGTGTAAAGTGCTTTGAGCAGTCCAAAAGACTGGATACTGCATTATAGAACTGACCTTTTGTCTTTATACTCAATCAACAGGACCATAACTGTGGAGACATGACCCTTGGAGAAGGTCATAATGGACAATATCACAAGACATGTTTGCTTTTGTTGCAGTTGACCGGAATCATTCAGGATATGGTCGACAATGAGCCTCACCTTGAAGACACGCTTCAGGTAAGAGTGGTACTGGTAGTCACACACTGGCAATACTGTCACTTTAGCTAATATTTTCTAGTGACAGTGATTATTGCTATTTTCAGTGCATGGTGTTTTAGATGTGCCACCACTCTTGTTTCCTGTTGTACCGCTAATTAATTATCAAAGGAGCAATATATTGCTTGCAATAATTGCTGGAAGTACTTGCCCTTTTCCTTATTGGGATACGCCCCGATGCTTGACCAATGAGCAGCCTGTACGTCTTTGACATTGACCCTGTTGTGAAGCATTCTAGTCCTGCCTTTGCTTTAAATTATGAATATTGTGCTAGGTCCTACATATTGTTTTTATTCCCTTCAATCAGAAGCCAAGATATATAAGACAAACTGAACAATGCCTTTCACTCTGCCGCACGCAGACAACAATAATTTTACATCGATTATGCAGGGGTGATGAATTCAGCCAAAGAATGATATAGTCGATCTGTGCCATCTCTGGTGTATGGATATTTAAACATGTCATAAGATACTTAAAAACAACTTACATCACTGAAAGTGGCATTATCAGCTGACATAATACCGTTACAAAAGTTAACGAACATTTGACTGAAATGTATTGGTTATTAGATAAGTGTCCCTTGTTCGGCGACTGTTGAACTTGAAACCTGGTGACATCAGACTATCAATCAGCATTGCACTTTAAATTCTTTGTGTTCAACAAGGTTTTTCTAGTAAACTACTCATGTGATGTCCTTGATTGTAATGGCAAATGGTTAGTTTCAATGAACTCTGTTAGATGTGTACGCCCAAAAGGCAGGTAGCCCCGTGTGTCTGTGAGGCTGGTGATGTATTGTGTTGGTGTTGTTGTGTTGCAGAAATTTGATAAATGGATGGTGGACGAAGGACTGTGGAAAGACAATGTTCACTCAGTGTTTGTCACATGTGGAGATTGGGATCTGAAAACTATGTAAGAATCTCATTAAAACAGCTCAGCCACTGCCTGGCTAAGATACCATGTGGTATTTGGCTGTCAACACAGTACTACAATGGCAGATCTTGACTTCAGATGTCACGCTGTACAATGTGATAGGCAAATCATATATACAGCTTTACATCATGTAGTAACATATATGATATAATTTTCATGACCAGTAACATTACAATACATACATACGTAAAACATCACCAAATAATTGATTACTACTAATACTTAAAGAGCAGTCATCTGTAAACTTTTCTTCTGGGGATAGATTACCCTAAGAAGTAAACTTAAATGTAGGCTTTGCTGATCTTTGCCATGATGTTGCTTATTCTTTTGAATAAAACAGTTTTACTAGTTCTTGGTAGATATATAATTAGAAGGCAAACAAATTATGCTTGAATATAAGTAAGCATTTAATTGACCTACCACATCAAAGGGCTGCTGCAGATTCCAGTTCAATTCTTGTTTTTCAGGTTACCTCAACAGTGCAAATATTTCAACATTCGGTATCCTCAATATTTCAAAAAATGGATCAATATTAAAAAGGTAAGAAGCGATCACTGTGTTAATAGTTAATAGGTTGTTTGAAGTATACGGCCTAAATAATTGACTGTGTCAAACATGTTCAGTAGATTTTTTCACCAAAATACATGTGGCCAAACCTAAATAAGAGAGTACGTTATCTGAGTCCACCTTGGGTGATGGAAACATCAAGTTATGCCAAATAGTGTGACAGATCCCAACATTACATCTCTTGTGATGGACACCAGAGAATTGATTGGTTACTGGAAAAGTTAAATTGCTGGCCTGACTTTATTACATAATAAATTTATATTGTTGTTGATGTTATGTTTACCACAATGTGTAGCACATCTGCTGTTTTCATTAAATGTAATAATTAACACAATATGTATGTATTAAATCAAGATCACGGTGGAGAAAGTACTCACACTGTTGAAAATACACTAAAAGGTTTTTATGTCACAAGCTCAAATTTTTATTATTAGATATAATATTATTTACCTCTCAAGAAACATGTTTTTATATATGTATTTCTATCGCACTCTGCGGTCTTCTTCAGCAGACTGAAGTTGCATTTGTGTCACTTAACCGACGTCAGCTGAAGCAGAACTGCTGGGAGCTCTCTGGCCAACATCTGTGTCCATTGAAGGCTTCCCTCTGTCGATCTTGATTGCTTCCTTTATTTTACTCCTGAACCAGTTCTCTTTGTGGTCTAAAATTTTGACATAAGTCATTTGATACAACCGTAACTTCAGTCTGCTGAAGAAGACTGCAGGATGCAGTTGAAATATACAGATCAAAAAAGTGTCTTGAGAGGTAAATATGTTTAATAATACAACTGTAATAACCGAAAAATCGGATCATCGATCCATTCAAGGGCTTATTTGGTGACTTGTGTCAACCTGAGGTTTGCTTGCGCAGGCGTATTGTGATCATCAGGGGAACTATGCACGAGGGATGATGGCAATGATGAGTGGACTAGGTCTGAGGCATGAAGGTCGACATCACAGCGGCATAGGTGGGAACACACGTACTTACCCGGTAGCTACCACACTGTAGACTTGTCACACGCAAATTATGGTGCTTGTCATATAGGTATAAATATTGAAACAGTTTAACAACATGTTATCCCTGTAATTAAAAATATTACCCCTCATGGAAGTGTGTGTCATATGACATAGCTCTAACTGAAATTGTATCGGTGTATAAAAACAAGGCTCATATCAGTTAAGGAAGTTTTTTGTGATGAAAAATTATATATTCCTTTATTATACCTGCAGTCAGAGCTCATGTCTAACAGCCTGTGTCTGTATTGTAGATGATTGTAAGAACATTGCCAAGATCTTGCAGGAGCTCGCAGAGAGGGGATTCATCTACAGAACCACGGGTACACTGGGATAGAAACAGCTCTCACTCTGGGTACAAGTCACTCAGACTTAATCAGTCAGGGGGCGCCACTGTCTCGTGCTTACGTTATGAAAGTGTACTGCCATTACTCTTGTAAGAGCTAGTTTATTACAGACGTACTGCTCAGTGACTGATGTGCTCTGGTAGCTAGCTGGCTGTATCATTGTTGTTCTTACTAAGTACAGTGGCCTCCTTACAGATACTGCAGTAATTATCCCTTGATATTATATAAGAAAGCATTGTGTGTGTGAAACCAAAATGTCGTGTTTCATTATGATTGACAGGTGGTTATTTTAAATTATATGAATATGCAACATAGTTGTAAATTGACAAAGTACTACATGCATTTCTTGTTTCCTTTGTTTTGTAAATAAACCTGTACAGATACTTTGTATGAGATCCTTCTTCTTGTACAATTATTTGGCTGACATCCAGTGTTATGAGGGTATGCCTTCATAACAGGGTTCTTACAAATTCTGAGTTATTAAAATGTTTTCACTAAGTGGAGAGAAACATATTGGATATGTTCAGCAGTTGAATACATACTCAGTTTAATTAATCTTATGAGCCATCGTTATAGGCTTTTAACCTACCCCAAAAAATGTTATGTAATTAGCCCAATCTGCAAAGGCAAATGTAATCTGGTAGATTCACCAAATCATTTTAAAGTAAATATCTCCTAAGTATGTTTTTGATCACTACATATATATATATTTAAATAAATGTGTTGTTTCTTGCCTAAATGTCGAGATAAAAATTGAAATATTACACTAGCTTGCTTATCATCACGTAGATCAGTGTTCTGTTGGCAAACCTTCCTCATCAGTTAGTTGTAACTACTTTATTGCATTTTCTGTAAGTTTATAAATGTTTCATTTTACATTTACTATAAGAATTGTACAATAGTGACTCGCAGAGGTGTATTTGTGAGACCCTCTGCACAGCATGCCCACCAGAACTATCGGTAAGCACCTCATCTTTCACAAAGTACTATTAAAAAGAAACCACTCAAAGTATGAAGTGTGCAATAATTTATTTGTATCCAGTAACATAGGGTAAAGCAAAAGAAGTTTCAGTTAGTGTATAGGGCTACAGTGGTGATGTTTAGATATCACTGAGACAAGTTAGTATTACATTTGACACATCAGAGTGCATTCTCTCACCAGGCGGCAGTTCTAGTTGCATTGCTGTATTGACCAATTATTGTCTCATGTTTATTTTGTTGATGTTTACTTAGCCAAGTACTTATTTCATGTTGCAAACTTGCAATCTTCACATCAAATATTTTTACTGCTGCTTGAATTATTAATTTTCTAATTCAAATAACGGTAAAATTATTTTTCATAAGTTACATAAATAATTAGCTAATCTTGCAACAAATCTATTTCACATGGGTGTACTTGACCAAGAAACATAGCAATTACAACTGATACTATCTCATCCTAACAGTAACACTAGTTCTACTCCGATGTGTCAAACTACTATATAGAGACAAAACACAAGAGATCGTACCACATAAATGCCAGGCATGACACTTTTTTGCTACCTTAAACCGTACAGACCTACCCTTGTCTACGTTTACCATGCATACCATTAAAAAGGTCTTTACACAGTGCAAGAAGTTTACAACAGTGAAATATACAATGCCACTCACAAAATAAACTCCTTGCAATATTCATAATGATTAGTACAAATGCTAGCGATAAACATGTTTGAGTGCAACATCTGTTTGACATAGTTTTTTTTACATTCATTGTTTTCATTCATGTTGCAGATATTTACACGTAGGCACTGTGTACACTGTAGATGGCTCCTGGTGAACCAGTGCTTTGTCTAATTTACAAATCGACAAACCTGGTTGCATAGAGATTGCTGGAAACAGCAAACATTATTTGTTTATATGTATGTGCACGTGACCACAGATTTGTGCACGCTAGCAATATGTACAGTTAACTTGGTACTGAAACAGTACAAGTGGTCAATTAAAACTGACCCAATGTGTGACACTGGTGGACAAGACCATCAACTGTTTGCATGGCAACAGTTGTCAAGTCGGACACTATAAAACATCATCGACATGGATTGTGAATCCGACATAACAACTCTACAACATGTTCAGCTTCCCAATAGTGACCACCGTTTACTGTGTCCTTCTGTCACTTACAAAAACACCACAATAACAGTAGACAACAATGCTATGAAATCACACGCATTGTAAATGTGACCGTGTCAACCCAACTGACTGCAATTCACCATTAATTTGTACACGATTCATCTAGTTCAACTGGCAATATAACACAAGATTTAGGAATGTTTGGTCACGACAAAACATGAGTTACATGTAATGTAATCTTTTTTAGAACAACCAAGAATCACATCTATAACTTAGTCCTTCTCACAATGAAATTCTTACCCACTTTCAGACTTTTGAGGATGCCAACAATCTCTTCCCAAAAATCTGACCAAACTGCCATAAGCTTTGGTCAAAAATTATAATTTTTTCCATTGCTTGGCTAACTGTATTATCATTTCTTGTGTCTTTTGATCAAATACTCAACATCGTCTACTGCGAGACTGCCAAACACAAGTGGTGTAAGTTTGTGATTGGACGAAGTCTGTCAACAGACTTGACCAATCAATCAAGAGGCGACGTCTGACCTCATTCCTCCTAGAACTGTTCGTTGAACTCCTGTGTCTTTTTGAGTCGGCCTTGCTTTGCGTCATTGATGGAGCCCCACAAGTCAAATATAAAGTCATCTGTGAAGCCGAACCCTCCCATGTCCGAGTTGTCAAGGGCAACAGCAAACTCGTGGGGGTTTTCAATCTTCTGGCCAACCTCCCAAATACTTTGGGCTGGAGAACATAGGAACATGGCATGAATGACAGCTACAAGAGTACAAGAATCTCCCAATATCTCTACAGTTGATGATGCCACTCATTCAGGATATGTTTGTTATTAATACTGCTGTAATTTTACACAATTTGTCACTGTATTGCACACTGGTGTTATCATAAACAATTATCAGCATAATTCAAGAAGGTCCACAATACCTATTTCTTGTTATCATAAACATTATGAAAGAATAATTAATTGTGTATGGCGTATTTGCTTGCCATATTGTTTGCGACTCTCCAAATTGTATAAGTTACTTTCATACATGTATTTTGAACACATTCTCGTATTAAGTGTTATGACATTTTTAGTTACTTAGAATACGAACAACTACAGTAATATAACAACCCACCACAGCATTTTGGCATTTATATAGCATCCAAACAGTGTTCTGTTAAAGTCATTGTAAATAGTTTTTGGATATTTTGTCATAGAATTATTATACAATCATTTGACCTACCTAGTTCTCCATCATTGATCCCAAGGAATGACTCCAGGAGACCATTGATCTTGTCTATGGCAATCTCTACTACATCGTCTTGCTGAAACACACAATGTCACAAATGTGAAGAGAAGCACAACTTGTTTACAGTAGAGTAATGTAGTAACTATATTCAAATAAAACTCACAAGCTGCCTTACAATGGCCGAGTGTTCATAACTGCATGGTTTACTATTCATGTTCTATAGGCAACGTAATATGAATATTCGTTTTATTTTTGTCTGAATGTTGCCAACATAACACTATCTACTACCTACAAGCAAATATGTAATTTACCATTGTTTTCTGATACAATAATTGTTATTATATAGTAATATGGTGTATAGTAATTGAGTGTACATAATATAGTGTATAATGAAATTATAGTCTAAAATAATAGAGTGCGAGTGCACAGTATTAACCGTATAATAGCAATAAATTAGATTGCATAGTAATATATGGTATATATTGTATAGTAAGTGTACATTAGTAGTGTATAATAGTAAAGTGTACAGTGAGTGTGTATAGTAATATAGTGTACAACAATATTGTGTAAAGTAATTAGTGTCTAGTTATGACACTATGGTACAATAATAGTGTACATTATTAAAGTGTGCTAAAAAGAGTACAATAGAACAATATACAGTAATATATTGTACACTATTATAGTGTACAGTAACTTCATGTACAGTAGTGTAATACACAGTAATGTAGTAGGCATTAAAATAATAGTATGCAATAAAAGTGTACTGTAACAAAGTGTATAATAATGGAGTGTACATTAATAGTGTACAATAATCAAATGTACAGTAATTGTGTACATAAGTCGAGTGTACAGTGCAGTTTGTAGAGTGTACTCACTTCTTCTACAGTTGCTGGGCCATTGGAGCGTAGTCGTATTGTCTTCTTGCCTGAACCAATGCCACTGCCTGACTTCTTCTGGCCTGTTGATGGGCCAACGTTGTCTGCAACAAGCAACCCAACACGTGAACACACGTGCAGAACATTGGCACAGTTCGGTTGCATGTAAGCTAACATGATGGCACACTATGTGACTTTCAATGCAGGAAAACTTCCACAAAATGAAGAATGCATGAATGTTGTCAATGTGAGTGTCAAGAAGCAACTAAACATGGTACTAATGAATCCTCTGCAACAAGACGACAAGCTGCAATTTGGCAGTATCTTTTCAGAATGGGGATAAACAGACATCTGTCTGCTATGACAGCGAATGAGCACAGAGACACATAATATTATATAACAAAGTAGATTAGTAGGTCACCTGACATGACATCTAATGACAGATGAGTAGATAGCTTTCTAAGATATGTATTGAACATTTTTAACCGGAGCAAGCATCCCAAAGGGATTTGTACACGGAAGCCATTGACTTATCAACAGCCTAACATGTTCAACTATGTATATAACCTGCCATTATGATATGTATACTTTTTAATATACATTATTAAAACTGCTGGCTTTCACATAATCAGTAGATAATTTGTTCCATTTGTTTGCAGTTACCGTTGTCTGTTAAAATGAATACTTTCTTATATCTAATCTAAATGTTTCTTTGAACATTACTACTATGTTGTGTGCTCCAGGACTTCTAAACTAAAATTCTAAATACTACTATCAATATTTTCACAACCATTCAATAACATTTCTATTTGATCTTCTCTTAATCGCCTTGTCTCTGGGGTAGACCAGCATGAAGATATCTCGGTGCCTCGGTGGGAGTTGGTTGGATCATACTACATTGAACATCTTGAACCTAACTATATGTACACTCATTTTAGAACTGCTCAAATCTGGGAGTGTATTGATGGGTATCTGGTGTAACTGGTATGTGGCTGTAAGCGTGCATATGAATAAGACCGATGGTTATCGTGGTTAGATAAAGGATTGGCATAGGAGCATGTCTAACACATCATGTTTGCAAGTTCTGTCAAAACAAGTGTGTAAGAAATGAACAGTGTCCCAAAACATGATACTTAATGCTCAGAATCATACAGGAAATGGACAAGGAAGTATGAAGCATAAGTAAAATATGCACTGGGCAGATAATGAGCCACTGGATGCACATGTGAAAAGCCAGGTAGATAAGGTACAGATAAGGTTTGTTCAACTCTCTTCAAGGTAACACCGGCACTCAAATGCAGTATGAAAAAATGTCACTGACTTTTTTGCCACATGGTGTTACAAAATTTAATTTCAGACAATAAAACTTACCATTACCAACATTCCATGCAAAAAACTACCAACAATATTTTGAACACTGTTTGGTAACTGTTAGAAATAGCTTGGGGGGGTTCTTTTACTAAAGTAGAGTATACAATAATGCTTGTAGCCCAAGGCAGATATTGACTCTGATGTAGAAATATATATGCTTCAACTACCACGAACCACAAATGTAACACCCAAATGTAAACAAAAGACATGAAGATTATGTTTGTTTGCATGATTAGGATTAGTTAATGTACCGTGGGACCATAACAAGTCATCAGTTTAATGCTAACTGCAACATTTAGTGTTTGCAAAGTACGTTGTGAATCTGTTTGTTTTAGTTGTTTCAATGGTACCGGTTCAGTATGTACCAGAAATGTAATGAAACAGAGATTCTGTGATACATAACACAAACCAACTTTGTGAAACAAATACATGTATAATACATATAAAACCTGCTGTGTAGTCATAGTGATCAAAGGGACCACAGAGACACATATTTTGAGTGTACACTAAAGGGAACGCAGGGACATTCATATGTGTAAAGTTACTCGTCAATGCTGTATACTCTAATTGGACCGTGCAGGAGCATTTTGTGAGTCAGTGTTGTACAATCTAAATGGACCATCTCTGCCCCTACTTAGACAGTTGCATTGGCTTCCAGTTACATATCGAATACAATTCAAATTAGCCACTATCTCATATCGTACCCTTTCTATGCAACACCCATCCTATTTGTTTAGTCTCCTTCGTTTATCCGATATCCCCAGGAATCTCAGATCATCTGTTTCACAATGACTTTTTGTTCCGAAAACGAAGCTTAATATTGGCAAACGTGCTTTTTCTGTAGCTGCACCCAAAATCTGGAACCAACTCCCTATCGCTTTAAAATCATCTGAGACTATAAATACCTTCCATAAAAAACTAAAGACTTATTTATTTTAAATTGCATTCCCACCCTAACCTTCGGTGGTCCCTTGCTCTAATGACGACTCTTGCTTGTCCTTGTTAACGATTTTGCCCAATGATTTTTGTATGTTGCGCCTCTGAGCTCAGATTCCTGGGGATTTAGGCGCTATAGAAGTTTGTCATTATTATTATGTACAGTGCTGTACACTCTAAATGAACCACTGGGGCATTCTGTGTATAAACATCAGTGATGTACAATCTAAATGGGGACATTCTGTGTGTATATGTCAGTGCTGTACACTCTAAATGGACTATAGGGACATTCCGTGTGTATATGTCAGTGCTGTACACTCTAAATGGACTACTGTGGCATTATGTGTGTACACGTCAGTGTTGTACACTCTAAATAGACCATAGGGACATTATGTGTCAGTGCTGTACACTCTAAATGGACCATAGGGACATTCTGTGTGTACATGTCAGTTTTATACATTCTAAGTGGACCACTGGGGCATTCGGTTTGTATATGTCAGTGTTGTACACCCTAAATGGACCATAGGGACATTTTGTGTGTACATGATAGTGTTGTACACTCAATATGGACCACTGGGGCATTCTTTGTGTACACATCAGTGCTGTACACTCTAAATGGACCATAGTGACATTATGTCAGTGTAGTACATTCTAAATGCACCACTGGGTCGTCCTGCGTGTATACATCTGTGTTGTACACTCTAAATGGACCATAGGGGCATTGTATGTGTACACGTCTTCTTGCTCTTGTGCCTCATCCTTTATGGGACATTTTGCACCTCTGTGCTGTAGTCTGGAATTACTGGTAAGTAGGTATGTGTTATATTATTTTTCAACTAGATCACTTTTAGCCATCCTTGGTGAAAACCATCATTTGATTTAGCACTTAGACCTGCAGAAGACATTGACCAAGCACAGCAAGGCCCCAGTACATGACACTGAATTGCAATATATGGGGGTGAAAATATAAGATTAAGTTTGACTTCACCATATGCAGACACATTAAATACACAGACACACATGTGGTTTTGCAACAATTATTTTTACCTTTGTAATAAATTGTAAAATTACACAGGTCAAAAGCTAGAAGGTACATACCATGCTACAAGCTAGAGACCTGCATTAGTACCATGAGGCCCCCCTCCACTGCCTCTGGCTGAATCTAATGTAGCTATTCACTGGTATTCATACATTTAGCCATGCGTCACAGTCCTGTAGTTATTTGGGTTAAGTCCGGGTCGGTTTATACCTCTGTAGTTACACTCAGGCACAATCAATTTTAAATGTCATTGCAGTTTTGTTCTTTTTTGTCCAGCAACTGAAAGGGTTATCAACCAAGCAACTTGCAAAACTAACAAATCAAAGCTGCTCAACAAATCAGATGATTGAACATCTGAAATACCTGTGTCATGGTACTGGATTACATTCAACGTGTGCTTTGAACTGCTCATGTGCCAATGTGTATTTGTCCTTAACTATTTCATTTATGGGTGAAGGTGAAACCAAGAGTCATTGACTATGAAGAGGTTACTAAGTCATAATGACAGAGAGTATGTAAAAGTTCTTCAACTTAAAGATCACGTTAACAGTAAGATGCCTAATGAACTCAAAAGTGGGATAAAACCAATTAGATATGATGAACGTAAACCCCATCCATGGCTTAATTTAACAACTACAGTAGTTTAAATTGTAGTTTACATTTAAAAAAACATTAGGTCAAATCAATGCAGGGGTATCATGAATACATTCCGTAAATCTGAGTAAGATTTAAGAAGTGTTTTCAGTTGTGGGTGTGACATGACAAATGACCTGATGGTCCTCATGAGGGTACCGTCACACCCACAGGAAATCCTGCCAAGTACAATTGTCATGTGTCACCTTCTGATATCTTTACAATAACTGACAAGTCTTCACTTTACAATTTGTTTAATATACATTTTCATCATCATCAGAGTTTCCACTACGGCGGCAGGGAGACAAGTTTTTTATACAGAAAATAATACCAGGTAGATTTTGATCACATGTTTACACCTATGGCTCATCTAATGTCACACAGAATAGTATGACAATCTTTCTTCTTGCTGACCATTGTTTACAGTCACCATTGTTTAGGCTTAATTACTACTGTTTGTGGTTAGTGTTCTATGTCAAAGGAACAAATGCACCCTATGGACTTTGTTTTCTTTAAAGATGGAATTCCTACATCCCAGAAGCCCTACCAGTCATGTTATCATGCATCTCATTTTTCTTCTCATATTTTCTTTTGAGATCCTTTTTATCATAATAAGTATGAATATGAATTTACCTTTGAACTGAATTATTTTAATAATAAATGAATGATTAATGGATCTAACTTTGTAATACTTAAGGATGGCTCTCGTGATAGTGACCTTTTGGACTTAGTGAGAGTGTCCCTGGTCAACACAGCAATGTTTAAAAAAAAAAGAGTAAATATTGACTATAATATTCTATTTTTATTATTTGGTAGTTTTCATTTGTTAAAAAAATTACACCATTGTTGATATATGTATAATATGTCTCTATGTAATTTATGATGTGTTAATTCTATCACTATTGATAACTTGTACTTAAATGTGTATTGAACAAAACAAACTATACACATTGTCATTTTGAAATTACTACAACACTGTGAGCGAAAATTAAACAACTCACAGAAGCCAGCTTTGATGGGTTCTATGAGACGAATGGCGAACTTCTCTCCCTTGGCTACTTCCTTCAACCTCTTGGCGACCTCAAAGTGACGACAGCCGATCACTGTGCGCCCATTGATCTCCTCGATGTGGTCACCAACACAGATGCCCTCTATACCGTCCATGATACTGCCGGCCTTGATGCGTTTGATGAAGGCGAGGCCCGCGCCATTATCCGTGATGGTCAGTCCCAGGGCATCGTCTGCCTTCTGGACATCCACCACCTTTGGCTGGCCGCGGATGTGGGCAAAGATGAAGTCTTCGAGGCCGATCTGTCCGCCCAGTAGTCGCGTCATGTCCACCTTGTGAGTATTCAGTGTGCAGAAGAGAATCTGGAAGGGAAAATTAGTACAGAGGTCAGACTACTAGCTTTATCCAGAGACCCGTCCACCTGTTTTTTAGATGGGCTGTGATTGTTTTGGACAGGTGAAAATTTGTGGACCAAAAAATCATAATATATTATTGACTCTCACTATTATTTATAATGTTGTCACACTTGTGTATCTATCGGGACTTTTTTGGACCTGTAAAGATCTGATCCTGCATAAAATCCTGCTATGGAGAAGACTGGACCTAAAAGTTAACATCGAAAATTTGTATCTCAAATATAATGCATTCTTATTTGAATACAACTTTTAGTTAGTGTTCTTTTTTAAATGTTACTTAAACCTAAGATAGTTAATGTTCAGAGGCAGATATTTGACTAACAGGGATACATTCTCTATTTAGCTGTTGTTGAGGGGTATCTGTCACGTGTGTTGCACCGTGCTTGAAACCAGAGATCATGTGCCTGCTATGTCTCTGGATTTCCCTGGATTGTATCTGAAATATTTTATTTACACCTTTCCATGTAGACCAGCTTGTACATTATGTTAATTAATAAAACAGTTTGATTAAAATGGGTTATTTGTGTGGGTCTTAAATAATAAGTAAGGTATTTCTCTTTCAGGTAAATGCAATGAAAAGTTACAAATACTGAAGATTCATTTATACTGTGGAATTTCACTGAAGAAAGATGGTAATGCATGCTTTGATGTGGTGTCATCTGCATAATTACCATAGGCATCTGATTATTATTCTAAATGTGTCCCGCTGGGCAGATCACACAACACATAACTAGTATACAGAACAGACCCACTAAACAGATCTAATAATAAAAATAAACCAAACAAAGTAATAAACAAACCAGTGGATGGAAATAACACTGCAGAAATGTTTTATCTATTTAGCATCATAAAACAACTTAATGTGTAGAAAAAAGTCCACCCAAACAAGGCCTGGGGGTGCAACCCAATAGGTTCCACGCAGTAACAATATAACAGACATCTGGTAAAGCAGATGACTGAATGCATAGGACAATACAGTGGTGGTGAAAGACAGCAGATGACAGAGGTGTCATACTGTGTATACACATTATCACTACATGTGTAACACATCCTCTTGTCAAGACACCCCTGCACTTTCTGCACTGACTACGCAAGACATCTACCACAAATATTCTCTTTGTTTTGAGACGGATAAGGTGTAAATGCCTGGAGGATGACTATATCTAGTTTGGACAAAACCATTTCCTTTTGCTTGGTCAGTGTTACTTCTTAGTTATTTCTTAGTTAAGACTTTTTTATGCACTGGAAGGGTGCATGGCCAACCACAACTACACAGTTCTGCACTGGACTGAGTCACAACCCTTGAATGCATCCAATCTTGGGGCATGCAATGATGTACCCAGTGAAACTATATATAACTTCACAAGCCCAATGGGTTCAGAGGTTCTCAGACTAATTGACGACTTCCTTTTAGAAGGAATTTTTTACACAACAAATCAACCAAGTTACTGATCCAGGTAGCAGAGATAAACAGATGAGAGAAAAACTAAGCAACTGAAAGAAGAAGTGAGGAAACAAGCATGAGAAGTGAAGAGAAGCTGATGAAAGTGAACAAAAGACAAGACAGAACACAACACAGACAACACATGGAGGAATACAACAAAAAAGTACACCTATTGAGGCAGCATAGGAACTAAACAGAAAGAAAACATGTTAACGACAGTACTGGACAGGCCAACAGCACACTAAACACAAACAAACAGAAAGACGGGAACAACAAGAGGCAGACAGCTGACAAGGACAGAAATTACAAAACCAACCCTGCATGGATTGAGTAAAATTGAAATGCGACAGTGTGCTCCTACATATTCCAACAGGGATGACAATGATTAAGTGTACCACTGAAAAGACATAGTATAGATTAACATAATGTCATGTTATGAAGAAGTCTCTCAGCCAACAATAACGTCATTACAATGAACTCACACAACTACAGACATTTCCCCTGCTCCGAGAGACATGAATAGATTACGATTAAATTTAATACAGACTTGTTCTAAAATGAATATTCGCAATACAGACTTGCGCCAAACTCCACAGAGATACAATAATAACAAAGTAATTTGATATTAACGCAACTAATTTAAAAATAAATGGGATTAATCATTGTATATATGCATTCAGAAGTGATCTCTCCCGTATGGTCGTACTGAATTGCTCACGTGCCTTATATACACATAGAGATGCTGTCCTGTATTACACAGTCAATGTATTGAGTCTCGCACCTGTAGTCTGAATTCATCATATTCAAGTTGACATTGCACTTGCATTGTCCCTGCATAATGCACACCCTGCTCTGAATACAGAATGGATCATTGTTGCGACTCCTTCAATGTTATTAAAACCAGCTGGCTAGGGTAACAGATGTTCCTGTGTGTACTATGGCAGACTAGTTGTAACTATTCAAGTACGTCTTGTGCGTGACACAGTTTTATAACTCATAATCACACATAAAACTCATAAGCCAATGTTCTAATTATATTACTTGCAATACAACTATTATTGATTTATTGATGATACAAAAATGTATGTGTAATTACATTTATCAACAACCCTGGGACTTGCAGATGTAGGTGTCTCTTTACTTTCTATATGCAGCTAATAATAAATAATTAATGCTTATAAATATCAGGTAACCAACATTGATCTAAACGTATCACTTATGAGGTAACATGCCAAACAGTCATGTCCAGAGTAGACATATGGCTAACACAGGAGTGGTTTATTTTGGTGGAGGTTTTCTTCTCGATCTCAATATCAGTATTGACTTGTTACACATTGACTCTATCCCGGTGCAGGGGATATTTTACTTCCACTGGCATGGACCCCAATTAAGTAAACAGGAACAACAACCTTTATCGTCACTTCTAAAAACACAAGCAAACTTAAGTGATGTGAAAGAAATTGCCAAAGTTTTGAAATGCCCTGTCATCTGACTCCAACTACCTCTCTAGCAATCCACACCCTTCTACATATGCTGAAGTCAGTTGTCAGGCTCTCAGCTACACAACATTGAAATGTCTAATTCAAAGTTGTACAACTAGATAAAGACTGTGTTCTTAAGGCACATCGTCCAAGCCACATTTCTACTAAAGTTGAATGAACTGCTCGCCCTCCACCAATCGTTTGTCCACTTAAACGTCCATTCATTTAGGCTGGAGCCACTGGACACTCACACTCTCTATGTAGGCCTGTATAGTAGGCTGGGTGTTATGAGAGCTGACTGGAACAGTGCATGGCAAACTCTCTATAAGGACATAGTCTGTTCATCTACCTGGAATTAGCGGGTGTAGTAACTTCTAACTGGAAGTCTGTTGTATTGACTGTGGGAAAGTGAGCATCATTGAACACCAAAGGGTAAAGCAGTTAACTCAGCCCGATTTAGCCATATTGCCAATAAAGCTTGTTTTGAAAGTGGATGTTATGTTTACTATTTGAACATGCACCCGAGGTGTTATGGGTTTACTAAACACAATTTGGCAGGCAGTATACCTTAAAAAAGTTAGAATAGTCTTAAGAATATCATTAATTAATACCTAAAAAATTGGAACAGACTGTCCTTTTAAATTAAACAAAACACATCCTTCTAAAAAACTCAGATTTATGCAGATCAGGAAGCATTGGTGATGTCCCATGTAGAGCTATATAGAGAAAACCCTACACATAGTGATCTGGACCAAACACTGAGAAAGCAGAGAATAGGCAATTACTGGTAATCAGATAAGAGCAGAATTAGGAATAGGATAGGTTTATAATGTCCAGCGAGTTAATCTGCTCAAAGTTGTAAATTGAATGCCCATGGTATGAACTTGTGTGTGCCTGAAACACTGTCTCTGTTCACATGATGTGATGCCACCAGTACTGAAGGTCTCATGATGCGGTTGATGACACAAGTGTACTGTCACTGATGACTGGTCGTATGTCACCAAATTACTGGGTTGAGAAACCAAACAACCAATTACTGTTCACCGGCGTACTTCCGATAACTTAAATACAGTTGCTTCTACCTGGTGATACCCGACATGAGTCAAGTGTATATCAGTCAAGATCTCTGACATCTTTCCGGAACAAACCAGTACCCACCAGTGAAATTCAAGGCTCCATGTTACGTTTTTGAAACCAGAACTACCTTGGCCGCATATATAACAGATAAACAGCCACTGGAAAGACCTACGCAGCAAAATATCTAGTCATACAAGCGTGAGATTATATCTAAGACAAGTAGACAACCTTAACAAAGGTGACACTGTGACACTTATGACTCAAGTGTATTGTCCAGTGCTGTCAGGGTCATCGGGTTCAAGAATGACAACACAGCTGGGCCAACCCTGTGCAAACAATTCAATGATGAGCTGCATACCCCATTCACAATGAACCATAAAGCACCATACAATATCAGGCTATAGATATATATCTATAATAGCCTTGTATCTGAACTGAGACTGTGGGGCAGACCAACAACCTGTTGATTATGGTTACAATCCATTATCAGGAAGGCAGCATAGTACTTGTGAAATAACACTTGACATACAGCTAACGTACCATTCAGGCTGCACCAAAGTGTTCCTAACATAAACAGCACACAGTCTTTAGTTAACTGAATATACCGGTTAAGTATAATTATAATTTAATAAATATTACCAGTAGAAACATAATTTGTAATTCATACAGTTGTAAAGGACCTAATTTGTGTCATGCAATAATTGTGACTCGTACAATCAAGTGAGTGATATGTAATTAATTAGTATGATTAGATGGATCATCTCAGTGATGTTTTTGTTCATGGTGTCGATGTCGTCTAGTTCTTGTAGTGTTTCGAATCGAATCAGTTCGAGACACTCAAGAACTAGACGACATTGACACCATGAGTGAAAACATCACTGATATCATCCAACTAAGTGCGACAAGTGTAGCCAAAGCAATCAACAGGCTTGTAGTGACGAGAATATCATCACCGACATGAGCACTAATGAAGACATGACGAGAAATAGTGGATAATGGCGACCGTAAAAAACAAATAAAGTACGCAGAAATATCAAAAAGAAAGCGAAGGAAAACATCGGGAAGTACAAACAAGAGATCATACGAGAAACAATTATGGCATCAATGAGCCTGAAGAAAGCCAGAAGAACACAGGCACTAGGCTGAGACAGACTGATTAGAGAAGCAGGGTAGATAAATACAAAGGGTTGAATGGTTTTAATCGCCCGTTTGTAATCGCCTGGTTTTAACCTGGTAAAAACCGGTATCACTTTCCCTGAAAAGTGGTCAATACCCGGTCAAAACCTAATTTAGTGATAATTGTGATCAATACTTCTGTAATTAATTCATTATAAAAACAATGCAAAAGTGTAAAAATATATGTTCCGTATGAATAAGAAACAAGATATCTTGAGGTATTATTCCTCATTGTATTCAAATCAAGCTCATGCAAAAAGTAGACCGTAATTTTCAACAATACACCTGTACATGTAAACATGTCAGAGTGGTAATCAATGCAAAGCATAAAAACTAAAAAGTATCACATGGTTCATGCTCTGTTGTTGGTCTTGTTTTATTCTTTAGATTAACCAAGTGAATTTGTGTTTTCAAAAGACAGCCTAGCTATGTTCTCATGATTGATGATTATAGATACATGGAACATTTCCCCTTACTATATATATCATTTTTAATTAACTAGTTTTAGCTTTGGGGGTAATATTCTCAGTGACATATTAGTGCGATATAGTTGATATTTTATTTAATGTAAGTGTACTCGTTGTTAAAATCGTACAATATTGCATAATTTTTAATTTTAATCACATCGACACTTTCACCATGCCAAGAGGCTAATGCCAATAAAATTGCCAGGTGGCGTCCACATAATGTGTTACGTTTATTGTTTTCACTATTAAGCATACATTTACATCCGTTCCCAAATTGTGTGTTGTATTAGCACAACAAATTTTTTTATTCAGATCCAAAATCCAATTGTTTTCATTAGCATGACACTGTGAAAATTGACACCAGACAATGTATTTGAATTCGGCGTAGCCAGGCCATTTCCGTAGCATAGATTTAGGGTCGTGGTCTATATGAATTATTCAAGAACATGGCCACCTTTTTTTCTGCCAAAATAGTTTCTAGAATATCTGTGCATATAAAGAACTTTGTATTGAAGGTTGTAACTGGTGAATACTTTACAATAATTAATAAGTGTTATACACATGCTTTTATTTATTAAGCATGTGTGTCAATTCAGTTTCAGTTGTGCAAGAACAAGGACTTCAGAGTAATTGCACGACACTTCAGCAATGATGTTTTATAATCTCCATCTATGCTTGTTTTAAGCAAGTAGATATGTACATTCTATCATTATGTAAAATTAGTACATGAGCTAAATATAAGCTAGGAGAAGTTTGGTGCATGTACGTTAGTGTTAGGCTTTTCAATAGTATTAATAGGTTTTGGCCGGGTTTTGATAAGTTTTGACTGGTTTTAGCCTGGTTTTAACCGCTAAGTGGTCAAAACAGGTTTTGACTGGCTAGAGTGCAACCACGGAAATACAAGACCAAGATCATGGAACGAATAGAGGAATTCTACACTGAGCTATACGACTGTGCACAGAGTACCATAATTCATACCGACCCAAAAGAGGTACCAGAGATAAAACCATGGGAGGTGGAAGCAGCGCTAAGAGATATGAAAAATGGGAAGACATCAGGCAACGACCATGTAAACATTGAAATATTAAAAGCACGAGAAGATACCATCTCGAAGACACTAGCTAAGTTGTATACTAAATGCTTATCAGAAAGACAAATACCCACCACATGGAAGAATGCAAAGATGGTAATAATCTTCAAGAAGGGAAATAAGAAATACTTAAAGAACTACAGACTGATATGTTTGTTATCAAACATCTACAAATTATTCACAAAGATACTAATGAATAGGCTAGAGAAATACCAACCACAAGAGCAGGCAGGATTCAGAAGCAGTTACTCAAAGATAGACCACATACACGTCGTAAACCAACTGAAAGAGAAGTGCCAAGAATATAATATCCTGCTCTGCATCGCTTTCATCGACAATGAGAAGGCTTTTGACTCAGTGTAAACTCAAGCAATACTGACCTCCCCTCAAGAACAGGGGATAGAAGATGTGTATATCGAACTCCTGAAAGACATCTACACTAACAGCTCAGTGACAGTCCACCTACACAAAAAGAGCAACAAGATCAACATCAAGAGAGGAGTATGACAGTCTGACACCATATCGCCCAAGCTGTTTACAGCAACACCCGAAACATATTCTGAAGACTGACCAGGGAAACCAGAGGCTTGAGGATAGACGGAGAATATTTCAGTCATCTTTGCTTCGCCGACGACAAACTCATATGCGCTACTACACTGCAAGAACTACAAAACATGCTGCAGGACCTAGCTGATGAAAGTGAAAAACAAAATCTGAAGATTAACATTTCGAAGACAAAAATGATGGTAAAAAATGACACAATATATATCAACACTATGCAGATAGAGAACGTTGAAAGCTACATCTATTTGGGACAGCGATACAGTATCAGAGACAAAAACCAAGACAAGAAGATTCAAAGAAGAATCACCGCCAGCTGAACAGCATTCACCAAACACTGCGACATCTTCAAGGGTAACTCTGGATCCTGCTTGAAGAGATAAGTCTACAACTCATGCATACTTCCAGCAATGACATACAGCTTGGAAACATGAGCATTCACCATCCCGCAAAGAACAAGCTAGCAGCTGCACAAAAAAAAACAGAAAGAAGTATGTTAAACATCTTATATCGGGAGAAAAACAAACATCTGGGTAAGAAAGAAGACAAAAGTCATAAATGTGATAGAACAGTCAAATCAGAAGACAGAGGTGGACCTGGGCAGGCCACATCAGCAGACTACGAGATAACCGATGGACATCGCATATCACAACCTGGAAACCTTACGAAGGGAAACGATCTAGAGGAAGGCCGGCGAGATGGTGGAGAGATGAACTAGACGAGTACTGGAAGGGCACCATCTGGCAGAGGATAGCGCAAGAGAGGATAATTTGGAAACGACATGCCTTCGCCCAACCACGGGACATTATGGCGGCACATTGATGATGGTGATGAGTATGACTGGGTTGATTGCGAAATCACCCAATAAATATGGAAATGTTGCATGATTAAGTGAGTGAGGGCAGTGTCACTCTCTGAGCCCTGCCGGTTGTGCTTGAGTAATCAAGAACAAACATTGTCTGCTGCACCTGATGGTTGATGGTGCCTCACTCTGACTGGTAACACTGATACACTGTCTATGGCAGGGACAGTCACTGATACACTATGGCAGGGAGAGTCACTGATACACTATGGCAGGGAGAGTCACTGATACGCTATGGCAGGGAGAGTCACTGATACACTATGGCAGGGAGAGTCACTGATACACTATTGCTAGGACAGTCACTGATACACTACGGCAGGGAGAGTCATTGATACACTATGGCAGGGACAGTCACTGATACACTATGGCAGGGGCAGTCACTGATACACCATCGCAGGGACAGTCACTGATACACTATAGCAGACACAGTCACTGATCTACTATGACAGGGGCAGTCACTGATACACTATGACAGGGACAGACACTGATACACAATGACAGGGACAGTCACTGATACATTATAGCAGACAGTCACTGATACACTATGACAGGGACAGTCACTGATACACTGTGACAGGAACAGACACTTATACACCATGACAGCGACAGACACTGATACACTATGACAGGGACAGTCACTGATACACTATGACAGGGACAGACACTGATACACAATGACAGGGACAGTCACTGATACATTATAGCAGACAGTCACTGATACACTATGACAGGGACAGTCACTGATACACTATGACAGGAACAGACACTGATACACCATGACAGCGACATACACTGATACACTATGACAGGGGCAGTCACTGATACACTATGACAGGGACAGACACTGATACACAATGACAGGGACAGTCACTGATACATTATAGCAGACAGTCACTGATACACTATGACAGGGACAGTCACTGATACACTATGACAGGAACAGACACTGATACACCATGACAGCGACAGACATTGATACACTATGACAGGGACAGTCACTGATATCCTGTCTATGCAGGGTTGGCACGTTTTTCCCACTCTGGTAAATACCGGGCGGTAAATACCGGTAAAACCCGTCCAGGGAAAAAACCCAAATAGTGGTAAAAACCGGGATAACGGGGAAAAACTCTTAAAACGATTATAATTGAAGCTCTCTTACAATACAAGCTACTGTACCATCACCAGAATGAATATATATTTGTATATATATATACATACATGTATGTATGTATATACTGTATGTATAATATATATATCAACACTGGTCATTACTGAATAATCATAATTATAGTTTAACTGAAAACAACAATAAACATTACATTCAAAAATATATTCAATTGGCTGTCATGTACTGGCAGTGTTGCTACAGGCTCACCTCGGTGTTGCTAATTCACCATGCTATTTCTAAGAAACAAATAATTTCAGGTACATGACTAATAAAACAACAGTCACTTTTTTATTGCTAAAACACTAGAATAACAACATAAGGCAAAAGTTGCATTTATTATCAAACTTTATTATACTAAAGCCCACAGAAGTGTTTGATCATCAACTGCAGATAAGTTTGTAAATCAAGCTTGAGCCTGAAACAGTTCTGTTTTAATGTTACTGCGCCTGTGTCACAGTGTCAGTAGGGACATGATGGCTCTACCAGTCTAACTCAGTGCTGCCACGAAGTGCACGGTAATACGACACAAGTTTTGCTGTTTTAGTGAGACCTAGGCAGTTTTGTAGCTTCGTTTGAAGCATGCCAAAGTTAGAGAAAATTCCCTCGATTGATGCAGAACCAGCAGGCAAAAATATATTCTATTCAATTCAGTCACATTGCAAGATTGCACAACTCTTCTCCAACTTCATTGTTGGTATTAGCAGTCTTCAAACATTTCCACCAAACAGCCCCAGACATGGATGTGACACATGACTCATTGAAGAATGATGATGGAAATGGAGAGGTCTTTGCATGGAAAGCCAGTATCAGTGGAAGCAATGTTGGTTGCTGCATGTTTAGCAGTTGTCTGGCGATTTCCTGTTGTTCTGCCGATAGTTTCTGGCCCATGTATTCTATCCTGTCAAGGTGATAAACATTGGTAGTTACCTGTTTAATCATACATTTGTTGAGATTAATCCTCAGTCGGTCAGCCTTTGCACTCACAAGTGCCTGACATTGTTGGCATTGGTTTTTTTTCACCTTGCTGTCTTCTTCAATTACCATATATTGTCAGTTGGGCTTCCACCTCTGCCACTCGTGATGCTAACTGACCAGTGCTTCATGAACAGAATGCCTGACAGAATGTGTATGTCTAGTCTGGTCTACTGATACTGGGGTACATGGCTTCCCAGCAGAGGATCCCTGCAGACTACAAGTTCAAATATTAAGTTGGAGCTGATGTTGGGCTCATGGAGACAATGGCTACAGCTGTTTGTAGGTCCTTAGCCTGTCATTGTCCCTTAGTCTAAATGTCAAGGCATGGTGTGGCTGGCAATGTCACAACTAATGCTTGTTGAGAGGATGGAGTAGAACCTGCCAATGTCCAGATCTCAACATTTCCTTTGTTCCTTAAGGTAGCTGCACCGGGTATCATGTCAGTTGATTTCTTTATTTTTGTCTTCATAGAACATTAGTAGGTATCAGTATGAACATGTGTACTATTTAAAAAAACAAGGCACTATCACCATATGTCACCAATCAGTCCTTTAAAAATTAGTATTTTTAGTGTGTCTGTGGAAAGTCCCTTTTCAGATTCTTGGAAACTGACGATGTTTCCATAGTGACGATCATGTGTGCGTCAGCCCAGTTCAAACATAAATTCATTCATCATGAATGCAGATCATAATAGTCTGGTTATTCTCATGCCACTATGCTGTTGTATTATAATTACCTAAATGCATCACGCTGTCAAATCACCAAATACTGGTGGTAGTTTTGTTTATTCTCCGATAATGCCTGACCTCAACCGCCATTTGCAATGACACGTGACTGAAATACCCTGGTGAGCTGAGTGGAGTGCCTGCAAGACACGTGCTCGGAGAGTGGGTGGTATGACGATTCTGTCCTTGTAAAGGATGACGCCGTTGTACTCGGTTAGCTTCTCCCGGTACTGGTGGTACGTGGGGATGGCACTGAGCATGGCTGATGGCGTGTCAGGAAAGCCGTTGTGGATGACATCCACTAGAGCGGACATGTCGGGGTCGCTCGCCGTGGCAGTGCGCACATCGTCCCATGTGACCGACTTGATGAGTTCCGTGGCCATGGACGCGCAAGTCTGTGAGCAGCGAGGTGGCACCGGATCGTCGCGGGATCGGAGGGCTGCGGGGGCTGCCGCGGCCACGTCATCGGGCAGGTCGGGAGTCTCGGCGTCGATGTGGAGCACGCGAAACCGGTACCACAGCGACTTTTCCTTAATGTTCCGCAAGCGAGGGTTTTCGTCGAGGGCGCGGTCACCCAGCACCTTGAGTAGTGGCTTGTGGTCTACTGCTACCATGAGGTCCGAACATCCCAGGGTGAAATGTTGAGCCTTGTCAAGGGCGTCTACAACTGCCAGCGCCTCGCCCTTGATGGGGGCATAATGTGACTCAGCACCGTGTGTGAAACGGCTGCCCATCAGCACTATTTCCAGCCCAACTTGCAGCAGAACGGTCGGACACCAGCGCAGTCACAGTGTTTCTGGACTAGCCAGTACCTGAGCCCTTCCTTAGACCAGTCTGTGGCGAGGCACATCGGGCGTGACTGGTCGAAGATCTCGACTCCTTGCCTGATCTGGTCGATGATCACGACTTTCGACTGCCTGAACAGGCGATCCAAATGTTCCGTTCAGGCGAACGGCTGATCTGGCTTCAGGAGGTCACGGAATGGTTGCATGTGGTCTGCTACGGCGAAGGCATAAGCCACCTGGTTAACGAGGCCGAACCAGCTTCTGATGTCTGTGACATTCCTCGGTGTCGGGAAGTCCTTTATCGACTGCAACACCTTCGAGCATGGTTTCACTGACATGGGTGATATCTCAAAGCCTGCAAACTCGATGGTGTCTTTACCGAATACAAACTTGTCCGGATTCTGTGTGATGCCATTGCGGCCACACGTGTCCAGCCACTGCTCTGCCTGCCAAAAGGCATGCTCGATGTTGTCCACCCACAGTAGGGTATCGTCGATGCATTTTGTCTTGTTGGGTATGTGGGCGACGATCTCATCGAACCGCCATGTGAAGCCATCGCCAGACGCCACATATCCTTGGGGTGCTGAGCGGTATCGATAGTGGCCCCAAGGCGTTATGAACGTCGTGAGGTGACGGTCGTCGGGGTGGGACAGCGTGGTAGCCGTTCCAGGCGTCACACACCGTTTTCTTTGTTCCATGAGGCACCGATCTCGCTTGGTGAAAGGGTCTCTGGGTGTGGTGGGTCTCCCTGGTGGCACTAGCGTTAAGGGCCTGGAGATCCACAGTCCGTCGAGGCTTCCCGTTCTTCTTTGCGCCGATAACCATGCGATGACACCAGGTGACAGGGGTGCCAGTTGGTACCTCCTTGATGACACCCATACTGCAGTCTTGGTCGAGGCCGGCCTTCACGTCGCTTCGCCAGTGAATCGGGCCACCTAGAGAAGCGGAGTCTGATAGGCGCAGGGCGATCGCCCCGATTATGTCCAGATTGTTTCCGTTGGCAGCTGACATCTGCAGACGTGTTTTGCTCAGGCATTGCTCGGTGAGTGTCCGAGCTTGCAGAGTAGATTCGTCCCAGCCAGGCACGATTGGCAGCCTGTATCAGCCACTACCGACACCAACGCAGCCTTAGTCGGGCGCCCCAGTGGCGTGCGGAGGCCGAGAGCGCGAGTGTCGCACTTTTGCCTGCATACGGTCCCAAGGTGACCTTTCTTGCCGCATTTGGTGCAGGTTTGGCCGTATGCCGGGCAGTTGTCAGAGCGTTCGTCCCTGCTGCTACCATGGCCGATCTGGCCGCAGTGTGTGTACCGCGGAGTAGGCAGGGGTGTGGGTGGGGCATGTTGTTTGAAGACCGCTCTCTGCTGTTTCCGGAATGAGCTGATCTGGGCAGCCGCCTCGGATCCGTCGCTCAGCTGCTGGAGGGAAATCTTTCCCGATTCCTTGCCCTCAACAAATGCCTCAACCTCTTCGAGAGGTGTACTCGGTCCCTTCTCGGTCAGACAATCCAGTTTGATGTCATGATCGGCGCAGCCCAGGACGACCTGGTCCCGCACTACAATGTCGCTGTAATCTGTCCCAACGCATGCGTCGTAGTTCGGGCAGCTCAGGCACTGACACTTGACGACGAACTGGCAAACTCGTGCTTGCCCCTTGAGTCGAGCGCTGTAGGTGCGGACAGGTTCGTCTCGGTCCTGCCGCATCTTCGACAGCACAACCCGGGCTACCATCGCATTCTCAGCACGCACCGCCAACTTCTTAATGTTGGCCAGTAGGTCTCGTTTGCTGCAGGAGGCCAGCGCATCACGGTGAACCCGCACGAGGTTCTTCCATAGTCCCTCGGGATTGCAGCAATCCAGGAGCTGGTAAGTGAGGTCGGAGCCGGCGACTCACGTAGCGTCTTTATATTCACGCCAACGTTGCTTGAAATATAGCCAATCTTCCAGGGAGATCCCCTCATCAACGGTCGGGTGGCTAATTTTCTCCACCTTGGCCGTGGCGCCGGCAGCGTGGCTGGGCGCGGGTGTGGCGACATGCTGACTCTGCGCGTGGATGGTGAGGAGTGTGGCTGCGAGCGTGGCGTCGGTGACATTCGGGCGGTATTCGCATCTGTCGACGGGACACTTTACATCTACCGTGGGCGTGGCCGGATCCATGATCACAACGGTAGATTGTGCACCAGGTGCGACCACCGTATTCGTGTATGCGAGCGTGAGCGATAACAGGCCGGATTGTCGATGAGTGCTTAATACAATGCTGCAGATTGTTTGTTTATTCATAAATAACACCCTTGTGTATTTGCATCGATGTTTATGTAGTGTGACAACTTACACGCATCTTCAGCAGTGAATAAACGAGTCATAAAGCATAGTACTGTATAGGTAGATACAATAAACTGTAGCGTTGTCAAATGCTCAAGAAATTATGCAGGTTCAGTTCTCCTATAGTCCGCTAGGGGTACACTCCACTATCACTGATACACTATAGCAGAGACAGTCACTGATATACTATAACAGGGACAGTTACTGATACACTATGGCAGGGACAGTTACTAATACAATATGGCAGGGACAGTCACTGATACACTGTCTATGATAGAGGCACTGAGGCAGTCACTGATAATGGCAGGGACAGTCACTAATACCCTGTCTAAGGCAGGGACAGTCACTGATACACTGTCTATGGCAGGGCCAGTCACTGATACACTGTCTATGGCAGGGACAGTCACTAATACAGTGTCTATGGCAGGAACAGTCACTGATACACTATGGCACGGACAGTCACTGATCAATATACTATGACAGGAACAGTCACTGATATACTATGGATGGGATAGTCACAGATATACCAAGACAGGTGACATTGAAAGTCCACCCAAATGTAGAAGATAGCCCATCTTGTCTACACTTGTCTGACAGCTGTACAGCTAGCATTGTCTGCAGGGTGATAGAGTGAGCAGTTCTGTGTTTGATCATTGTCTGATTGCTGACTAACTGCTGCTTAGCAGCTCACTAGTGGCTGTGACACCAGTTTGGCTGCCTAACTGTTGCAGGTCAATTGATTGATAGGTGCCTGACTGCTGTATGATAGCTGCCTGACAGCTGTATGATTGGTGCTTGACACCTGTATGACAGCTACCTGACTGTTGTGTGACAGCTGCCTGAGTGCTGTATGATAGATGCCTGACAACTGCATGTATGACAGCTGCCTGACAGCTGTAAGAGAGCTACCTGCATATATTTCCATCTTGAACTACCCCCTCTCTCTCTCTTACAATCCCTTTCAATATACCCCTCTCCTCTATATTGCTATCCCCTCTCACAAACCCCTTACCTCCCCCTCTCTCTCTCAACCCTCCATTTCATTATCCATTCTCTCACTATGCAATCTAACTACCCTATCTCACTATCCACTCTACCACTAACCCCCTATCGTTATCCCATCTCACTAACCCATATCATTATCTACTCCCTCACTAATAACTATGTGTATACCCCTCTCATTACCCAGCCCTCTCCCTATCCTCTCTGATTACCCCTCTCAGTACCCTCTCTCACAGAGACTTACTACTCTACCTCGCTATCCCCAATTTCACTACCCTCTTTTACTACCCCCACTGTCACAAACAATTAAATCTTGACCTGCCTCTGATCCACAATGGACAACTTAGTGTACATATTAGATTAATTCAATCCTGGACTCATACATGGAGGATATATTTAGGTGACATTATCGTCAGAGAGCACAACAGTCACATTGTTATTTTAAGTACGACTTCCTTTGTTAATAATTAAACACACTAACGCGGATCGATGTCCCCTCCTCTACTACAGTATCATACCGCAGAGGTACTCACGTCTGTCGATGGTATGTTGTAACATTGGGCGATCTTTAGGTAAAGTTCCTTGACGTTTGTGAAGCCTGAAATGACGCCAGTGGGGCTGCCGTGCGCCTGTTGACAATGGAACGATAATTTCGGCTTTTTGTGTACTTCTTGATCAGGCGGTTTGTCGTTGCCTCCATCGGCATTTTCTACCGAACCATTCCTCGGCGCTTCTAGTGAATTCTCGTCGATCGCTTCTTTTTCGAGTGTTTTGTCCTTTTTACTCTTTCCGAAAAGCGGCATGTTTCTAGCCTTCACGACCGATTGATAAAAACAAATGTATACAGTCGCGTTTCACTAATCAACAAAATGTCCACTACCTATGGCTTAAATTGGCAGTCTATGATTCACATTATCCGTACCTCAGGTAATGAGACACGAAAGGGCGGTATACGAAACGAATCACATCTCAGTTCGTAACACTGCTAATATAAGCTGCCAATTTATTTCAAGTGTGCATTTAGTACGTACGTTAGCACATTAAATAGTTGATGTGTTTTCATTATTGATGTGAAAAACACGAACTCGGCAGTCATCAAAGTGTATGCACACATTCCCAAATCCCGTTTGTGTCACAGACACTTGTTCCGTGTTTAGCGATTGGTTGTTACCTGTGCAGGTAAACCGCACCCAGCCACGTAAAGGATTTCACAAAACCGAAGAGGATTTACAGCTATGCGGAGTTTCCTTGGATAAAATAAACACATTTGGTTCGAAAAGGGACAGTGTTAAGGATTTTTGTGTTAATAAATATATACAAATAAACAAACTTTATAACGAAGCGCCGAATTTATGTATGTTACACTGAGGCCCGGGTACATTGCGGTATTGAGGCATAGCTATAGGCGACGGGTGAGGAATTTGGATACTCGTAACTGCGACTGTAACGGATTTACTGAAGCATGAATATGGGGGTGACACTCCATGAAATACACTGTGGCTCTCTACACATTCAAGCAACCACAAAAATCTTTAAATAGATCTACATAAATGAAAACTCCACGTAACAAAACTACCAGAACCTATCTTTAAAATGCAATAACGCAAACAAATAATGTTTCAAGATAAAATATACTATGTTTAATTAAGACAAGGAAGTTAGCTGTTCATAGAATATATGCTTAGATCAAGTATTTTTCTTTAAGTATATATTTTATATATAAAGATCGTAATTTGTATGGGTATTTCTTCTGATATAAAATGTATATTATGTATTAGACCATGAAGGAGAATAGCAGCTCCAATAGTTGTGTTTACGGATGAGTGCACATGCCCCCTCCGGATGATAGAGTGTCTTGTCTATAGCTAGCAATGAGTTGAGTGTACAACTAAATGACCTATTATATACTGTCATCTATTTGTAGACACCTGGTTCGTTTAAACGTGACATGACATCAGGCACTTCTCAAAGGGTAGACATTTACACAAGGGTGTGTCACTGCTATCAACCAAGACCAGCTATGACCAAAAATTAAATTCATCATGCAATGCACGCACTAACAAAGCTAACCACATCGGCAAGGAGATTACAACCAAGACAAAGATCCAACTCAACATTGGCAAGGAGATTACAACCAAGACAAAGATCCAACTCAACATTGGCAAGGAGATTACAACCAAGACAAAGATCCAACTCAACATTGGCAAGGAGATTACAACCAAGACAAAGATCCAACTCAACATTGGCAAGGAGATTACAACCAAAACAAAGATCCAACTCAACATTGGCAAGGAGATTACAACCAAGACAAAGATCCAACTCAACATTTGCAAGAATACAACCAAAACAAAGATCCAACTCAACATTGGCAAGAAGATTACAACTAAGATGAGATCCAACTCAACATTGGCAGGGAAGTCACAACCAAAATGAAGATCCTACACAACCTTGGCAAGGAGGACACAACCAAGACGAAGATTCAACTCAACACTGGCAAGGAGATTACAATCAAGACAAAGATCCAATTCATAAAACAATACTATTTCCGTGGCTGCTACAGTTGGATTAGTGAATATTCTTCAGGATAGGTAATTTTTATTCAAACAATTTCACCTTTTATTTACCCTGTAGAAGCTTTTGTCGGACAACAGAAAACCACATTATACACTGTGAGGGAGCGGAACTAGTTGACAGGGAGGCAAACTGGCGAATACTACACATAAAAGAAGCTATCGGGAGGAGAACAAAACACCTATCAATCAAGACAAGGGTAACTATGATCTGTCTCATGTGTACTAATGAAGTTTGCCCAATAGGAAAGCGAAAGCCTATACAATATAATTTTGGATACATCAAAAAGAAATCATTTGAATATGAAAGTTGTGTATTAAATTAAACAATGGAACATTTTACAGGCATCTGAAATGACATGCTATCACAACATTTACAGAATACAGGTTAATCATATATCACATCTGAACAACAAAGATCTACTTTAAAATAACGAAATATAGTAATAGTAATCATGATCATCGTCTAACCTTTATCAACTGATGGGAGTTATGACGTTACAGACACATTATTAGACACCCAAATTCTTTTGCTTGTAAATTTATCGAGAAAGAATTCCAAGAAAACCAAGCATGATGACACTGAAGAGAAGATAGTCGAAGAAATGCATAATTTTATTGGCTTTAGAAATAAGATAAGCACTTGGCTAGTGCACATAAAAAACCTGTTTGACGATCAATGAGTTTTATTTTGTGTGACTGCACAGCACATACATGTACACAAACATGTACACAAACATGTACACAAACATGTACACATACATGTACACAAACAAACATTCACAATATAGAGCGGAATGGTGAAGACATTTTGTAGAATACACACAGTGTGTACACATAGCATACACACCAGTAGTCATACACACAGTGTATACACATAGTATACACACCACGTAATCTGTTCTCACTCACGCTGTAGTTGAGCTGATGTGTTTTTTACTCATACAATTCAGAGAATGTCACAGCAGGAAGTGCTATGTGCAATAAATAATTAGGATTTCTGATTACCATTAACACGTTTTTAAAGGTACAACTAACAACCATCAGCTATTCTGGTACATGCATATATATTTAGAACACAAAGTGTAAGCACTTTCAATTGGCAATAAATACATGCTATTAAAATTATTGCACATTCCAGTACACGTAGAATGATATAAATAATAAACAATATAAACATAAATAGCACAATGTAAAAATAACTTACGAGATCCCAGGATAACGGCAAATCCATGATATGAGATTGTTTAACATTATTTTTAAATGTTGAAGGTTACAAAGAACTCTGTTACACATAACCAGTTCAATGGTTAATTCACTCTAGTACATCTCAATATGTTGCTGTTTTGGTATAGCACTCTTGCAGTATGATATTTTATATTGCATATTAATCACACCAATAAATAAAAACACAAAACAAACACTGTTGAACTAGTAGACAGAGAAACCTCCATAACAAAAGCAGATGTTCACAAAGAAGAATGCACACTTTAAATAAAATGTTGCATGTACCTGGTAAACCATTAATTCAACTTGGGTCCTTTCAGGCCAACATTATGACTAGCAATGGGTCATGCACTATAATCAATATTGCTAGAATGTATAATAAATACAAAGTAGACTATGATAAATAAACAAAATAGTATACCCATTGAGACAGTATCATGGTGCTCATACCACGCATGAATGGTGTCATGAGATTCACTCTTATAAAAGTGGTTAAATAGTCATGAGATTCACTCTGTATTACAAGAGATTTAAATAGTTAGCCTTTCGTCAAGTAATGTTTTGTATTGCAGACGTCCTACACATAACACACATAAGTTATGTAAACACATAAAATAACACCAATAACAAACTAACTACATGTAAGTCTTCTTTAAAACACATCAGTAAACACACAAACCTGGGCATGACTGATTGCACAGATGGCTACATTCCTAACATCAACAGAATCAATTAAAAACACAGAGGGTACTCTTTCTTGAAAAACATCTCAAAATATAAAACCCCAAACTCGTGCAAACATTTACCTGTATAAACATATAATCCATATCAATGTTGGTAGTTACAGACAATTCAGATAACAAATATTGCTAACTCGTCAAGTCCATGTGATGCAAGATGGCTGCCTTCAACACAAACACACCACCATCTCAGAGTCATTATTTGTCCAATAGTGAAAGGAATCAACAGGTAAGTACACCAGCCAGTTGAAGCAATTTGGTCACCAATACGCCATCCAAGAAATGCATCATATTTAATATCATATGTACAAATTTACCCACACAATATTCTATAATGAGGAACGCTGAGGCCATGTAAAATGAGCAACTTCATAAATTTTTACAAGAATCTTTCCTGGGACATTATGGAATGACTAGAGATGTGTGCTGGGGTTTTCAAATGTACAAAAACACATTAACGAAAACACATACCAAACATAAGTAATGCCATGTTTCATAGCAAGTATTCACTACCGATATATCAACTTGGAAAAGGTGCTGACGACAAGCCAGTTATGCTGCCTAACAGGTCGAAATGCAATTAGTGTTAGCCAAGGTGAGAATCAACACCTCAGAGGTGATATTCCAATAGGGTGAGTAAATCTCTCTAGCAGAGAGATATAACTTGTTGTTCCATATGTATTGGAGATCACTAGAGAAGCTTTTTGTGTCTTCTGTAGCAAAAGTCTTATGTAAATGAACTGCTTCTATCACGGAACCAGAAACAAGTGGAACTATTTGATCATATTAACATCTGAAAATGTAATATGAATTTTTAGCTGCTACTACTATATCTATCCATCATATTTATACGATATACATAGATTCTGTTGGCTAAATGCACACTGGTAAGTCTCTAGTTTTTGTTTGTACCTCCCCAAACTCTCTACTTGTACCTGTCTATGGAGACATAAGTAGAATATGCTCATAGTCAGCTTGACAGCTTTTCTCACATAACAGCATTGCTTAGAACCAGTTTGGTTAATTCAGAAAATCATGACAGTTATATTCTGAACACATAGGCGGTACTGTGGAAATGATCTTGCCAGTAATATCCAGACAGACTAGACCTATGAGCTTATGCATCATAACAGTGACATTCCTAAGGTCTGTTACTGAGAGATTTCGACCGTTTTCACTGTTACCAAAGCCTGTTTGACGGCACAGAACAGCATACGATTCTCCGGACTGAACTTGTCTTGATACAGCTGCTGCAGTCGACTGATGTACATGTCAAAGTTGTCACCGCTGAGCTTGTCATCACAGTTCGGCAGTCGGATGTTTTGTAGTAACTCAATGAGTGACAGTTTTAACTCACTCAGACAACTCAGGGCTTCTCTGTTCTTTTTAGCCAGGCTCTCTGTTTCAGCTTCATGTGCCAATTTTTGTTTCTCGATGTCCATCACCTCTGTGCGGATGCGAATCACGTCAGCCTCTTTCTGAATGTTGATCTTCTGCAGTCTCTCTACATCGTTGTCCAACGCCTGAATGTCTGGGTCATTCTCAACACCTGCGCAGAACACACAAGACATGCTACATATTGTACCAGCAACTATACGAGTCACACATTTATGTCTACTGACAATTAACTCTAGGCGGCAAATGGATAGGGAAGCCTTTGGCTTGTTGAGTTCAACTTTTTTATCTATGTGTATCCCACCCTTTTGAGGTATATGTCTACTTTGTTTTTAAATATATTCACACTACTAGACGATATGATTTTTTACATATTGAGCCAGAAACTATACAAGTCACCCGTTTAAGTCAATTATTTACTTACTTAATCCTCTTTGCTCTGATTAGAGGACAGGGCCGAAGTCTAAGTCAATACACAGCATAAATTGAACTGTTTAAATACATTACCATACTGAAAGTCGAGCAATTATTAGCATTAAAATGTTGAAGTTACATTATTTTATTTATTTATTTTTACTAATATATATTTACAACATTTGCAATTAAACAAAAAATGTGTGTATTCACAACCATAATGCATGAATGCAAAATATTTTTCAAAACAAAGCATTAATTTGAAGAAGATAAAAAATGGGCCAAGTGGCCCTGAAGTCCTTTGGACTAATACGTGATGTGACCCCTGACCAAATGAGTGATAAGTCAGAAAAATGGTAACATTGTTTTCTTTCATTCTTGGAAAGGTTGGGTAGGGTGCTTTTATACAGTTTCAAAAATTATGACTGCTACAAAAATTGGTGAAGTTATGGCGCATTGAACATGGTAGGGGTCAAAAAGTGAAAATGAAAAAAACTGCTGTTGAAGTTTTACATTATCTATGCAAATGGATTGCATGGAAATATTACATACAGTGTGTATATTATGTTGCAATGATACATTGGAAGTACAAATGTGCTGCTACAAAAAATTATCAAGTTATGCCAGATTATGTCTTCATGTGTAAAACTAAGAGGACAGATTATTTGAGAACAAAAGGTACACTAAAGAAAATTAACTAGGCTAGACCAATACACACATTTACAGCTGGCCACTCCACTCACAGCCTAGTAAGTGATCAGGGCAAAGTCCACTATCCAGTTACATCAGTAGGGTGGCTCCCATGATAGCTGCATATAATTGTCTTAATGGGAGCCTCCCTGACCTTACAATGGATATTATATTGTAGTTTATGTGCTTATGATGGTCAACAAAAATACTGTATGTCTGTCTTTTATAAATAGAGATCAGTGGGACTGCAGGAGGGAGCAGCAGAGAAACAGGAGGACAATTTTGCATTTGGGGGGCTGAGGTGCCCTTAGAATGATTCAATCAAATACAGATTTCTTGTGTATAGTGGCAGTACCCTAAGATACATCTATACAAAATTAGAAAAAAAGTTACTGAACATTTTTTTTTGGAAAATATAGAGCTTTGGAGACTGGTAGGTGGTATTGTTTTCCTCTCAGCACTAGTGTCCACTGCCAACAACTGGATTCATCCTCCATCCTCTAAAGTTACCAGAGCCATCACTGATTCATGGTCAAGCTGATTAGCTCAATGCACCAACTAAGACAATACACAACACTGTGAGTGACAGTGTCCAGAGTGAGGTCTAAGCAGTGTCCTCATTGCTGAATAGATCAATTAAACCTGCCAAGTGGGTGACATTGTGCACAAGTGTTCATTAATCCTTAGTGATTGTTCAAAACGCCAGACTGACGACATACCTAAACAAAGCGAATGTAATAGGTGAAGAACAGGCAGTGTTCAGATAGGGGTATTGGTTGAATTGTATTTGTCTCGACGCAAAAGGTTTTATTGTGCCTTTATCGATTATAAGAAAGCATTTGATTTAGTAGACCGGTCCTCACTGTGGTCTAAGATAATTGCACGCAGTATTAATGGTAATGTGTTGAAAGTTGTATACAACATGTACAAAAATGCTAAATCATGTATAAATCTGGGCCAGGCTGTGTCAGCCTTCTTCTCATGTGTAGAGGTATGGCAAGGAGAAAACTTGTGTCCTTTGTTATTTGCTATTTACCTGAATAATTTTGAACACTGTTAGTCACAATTATAACGGACTTGACATGGCAGCTGGTGAAATTTACAACAACCTTAGTGATGATGATGTAGAAAATATATGTTCTACTATATGCTGATGACACTAGAATGATTCAATCAAATACAGATTTCTTGCTTGTGTATAGCGGAACTATGTCAACTTTTCTAATGGTTGACATTTGGTTGTTTCAGGTGTCAACTATATTGTGAATCTGTAATTATTAGTCTATATTGATACAATTGATTTATACAGTGCCATGTCTACACAAGGCATGGCAAGCGTAAACAGAACAGTAGAATGCATTTGATATCAATAAAGTGTAGGATATTTCACTCTATAGTTGTCCAGAATATTAATTTTCTATGTTTGTCACCTACAGGTGACACAATACATCTTTAACCAATAGACACCACAGTCGCACCATTTTATAATAATTAAATGAACATCAAAATAAACACAACTTGCAATTATAGAAAATCAATAGTTTTGAAGATACAGTTTAAAAGTTTTAGGCAACTGTTCAGTCTAACAGGGGTCAAGTGTGTCTATTCTGCATGGGCCCTGTGACCAATTAAAGATTAGTCAAGGTCTCAATGGAACAATAGCACTAGGCTGCAGAGTGGAGTCATGCTGCTGGCTTTCTGGCACATTAAACAAAATCTACTGTTGGGGGTGGTCTCAAGGGCCCTTCTCAAAACCACATCACTAGATAATGTAAAACTTTTGCACTTTGGGGGCCCCTTAGGTGCCCTTAGAATGATTCAATCAAATACAGATTTCTTGTGTATAGTGGCAGCACCCTAAGATACATCTATGCAAAATTATAAAAAAAAGTTGCTGAACAGTTTTTTGAAAACATAGGCAAAATGTGACAAATTACCAGCTTTTTGGGCCCTTAGGGGCCATACGGGGTCCTTAGAATGATTCAATCAAATACAGATTTATCGTGCATAGTGGCAGTACCCTAAGATACGTCTACGCAAAATTAGAAAAAAAGTTGCTGAATAGTTTCTGAGATACGGCAGCTAATGGCAGACGGCGGACAGCGGAAACAGAGTGATGGCAATAGTTCCTTGGACCTTCGGCCCAAAGAACTAAAAACGTATTAGATGCTATCAGTGTGTCTATCCATCTTGGATCCAAAATGCAAGATATAGGAATTCAGAAGTAGAATACAGGAATAATAATAGAATTATAGATTGTTGCAATCTGATTCATTTCAGGTGGCGCCATCTACCATCTCAAGTAAACACAAACCAAACTGCCGACTTTCTGCATTACATCACAAAATCCATAGATTTTGCTAATATGATTATGAAAATGTTTGCCTCACACCACACAACAATCAGATCCCCATCTATAGGAAGTCATCAACATACAGATTTCTACTGCCAAAATAATTTATGATTATTTTCAGAAAACTTCCAAATCTCCTCAATTATGAGGATCATGTAGGAATTGTTTTAACATAAAAATACAGGAATTAAAATATAGATAATATAGGAAAACATAGTGTGTATTATTTGGAAGATAAGAAATTATGTTGGTGCACTCACCTGCAGCAACCTTCTTCTGAATGGAGCTGATCTCTTCTGGGGAGAGCCTGGGTTTGTGCACGCCAAATGGCAGGCCACTGGAGGGAGAGAGAACACTGGAGAGTGATGCAAGCAACTGGCACAGTGTCTATCAACTTACTACAGTCTGGGGGCACACAGAGTGAAACAATCACTACAACTGGTGCAATGTCTACCAACTACACACTCAGAATCTCACTCTTCCTTCTTGGACTGTGAAGAAAATAGTCTTCCCTATACGCAGTGCCGTCAGAGATGATTATGGTACACGTGGATGATCCCGGTTAGCCTTTCTTTAAAACATCAGTGAACAGATAAATCTGGGCATGACTAACTGCACAGACTGGTGACTTGTGGGGTCTGTTCAGTGTAAGATATAGACTGGTCACAATAACGAGTGTCTACTGATCTGTGTGGTCAGTTGAATATAAGATATAGACTGGTCACAATAACGAGTGTCTACTGACCTGCGTGGTCTGTTGAGTATAACAGAGGGACTGTCATGGCTGCCGTTGAATGAGAAGGGCAGTCTAAGCATCCTGTGTCGGTTGGCGAGTGGACACCCTGACGCACTGCAACACAAGTCACATTTAACTTATCCCGACCTTATCCCAATACTTTACTGGCAATACAAGTCTACTCCAACATTACTTTACTTCTCCCTATGTTCTAGAAGTTGGGTTCTCTCACTGTCTTTCTACTATGATCACTGACTCACTATAATATATCTTACTGTGATCACTGATTCACTATAATATATCTTAAGTGTATTTTCCAGCAGTACTTTCTCTGTCCTGGGTACTTCAACAGTTACTTCCCATAAGATACATTTCCATTAAGTACACACATATACTTTCTAATTAATTCTCAATATTATAATATTGAGTGTAAAGAACAGTTTAAAACGTCAACTTTGACAAATATTTGTCACAAATCATATACCACTATTTCTGTAGTTCAAACGCAATGTTAATTTAACAATCACATAGTAGAAACCAAGAGCAAAATTCAATACCAAATAAGAAGTGATACCTTCTGTACCTGTACAATAAATTGTAATATATAAATAAATAAATAATAGTTAACTGTTGTGAACTAAAACAATATACACCAACAAAAATAATGATGACCATGGTGGTAAATAATAATCTAAATAATAATAAAGTGAAAATAATAATATTAATAACAACCAAAACGTCATAGTAACAAATAATATAAACATATATAACATGTATATTGTTCCCGTAAGGTCTCTAATAAAATTATTAACTTTCAAAGAGATTGTGATTACAATTAAATTACTATAACCATGGACTACATTTTGCATAAACACAGAGGCATAGACCACAGATTCACAAATTTGTTATGCTAACTACCACATAATTGAAGCTCCCTAGCTTTGTGTTTCATACATAATGTGACATTTTAAAGTAATTTTGTATGATTGTCAAGAACCCCTTTGGAACTATATGACTGCCCTCTGGGGGTCAGTTTTGGAACTAGCATGAATGCTGTGTGATGGTCAAGTAGACTACCCTATCATACATTACACAAAACAATCTAACTATAGCAGCGATAGAAATAAGCCAGAATATTTACTTGTCCGCTGGACAAGTAAGTTTTGAAATCTACTTGTCCGCCAAAATTTTAACTTGTCCGAGTGGTTGTCAAGGGGAATCGGAAAAAACATAAAAAGTCTGTCTTATTTTTATGACAACAACACAATGTTCCTGCTGTTTCATTGCATGTACATCTTGTGATCAAAGACAAATTTTGAAATTGCTAAATTATATTTGCAACTATTTTCTAGTCCATTATCATTATTATTCATCATGGATATTAAAAGTGGACACGTTACATGATGTATACCAATATTGTAGTGATGCTGATGTGAACGCTTTTATTAATAACAAATCCTTATTACGATGCTAGGAATGAGACAATTGTTTTCCTTGCTATTGGTTATAATGTTGCAAAAATTGTTTATGTTTAATATGGTATATAACATATAACACTGCTATAAAAATGTTGCATCAGTTTGTCATTGAAGATGCACTTCAACCATCAGGAACACGTCCAATGCAAAGCCAGGAAATGTCACAAAAATCACAATAATCTGATATTATTTTGTTCAACCTCTATGAACTTTAATACAGCTATTAACAAAGTTCTGTATTTTACAAACGAAGATAATATTAAATTGATCACCAGCAGACAAGCGCATATTTTTCCTAAATTTTGTATTACCATTTCAATTATGTTAAAACAGTATAACAGTGCCCGAATTACATTTATAGATTTAGTTGTCGTAACGTTGCTGCCGCGCGCAGACCGCTGTAGTTGGCGGAAGCCGACATGTAAACGGAGGTTGGCACCGCAAAACTCTTATACTTGAAAATGGGGTGAGACCACATTAGATTTCACCATAGGCGGCCATTATAACGTTTCCTTCATTTCCTGTAAATTTTACCCAACAGTTTTCTTTAACTTTCTACACCATATTTACCCTCTATTCATACACATGCTGTGCAAAATTCATAAAATTCTCATACCTCAATTTTCCATAAACCACTTTCAAACCTGACACCCCTTCATTTCTGCTAGAACCAGACAGTGATTTGCCCTAATGACATCATATAGCCAAATGACACCTGTGTCTATACGCAGAAAAGCACAATTTGACAACTGTCATAATTTGACAGCTCTGGTACCACGCTGCAGAAAAACATAATTTCTACTCAATCAACACTATACAAGTACTCTCAGAAATTCACGCAACCTGCATAATGCCATTTCTATTGGGAACTCTCTCGGAGGGTAATGGCGGACGAATCCTTAATGTGGTCTTACCCCATCAGCAGATTTAGACATTACCTCTATAACGGAAGGACACTTTAATGTGCGTGCGCAGGGTAGGCAGGAAGCACCGCGTATATTTCCTTCCTTCGTGTATGCGCCCACACTTTTAATCTACGTCTACGTGCATATTAAAAAAAAAGATAAGGAATTTATTTCTTACGGTTATCATGACAATTGTTTCCTTTGCAGTATTTCTTTATACAAGCTATCAATAAATCGTTTCGCCACATGTTGAATCTAATGGCAATGAATTATTTTTAAAATCATTTTTTTTTTCGAATTGTAGGCCTACGCATTGGAATGAATTCCAGTGGAGTAAACTTTACGATTTTGAGTACACAATCGGCAAAGCCAAAGAATTTGGCCAGTGTTCCTTTATAAATTGAGGCAAGTTGTATCAGCCGATCTATGCAGATATTGTCCTATTGCTAGATAGTATATAGATGTAATGCTAGGGTAAACGTCGCGGTCTTTCTTAACGACCTTTTGCACCGGTAATCTCCCTTCCGGCCGACTGCCAATACAGTGCCCCCGCAGGGGTAATGTATATTTTCCAAGATCCAGTGATTAGCAGAAAGTTACCGGTATTCATACGCGGTGCGCGCGCAATGTGTAGAACACAATTTTCAAGTATCAGTCTCTTGCGTTGGCGCCCCGGCCGCGCGTCTTGCATAATTCGGCTTTGAGAAATCAAAATTTATGGTTAAAATAAATGTGACATAGATACAACACTTCTTAAATTTAATTAATATTCCGGTTATCAACCACCACCATAGATTTACTGGAGAGCCAGTTACAAGTTTTGAAAATTGTTACCGATCTGGATCGACTAACGTTCGATGACTTGTCTTGGGAAAACTGCCGAGTCCGCGTGCGTTAGGCGTAATAATGGTTAAAACTATACAAGTATTCAAATAACAGGTAGCGATACAAAGTCTACTATTTTCAAAGTTCGTCAAATATGATCCGTGAATGGAAGCAAGATCAACGATGGCTGATGCGGAGTCTGTCCTACGCGTATAACAGAGTTAGGTCGGTGCGCTCAGCGGATGACCCGGTTAACGCTGGCACTAAACTCGGTCGAACACTGACGTACAACACACTGGCGGTGGATCGACAAGACGCTAACAAAACTGCAACGTACGTGCTCGACTGCTAGCGAACTCCATCTATGTTTGAATTTCCTCAAATAAAAAGTTTGCAATGTTGTACTGGTCACTATTTACTGTAAATTTTCACTTGTCCACCGGATAACCATGTTGAGTCATTTTACTTGTCCGGGCCAAAAATCACTTGTCCCGGACAAACGGACAAGTGCTATTTCGAACGCTGTATAGTGAAGATGAGTTGACAACGTTCACATACAATCTGGGGACTGTTTCACTAAGACAATACGCTCATAAGAGAAAACATAATAAAATAGAATCTGTTGTTAAATTTAAGAAGCTTATGCAAAAGCTGCCACTGTATCACAAAGGATACTATTTCTGTGACACATCGGTGAGTGCCATAGTGGCGCACCCTGGTGTTAACAGTTTTCAATACACAAGATCACTGCTGAAAAGCAAATTAAATTTAAGGAACAAAATCATGCTTATGAACACATGAGAATGTTGGTGAAACGACCCCCAGAACTTGTGACAACAAAACAAACCAACACCAACAAAACCATCATCTAACTACAGTCAACAAGTAATATAAAACACAAGTCTTGAAGGCAACAAACCCATGCATGCTGTAGGAACTAACAAGAATATACGACCCAACCCCCCCTGCTGTGCCCAGCAAGAGTTAGTACCTGCGGTGGGACAAGTACTTTCCCGTGACATGTCCTGAGCCATCGCAACCAGGAACTGGACATCTAGAATCAAACAGTCATGCAAATGTCTAGCCTGCGTTTCTTCACAGCTGATGTAAATTAACTACTTAACTATGAAGCCAATCTGACAGTTAGTGACTCAGCCATGGAAGCTGCACACAGCATCAGTGAGGGTTGCTGATGTCATCCAGGGTAGCTGAGCACAGGTGCACGATCAAGGCTCTACTCTAGACAGTTCATACTTAGTCACAGTTGCAAGCAAGATTAGTGACAAGCATCAAATCAAGGCAGATTAGTTTATGTTGTATGGTATCATGCTGGTCCTAATGTCTTTTGATGCACTAATGAGATTCACTTTTGAATAGTCTGTTAGTTGAAGCTAATTTTATTAGGTCCATTAACAATACGTTTGTCTTCATAATGTTATTATTAAATCTAGAAAGTGTAATCACAAAAATTTTAAAATATATTTAAGATACCTTAAAAAAACAGTACAATAGAACAAATGTTAAATATGTTTATTTTTGTTGTTGTTGTTTACTTATAATTTTTTTAATACATTTAATTGTGTAGATCAATGCAATGTTTCTATTATGAAGCCAGGAAGATGTTGCAACAATATTATATTATATTTCGGATATTTTATACAATATGCTGGATCTCTTAAAATTTGTTTTATACCTGAACTGTTGCAACACAAAACAATCTGGTAGACTGAGAAAAACCATCACTGATTTAAGTAATTTTCTCAAAATTTAGCTAATTCTAGTTATATATACATACCAATTCCAGAAAACATTGAATAAGAATACACATTAAATTTCATGCCTGGCCTTATGCACCAACTATGGTACAAAGAGGGAACGCAACACATTTCATGTGGTTAGATGATAACTGACTTACAATTTAGTGTAGTAGCCTAAAATCATCATTATTATAATCATCAGCTTCACACTTGCAATATTATTACATGCAGCCATTACACTAGTCCAAGTTGTTACAGCTAGCCAACAAATTACTATCTTACTTGAGTGGTTCAGGTCCCTCTCCGTTTTCCTTCAGGGATTTCTTAGGCTTGTTTGCCCGTGGGCAGCCCGAGATGCTGCGGTGGGATGCATAGTTGCCCGTAATGTGGCCCGAACCGTCGCAGCCAATAGTTGGGCACCTGTCAGAAAGATCAAAGTGAATGTTCACGCCTTGGTCTATTGTCAACCTTCATGAGATTAGATTCTTTCATACTGTCATCGAGAGACATGTTTGCGGTTATTTCTCTTAAACCAGCATTGACACTTAAGGTTTGTCTACACAAGGCGATGCAGTGCCACAATGAAGGGATGTTTAAACGTTACATGTTTTACATTATCAAATTTGTAAACCAACATTACCCCAGCAGTAAACTATCTCTTGTACATGCAGATTTAGATAATATATTCAATCAATTATAAAGCAACCTACACTGGTTCTACCACTAATCCACCCACCAATAAGTCTACCACTAAACCCACTGATGAGCCTGCCACTAAGTTTAGTCACCATGTCACTGAGCCTAAAGACATCACCATACTTACTTCTGTTCAATAGCTGTGGCTTGTACGAGAGCCCTATGTGCCCGCGGGCAGCCCGACAGACTACGATGTGATGCGTAGTTGCCTGTGATATGCCCAGAGCCATCGCAGCCCGGGGTTGGGCAGTGCACTAAATCCTTCATCTTGAGGGAGAGTGAGAAACTTCCACAGTTACTGCCTTGTGGGGAATTGGGACATGAATCATCCAGTATCATGATGGGAGAACTAAAAAACAATAAGTTGTTGCTATTAAAAGCAATGGAACATGGGTTTATTATTATAAACACATATATAATATATAAACCCTTGCTTAAAGTGAAATTAATATTAATATCATATGTAGTTGCATGTCTTGTGGCCAGAATGTTCTGTCTTCAAGACCACACTGATTACAATCTTGCATAAACTCTGAATAGAGCTGGCCAACTTCCTTAACATGTCATGCGTGACATTGGAAGATAAACTTGGTGTCATGCAAATAGAAGTATGCAAATCAATAAGGATTAATGGATAGGCCATTGTGCTCATGTACTGGAATAATATATCGTAACTAATGCACATAAGCGACATACAGACACAAACTTTATTCTTTAGCTCCACCAGGTTGAACCAACAAAGTAAAACCTATAAACTCACAAGGCATTGTCATGCTCCGGGGAAGTGGCCTGACCCTCCTGGGGGTCGTAGGGCGACATTGGGGCAGTCACATGATCCTCCCCACCCCCAGCAGTGATCCCGTTCTCATACACCTCCAGCGACTTTTTTGAGAAATCAACTGGCTCGTCTTGACTGACGTCACTGAGAGGCTGGTCATCGAGCAGAACGTCCTGGCTTGACCGCTTCATGCTGAGGTCAAGGGTCTCGGACTGGTCACTGCCGGTTGACGACACTGACCCCGTGGGACTGGGAGGTGGGAGGGAGAAGCCGGACTTTGTTGAGAGATTCATCGGGGCCACCACCAGAGGCTCGTAGCGATACTGCAGCTTAGGTAGGGGGCGCTGCTTGGAGATGATGCTCGGGCGGTCAGTGTTGACCGGGTCTTTGGCACGAGGGGAGACTGACTTGAGACTGGAGTCGTTAGCTGGGCGGTTATACTTCTCAAGCTCCTTGACGAGGTTGGTGCGGGGGGTTTGGGGGGACACATATGGGAAGTCTCCGTAGCCCTGCGCCGGCAGCTCCAGTTGCTTCGTCAGGATCATGGGACGCAGCACACGGTCAGAGGTGTGGGAGACTGCAGGGAACATGAGAGACAACATGGTGAAATACACGCATCAAACACACCAGACACTGGGGTCAAATACATCTCATTAAACACACCACATACAGTCAAATACATGAATCAAACACCAGACACTCGGTGTGATACATCTCATCAAACATACTTTGTGGTGCTGTTTTAAACATTTCTGTAAAAGCTTCAATTCCTCTTTCATTTATGGCAGTAGCATTACAAATAATTTTTCAAATATAAATCACAACAAGGTGAACGGAGAATAGTGAACAAAACAGGATAATAAAAGACAGGCAATTTAACAGTTTGACAAGCGGTAGAACGAAAACACAAGATGACTAAGTCCAGGAGAATCACTGTTCAGTGTTACAGATGCAGTACTAATCTGCAGCCACAAACTCACCTAAGCCATGCAGGAATAAATCAAACACAGTGAGATTGTGAAATGTGCGGTGAATACTGTCAAACTTTCCTGAAGGCATGACACTGAGTGTGATGCTGAGTGCGATGCTGAGCACAACGCTGAACGCGATGCTGAGCACAATGCTGAATGCGACACTGAGCACGACGCTGAGCATGACATCTGCCTCACTACTAACCATATTGCTGGACGGAGTGCATGAAGGGCAGGTGAAGGTCATCACATGGAAAACGTATTGCAGCACCCGGCTCAAGGTTCTCGCGATAACCGCCCATCTGATTGTCAGATGGAACTAGGCCTAGACGACACAATGACAAGCGGGCTACTGGGTGTGACAACATTGGTGACAACAGACATGCTCTGGTGACAACCAACGGCAACCACAGCTACAGCACGTGAGTCTACACTTCCCCACTTCACCCTAACATGGCCGTGGTTGACCCTCACACAGCCTCGTGTGTCTGTGTGTGTGTGTCTGTCTGTGTGTGTGTGTGTGCATGTGTGCGTCTGTGCGTGCGTGCGTGCGTGCGTGCGTGTGTGTGCATATGTGTATCTTAGTGTGTGTACACACATACGTGTGTTGTGTGTTTAGTGGGGTATGTATCTGTGTGCGTATGTACCACATATGAAGAGAGGTGCATGTGATAACTACTCCAAATTCACAACTACTGTTTCTGGCATAGTCATGTGTTAACACAATAAAAGACGGGTGGTATTCTGGAAATGTGTGAAGTGTGAACAGTGACCTCTGCCAGAGTTACGTCAGGAAATGAAGAGTCACATGCAAATTAGTACAACATGTAAACATATAACAATAACTATGATTAGTCAGGGCATATTCCATGCTGTAGACTGGACACATTGTTCTTGGCTGCTCTTTTTGATGATCTAATAATTACCACTAAAGGCAATGAGAACTTTTAAAGAAAATATGTGTATATTTGGAACATCGGCAGAAACAAATATTAGAAGAAACTATATCTTTGCACAGATGACTTACAACTTGCAATGGCATAAATTATTAGATACAAAGGCATGGCAATATACCAAATGGGTAAAAATGCAACTACTATAATGCATTTACATTGTAATCTAATAAATGTGTAAAAAGAATTAACTAAAGAAAAAAGAACTACAATAATGAAACTGCATTGTATCAATAGATATTTACAGACAAAAATTAATGATCCTCATAAATAGCAACAATACAAACTGCCGTTATAGAAAAGTGCCGAGAGTTGCAATAATGGTTCCACTGCCAAGCTCCGATAACAATCGGAAAAAACATATGCATTTGTCAAATGTTGCACACATCACTCTTCTATTTCTACATCAGCACAGTAAGTGATGGTTACACACTTAGGGTAGGACAAACTCATGCACACGGCTGTTTCTGCAACCATCACATGCACTACCAGATGTCACAGTTTTGAAAATTAGAAAGATGATGTCAAAAAGAAGGATTCACAAATTTGCAACAGAATTGGGTCACACATAATGTCTCGAACGAGGCCTAATTTGAACTGCATATCAGATAGTAAACTACTCCTGATGTATTCACCAGTGTTGCCAGTCGATAAGAGATTTCAGAGAGGTGCAGGCAACAGAATGTAAGCACAGTGAACACAAACAAGACATCACATGTACTGACATGTGCTACAAACATTGCAAGTTTGTGCTTACGTGGTAAACCCACTTTTGTTAATTTTTATTCTGGATTAGCATAGTTTGCATACTGTTTGTTATAAATGTTATTGTGTGTTCAAAGTTGGACTGCTGTGACAGATATACACAACCTCAAGAAGTTGCTTATAGCATTTGTTTGATTGCAAAACAGCGAGCACGTGGGTATGTCAGGTATTTAGTGACATAACACAAAACAGAGGTATTAGTGACACTGGTATCTAGTGACCCAGACCAACAACAAGGGTCTCTAGTGATATACGTCTTTGGTGACACAAATAAACATCAAGGGTCTTTAGTTATATAAAACAGCATCAATGGTGTCTGGTGACACAGGTCTTTAGTAACACAGACCAACATCAAGTAGTAGTTAAAGGACTGTTGTGACCGTAAGGTTTGAAGCTATCTCATTAGCATCCAATGAGATCCATCCTCCCTTGTTTGTATCTCTTTCTTGAGAGCGAACTGATCCAACAAGTTGCCTGACTGTAGGCGAGACTTACACCAGAATAGCTGATGTCTTGAGTGGTAAAACTTGAAGGGTGGTGTTTAAATGTAAGTCGATTGCAAGGTGTTGAGAGAGGACATGTGGACAGTGAGACAACACATGATGAGAGAGAGGGGAGAGAGAGGGGGGGGGGGAGACAGGGGGAATGTGAGAGATAGAGGGAAGGAGAGAGAGAGAGGCCTGTAGACTCACCAGGTGGAGGAGACTTCTTGCACTGCTGGCCAGCAACCTTGCCAAGGGCAGCAATGGGGCAGCCTGACAGACTGAAACACACACCAACAGTCACTCTCACCACATCACCATGCATCTCATCAACCACACATAGAGTCTTGAGAAATAATGGTAAGCAAAGAATTAATAATAATAATAAGGTGACTTCCTTTGCATTTAAATCCTTGGAAACCAAAGTCAGAGGCGCATCAATACAAAAGGATTAGTTAATATCAGAATCGATAAGCCATATTAAAGTCATCAACAGATGGATCAGTGCGCCAGAGAGCTAAGGTGGATATGCAAGGTTATTATTAACATTGATATGCCGGCTAACAAATTCAGTTGTCACCAAAACTCTGCTAGTAGGGAAACAAAAGAGAACTGTTGTCATTGAGCCAGCCAGCTGTGTGTTTACATCCAGGCAGTACAATGGACACATATACTTGCACACATGCACATACGCACGCACACAAACACACACACTGTTCCAACTTGCAATTTGACTAACTTTAATCAAACAGAACCACCCACAGACCTAACCTATTACACCTATAATGATCAATATACAGTAAACATATTTTAAACATTATTACTTCCTATACAGTCTTTAGTTTCTGTAAGACAATTATTACAACTCTAGTATTACAACTACACTATCGAACATTGGCTACACTAGAATTATCCAAGAAGCACTAAAATGAGAATACAACTATGATTGAGTCGGACCTGCGATGAGAGTTGCGGTTGCTGTTGACATGTCCTCGTCCCGTGCAGCCCGGAGTCGGACACCTGGTGGGCACAGGAACAGAAAAAAATATGTTCACTCAGCAATAACCTTAATTGCACTTTGAACAGACAACATACTTATTTCACAACCACCGCTATCTGATAGAAGCAGTTAAAATTAGTAAGTTATTGTTATGTAGTGGCTTACAAAGTTTGTGTGATACTAATTATCAGATGAAGCATGTAATTTTAGTAATAGAAACATACAATTGTTAACTTCCTTTTGTATATTTAAACATCAACTCACCTTAGAATTGTTTCATGCTGAGCAAGAACTGCAAGACAAAACACAAATTTGGAAATGTTACGTCATTCTTAATATTCCACCCATTACCATGTTTTACATGTGTTACAGATTTTTAGTTGGCTCTGGATTTGTCCTGGTTGGTTGAAAGTTTTATATTTTAGGTATGAATAAAGTACAACTTTCATTACGGTGCAACTTAGTCTTTGCCTTAATCCGGCATGAACATTGGCTGAGTTCCTTTAAGTAACAGTTGTCTTACCCTCCGAGGAAATCTTGTCTTTCCTTGGACATCCAGACAAACTGCAAACACAAGTTGTGACATAAACTGGAGGTTTATGGGTTTTCTGCAACAGTTAGTAAGAACGGTTGTAAATACATATTTATGTAACCTATATTATCTCAATTTCTGACCATTTTGTAAAGACACGAGAAATAAGAAGGTAGGTTACCTTCGGTGGTGTGAGTAGAGTCCAGTCACATGACCACTTCCATCACAGCCAGGGGTCGGACATTTGCTATCTGAAAGCAGCAAGATGTGAGTAACACCTGTGCAACTATTAATTCCAACTAACTCATTTAATTCCTTACCTAATGCAAACACTCTTGCAACTGTGATTTAATAGATGTACTGAATTTACAAACAAGACCATCTGATGCCCTATTATTAAATAACTCACATAATATATTTTCAATGAAGACTGTTTCTTTCACACAAAAGTTTCAATTTTGTCTATCACATAAAAACCTGCCTCCTGAACTGTTATCAACTAGCAGTCTATCTAAAATTAAACTCAAGTGTAATTAAAGAAATGGTATTACCTTTCTTGCAAGAGTCGTGTATGCTGTGCAAGTTCTCCAGTGTGGTTGGTCGCACTGCAGATGTTTCCTGTCTGAATCCGTCGAGGAAACTAAATGTGCCCTGACTGTCCGTGTCATAAGAGTCCTGTTGCGGGGAGTAAGTGCGAATGTTTGACGGGTGTACCCCTGAGTTCATGTCTCGGTTCCCAATGGACATCTGTTGCAAGATGGTGGCCGCCTCCTTGTCACTTTTACTCGACATCTCCTGCAGAATCACTGCAGCTTCCAACTGTGCCGCTTCAATCTGAGAAGTGTCACGAGAAACACTGTCCGATGTAAATATTCTGCTGTCGATTGTGTCACCATTGTGTCTTCCCAGGTTGATTGTGGGTTTGTCAGTTTTAACGTATTCCATATGACTGGCTGTGTTATTATCCGTGTGGGTCAAGAACTGTTTGATGTTGTTAGACTCTAGCGGTGGCGGTGTTTCACAGTCTAGCTTGCCATATAGCAGTGGATTTGATTGTAGAATCTGGGCCTCAATACTTGTGCAATCAGCCTTGGCTTCATCACCTGGCCTGGTTTCTTCTGGTGTAGTCTTCTCTTTTTTCACTTCTACTGTCTCGTTTCCCTCTCCCACCTGAGCCTCTCCTGGTAGTGTGGACGCCCCAGTCTGCTGGCTGGCCTGGGATGGGGTGGGGTAGGGTGACTGTCGCCCAACCAGGAACTGTATGCAAGCACACTCCTCCTCAATCTTCAACAACGCCTCCACGGTATCATCTGCCTTCGACACGCTTTCATTCACCTCACCAGAATTCTGATCTTGACACGGAAGAGCAGTTTGAAACATGGGTGATTCACCACCACCATCTACTAAGGGTGCCTCCTCTTTGCTCTCTTCCATCTTAATCTCTACTGTGTCAAACCTGTTCCCATTGACCAGGATCTCAGTGCTCTCGGTTGGTTCAATAACCACCTTCACTTCCGTCTTCTTTCCCCGCATGCCCTTGCTGGTCCTGTGTTTGCCCCTCTTGCCCTCCCTGGTGTCGTCCCCAAGGGAACTGAAGAAGTCGTCTTCCCCATCCCAGTCCCCTGAGAGACTCCGCAGGGCCTTCTCCGCATCCCGGATCGCACGCTTATCCTCGTCTAGATCCGTTGAGTCCTCGTCCTGATCAACAACGGGAGACTGGTCACTGTGGTTGACCTCAGGCACAGCCTGTTCATCTGCCTCGTCCAATGCAGTCACGGACACGTCCAGTCTCCGGCCACAGTCTGGCATCAAGACCTCGTCTCTACCGTTCTCCACACACTTCTTCTGGTGCTGTTTGTCCAGCAGCTGTGTCAGTACATTGCCACCTAATCCAGGTCTCTCCATGATTGTGTCTGGATCTGTTGTCACAGGCTCAATGATGTATGTGGTACACGCGTCTCTGTCTGTTTGTTTCACCTCCTCTACCATCTGTTCCTTGGCGGTGCACAGTTCTGCAGAAATCGGTGCCTTCATCTGTTTTGCTGTGTCGTTCCGCATCACTTTGATCAGTTTATCCTTCTGTTGCCCTCCTGCTGGGCTGGCAAGGGTCTTCATCTTCTTGGCGGCATGTCCTGAACCCTCGTGCTGCGAGTGTTTCCTCTTCTTGAAGTTCAGGGTTGAGTTCTCCAACCTGCAACACAAGATACTGCTTACAATTGCAATGTTGCGGCAGTTGAATTGTTAAAGTTTAGAATACCACTGACCCGGAATCCAACTACTTTATTCCTTACTTACAACAAACCTGTCTGGAATGACCATCTTATTAATAAACATCTCATTAAAATAGCCAAGCTCTTACAACATTACCGACTTGTAGAATTTGTCCAACAAATACAAAAATACATAATCACAAATTAAAATCTATAAACCAACTCTGAGTGTACCAAGGTAATATCAAGATAAAAAAACAATTTTTTTATAGATATTTGCTGTTCAAATGCCAATACTATAATATTGATTATGTTACTTGTGAAACAACATTTTTTTGCCAATAAATTATAAGTCAAAACACTATGGTTTGTCTACACGAAACTATATGAATAATGATCTGTTTAAAAACATATATAATACATAATGGTCTTTATTAAATACATAATTAATGTACACGTAACATATTTATACATATGTACAAAGAGCTATGTAAGGAAATCAGACTTCCAATACATTCTAATGATGACTTACACTTTGTTCCGTTGAAGCTTTGTTTTCGTGTGAATTTGACCATTGCAAGGTTTTGCTGGGGAACTGTAAGAGGAAACAAACAAACTATTTTATCTAAATAAACTAAGCAACTATTAACAACCCTCTTCTCATCAAAAGAAGAGCTATTTGCCTTTAGCAGCTTCTCTGAGATAAAACTCATTGCCCTGTGTGAATCAACCAGAAGGACCAGAGGAAACTGGACAATTGATGTTGAGAGGACACACCAGGTGTCACCACCATCTATATGCAATCGCCATGTTTTCATTCAAGGCAGTTAATAATATATATATAATAATAATATAACTGCTTTATTCACAGACTCCATGCAACATACAAGGGCATTATCATGGTTCTATAGTTGTGTTATAAACAACAGTTACAATGTACAGAATGAAAAATCACCCGTCAACAAAATGTTTATACAGGGAATTGAACCAGTATTTCCATATTCTAGACATGTATTTCACGTCACTATTAATAATGCCTCAAGTCATACATTCTGTCGTAATTCATTTGAGTAACTTAAAGACACAGGCAATGACCCCGCGAGCAGCATACAACCTTAACTTGGCAGAGGCCAATAGCCATGGAAGTGGTATTGAATTCTTATAACAACAAGTTCACTGATGATGGTCACACAAATAACTGTAATTCATAAGTTATATAACTTTACATGACAGATGCTACAAATACAATATTCTATAATATTCTTAGCAGAGAAGTATTAAATATTATCCACCAACCTTTCAGAAATGCGTGTACCACCTGTAGAGAAGAAAACATTTTGATTAATAACTGTTCAATTTGTAGATATACATACAAGTGATTTTTATTTGGGTAACTTACTAATTGACATTATTATTGCTTGGTTACTATTTAATTACTATGTTTTATCAACTAACAACAATACCCATCCACTGTATGATCCTATACACTTGGAGATGCAGAAGACAGTTTCCCACAGTATTAGTAAATTATACTCAAAATGTTATGATGTAAATAATTTGAAAAATGTTTTGTGTTAACGCAACTTATGTAATGTAATTCTGACACATTCATGAGCCTTTCCTCCAGATGGCTAGATCAAGAGTGAAGAGTATAGATTATACCAACCTTGTGGACATATGACACCCTTGGCTCGAGTGCGCTTCATGTCGCCAGTGAGAAAGACCACCTGGAAAACACAGTGAGAATCTCCATTAACACAGCCAACAGATGAAGGCACCAACTCATACTTTATGTACGATTGCATGTATGTTATGTATCATTATGTATGACTTGTATGTGTGTAATATGTGTGTGTGTGTGTGTGCGTGTGCGTGCGTGCGTGCGTGCATGCATGCATGTCATAGGCTCAGGAACGGGGGGGAGGTAAGAGGGGCAGCTTCCCTCCGTGGAATTTCTCTGGGGGGCAGACATATTATGATTAATGAGTATTTTTTTCGACTGTAAAAGGTGTTTGGATGTCATGAGTTCACAGCCGAGACAGCGGAGAAGCTGAAGTTACAGCGGCAACAAATTTCCAACAGCACCTCCCACCCTCTAACGTCACAGTCGAGCGATGTCACAGCCACAAGATGAAGGAAGATATGCGGCGGCATGGCAGCAAACATTTTTCAGTGGTGCTGAAGCTCCGGTTGCCCCCCCCCCCAATATGAAGTTCATTCCTGTGCCACTGGTGTGTGTGTGTGTCATTGGTTCAGCAGATCAACAAAATATTGTCAGCGCCGGATGAATTTTCAGTTCTCCGGTGAACTTGTGGTGGTAGTTGGTGAACGGAATGTTAATAAACATCTCAAGAAGTGTTGTCGTGTCTTCATCACATTTATTTTACCACAAATCGTGAGGACACTGACTTTTGCGAATGTGGAAAACGGACGGAATTAGCATCTGTCGGACGAACATTCCCTGATTGCAGAACCTACAGGATCGATGTTTTGAAACATGATTTAATTTAACAAACATAAATTACAATTTATATACGGAACATTAAGACAAAATAACGAATGAAATGATGACATGCCAAAACGGTATATACTTATTACGAATCAGGTTTTAATGCACATAAAGCTGGTCTACATTAATTAAATTACGTATAAAGTTAAAATTTCATGTAAATCATACACAAATGATTCTGCATAAATTAATAATTATATAGAAATTGAGGGACTGACAGCGACTAGTTAATTTACTTCCCCAAAATACAATATTCTGTAACAATTTTTCAATAGTAGAATTGACATTAACCATGTCAGTGTTTGTCTCATTTACCTATACTATTGTGTAAACTACACAAAGCCATCACAAATTAATACACAAAACAATACATTTGCAACATTAATTAATTTAACTTGTAACGCAGTTAATTCTCGAACTTTTAGTTTCAAGCAGCGCATGTGCATTTAATTTTCTTGTGTATCGAACTATAGTAGTTTTAAAAAGTATAGTTCATTTGTTAAAAATTATAATAGAATCTGAACTTTAGTTAAATACTCTGTGGTCACATTCGTTGTACTAATTAATTAACATTTATAAAGGCTTGATGACGGACCTATAATGTAATTTAAGGGCGACTTAGGTGATTTATTGTAAATTAATTGATGTAGCACCACAATTTGCATATTTTTAGCTATCTTGTACAAAAATAATGATTAACTAAGATACACCAGGTTGTTACGTTTTATCTGTCTGTCCAAGTTGATGAGTTTTACTATTGTACGGGTAGTTATTTGTAACATTATACTATTGTACTGGTAGTTATTTGTAACATTATACTATTGTACGGGTAGTTATTTGTAACATTATACTATTGTACGGGTAGTTATTTGTAACATTATACTATTGTACGGGTAGTTATTTGTAACATTATACTATTGTACGGGTAGTTATTTGTAACATTATACTATTGTACGGGTAGTTATTTGTAACATTATACTATTGTACGGGTAGTTATTTGTAACATTATCAGAATGAAGCCTGGCGACTAGAGGACATAACATTGTCATGGACGTGCACAGAAAAAGACAACAATCACAGCATTAGTTGTCAATTAAACAGGTAAATATTTAATGGTGAAATGGAAAAGTGAATGTTTCCAGCAACAAATGGAATTTCAAGTGTTATTGGTTATTTAGAGTTATATTCAATTCACTTATTTACTTCAGACCAAAATACACATGGCGATACATGTATTGGTCCATATATTCACATACATGTAACAGTTAACAAGCTTATATTAATAGAAGAAAACATGATATAATTCAAGAAGAAAGCAGTACTTGATACTACTAACTTATTTAATTTCCTACCCATTTAGCTTAGATGCAAGAGGGCATAAATTCTTCATAATTTTACCTTCCTCTACTTATCAGTGTCATGTTTCTCTTGAAGTTAAATTTAATTTAATGACCATAACTTTCACAAACTGATAACAACTCCCTCAGGCTTAAATTGGAGAGGTAGAGCATCACCAGCTGTTCATCTGCATACAAGGATGTGTTGACATTTGGGGTTAATTTTCTTAGGCATGACATATTAATCACCGCTAAGGTACAGAAGTATTAAAACGTGAGAGTTCTTGAAAAGGGTGTAGCCTGTAGGCTGTAGTGTAGCGCGAACAACAATTCTAAATGCACGATGCACATAATAAGTCATAGAAATACACAATGTATTGCGATACAAAGGCGGTGTCCACATTAGACCACTTACTCTAAAACTTTTGCTCCAATTCATAATTTGCTATCCGACAATGTTCTTAATATCTACTAAATATTCCACATTCAATTCGCAAATGGGCGCCCAATGAAAAACAAACTTTTATTTTTAGACGGACCAATGATCAGCAAATGGGGTGTGGCTTAAAACTGCCTGTTAGTTTTTCATAAGTCAATCGTAAACAAGTGTACAGCACGGCGACCTACTATGGCGGTCTACGCACGACAGCAACATTACGTCATCCAATCTATACTATAAGATGGTCCCATGTCCCACTTTTAAGTGCTACTGACGTTATATTGCTCATACTGATCTAATAAGACTAGCAAAAATGTGAATTTGTTTGCTGGTGATCAAATGAAATGTAAGATACAGAACTTTGCACATACTGAAGTATGTATAGGTTGAATAAAACAATATCACACTAGTTTTGTCTATGTGACAAAATTGTGCTTTGCATTGGTTGTACTCTGGGTGGAGGGGCGGGATTTTCAACGACAAACTGATGCAAATGTCTGACAGTGCATTTTATTTGTTGGTAGCAGTTTCTTGCAACATTATAAAAAATTGCAAGGAAAATATTCCTAACTGTTGTCTCATTCCTATCATAATCATTGTAATATTTATATTGCCAGAATACACATTTCCACTTCCTCAACATCTCTAAAAAATATTTGTTGAAACATCATATGAATTGTCTCCTTTTAATATTCGTGATGAAAAACATTGTTAATCACTTAATGGCCTGGGAAATATTTGCAATTAAATTATTATTATTACAAGCACAAGGTGAACATGATAACTCCAACAAGTTAGTAAATGAGTCTAAAAATACAAGTTAATAGTACCAGTACTACAGGGTACCATTAATAATAATCTGTTGTTCCTAAATGACTGGAGACCAAGTTCAGAGGCCCACCAAAACAAAGGAGTTAGTTAAATTCATGCAGAATGGTAGAAACAAAAATTAAACAGCAATACAAAGATTTTATATTAATAATTTGTTTATAATATATTTGCATGCGTGCCTTCATCACGAAAAGTAGTTGTGAGACTGCAACCAAGACAACAGGTGTGTCTGGATGACATCTGGTGGGTGGCTAAGAGACAGACTAACCAAGAAGGTCACCAGGTGCACGGGAAAAAATCAATAGCACAAGTTGTCATGTGTTGAACACACAAGACTCATGTACAGTTACTTGTCATGAACAAGACTTCTGTGGGTGTCTCTAGTAATGGCTACACCATGGGTGTCTCTTGGTTAATTTATGATATCATGAAAAGTTATTGTTTGAAATAAGTTGCTTTCTAACAAAATAATGGCCATTGTAAAGTCTGAGTATCCATGAACAATAAACTCATTTGAGTTGGTGTACATTAGTCATCTGGATGTCATGTAGAATTAACAACCTTGTGTTTACATTGGTACGGAGTGACCAGTAACCTTAACAAACCTTACTGTTTACATTGGTACGGAGTGACCAGTAACCTTAACAAACCTTACTGTTTACATTGGTACGAGTGACCAGTAACCTTAACAAACCTTACTGTTTACATTGGTACGAGTGACCAGTAACCTTAACAAACCTTACTGTTTACATTGGTACGAGTGACCAGTAACCTTAACAAACCTTACTGTTTACATTGGTACGGAGTGACCAGTAACCTTAACAAACCTTACTGTTTACATTGGTACGGAGTGACCAGTAACCTTAACAAACCTTACTGTTTACATTGGTACGGAGTGACCAGTAACCTTAACAAACCTTACTGTTTACATTGGTACGAGTGACCAGTAACCTTAACAAACCTTACTGTTTACATTGGTACGAGTGACCAGTAACCTTAACAAACCTTACTGTTTACATTGGTACGGAGTGACCAGTAACCTTAACAAACCTTACTGTTTACATTGGTACGGAGTGACCAGTAACCTTAACAAACCTTACTGTTTACATTGGTACGGAGTGACCAGTAACCTTAACAAACCTTACTGTTTACATTGGTACGAGTGACCAGTAACCTTAACAAACCTTACTGTTTACATTGGTACGGAGTGACCAGTAACCTTAACAAACCTTACTGTTTACATTGGTACGGAGTGACCAGTAACCTTAACAAACCTTACTGTTTACATTGGTACGGAGTGACCAGTAACCTTAACAAACCTTACTGTTTACATTGGTACGGAGTGACCAGTAACCTTAACAAACCTTACTGTTTACATTGGTACGGAGTGACCAGTAACCTTAACAAACCTTACTGTTTACATTGGTACGGAGTGACCAGTAACCTTAACAAACCCAGTAACCTTAACAAACCTTACTGTTTACATTGGTACGGAGTGACCAGTAACCTTAACAAACCTTACTGTTTACATTGGTACGGAGTGACCAGTAACCTTAACAAACCTTACTGTTTACATTGGTACGGAGTGACCAGTAACCTTAACAAACCTTACTGTTTACATTGGTACGAGTGACCAGTAACCTTAACAAACCTTACTGTTTACATTGGTACGGAGTGACCAGTAACCTTAACAAACCTTACTGTTTACATTGGTACGGAGTGACCAGTAACCTTAACAAACCTTACTGTTTACATTGGTACGGAGTGACCAGTAACCTTAACAAACCTTACTGTTTACATTGGTACGGAGTGACCAGTAACCTTAACAAACCTTACTGTTTACATTGGTACGGAGTGACCAGTAACCTTAACAAACCTTACTGTTTACATTGGTACGAGTGACCAGTAACCTTAACAAACCTTACTGTTTACATTGGTACGGAGTGACCAGTAACCTTAACAAACCTTACTGTTTACATTGGTACGAGTGACCAGTAACCTTAACAAACCTTACTGTTTACATTGGTACGGAGTGACCAGTAACCTTAACAAACCTTACTGTTTACGTTGGTACGAGTGACCAGTAACCTTACCAAAGCTAACGTGTGTTCGTTTACTATTAACCACTTTACATTCTCATCCATGAAGTAATTACTTAAATCTTGTTTCCAAATAATTCAACTAATTGGAGATGAGCAATAAAATATGCATTAGCTAATTAATAAGCATTTTATATTCATATAAAATTATGTACTTGCTAATAAAAGTTGTACACCCTTACATTTAAAACGACAGACTACACAGTACAAACCTTGTTCATGACTTTGCTTTTCAAACCTTCTGAGAGTGATTCTGAAAAACAAAACACAATAATTAATATTCTTCTGCCATACTGGATGCAGCTAATGGATGCCAGTTCTAATTACATTTATAAGTATTACTGTACACTTAACACAAACTGCAATATTTCATCAACTTTACATTTTTTTTTGCAAAACCAGATATGTAATACAGCATTTTTTCAAAGTAATGATCTAATCAATATGTAAAAGCAACTGCAATGACTAGCTCACTTGAGTTGACACTACCAATATCTTTTATGAATCCTAAGCAGAAATTCTACATGATTATTTTTAAATAAATCAAGACACAAATGTGTATTGAAATATATATAAGTCTACAAATATTTCCCTTCATGATTAATGTTTTTAAGATAATTTTTATAAAAAAAATTATAGAATAAATAATGTAAATAAATGGTTCACTTCTTAAAGTAAAATATGCCACTGTTATTGTGTAAAAACATCTTGCGCGATATATTGCAGTATAGCATTGATATATGTCCATAATCAATATCCAATCTAAAAGAATATGCTGTACACCAAATTGCATAACGCAAATGTCCAATGTACAAATAACATTTATATAATATTACAAAGGAGTACATCCAAATGTTACAAGTCCAGTGACATGAAAAAGAAAGATAAATACAGAACAAATAATCTAACTGATATTTGTGTGCAAACATGCGCACAATACAGTCTGCAACTGCATACAAGCACACAATGTACCTGGATGGGGTTTGTGATGCCAATGACACAATAAGCCTGGTGGCTAGGGTCAAAGTTTCTCACAAATCAATACAATGTAACATGGAAGTTGTCCCAGAAGTCACCGACAGCAGCAGCAGCAGTAACAGCCATAGTTTAATGATGGATGGCACAGCCGTGATTCCGCATATATTGAAGACACAATCCCATTACAATAAAACTGTTCTCACTCTTCATAATGTGTATCACCCAGGCCGAGTGGCAGCCAACTTGTGCAGCCATTTGAGGAATAATTACACTCAGAGGTCTTTCTGTGGTCACCAGGGGAATTATTGTGAGATTAACTCGATTTATGTGACACTAAGACATGAATAGGCAAAGGTGTCAGCTTATTCATTTAAAGCACTGATACATGTAAACATAGTGTTTGTGATTATTTGGGATACATTTGTTTTATATGTTGTTATAAAACTCATCAGATGTATACTTATATTTTACTCTATATTATATGTCTCGATATATAACTACTTATTAATTAATGGCACTGTCATTACATATTCAATCATGTCGCACTTAAACTATAAAAAACTAAAAACAAGAAACATTATTCAAAAATAAAATCATAATCAAATCAAACAGTTTTTATTAACTTATATTAATAACATGGAGGTTAGCACTTTTTTATTGTTAAGAGTTTTATTGTAGTTGCATCTTTTGTAAAAAGTGTTTACCACATAGGTCGGTATTCAAATGACTTAATATTCAGGAGGTAAACTCCCTCCCTTTTCAATATCACCATCTCTAATGTCTTTTTGACATCTGCAGTACTTTTGTGAATATTAGCTAGTATTTATTATTACTGTTGTTTTAATCTTTGTTATTTTGTCATAATTTATTAATATGTGTCATGTATTTGTCTGTGTCTGTACAAGGTCCACAATGGAAACAATTCTGTTTCTGTATTTATATTTTATGTATGTACATGCTTACATTTTTTAGTTCTAATTCTAATTGTTTCCAGTGCTCAGCAACATTCTATTAACTAACTAATCTGTATTATTGTGGTTACAGTGTAATGGTCTTATGAGGTCTCATTCAACTACCAAGGTAGTCAGCCTTTTTCAGAGCATTATCGCCAAACCGACCTTTATATGCTGGCACTGAGGGTGGTCACTGCCAGGGTGCTTGTCGTCCTCAGTGGTTCTTTTACGTCCCAAATTGAGACGGGACTGACATTAATGTGATCTCCAAGTCACGAGGGATACAGTCCCCAATGTTGAGAGCCAGGATTTTACACCAAATAATCATGTCTGCCCGGTCCGGGTTTCGAACTCAGAGCATTGGCATGCCGGGCGGATGAGCTAACCACTACACTAGCCGCGCTTTAATACTGAATAAATTAATCAATCAAATCAATAGTGTAAAAATCACTCTACCAAACACTTTCTAACACTGTGAAAACAAGATTACTAAATTATATTTTATTTTTAAAACATAAACGATATTGCATCACTGGTTGTAAACATTTGTTTTTCAATTCCTCTGCACAATCACCTAACATGGATCCAGATTTGCATTTGCAAAACTATTGTATTACATCGTTGAAATTACAATGAAACCCCTAACAACAAGGATAAGTGATTAGTGTCTCATTACTGTGCCACAAACTCACTTTAGAAATGTATAAATTGGGCCACAGTGTGTTCAGAGCAACTTGTGGAATCACAATAGTGACCATCTGGCTTAATGCGAAGGAACTGGACTAAATGCACTTTTCTCACTTCACCATCATAACTGGTGCAGCAGTAGAGTATAATTTAGTTAATACTAATCATTATCTAGTCACAAATATATATGTGTTACAAACACTGCTTATAGTTATATTCTGTTCTCACTAGAATGTACTGTAATGTAATGTAATGACATCAAACACTTCTTGCACACTGGTGTGAATATCTGTGTCATGCTGACAGATGGACTAGGACATGATGATGAATATCAATGAGGTTTCTACAGGTCACTTCTCACAGCCTGGCAGGAGACGGTCAGAAAGTCACACAACAACACAACAATATAATATGATATCAGTAGATGCTAGAATATGTAAACATAATTCAACTTAAATAATCACACAAAGCGATAATTAGATAATGTGTAAAGCCAACATGTCCTCCTGGCAAATGCTAAGTAGACCACAGTAAACATTTATTTCTATTTTTATGAGAGAAGCACATAAAGGTTTCTTTCATTATAATGCCTGACTGTCACACCGCTGTTACATCAGAGCAGGTGGGCCTGTGTCAACACTATCACTATGGCAATAGAGACCCAAATGCCCCAATGATGAAGATTTTTCATTATTCAACTCTGTCTATAATATTGATATTTGCTTTTCTACATCTAGGCCTCGCATCTGTTCGGTTCATTTGACACCATTGGGGAAACAAAGCCATACGACCCACACAGATCATCTCCCTGGCTGGATGCTGTCTTCACGTATGACATGGTGACGTCTCAGTACACAAGTACACGGACTCTTGTGTGTGGCTAAGACAAAGTGTAGAGTGGAACTGGAGTGGATCAATCAACTGAGCTAGGACGATGTGGACAAAGGCTCACTGGTGAACTACTGGGTAGTTGACAATAACACACTGTATCACAGTGGTACAGGTGTATGTAGGACTCGAACATAATAATGGGAAAGAAAACACAAAAATAACTGAAAAGAAAAGGTAATTAAAAGAGAATCCAATAAATGTAAAACATGTAAAAAGAGACCAACAGGGTAGAGAAACAAAATGTATGTGTGGACCAAGGAGGAAGGACTTCCCCATTATTCCCCAGATGGAACAAGGAGGAAGGACTTCCCCAGATGGAACAAGGAGGAAGGACTTCCCCACTGTTCCCCAGATGGAGCAAGGAGGAAGGACTTCCCCACTGTTCCCCAGATGGAACAAGGAGGAAGGACTTCCCCACTGTTCCCCAGATGGAACAAGGAGGAAGGACTTCCCCACTGTTCCCCAGATGGAACAAGGAGGGAGACTTCCCCACTGTTCCCCAGATGGAGCAAGGAGGGAGACTTCCCCACTGTTCCCCAGATGGAGCAAGGAGGGAGACTTCCCCACTGTTCCCCAGATGGAACAAGGAGGAAGGACTTCCCCACTGTTCCCCAGATGAAGCAAGGAGAGAGACTTTCCTACTGTTCCCCAGATGGATCAAGGAGGGAGACTTCCCCACTGTTCCCCAGATGGAACAAGGACGAAGGACTTCCACACTGTTCCCCAGATGGAGCAAGGAGGGAGACTTCCCCACTGTTCCCCAGATGGAGCAAGGAGGGAGACTTCCCCACTGTTCCCCAGATGGAACAAGGAGGAAGAACTTCCTCACTGTTCCCCAGATGGAGCAAGGAGGGAGACTTCCCCACTGTTCTCCAGATGAAGCAAGGAGGGAGACTTCCCCACTGTTCCCCAGATGGAACAAGGAGGGAGACTTCCCCACTGTTCCCCAGATGGAGCAAGGAGGAAGGACTTCCCCACTGTTCCCCAGATGGAACAAGGAGGGAGACTTCCCCACTGTTCCCCAGATGGAACAAGAAGGGAGACTTCCCCACTGTTCCCCAGATGGAACAAGGAGGAAGAACTTCCCCACTGTTCCCCAGATGGAGCAAGGAGGGCCCACTGTTCCCCAGATGGAGCTAGGAGGGACACTTCCCCACTGTTCCCCAGATGGAGCTAGGAGGGACACTTCCCCACTGTTTCCCAGATGGAACAAGGAGGGAGACTTCCCCACTGTTCCCCCACATGGGAAAATGGAAGGTGGCTGCATCGGCTATTATATGCTTCTTTTGAATTATTAATTTATAATATAAGTTTTGAAGATAAGCTAACCATTTTTTCTCAGAGTTTGCCTCAGATAGGAAACAATACTCCAGACCAAAAAGAATTGATTTTTATGTTGTTTAGAGATATTTAAATGTGTTCAAAGACAATTAAAAAATATGTAAAAAATCACCTTAAAATGGCATTTTATTTCATTTTGAGAAACACCCCAAAAGAAAAATGTGTATGGTTGTAAGTACAAACATGTTATTGACATTCATACAGGTTTTTTTGTAAACAAATCATATTAAGTTCGATACAGCTTCATAAACATTTTGCTACAATGTTGAAAGACAGCAAAAATCCGTACTGCATTTTTGGCACGACCCCTTCACCAAACATAAAACCATCCTGTGCAATTTTGGGTCGAGTTCATATGCCAAGTTATGGCTTTGTAAGTATTGTAGTTTTTATAAAAAGTTACATTAAGTAATACTTCCTGGTTGTTACCAATAATACAAATGTCACCAGATGCTTGTTTTTTGCTTAGAAATGTGACTTTTTTTACTGGCATGTGGCTTATTTCAACACAATTTGACAGATATTTCTATTACTGAGATTTCCCCCCAAGGTTTTCCCGCCAAGTTGTCTCCTGATATTGTGTTATGAAGGGCCATGTGTTGAACTTGTTGTGGTAGACAAGATTGATTGACACCGGCTGGGGTCAGTCATGTGTCATTGCAAATGGCGGCTGAGGTCGGGCATTATCGGAGAATAAACAAAACTACTCCCAGTATTAGGTGATTTGACAGCGTGATGCATTTAGGTAATTATAATACAACAGCATAGTGGCATGAGAATAACCAGACTATTATGATCTGCATCCATGGTGAATGAATTTATGTTTGAACTGGGCTGACGTGCACGCGCGCGCACGCGCGCACACACACACACACACACACACACACACACACACACACACACACGATCGTCACTATGGAAACATCGTCAGTTTCCAAGAATCTGAAAAGGGACTTTCCACAGACACACTAAAAATACTAGTTTTTAAAGGACTGATTGGTGACATATGGTGATAGTGCCTTGGTTTTTTTAATAGTACACATGTTCATACTGACACCTACTAATGTTCTATGAAGAACAGAATAAAAAAGAACAGAAGAAAAAAATAAAGAAATCAATTGACACGATACCTGGTGCAGCTACCTTAACATCTGAGTTATACCCGGGTGTTAAGACATGCCAACAACAACAATACTCCATTAGCGGCCTGGAGAGATGTGAGTTGCTCCAGGCTTGTCTGCGTAATGATCATCTCTCTTAATGGTGTCTCATAAGACAAAAAGATGTGATCAACTTCAAAAGCACATTCCACTAACCATTCCCTGTGAAACCAGTTCTGGAACATCATCCTTAACTGGCAGGCAGCTGATTACACAAGTATATACAAATACATTACTGACTGCCTTTGGGGAGCGGTAAAGATGATACTTTTAGTGAACAACGTTGTTCTTTCCACGGAGTGAAAATCAATCACACGATGTGATATTATTTTTAATTCTAGGAAGCATGGAAATAATTTCTTTCAGATCGCCAGGGTTACCAGGATGTGGAGTAGGTCTGTTGTTGACTACAGTTGGGACAGGGAACTTTTACAAGACCAGACGTGGTCTATAAGCACATAAATAATACATGACTTGCTGACAATATTAGCATGGAGTTGCACAACAACGTTTCTCTATTATTAGTTCTGTGAGCGACCTGCCTACATTGTGGCATGCTGACTTTATAAATGAGTGTCATCTGAATGACATTTGTCATGCAATGACTGATGTCAACATTTCATCTCCATGACACCAGGTAACAATGATAACACAGTCAAGTTTAACTGCAACTGACACTCAATCTCTCATGCTGATAGAACAAACGTGAACTGAGTATCATCACAAATTCTCAACAGAATTAATAAAATTTAAGTAAAAAAATATATGCGTATAACTAGTGTGCATTTATAATGTATATAAATGTGTGCATATACAGGCATTGGTTTTATACCTTGCTCAATTGCAATGACTTTGTGGTGCTTGCAACACAAGGCCATGAGTACTACAAAAACACAAAACAACACACCAATGACAGAAGATCAATACTCGAGTCCAGTGTCACCAACAGCAAAACTACCTGGTTACATTACTACTGTCACCAGCAGCCTTCATTTAGGGGGCATGTCAAAAGGTGGCATCAATTATGACAAAGTGTTTGCATCCGCGATAAACCTCCAGCCCTGGCGTCCTCTGCCCTGGCCTACAACACTTAGTACAAGCTCGTGCGGCCAGCAACTTCTCTACACTCGTGACACCAGTAAATATTTAATGAAACTTACTTTTGCACAAAGTGCGTACTTAACAAATGAAGCGAGTTTTGATTGAGAGCGATGACTTGACACGGGATTGATGGCCGTGTCAACAATAGCTCTAGCGCAACAAAACACAAGTGGCTTACGGTGTTCGCATTTTAATTGGTTTCCATGGTAACCATTACGGAACAAACAACGCGGCACTCTACAAGTGAATCAATACAAGCACACACAGAAAGGCTGCGACCTTCACCAAATGTATTTACCCAGATAAAAGTCTCTTCATTGTAGTTAGAGTATTGTGCAGTAATACATGTATTCTATCTTCTATGAGCTAAATGTGAGAGTTGAAATGCATTAAATGATTATACCAATGTGCACTACTCACTTATTATCATAGAATGATTTAATTAATTCACAATGACATATTAGTTTTCGTTTACACTAAGGTGTTTACTACAAACAAAATGTAAATGTATGAGTCAAAGTATCATAAAAGAATAAAATTACTAGAAACATCATATAATTATGCGCATTTCAAATAAGTATTATAATTGAAAGTACATTAATATATTTTCTTACTGCCATATAATATTAATTACTGAAGTTCCAAACAGCTGCTGCAAACTATTTATCACACTATCATACAAACTATTTATCACACTATCATACAAACTATTTATCACACTATCATACAAACTATTTATCACACTATCATACAAACTATTTATCACACTATCATACAAACTATTTATCACACTATCATACAAACAACACAATCAGTTAACATTACTTCATTTCTAATTTGATGTTGTTATCCTCTTGTTAGAGACAGACATCTAGTTTTAAAAAGTTACAAAACAAAATATGCGTAAAGTTATGAATAATTTATTTACATCCATCTAATGTCCAGTATGAACACTAAAACTGTTTAAAAAATGCAAGCCATTTAGGAGGAAAACACATATGATGGTTTGCTTATAGTTAGATCATTGCATATTATTAAGTATGTGTCACTGCCATCAACTGAGACCAGCTATGCTCAAAAATAAAATTAACCATGCAATGCACGCACTCACAAAGCTAACCACATTGGCAAGAAGATTACAACCAAGACAAAGATCCAACTCAACATTTGCAAGGAGATTACAACCAAGACAAAGATCCAACTCAACATTTGCAAGGAGATTACAACCAAGACAAAGATCCAACTCAACATTTGCAAGAATACAACCAAAACAAAGATCCAACTCAACATTGGCAGGGAAGTCACAACCATTTATTTAAAACCAGACAGACAAATATCTGATAACAGGGCGACATACAGAAAGAAAACAAATTGTTCAGTTGTAATAAGAAGTCATGAGATGTGTTACAAACAGGCAGATGGCCAGAGGCACCAGGAGAAAGATGGCTAGAGGCATCAGGAGAAAGATGGTTAGAGGCATCAGGAGAAAGATGGTTAGAGGCATCAGGAGAAGGATGGCTAGAGGCACCAGGAGAAAGTTGGCTAGAGGCACCAGGAGAAAGATGGTTAGAGGCACCAGGAGAAGGATGGCTAGAGGCATCAGGAGAAAGATGGCTAGAGGCATCAGGAGAAAGATGGCTAGAGGCATCAGGAGAAAGATGGCTAGAGGCGTCAGGAGAAAGATGGCTAGAGGCGTCAGGAGAAAGATGGCTAGAGGCATCAGGAGAAAGATGGCTAGAGGCGTCAGGAGAAAGATGGCTAGAGGCGTCAGGAGAAAGATGGCTAGAGGCGTCAGGAGAAAGATGGCTAGAGGCACCAGGAGAAAGATGGCTAGAGGCACCAGGAGAAAGATGGCTAGAGGCACCAGGAGAAAGATGGCTAGAGGCACCAGGAGAAAGATGGCTAGAGGCACCAGGAGAAAGATGGCTAGAGGCACCAGGAGAAGGATGGCTAGAGGCACCAGGAGAAAGATGGCTAGAGGCACCAGGAGAAAGATGGCTAGAGGCACCAGGAGAAAGATGGCTAGAGGCACCAGGAGAAAGATGGCTAGAGGCATCAGGAGAAAGATGGCTAGAGGCACCAGGAGAAAGATGGTTAGAGGCACCAGGAGAAAGATGGTTAGAAGTATCAGGAGAAAGATGGTTAGAGGCATCAGGAGAAAGATGGCTAGAGGCATCAGGAGAAGGATGGCTAGAGGCATCAGGAGAAAGATGGCTAGAGGCGTCAGGAGAAAGATGGCTAGAGGCATCAGGAGAAGGATGGTTGGAGCCAATAGAGTTGAACTCCGGTGGCCAACATGAGTGAGTCAAAGTGAGCAAAGATGATGCAAACTAGTAAACTAAACACACACAAATTGCTAGACAATATAGAAGAAATGTGTTTAAAAAACGTTACCTTCTTTCTTTTGTTTCTTTGAGTGGTTGATCGTGTGATTTGTTTCAGCTGTCACAAACTGTGTACCTCTGCCTGCCACTGCGTGGTGCCCACACTTAGAGACCTGCAGAGACACAACACTGAAACATCAGGGGTAGGTACACAACGCAGAAACTATCCAACGCAGACTAACAACCTCTTAAAAGGTACAGCACTTAACCTTCTTGGTACAACACTGAGGTGTCACATGTTACTGCACAAGAAGCAGTAGATCTACTACATTTCCTGCTGTATTGGCAGTAGATGAGGATCTGGTGCATGCAGAAAGATAACCATTTTTAATGCTTCCCAGAGAAGTCGAGATGGTGTTCAATTGAACAGGTCTGCAGGGAGTAAAGTGTAAAGCACTTTGAGCAGTCCTATGGACTGGATATTGCGCTTTTTTTATTCCACAGCCAATCACATTTAAATTTTAGGGTGTATTTACTTATTTTGGTACACTTTTGCCATGAAATATTGGTTAGGAAGTATAGTCGGCTTTAAAATGAGTATTTATTTTTTAAACCTTGAAATCTACCCAATATTTTCAAAAAAAAATTATACAATTAAATATTCGACATGAAAGCTGTAAATCATGAGATTATAACAAAAATGAAGAAAAAGTATGAATTTGTTGCACTTCTGAAAAACACCAATAAAATCTACATTTGAGATAAATATGCATCCTGATTGGGCTAAAAAAACTGCCTTTAAAAAACACTCATTCGCCAAATGGGATAACTGATGTGAAGAATTTAATTTGTCGTCCCACTTTATCATATTGGCTGTGACAAGATGCACTCCAAGTGATCAACAGTACAATGCAACAATAACTCTCACATCACTTTACTATCTACAACTCCAGAACTACTGACTGTCTACTTGTGACAGTGCTATTATCTTTCACACATGAACTGATGATCGCACAAAGGGATGCAGTATAGTGTTAGTGAGAACCTATATTATAGGGCCTTTTACACTGAGCTATATGTCCGGAATAAGCTGAGAAAACCACAGTTAAAGCTATTTAGTTTGAATTAGTTATTCTGCTCTAATGTACATGTTAGTATTTCAGGAGAAAAATTATCCCAACATAACTACACAGTGAAGATATAGTCTGTGCTTGTCTTTCCACTCAAACTGTTCCCACACCTGAGCCATTCTGTGTAATCTCAGACAAAGAAACTGAATTAGAAACAGCATGAAAACAGCCACAAAGGGACAATAAACACTGATCAGTAGGTTCCATTGTGAAAACTGATTTCACACCCAAAAAGTTGACGTTATACCATCATATGACTATACAACTCCGTCATCTAGCAACTAGTCTTTACAAATCTAGCAGCTATTCTGTTAATCCGAAACAAATTTTCATTGTGAACTGAAAGCGAATGCTTAGCTTGTTGTAAAATTCCTCTCACTATTTCGGATTAGTTAATCTGAAACAACTCACTATGAAAGGGGCTTATGAGGAGGATCAACTACACTTTGTCCTTAGGGATCTCTAACTAATGACATTACACACCCACCATGAGCACCCACCATGGACAGCAAATGAGTGTCAGATGATATCTTTATGGCTGCACTATCAACTCACAGCATCTGCTCATTGTACAATACAGGATCTTACACTGTCAACTCACAGCATCTGCTCACTGTACATTACAGGATCTTACACTGTCAACTCACAGCATCTGCTCATTGTACATTACAGGATCTTACACTGTCAACTCACAGCATCTGCTCATTGTACACTACAGGATCTTACACTGTCAACTCACAGCATCTGCTCATTGTACATTACAGGATCTTACACTGTCAACTCACAGCATCTGCTCATTGTACACTACAGGATCTTACACTGTCAACTCACAGCATCTGCTCATTGTACATTACAGGATCTTACACTGTCAACTCACAGCATCTGCTCATTGTACACTACAGGATCTTACACTGTCAACTCACAGCATCTGCTCATTGTACACTACAGGATCTTACACTGTCAACTCACAGCATCTGCTCATTGTACACTACAGGATCTTACACTGTCAACTCACAGCATCTGCTCATTGTACACTACAGGATCTTACACTGTCAACTCACAGCATCTGCTCATTGTACACTACAGGATCTTACACTGTCAACTCACAGCATCTGCTCATTGTACACTACAGGATCTTACACTGTCAACTCACAGCATCTGCTCACTGTACACTACAGGATCTTACACTGTCAACTCACAGCATCTGCTCACTGTACACTACAGGATCTTACACTGTCAACTCACAGCATCTGCTCATTGTACACTACAGGATCTTACACTGTCAACTCACAGCATCTGCTCATTGTACACTACAGGATCTTACACTGTCAACTCACAGCATCTGCTCATTGTACATTACAGGATCTTACACTGTCAACTCACAGCATCTGCTCATTGTACACTACAGGATCTTACACTGTCAACTCACAGCATCTGCTCATTGTACATTACAGGATCTTACACTGTCAACTCACAGCATCTGCTCATTGTACACTACAGGATCTTACACTGTCAACTCACAGCATCTGCTCATTGTACACTACAGGATCTTACACTGTCAACTCACAGCATCTGCTCATTGTACACTACAGGATCTTACACTGTCAACTCACAGCATCTGCTCATTGTACACTACAGGATCTTACACTGTCAACTCACAGCATCTGCTCATTGTACACTACAGGATCTTACACTGTCAACTCACAGCATCTGCTCATTGTACACCACAGGATCTTATACTGTCAACTCACAGCATCTGCTCATTGTACACTACAGGATCTTACACTGTCAACTCACAGCATCTGCTCATTGTACACTACAGGATCTTACACTGTCAACTCACAGCATCTGCTCATTGTACACTACAGGATCTTACACTGTCAACTCACAGCATCTGCTCATTGTACACTACAGGATCTTACACTGTCAACTCACAGCATCTGCTCATTGTACACCACAGGATCTTATACTGTCAACTCACAGCATCTGCTCATTGTACACTACAGGATCTTACACTGTCAACTCACAGCATCTGCTCATTGTACACTACAGGATCTTACACTGTCAACTCACAGCATCTGCTCATTGTACACTACAGGATCTTACACTTTAACATGTCATAGTGATAGTAACCAAGAAAACAACCACCTTTAATTTGCACATATTTCCTCATATTATATTTCTTCAATACCCCCGACACATTGTGCTTAGGAAAATATTACATATGCTTATAAATAAAACATTAGTTTTGTCCATATCACACGCAATGTAATTGTTTTTGCCACAGCTGGTGTTGTTAATCGTGTTACAAATACTATGCATATACTTGATCAAACTTATTATGATTACACTTTCTAAATGACAAAGTATAAAAACTACATACACTCATTATATAATGATATATACAGCCTGTGTGTATATATATATATGTGTATACAAATATAATTATATGTATGTATGTATATATATATATATATATCTATATATATATATATGTGTGTGTGTGTGTATATATATACATAAGCTACATTGCTGGTTTGCCCCACCTCATAACCATGTGTTGAGAGACAACTACATACAAGTGATAGATCCACCAACTTAGAGCAATGTAGTTAGTATCATTCCATATATCCATCAAAATCCAGCAATGCAGAGCAGATGCATTGCAAACTCACATTATAGCTTAGTACATTAGCCTCATATGCGAAACATGAATTCACAATCTTTCATCAGGTTCAGATTATTTACAGCACACTACACTTCATTGATTTAATGTCATTTTCCCATGAGAATGTACGCAAATAAATGCATAAAAGTTTGAATGACCAAACCAGTGGTAAAACTCATGCAAGAGATAAGTTACACTTGTTTGACGCAGGGCTCATGTGAGCTGGGCTTGGCAGGAAAATCAATAACGCTGTGTTCGCTTTGACCTATTCCAGAGATGCATTAGACGGCAACCATCACTAAAGTTCACTGATGGCCCCGCCCTTGTCTGGTATAATGACAAAAACAACACTGTTCAAATATTAATGTTTCTCCAATTGTACTGTGTCATATATCAAAAGGGGAAAAACAATAACATTGTTTAAAATAAACAAAGACTAAGTTAGTTCCCATAACATACTTTATTATATTTAACTTCTGCATAACGTAGTTTAATGCACACTTGGTATGACAATTATATCTACATTAAAACAAAACAAACTTCACCACAATGCTACATAAGTCATTTCCTTATCAATTAAGACAACTGCAGTTTCTAGAATCAGGCACAAGTTCATGGCAGATCACAGAAAGAATTGCCGAAGTACCAAGAAAGACAGCAATAATGCCAAAGACACAAGAGCTGTAAATTATTAAACTCACCAACCGAGGCAGAGAGTGACAAAGTACTTTGTGGTAGAGGCAATAACGCACTCCCACCAGATGTCCTTGCAAATGTCACCAGTAGCACTCTGTCGTCAAGAACAGAGTGACAGAGACGACAAAGTAAACCCCCAGTACTCCACCATCTGTTGTCTGCCTCAATCCATCCGGTCTGCCCAGTCCCAACAGCAGAGAAACTTTACACCGTAAACTTTGAAATCCAGCAAAGAAAATATCGAACGAGAGTCCTACTTCTCTTCGGAAGTATTGACTGAATAAATTATGAGCTGGCGCGTGTGCGCGAGAGAGAGGCTGCCGACTCCGACTGGCTCATCTTGCAATTCAATAAGACCAGCTGCCAATCAGTCGTGGATGATAAACATGCGGCCTTGATGGCATGGCACCTTTGTTACAGCCGAGCCATGTTCGACCAAGCCCACCTCTCATTAATTTGCATGCATTTCAGGAAGTGGGGATCCAATTAATGGCACACGTCACACGGCCACAGGTAGAACAGGCTGAAGAGTTCGGGAGACAGCAGACAATAAATCGCCTCAGTGACGACTTAGACAAAGACAAGAATGGAAGATGAGGATGGGTTCTCGTCAAAGTGAAATGAGACACGTTGCGCCGCTACTAAGTTACAACAGCACAAACAAAGGGTTACTGCGAATGGAACCAAATAAAATATTTCTCATACGAGATTGCTAACAAAACTTGGACATTGTCAGCTGTGCAATTACTAAATAATTAATTAAATATTAATTGTATGTGGTTACATAGACAAATTGTTTATGAAACATGCACTGATGTGTATAGGTTTTCGTGCAGAACTATGAGTTAACTGTGCTTGTTCAAGTTTCACTATTGACACTGAATATTGTTCTTTTGCTGCACTTTGTTTTAAAGGTTTCATAAACACTTTAAATAGGTATAAAATGATGCTAACTATGATATCTGTGAGGTGCATTTGTGAGATACAAAAACCTGTAAAATGTCACAAAGAAGGTATAATTTCAATGCTACATCACTACAGCACCACAGTTGTAATTAAGATGACACAGTCGTTAATGCGAGAGAAGCTGTAGAGAACCCCGTGTAGAAGCTACGAGGGCCAAGGCAGGGCTACAAGTGCAGCACTGACACTGGCAGATAATTGACTGGTGTAGACAGGAGTTGATTCAGACAACTTGTGGCCCCGGGCGCAATCACATCAGAGAAACAATGACTGACTGATGAGGACCACAGACAGTCTGAGGCTGTGTGCAGTGCATACAACACGTACACACATGCTTGTATCATACACACAAGTTGTATGTGAGACTTGTCTCTTGTTTTAAAGGCAGGCAGTCTGTTCCTCTACCTGGAATTAGCCAGTGTAGTAATGTGTAACAGGAAGTCTGCTATGTTGAATGTGGGCAATCGCAGAAGGATGTTGTGACCAGCCTGCCTCAGCAACATTACCAATAAACCTTGCTTTGAAACTGGATGTTTTTCTGTCTCTTTTTAAGGGTGACCCCTGAAACAGTTCCACATCCACGTGAAACTGTATCCGCCTATTCCATCTGGTTGGCTGTAATACACACTATCTGCAAACAGGATTCCTACTACAGTATATTACTTTAATGTTGCTGTCTTTAGTCCTGTAGTACGTGAGATTGGTCTTCAAAATAGTTTTTGATTTTTGTTTCCTTATGTTTCCATCACTGGTCCATATAATTTCACATCTTTGTTGTATTTAATAATAATTGTAATAATAATAATTGTAACATTTTTGTTTCAAACTGAAAGTCAAGTTACCATGGATAAGTAATGATCTACCATGTGTTATATAACATATTAAAGAGTGAAATTAAGTGCATAGTCGATAAATTACCATGTGTTATATAACATATTAAAGAGTGAAATTAAGTGCATAGTCGATAAATTTGTACCCTTCAAAAAACAAGGAAAACGGTCCAAAAAGAAACACTTATCGAAAGAAGCCATTAGAAAAATTAAGTATAAACAAAAGATGTGGAAGTCATATAAATGTACTGGAAATGATGAAGACTACAACAGTTATAAAGAAGCACTTAACCAAGCTACAGCTGAAATTAGAAATTCAAAGAGAAGCTATGAACAACAATTAGCTAGTAATATAAAACATGACAGCAAGAGTTTTTATGCGTATGTTCGAAGCAAACAGAAAGTTCAAGATAAGGTCGGTCCTCTAGAAGATAGTGCTGGAAATATAACATCAGAGGGATTCTTAATGGCAGAAGACCTGAATGAGTACATTAGTTCAGTGTTTACCAGGGAAGATATTAGTTCACTGTCAGTACCAGAGGCTAAGTTCAAGGGGGCAGATTCAGACTATTTAGGACAATTAATTGTAACCCCAGAAATGGTAGCTAAGAAAATAAGGGCTCTGAAGGATAATAAATCACCTGGAGTGGATGGCATTCCACCCAAACTACTATTGGAAATTGTAGAACAAATTAGCATACCGCTTGCAACAGTTTTCAACTTGTCATTAGAAGAGGGAGTGGTTCCTTTAGAATGGAAAGAAGCAAACACTATACCGTTATTCAGAAAAGGTTCGAGAAACAAGTCAGAGAACTATAGACCAGTGAGTTTAACATCAGTGATTTGTAAATTATTAGAAAGACTAATTAAAGATCACATGGTGGATTTTCTTGTTAAACAAAACTTGATAAACCCATCTCAACATGGTTTTTAAAGCGAGGTCATGCTTAACAAATATGTTATGTTTTTTGGAAGACATCACTAAGTGGGTAGATGAGGGATCACCAGTAGATATCGTCTACTTAGATTTTCAAAAAGCTTTCGACAAAGTACCACATCAAAGATTACTGCTTAAACTAAAGGCCCATGGCATAGGAAATGGTATAATAAACTGGATAGAACAATGGTTGATTGACAGAAGACAACGTGTAGTAGTTGATGGGGTGGCTTCAAACTGGAAATCGGTATTGAGTGGGGTACCACAGGGATCAGTACTAGGACCTATATTATTCTTAATATATATCAACGATTTGGATGATGAAATAACAAGCAAGGTGTTGAAATTTGCGGATGATACAAAAGTGTTTAGAAGGATTAAAAGTGATGGAGATAGACAGCATTTACAAGATGATCTTGACAGGTTGATCAAATGGTCTGAAAAGTGGCAAATGCTGTTCAATTTTGGGAAATGTAAATGCCTCCACACAGGACATGGGAATGAAGAGGTAGAATATACAATGGGGGGTACTGTACTAAGTACTACTGAAAAAGAAAAGGACTTAGGGTTATCCATTAGTGCTGATATGAAGGTTTCAGAGCAGTGCGGAATTGCAGCTTCAAAGGGAAATCAAATCCTTGGATTAATTAGGCGAAACATAACGTATAAGGAAAAAGAGCTAATAATACCGCTGTACAAAACTATAGTTAGGCCTCATTTAGAATATTGTATTCAAGCGTGGAGGCCGTATCGCAGGAAGGACATAGATATGCTAGAAAGAGTGCAGAGGAGAGCAACTAAAATTATACCAAAACTGAGGGATCTTAGTTACGAAATACGCCTAACAAAATGTGGTTTAACAACACTAGAGACCAGGAGGTTGAGAGGAGATCAGATAGAAGTGTTTAAAATATTGAAGGGTTATGAAAATATTGATAGAAATATTTTTTTCTCAGTTAAGAAAGATAGACGGACTAGAGGGCATGAACTTACATTAGCAAAGGAGCAGTGTAGATTAGATATAAGAAAGTTCTCATTCTCACAAAGGACTGTAAATGAATGGAACAGATTATCTGCTGATTGTGTGGGTGCTAGTAGCGTGAATATGTTTAAAATTAAAATCGACACATACCTCAGACGGGCTGGATACACATAGATAAAAGGGTCGGACTCTCGATAAGCCAAAGGGCTTCCTTGTCCACCTGCCACCTAGAGTTAATTCTCTGGGTGGCAATCTTGTTAAATCTCTTGTTAAATACTATACAAAATGTTGTTTGTCAGTAAAAATGGTGATATAAATTCTACACTTCCGTTTAGTTTCAAGACTAACTGTGTAATTTTCAGCCTACATATCTGAATTTAGACAATGCATTATATTATCTTTTTGTTGCTCTTATTCAAAATAGACATATTATATATAAACATGTTACAGTACAAGCTGAATATACATAATTTAAAATTACATTGAAATTAGATTCAACAAGAATATTTTTAAAGTGAATAACTGCAAGTGAAAGACTTACTCAAAGTTATACCCAATATTCCACAGTTACTGTTTTATATTTCTAGTTGCCTAATCTGTTGGCACATTTGTTATTTATGACAACATAAATGTATTATAATATATATCAACAAATAGTTCTATTTATTTTCAAAACACTTTTATATTTCCTCTTGAAAACGTATGGCAATGATGCATGTTTGTTGAAATAATGCCAATGTCGAATTCCTTTGAAATTTATAGATGTAACAATCTTAACGACTGCTTGGAGACATCTCATTAATTTTAAATGGTGGGAGGAAAGTGGAAAACAAAGACCACCAGAAACAATGAAATCACTTAACTAGGCTTTGTATCAAGGAAATAATGAAGAGCATCTTAATTTTACCGGTGTTTGCACAACCGGGCTCTACATTGATATCATTATAGCTACTGGTGTTTGTACAACCGGGCTCTACATTGATATCATTATAGCTACTGGTGTTTGTACAACCAGGCTCTACATTGATATCATTATAGCTACTGGTGTTTGTACAACCGGGCTCTACATTGATATCATTATAGCTACTTGTGTTTGTACAACCAGGCTCTACATTGATATCATTATAGCTACTGGTGTTTGCACAACCAGGCTCTACATTGATATCATTAGAGCTACTGGTGTTTGTACAACCGGGCTCTACATTGATATCATTATAGCTACTGGTGTTTGCACAACCAGGCTCTACATTGATATCATTATAGCTACTGGTGTTTGTACAACCGGGCTCTACATTGATATCATTATAGCTACTGGTGTTTGTACAACCAGGCTCTACATTGATATCATTAGAGCTACTGGTGTTTGTACAACCGGGCTCTACATTGATATCATTATAGCTACTGGTGTTTGCACAACCAGGCTCTACATTGATATCATTATAGCTACTGGTGTTTGTACAACCGGGCTCTACATTGATATCATTATAGCTACTGGTGTTTGTACAACCAGGCTCTACATTGATATCATTAGAGCTACTGGTGTTTGCACAACCGGGCTCTACATTGATATCATTATAGCTACTGGTGCTTGCACAACCGGGCTCTACATTGATATCATTATAGCTACTGGTGTTTGCACAACCGGGCTCTAAATTGATATCATTATAGCTACTGGTGTTTGTACAACCAGGCTCTACATTGACATCACTATAGCTACTGGTGTTTGCACAACCGGGCTCTACATTTATATTATTATAGCTACTGGTGTTTGCACAACCGGGCTCTACATTGATATCATTATAGCTAGTGGTGTTTGCACAACTGGGCTCTACATTTATATCATTATAGCTACTGGTGTTTGCACAACCGGGCTCTACATTTATATCATTATAGCTACTGGTGTTTGCACAACCGGGCTCTACATTGATATCATTATAGCTACTGGTGTTTGTACAACCGGGCTCTACATTTATATCATTATAGCTACTGGTGTTTGCACAACCGGGCTCCACATTGATGACTGATATCATTATAGCTACTGGTGTTCCATAGAGACTTTCCATAGAGTTAACATCTCTGTGACCTAAATGCCTTTATTAGTGTCTCAACACCCAGTGATCAATACAAATGGGGGGACTGCAGACTAAGTAAACCTTTAACTTACCGGAATACCCTCGAAATGGGGTAATATGTCCCGATAATGTGAGTGGTCTGTTGGACATAACTCAAAGCTGATAGCAGAGCTGAAAAATCTACTCGGGATTAAGTTTTTCTCCCAATAAATACAGTGGGCATATAAAAAGTCACGTACTGTTCTGGCTCTAGTAATGATTCCCATTTTCAACAATCATTCAACTGGCCACTCCTTCATAACAAACATGTGCACCAGTGCTGTCACCTTGAGGTAACTGCACTAACCTTATTTTGACTTCTTCCTGTACGACTGGTGGGCGAGACCACTTGTTGCTTGAGTGCGCTTGCAGTGCCTCTAGTGGAGGCCGTGTGAGTGATGGGTCGAACTAGACTGACTTTCCTCTGTCCACGTACATGGCTCATGTCTACAACCACCACCAGGGAAGGTATTCAATAGCAATCAATGAACGGCACAAGACAGGATGACGGTGTACTATGTCCGAGTCCTCGAAGAACATAGATCAATTGTTTTTCTTGATCTCATCATATTGATGGTTTCCCAATGCTAATAAAACTATGTTAAAATGTATCAGCATTTAACAAGACAGTTTTAACAATGCACACTTTATTTATTTATTATTAGGATACGTAATTTTTTAAACTATTATTTGACCTTAGCAACTGTTTCAGTTAGAGGGTTTATTTTGGATTTGTGTTGTATCATGTTTATTACCCCAGTAAGTTACCAAAACCAAGATGGTAAAACATTCGTTTTGCTGTACATACAAGATAAATTTAATTTGGTAAGTTTTTTGCCAAATAAAAATAATAATTACATATATGTTTTTAGTGTTATACTTACTGTAAAAGTTTTTTTAAGAATATTCTTGTGCAATATAAATAATTATCGAAAACATAACCACTCTTAATACTGTAATAGAAACTGCCAACATTTACATATTATTCACACCAATGACAGTTTAAATTATGTTATGTTTCTATTCGTCTAAACTCATCAATCATCCAGCAACAGTGGCAGCAAAATCTTGTCTTTTGAAATCAACATTATTACAAGATATGACACAGACTGTCTTTACTGTCTGCACTTCCTGACTATTCCAAGATAAGATAAAGCTGCCAAATGTTGATTTAAAATTATCACAAAACTACACCATGCCCCATAAATATGTTAATCAATGAGCTGCAATATAATGGAATGGCTATTCTACAAATAACATTGGCTGCATCTGGTGTTTCAAATTTGGTAGCTAAAATATTTTGACAACATCAGACAATGCACATACTTCTGATTATATTTGTGACTGGAAAATAAGCTAAATAATTGTTAAAAGATGAAGCGCTACATTGACAATAAGGTAACAAAATGCTGGAGCAGGTGTTCTGGTGTTAGGGTTTGACACTGGTGACTAATTGCTATCTGCCACACCTGAACCATTCTTACCAGGGACACAGTTGTGTGGGGACTGTTCATGCCAGCAACAACATTGACAACTAGTTAATGCAATTAGCATTACACCCAAAGGCCACATGTCATATTCTCCATCTTGTTAATTAATTTATGTATCAAGATGTCTCCTTATGTTTCAAATTAGAATAAAAATTAATGGAAAACGTTGTTGTCAAATTAAAATAGGCTGTGCAAGGTTATACCATTAATGGATGGGATGAGAGGTAACAGTTATATAACAATAATAATGATAAAAACTCACCTCTTTAAACAAGCTTTTTAATAACTCAGTGATGAGGACATTTTATGTCAATTCGTTAGATATTGCCTATTTTATTATACACCTGCATATAGTTATCTTAGTGTATTTATGTTCATTCTTTTAGTGTCACTTCTACTGGTATAAATGAATATATTTAAAGCAGGTTTTAGAATACCTTAGTACATTTATTTTGTTAGTAGTTACAATATATGTTTTCTTTACTTTTTCTTGTATTACTAACTATATTTAACATAGCGTTATACCATTTTTATTTATTAGCTTTTTTATATAAACTACCCGGGGTACTAGTATGTAAAGCGCATGAGAGCAATTTTGATTGATCAGGCACTATAATAAGTACTTTCTTAACAATCCAGGTGCTCAATGATAATAAAACAATCAATTTGTTTTACATAACTATGCAATTGTTGCCAAGTGCTGCAATCGAATCAATGCTGGTGTACGTAATTAGAAATAGTTGTCTTTGGTCATGTACTAACGAAGGATAAGTTTACTACAGACAAAAATTATAACATGCTTATAAGTTGGCTTTGTCCCCTAATGTGATGTTGACAAGACTATTCAATATAATAAAATTTGGTATTTGGTATTAATTTCTTCCATATTACATATTTGTTTGAAGTCTTTGAGGGGACATTTTGGTCACCCGCTAACACAGTGCCAACAGTGTCTAGCCGGTGTTGGAAACTTCACTACATTGCCTAAGGAACTGAGAGACCATCAATGTATTGATTTTTACAACTCCCCTGACACATTTCAACTCCATTGATTGGAAGCAGCTTGTTGCATCAAGGTAATAAATTTTCTCGATGGTTTGAGTTTCTCACACAGATTTACCATGTCAACATGTTAATTACAAACACTACCACACCTAGCTCTCATGGTAAAATGTAACGATTTTTGAAAATACGTCTACAATATTAATGTAATGCTAATAAACTGCAGCTGATGTTAGTCAGTGCACTTCAAAAGTGGCTTGTTAAAAATCTATTTACAAGCAGCCTGTAGCCATGACAACTATAACAGACTTGTGTGAGTGTCGCAGGTGTGGCATAATCACAAAGTCATAAAACACACTCACAAAGTGAATATATAGTTAAAACATGTAACAAAGCTTCAGTTGGAGAGCACAGAAAGATATACTTTTCCTCCAACATTACAGACATCAACAGTGTTGGCGCACTAAACTCAACAAAGGAGCAACCATACTCTCACCGCCTATAAAATATTTATTATGCAGAGAATACTGACCCAGACTTGTGTAAGTTTCGAACACACTGTGCTAATAAAATTAACTATTACTTCACAGTCTCAGTATGTTTACATGCAGATGTGTTTACCAGACATAGTTAGGTTTAATCAGTAGTTTCAATGCAGAAATACGAGTTTCACTAAAGCATGCAGAGTTTGTCATAGACTGCTACGTAAAAGTGACTGCGTCGAATTAATCAATAACTGGTATAATCCAGTTCCATTGATGCAAACAACCCAACAAACTTCCACAATTTGCTCAGTTGTGTTACAACACTGCCCAGAGTAATTAGAAATCACACTGTCATAACCTTCGCAACCTTACACCAACCTTAACAACTCGTCATCTAGTCACTATTGTTCGCATTCTACTTTTCTCGAGCAGCTGCCACATTATAATAATGATGCTCCTCTGTGAGAGGCTGACAGGAGCTGCCACAGAGACTTGTTAATTTATCCCTTCCGAGCGTTCATACAACAATACATCAACAGGAAGCTAGTTGCAGTTTGTGGGCGTCAAAGCTTGACACTCTTGAGGAGAGGTGATAATGATTATATTCATAAAGAAGTCTACTTACAACGGGCAGGACTAGGGGGTTCAACATGGTGGCCAACTCACAAAGCCTAATAAACACCACTAAACAGCCATTAACTTGCGTAATCAACAAAGACGGGTGACGAAGCAACACACAACAGCCGACTCACCTACCTCTTCTCAGACACAAAGCCACAAAAGCTCAGCAATAAGGTTTGCTGAACAGTGAAAGGTCAGTATCGAGGGCAAAAAGTCTTCTGAGCATGCTCAGTTTCCCAGAATTCCTGGAGTTTCTAGAACATGGCCTGCGACAGAGAGCCCCGCTATGTTAATCAATACTCCGGAAACACTGAGAGTGAGCTAGGAAATTATTTCACAAATAGCAGCCTCCGACTAAATAATTATTTTCATTTCATGATGCCATATAATAACAGCAAGAAAGAGACCTGGGTTTGGTGGATCTTGTTGCCTAAGCAACAGTAATAGAGAAACGGTCTCATGCAAGATATTTCTGGAGTAGTAATCAGGTGATCTGCATAATTATCTCAATTAGTCATTTTAGCACACTTAATGCAGTAAGATGTCTATTTATATAGTAAGCACATTGTTGTCTGCAGTATGTACATGATTTCTGTTTGTGCCCGGCTGTAAATATAAATTATAAAAGGAAGACGACAAAACTATGTCAAATACACCTGAGTTTGTGTACGTGACTGGCAAAGTTTTTAACATGTTCTGTTATACTTGTATATTTGTAGAGTCAATTACTCATGTTATACCCAGGTACATCAAGAGATTTGCCTATCAAATAAATGTCTACTTATAACATTGCAGTTAACGTCATTGCAATCTCAGAAGTAACCTGTGAAACTTTCTTCAACTTAATATACTAGGTCATATTATCTCAATTACACCTAACTAAAAAAAAAAAAAATTGTGTTAATCAGTTTAATTTATGTTAATATTCAACCAACGCTTATTAAAAACAATGACAGACAAAGTTGTTCATGTGTATAAAAAGAAAAGTGTAGATGACAGATCTAAGTAGATTACCAGTAGATATGTCCAATAACAAACTGTAAGACAATAAAGTATCAGCACCAATATTAAAGTAATTAGTAAACAATATCATAATAATATTACAAAGACAAAATATTTTTCAACTGAAAGCATTTATAGTATATGTATGTATATATTTAATTATATGTATGTATATATTTAATTATATGTATGCATATATTTAATTGTATGTACGTATATATTTAATTATATGTATGTATATATTTAATTATATGTATGTATATATTTAATTATATGTATGTATATATTTAATTATTATGTATGCATTTTTATAAAGATATACTGGTATGTCTTTGTGTGCATGACAAATCCTTTGTTTGAAATATAAATAACATTTTAATATTAATTTGTAATAACACATTGTTAACATCAACTTTGTACAATAATGGTGTAGACAATAATTTATAACAATAAATTTTTATAACAAACTTTGTAATCAAAACTTTGTTATTTTCATCAAATTTACTGCTCATAGAAATAGAATAGATAACTCAATGGAATACATGTCTACAGAGATCTTACTTATCAAGACAAATAAATAAATGAATATTTGAACTAGCTACAACATTAACAGAAGAGATATTTCCATGTGTCACAAAGTTACAAAGTGAGTACCGAGTCTGAAGTCTAACAAACAAAACCAACAATTTATTCAAACAGTTCACTGGCGACAGACGGTTTAACGTACCTTGGATTTTGTCATTGCTGTATGCTCCAAACAGTAAAAGTTCCAAACACGTCCACCCAAACGATATCACAAACCTGACTAAGAGTGAGCCAGAGGGAGTGGGGAGGGGGGGGGGACAGAGAGAGGCTGTGTGGACACAGCAGCTGGAGTCCTCTGTGACTGACAAAGTTTAGTGAGCAGACACAATAGCTGCACCAATGAGATAACAGGTGTTCCAGGGGCCTTTGTCTGTGGCGCCAGACCAGGACAACTACTGGAGGGGGTGGGGTGACAGGCTGTCAGTTACAACCCTAATCAACATATGGCACATAATTACATTTATAATCCACAGAACTACACTAAGGAAGGTAATGTGCAACATTTTATGAAGGACACACACACACATTCGTGTTTATTGAATTAGTAATTAAATTATGTTTATAATTTCTTACTGTAGTCTGAAAGTCTTTGTTTGTTGGTGCACAACTTTTCACTGAGTTCTTTTGATAAATAAAATTTTATGACAGCAGAATAATGATCTTGTGCATTTGTTTCACTGTATCTGTTATGTCCCACACATGATAAACTAGGAAGGTGATACAATGATAACCTTAATTTAGGAAATGTCATATGCAAGTTCACAAAACTTTATATCAACACAGATTATTTTCAGGCATTTCCTGTCTAATTACACGTAACAACATCCCAGGTCTACCATATCTCACGTTCTCGCGTATCTAATAAACCCGAGATCAAATTCCCAAAGTACATTCATAAACAGTTTGCCGTACCATCACATGTTAGTCAAGTATGTTTATTTACTTCAAACTATCAAACATCAAAGGGACTAATGGTTGAAGCACTGAACTTGTTACCAGACAAAAGGGATACAATATCTACATTGCATTTGTCTATTCCTATTCACACTAACCGAGTTGTGCAATCCCAATTTTGGCTTCAAGGGTGTGCATTTGGAGGTTTTTGAGAACTGAAATGGGATGCAGCAGGACGTTTTTGTTGAGCCTAAAGGTAGGTGCAGTTGGAGGTTTTTGGTGAGCCACAATGGAGTGATGAGTGCCCCTCACTGGGCAAATCCTAGATTTACTCCTGATTAGGAACACATTTGTCACTTTTTAAAATTCACTGATTGAGTCAGTGATGATGGTAAGCAAACTTATGGTAAATTATAAATACGTTCCAACTTCCATGTATGAAGTTTATACACATTCATTCAATCGTTGTTATAGAAAGTTTACTAGTATTTGGGCATTAATTATAGTTAGTAGCTTAGTTCTAATGAGTAAAGTAGAGGCCAAATCCTTGCACCATTATAAGAATACAAACGTTGTCAGATCTCCTTGGAAAATATCATTATTAATAAAAAGAAGAAAAGTCATTACTGAATTAGTCTACGTCGTTTATTTGGCCTAGTGTAGGCTAGCCAATGTAGGGAACCCGAGAGGGCGAGGGACGGAATGCCGACCGCCCGTTGTTCGCCTGCATTTTCTGAGCTTTGTCTTAGCATCTTAGCGTTATTTACACAATTTAAGTTTTAAAACAAACACAGTATCTTTGCGTCGATATCATCGTTACACTTTAAAGGTAAACCGGCTGAAAGTTGGACGGAGAACTGTCTCAACTTTCCGAGCTTGGCAAAACTTTTGTGACTGTGAAGTTTGCCTTCCTTGGCTTCAGCATAAATGTCTTGCCATTTCAGGTGTTATCCACTCAACAAAAGCAGCCGAGTGCCACGCGCCATGCACCAATGGCCCCTACTTACTTAAACCGAGTGAGTTGCTCGGTTTCGAATGTGCGACGAAGCATGAAGTTGAGGTACTTTGTCGCCGATGGCACGCGCACAGGTCACCGCCAGCTGCCAGAACTTCGCCATCCCATAATTACAAAAGTTTGATGCGCATGCTCGGCAAGTTGTTTGTAAACATCAGCATGCGGTAATGTTTAGGAAACGAACAGGGACACATTTTATACGCCGTATGCTACTTTAATAAAAACAGAAAAAAGCTACTGCGCACAGTTTAAAATGAATGTGTGGTTTACATAAAAAAATTGAGTCAAACGTTTTGTTAATTTATCGCTTTATTAAGTTTATATTTTATACAATTTAAAACAGTATTTTATTAGGAATGAAATTGTTTGAAACATACAGTCTGTACTGTCATTTCCCTAGAAAATCGAATTAAAAGTTAAATTGGATCGAATTACTACCAGTACCAGGTATCTGGTGTCTTTTCCTTTCAGCTCTGCTGTGATTAAGGGACATGTGCCACAAACTGTGCAATGCTGCACTGGATTAAATTAGATGGGGACAATAAAGTTGTCAAATTAAATGAATTATTTCTGATTTGCAGAAGACGTTAACATCATGCTGAAGACTTTGAGCAAGGGTAAAATAGTAAATGAATCTAATCACAAAACTGTAAATTAGCACATATGGTACCTCCCCTTTGGAGATTTGTTGCTCAACAAAATGAATGCTGTTTTAATAGATCCACATAACTTTTGTTGAGGAGAAAGTGTTACACTATTAATAACTGAAGATCGCACTAAGACACTACGTATTTTACAGAAAAAGATGGAGCAAATATTGCTGCAGCTCAAAACAGCATGAAAAGGTAAATAGCATTGAAAGGTACAGGTTTGACATCGAGATAGCAAAATAAAATTGTGGACTGAAATATACTATTTTCACCACACATATTTATGCTCACTCCACAATGATCCAAGACAATAAATATAACACACCAACACAAGAGTATTGACATAACAATAAATCAGGTCTACATGTAGTTTATTAACCTTGAAATATCATGTAGTTTTTCTACTGTGATAAATCATGGAGATACATATATTCAACCTATGTTGGCAAATGTATTTAACTAAAATAATATACACCATTTTTTTTTAACATACTTCTGAACTGCTCCAGAGTTGAGAACAGAGACTCGCTGGAATTATTAGAATTACAGGTACACAATATTTCTGTGTTACTATTTACAACCAACAATATATACAAAATAAAGAATATTCAATCATTATTTTGAACATAAACAAACTTTTACAACACTGACTTCTGAAATGATAAATATTTAATGCTCAAACTTCAAGTAAATATAAACTCTATTGCAGTAAGTTCACAATCCTGTCATATTTAAATTACATCCACTTATTTATATCTACAAATGAACATAGTTGGGACATATTTACACTGTATATTACATTTCGTGTACATGTCAATTACTAATGAAACACATGAACGGAAGGATGACTGTGTCTGACTGTGACATAGTAGAGAGATGACTCATAGGAGTATCTGGTATTTAGTTGCTCGTGGCACGCGATTGATGACGAGCCGACCATCGTAGCTGAGAGAAGCAAAGAGCCACGGGTCGACGGTGGACCATGCGACGGCATAGACACTGTCTTCATGTTCCTCGTACACTGATATCACTCCGTCCTTCATTGTCGACCTGCAACAACATGTGTCAGCATCAGGCCAATCATTGTTAGTCATCCTCGTGCTGAAGTTAAGCTCAACCAGTAATATCATCTGCAAGACTGTTTGGCTTGTTTTCACTTCAGCCAACATTTGCTCATGTTACAAGTAATGTTCAGGAAGTAGTAGAAGTACTTATTCGAATACACAATACCCCTCAGTCGCTCAGGAGACTTGTTGAACAGGTAATTATATTAGGATTCCCTGAAGTTGAGGGCTTCATCTTAGTATTTGAGTGGGGCGGGTGTCTGTATTGTTCTCGTGGATGGTACCATCATGGTCGACGAAGTCAATGACTAGTTTTACTCAGCAGACTTTCATATATAGCGTAGGGTGTAGTGTATGGTGTCACTACCCCTGGCTTGCGAGGATATTGTTAGTCTATGGCAGGAGAAATTCATCAGGTTCTTTATGTGATGGTACCAGATTATTCTATCTACTGTCAGGTTAAATACACATATAAACAATTTTAAAAACTCCAGTTAATTTTTTTCTGCACATCACATTTCAGACTAATCTCGTGAAAAAAGCAAACTTACCACCTAGTATTCACTATGACATGGTCATTCATTTGTGCATATTTTTTATATTGTCTTGGTGAAATTAGAAGACAAACTATATTATTAGTTATGCTTGGATCCATTCAAAATATTAGTTATGGGACTTGAGTCGGAAAATGACGATTTAGCCATTACTTGTGGTAATAGCCTCGGTAAAGTACAAAGTTTGTTGGGTTGTCGCCTAGTTTGTTTACACAACAAGTTTGCCAGTTTGTGTGTCAGTGCTTAAGCCACTGAATCAGCTAAAAGGAGGGCTAAAACCATATCTAGGCTGAGACAGTTGCCAATCATGAGGATGTATTTGGGAAAGGCAATGGCGCAAAGGACAAAGGTGATGCACGTTTAATTTTTTTGGTCATCATCACTGCCAATTTCAATGGGTCAGCATTAAATGTTGGCTTGGCAACTGATGTTTGCAGGCTACCAGATATAACAGCCCAAATAATTTCTTTAGAGGATTTAAAAAGTAATTTATTATTATTTGTTGTGACATAGCAATACGGTGAAAGTATAGTAAACGAAGGTTTGGAATAAGGCCTGTGCTTTGGAATAAGTTTTACCCCAATTTCATGGGCAGAGAAGTTTTATGAGATTGGAGAATTTCTAAACTGCTGATATTTCACACTCATACATCAGCTTTAATCCATGATGATCCCAGATTCTGTTCACGGAGTTCTTGAGACTGTGTGCCTAGATTACCCACCTCTCCTTCACGTCTTCCTCATTCTCGGCATCTTCTTCATCTTCATCATCCATCTGATGGCCAAATGGCTCAGATGATATCGACATGGCATTGGTGAGAATGACTCTGCTATCACTACTAGAGGTCAGCACCAGCTGGTCGTGGAAGTGGTTGTATCTGACATTCCACACCCTGCAGAAGACATTATGACTGATGTGAAGATAATCTATAACAATTTACTCCAACATATATCCTTAACATTGATACATATTATACATTCAATTCATACTTAACACCACATTCAGTGTAGTATAAGAAATGGCTTCTAAGGCAGAGTGTTATATCATGGTACGTCATTACACAGATATATCTTACACTGATGGTTTCATGTATTGTTATGTCATAATAACTGTACATTCCAAGGAATGACATGTAATTGCATGAGATAAGTATAACAGCCTGCCTACCAGTGGGAGTGATCAGACAGCACAATGAGTGGTTTGTCCGTGTGGCGGATGTCCCAGAAGCGAGTCTTGCAGTCATCTCCACAGCTTGCCAGGTAGTACTGCTTGTTGGGGTTGAAGTCCAAGTCCCGCACCAACTGGCCATGAGCATTCTCAATGGTGTAAACTTGTCTGCAACACAGCAAGTAATTAATTAAAACTAGTATTTAAAAATGGGCCAAGTGGCCCTGAAGTCCTTTGGACTAATACATCTATATGTGACCCCGGCTGACCAAATGAGTGATAAGTCGGAAAAATTGTAACATTGTTTTCTTACATCTTGTAAAGGTTTGGTAGGGTGCTTTACACGGTTTCAAAAAATATGACTGCTACAAAAATTGGCAAAGTTATGGAGCATTGAACATGGTAGGGATCAAAAAGTGAAAATGAAGAAAACGGCTGTTGAAGTTTTACATTATATATGCAAATGGATTGCATGGAAATATTACATGCACAACATTCAAATGTGGCACACAGTATGTAATATGTATGTTATGTTGCAATGATACACTGGAAGTACAAATGTGCTGCTACAAAGACTTATCAACTTATGCCAGATTATGTCTTCATGTGTAAAACTAAGAGGACAGATTATCTGAGAGCAAAAGGTAGACTCACTATTTGACACAGTTTAAAACCTACAGGCAACTGTCCAGTTTAACAGGGGTCTAGCGGCTAAATGCTCTCTGTTGACACAAGCTACTGCCAGTGACCAGTTACAGATTAGTCACAGCTTCCATCAAACAATAGCAGGCAGAGAATCTTAGCTCCACAGCTGGGTGTAATACACAACCAGAGCCACCACTGATTCATGGTTAAGTAGATTAGCTCAATGCACCAACTAAGACAATACACAACACTGTGAGTGACAGTGTCCAGAGTGAGGCCTAAGCAGTGTCCTCATTGCTGAATAGATCAATTAAACCTGCCAAGTGGATGACATTCTGCACAAGTGTTCATTAATCCTTAGTGATTGTTCAGAACACCAGACTGACCACATACCTAAACAAAGCGAATGTAATAGGTGAAGAACAGGCAGTGTTCAGATAGGGGTATTGGTTGAATTGTATTTGTCTCGACTCAAAAGGCTTTATTGTGTCTTCATCGATTATAAGAAAGCATTTGATTTAGTAGACCGGTCCTCCCTGTGGTCTAAGATAATTTCATGCGGTATTAATGGTATTGTGTTGAAAGTTGTATACAACATGTACAAAAATGCTAAATCATGTATAAATGAGGGCCAGGCTGTGTCAGCCTTCTTCTCATGTGTAGAGGTATGGCAAGGAGAAAACTTGTGTCCTTTGTTATTTGCTATTTACCTGAATAATTTTGAACACTGTTAGTCACAATTATAACGGACTTGACATGGCAGCTGGTTAAATTTACATATATAGTGTATAGCGGAACTATGTCAACTCTTTAATGGTTGACATTTGGTTGTTTCAGGTGTCAACTATATTGTGAATCTGTAATTATTAGTCTAAATTGATACAATTGATTTACACAGTACCATGTCTACACAAGGCATGGCAAGTGTAAACAGAACAGTAGAATGCATTTGATATAAATAACGTGTAGGATATTTCACTCTATAGTTGTCCAGAATATTAATGTTCTATGTTTGTCACCTACAGGTGACAGAATATTAATTTTCTATGTTTGTCACCTACAGGTTTCTACAGACAATACATCTTTAACCAATAGACACCACAGTCACACCATTTTATAATAATTAAATGAACATCAAAATAAACACAACTTGCAATTATAGAAAATCAATAGTTTTGAAGATACAGTTTAAAAGTGTTAGGCAACTGTTCAGTCTAACAGGGGTCAAGTGTGTCTACTCTGCCTGGGTGCTGTGACCAATTAAAGATTAGTCAAGGTCTCAATGGCCTAGGCTGTAGAAATTAGTCACAGCTTTTGATTTTCTGGCACACTACACAACATCTACTGTTGGGGGTGATCTCAAGGGCCCTTCTCAAAACCACATCACTAGATAATGTAAACCTTTTACACTTTGGGGGCCCCTTAGAATGATTCAATCAAATACAGATTTCTTGTATATAATGGCAGCACCCTAAGATACATCTATGCAAAATTAGAAAAAGTGTTGCTGAACAGTTTTTGAAAAAATAGGCCAAATGTTACATTTTTACCAGTTTTGGGGTCCTTGGAGGCCCTAGGGAGCCCTTAAAATGATTCAATCAAATACAGATTTCTCGTGCATAGTGACAGTGCCCCAAGATATGTCTATGCAAAATTAGAGAAACAGTTGCTGAACGGTTTCCGAGATACGGCAGCTAACGGCGGACACAGAGTGATGGCAATAGTCCCTTGGACCTTCGGCCAAAGGACTAAAAACGGGACATCACTTCACTTGAATGCTTCTTCTTCATCTATGCGCAGTGTCTGTCACAGGCATTGACAACCATGGCCCTCCAAACAGGTCAGTTGTTTGTAGTCTGTTGCTCTTTCCGAGCCATAATGTATTATTTTTATTCTCTGATGGCCTCTGCACCTTATTCCCTCAATCTTTCCTGTTGTTACTTGATGTTCTAAATTTCTCTTTCTCATTCTGTGCCTATTAATCTTGTTTGATATGCTCACGGTCTTTCTTTTTGATTTGACTGTTTTGTGGATGTCTTCATTACTCTTCTTTTCAGCCAACACTCTGCATTCTTCTCAAGAACCACATTTCAATGACTTCTATTTTTTTTGTAATCTTTTGTGCTAGATGAAGGTTACTTTTTACTTTCCTAGGACCCACATATCAAACAAGTACATATTTAATACTTGCTCTCTTGGTGCACAAATGGGATTATCAGAACTACATGAGACAAGCTATGACTTGTCACTTCTGCTCCACTGTCACTCCTGCTCCACTGTCACTCAGGTGCTCCACTGTCACTCAGGCGCTCCAAGTGATGCACCCAACAGAAAGTGCTGCCTCAGTGAGACATGGCTGAGATGTTCATAAGCTTATCCTGGGATATTTATGAGTGACGTTCAGGTATTATTGTCTCTCATATTATGGTATAAATATATTAAATACATTAAATATGTTGCATTTATGTATACTGAATAAATCAAAACATGCATTAATTGCATATAGTACATATGTACAGTAGAAATTACAGAAATATTATCACCACATCAACCATCATTTCCATGGGCATATTCATTACTGGTCCCACTGTCCTTGTGATATGCAAAAATACAATATTAGGATGGTGCTAAAATAAATATTATGAAAGCATGTTTACTTTACCTATAATAAATCAAAACATTAAAAATGTGGAGAGAATGCTACATACTGTTTTGTCCTAAGATCCCAGCCCCGGATACTTGTGTCGTTGGCTGTTGCCACCTGTGTACAGTTATGGTGGGGGTTCCACTGTGCACACGTGAACTTGGGCTTACCCTTTGCCTCAAACATGACGGAGGAGGACAACTTCCATGCAAATGAAAAATACAACACTACAAATACATTGTAACAATATTTTTGCATTTTTAAATACTTGACACCAGAGAATAATGCATCCAAAGTGATGGTAATTACAACACTGTAATGTTGTATACACCTGTAGAAATAAATAACATTTCATTGTTGCTGCTGTAATAACATATACCCTGTACATGATGAGTTTCTATCAAACATATCAGCAGCAACTTTGATAACCTTCTTATTAATCCCGTCCTGAAACAGTGATAATTAGTAAAAGTAAGTTTTTATATAGCACGGTATCCAGGCCTTAGGACTGCTCAAAGCACTTTGTCCCCAGCAGACCTGTATCACCATCTTGACTTATCTGGGAAGCATTCAGCCATGCTGCAGTTACTGCCCAAAGACTATTAATACATAAATATCCACTACCGTGATGGTACTGTCTATAGCCAGCTACTAATTTCTAGAGCAACCAGGAGTGAATGAACTTGCACAAGATTCAAAACAGCAACAAGAGTTCTTGTACAGTTTTTTAATGACATACCACTGTTCATGTGCAACTCATGTAAATTCAAGTAGGAAATGTATGCTAGTTACCTTGGCTGTGCTCCCACTGGCCTCTAGATCCCACTGCAGGATGTGATTGTCTGTCAATGAGATGACATCTGTGTTTTCGCCAGATGGATGCCAGAGGATGCTGCAATAGTAGATGTGCTCATTTTCATTTGACTATTGCAATTGCAAAAATGAAGCTGCCATAGTTCAGGAGCTGTTCACTCATATCAATAACTGGAAACTAATGAGAAATCTGTTTGTATGGTATAAAAATTTGTTTTGCTATTAATCAACAAGAGTTACCATTTCACATCGCCGTAGTCTTCTTCACTTTCTAGCTTTGTAAGCAGTTCTAGAGTTGGTGCATTGACAGCATTGTCATCATTGATGGATGAATCAAAATCAGCAGGCATCTTCCACACAGCAGCCTGCATCTCTGCTTTTGACTGACTCGCTTCAAACAAGACAACAATACAAAAATTATACAATATTTTATACAATGCTCTTTGGCCTAAAACTAAAAATTGTTTTTGTAAAGTCTTCTAAAAAGTCTTCCAAGGAAAGTTTCACTAATTCATGATTATGTTTATAACCAATAATATTTCAAACACATGCTGGTTAATCAATTATAAAAAAATAACATTAACAGTGATTATGGTTGGCTTGTTGTCGACTAACACAGAACTTAGTTCATGATGTAATAATAATAATAATTAGAGCATTTATAAAGCACCGTGACTCCAGGTTACCCTGTTCGAAGGCGCTCAGAATGTGTCTTACTCTTATTGTAGACTGTTGCCAGTATTTGTTTATCACATGGTGAGGCACTGATATTCCAGATCTCCCCTTCTTTGTGCAGGAACACATTCTTGTTAATTATGTTGTTTTCATCGTCAAAGTCAATCTGGTGTACCTAGAATAACATACACATTTCACTGAAAGTTTATATCACATGACATCACATGATCACAGTAAGCTATAATCTGAGAAGTTCACTGACAATCATGAATTATAAACAACCAAGTTTGTTATTAAATAAACACTTCAGTTAGTACTAGTTCTTATTGTAATCCTAATTGTTTCATAAATAAAAAATCATACGTGCATAAACATTAGAACTGTTGGGGTGTGGTGTCCAGGTTATTAGAGTGTTGATCGGATGAACCGGAGTTTGAATCCTGACTGATCGGTGGTTCAGTACTGATACCAGCTGCCATGTCGAAACTTGGGTAATTTCGTCCACCCTACCTTAACTGTGTCTTTTGGAAGAGACATTATAAGCTGTTGGTCTCTATATGCCAGGGGAAATAGAAGATTCCACGCATGGAAATGGAATAACCTGTCCTGGTCTCACTGAGATGGGATTTCATTATCTAAACTGTCATTGGCGTAAATGTCCGAAAATGGCCTTGCCAATTAAAATTAGAAGAAGAAAAAGACGGTTCAGACGTCTTCAATTTCAGTCCAGACTTCAACATTTTGTATTTTGACTGATAATAATTCAAACATAATTATGATAGACACATACCTGGTTCTCGCATCTCAGCGACTGTGTACCCACAAGAAAGTGAATTGCATCATTTTCAGCCACCTGAGCTGTCAAAGCTCGAGCCTAAAACGTAATATAGCGTCATTATTGTGACCGAGTCTGAAGCCGTACACACCCACTTGCACATCCTCTTATTATCGCCCATTTGACAGCTAAAATCTGGCAAGCATATTAGGATATAACACAAACACTTGAAAGACAATTGTAGCACCGCTTGTTTTTAAACATGCAAGAACTGTAATATGACAAATATATTATTAAAGCATTAGCATTATACCTGAAATTCCAGGCCGTAAATGACGGGCGCATCGTCTTCCATCGCGACAACGTTGCTGAGCCTGAGGTGAACTGCCAACACAATCAAACTAGTAAACAATTTCTGCATCTGCCAAAACTACGAAGCCACTGACGTAGGATGTGTTATTCGAAGAAATTGTGATGTGATAGTTTAATGCTACATGTTTACAGACAACCAACAGTACCCCGTGGTGACAGTTGGTGGCATAATTGTGTTCATCATTTGACATTAGATTTCAGAACGGTGATTGCTGCATTACCGGTGCTGCATCGTCACACCCACTTGCACTTGCAGAACAGATACTGACACTGACAGGTATACCCACTGACAGTGACAGTAACAGCAGATTCTGCAACATGAGTGACACAGAAATATCGAACGAAACTCCAGAAAAGACCGGCTTCGTAGAGGAGAGCTTGTTTTCTCCTCAAGCCGAAGCTCTTCCAGACCTTGTGACGGAACCTTCTGATGGGATCGGTGACAGCGAACAGGGTATGGTTGGTAGCATGGCCGAGTTACAAGTTGCATCGGATGAGATTGAACTGTCAATGAGCAAGTCGATGGAGAGCATTCTGCTAGAGACCTCGAGGGTGGATGAGTCTGAAGTAGTCGTAGACATCCCTGGTCTGTACGTGACTGACAACCAGCGTTCTGAGTCTGACTGTGGTCAGGACAGTGACGAAACATCAAGCACCAATCATCAGGCTCCTGAACTGGCACAAGAAGAGAATAGTCAAACCACAGCCTGCACAGGGGCAGCAGCTGAAAGTTACATCTCAGGGTACTTCAAGTCTGATGTAATGGGGCATGAAGAAGACACCAGTTTCTTTGATAATCTCCCTCCAGCCTCTGCTGGTGGTGACGTTGACACAGACACGTCACCAACAACAGATGCGCATACAAAATTGGCACCACTTCGTATGAATGCTCATGATGAGTCAGAAGTCAAGATTGATCCGTCACCAAGCTCGGTCTCTCCACACATAACTGTAGATGATGCCGAGCCAGTAAGTTTTGAAGAAGAAAAGGGTGCTGGCTTCAGGCCTACACCAAGCACAAAGAACTTGAGTCAGTTCTTTGATGATAACAATGACAATGGTGAGAGCAAAGCAGCAAGCTTCTTTGATGTGTTTACAGCTGATGAGGGCGAGCTTCCTCTACAGTCGCCTCGAAGCTCCAGAACATTCAGTCAGTCGGAAACTTCAGTTAGCTCTGTACCTCCAGAAACACCCCCAATACCATCTTCCGTAGTCGAGCCTCCACTAGCAAGTCCACTGCAGCAGGCATTCCCTGTAAAAGAAGACAGTATGCATTCTCTCGCCGTGGACCCATCAGTATCCAGCAATGCAGATATAAAAGATATTGGTGGCATTTCTGCCTTCCAAGAAAATGCAGATTCATTCTTGTCCAGTCTGTGTGCCAGTGATGTGGATCGACGCAACGATGCATGGATTCCATCAGAAATCACCCGGCAAGTGCTTGTTGCCATGGTTACCAGTACACCTGGCAGTTACTTCCCAGACAGTAACCAGATGTCATTGCCCAAGATCATGATCGAAGGATCTCTGGTAAGAAAAACTGAGATGTGTTCTCATAAGAATGCAATGTACATATTTTTATCTAACTAGACAAATTATCATTATCCGTGTCTTCAGATTTAAGAACGTAAATATTACATATCAGTTATAATTAGTATATATATATATGTATATATATATATACAGTTCATGGGTATTTGTTGTATGTTATCAAACTAATAATAATAATATAATAAATTATAACATAGAAGATTTGTTCATACATGTTTATAATAATAAAATATACAAAATAAAATAATACTATGATAATACTTAGACATTAACAAAGCTGACCATAACATAGTAACGTTATTATAAATGTTGATACCTTTTGCAACAACAATTTAAATTTTAAAGCGTTTGGTTGTTGCCAGGGAGACCCGGTGTTGCAACATGTTGAAAGTGACTTTGGAGAGGAGGAAGCAAGAAAACGTATCATCATCACAGCCGACAACGTGCCCCAGGACGACACTGGTCTCAGGCAACTTATTGTGAGCAACTAGCTCACATGTATGTTATTTAACAATGTTTGACACTAAAACAAAATTATAGTTTAATTTGTGTTTCTAGTGGATTAACCCTTCCTTGCTCTAACCACAAGAACCTGTGTGAATTGTATTGGTGTATAATAATAAGTTTATTTTCTTTGCAATGAAGGCTGAATAGTACAATAGGTACATTAAGACTGATAAAACAGTTCAACAGGCTATTATAATTATAAATGAAAATAAATATATTGTGACTACTGCAGGCATTTGGAACATATAAGTATGATTGTTTTGTTTATGACTTTGCTGTTTCTTCACTGAGTTGTCTGTGTTCAGAGTTCCGAGAACTGGCGAGCTGCAGTGGACCTCACTACGCGACTGTTGACCCAGTGCGGACAGGGGCTGGACAGGTTAAATAACCCCGCCCCCCACACCCACGCCTCATTGCAGGTTTGTCGCGATCTTTATTCAACATTGATTAATGTTAACTACTCGGTCATTTGTGATATTACTGATAATTAGATGTCGAGGGTTGGGTTTCGAGCAAAAGATTTATGGATGTGGTTTCATGTTTCAAATGGCTTATCTAAATGCAGATTAGCAAATAAGAATCTTAAGCCAACATATCTAAGCTATTAGTAATCTGTGTTCGAGAGCCTCGTCTATTGATACTCCTACATTTGGTTGTATATTGTAAAGACTAGTCAGCTGAGATTGCTTCACATTTCAGTATTCATCCTCATGCCTACACTCGTATAATGATAAAGAGAATGCTTGTCTTAAAATAATAGGAACACATCCATGATTGCTACTTCAGCCATTCTCCAGGTCAAGTATGTCTTCTGAATCCACAATAGCTTTGTTTATAATCTTGAGCAATTAAATGACTTACATTTTACACATACCAGGAATACTTGTTTAGTCCAAGTGCCACAAACCCTCCTAGTATGCCCTCTGTTATTGCAGCTATGGCTTGTGAGGATCGCCCTCCTTATGAAGCTCTCTATTGTAGCTGTGTTTTGTGAGGATCGCCCTCCTCATGAAACTGCCCGACCTCTGTTGTAGCTGTGGTTTGTGAGGATCACCCTCCTCATGAAGCTGTCCTCTGTTGTAGCTGTGGTTTGTGAGGATCGCCCTCCTGGTGAAGCTGCCCTCTGTTGTAGCTGTGGTTTGTGAGGATCGCTCTCCTCATGAAGCTGCCCTCTGTTGTTGTAGCTGTGGTTTGTGAGGATCCTCCTCCTCATGAAGCTGTCCTCTGTTGTTGTAGCTGTGGTTTGTGAGGATCATCCTCCTCATGAAGCTGTCCTCTGTTGTTGTAGCTGTGGTTTGTGAGGATCATCCTCCTCATGAAGCTGTCCTCTGTTGTAGCTGTGGTTTGTGAGGATCGCCCTCCTCATGAAGCTGTCCTCTGTTGTTGTAGTTGTGGTTTATGAGGATCGCCCTCCTCATGAAGCTGTTCACTGTTGTTGTAGCTGTGGTTTGTGAAGATCGCCCTCCTCATGAAGCTGCCCTCTATTGTTGTAGCTGTGGTTTGTGAGGATTGCCCTCCTCATGAAGCTGTCCTCTGTTGTTGTAGCTGTGGTTTGTGAGGATCGCCCTCCTTATGAAGCTGTTCACTGTTGTTGTAGCTGTGGTTTGTGAAGATTGTCCTCCTCATGAAGCTGTTCACTGTTGTTGTAGCTGTGGTTTGTGAAGATTGTCCTCCTCATGAAGCTGCCCTCTGTTGTTGTAGCTGTGGTTTGTGAGGATCGTCCTCCTCATGAAGCTGTCCTCTTGTTGTAGCTGTGGTTTGTGAGGATCGCCCTCCTCATGAAGCTGTTCACTGTTGTTGTAGCTGTGGTTTGTGAAGATTGTCCTCCTCATGAAGCTGCCCTCTGTTGTTGTAGCTGTGGTTTGTGAGGATCGTCCTCCTCATGAAGCTGTCCTCTGTTGTTGTAGCTGTGGTTTGTGAGGATCGCCCTCCTCATGAAGCTGTCCTCTGTTGTTGTAGCTGTGGTTTGTGAGGATCGTCCTCCTCATGAAGCTGTCCTCTGTTGTTGTAGTTGTGGTTTATGAGGATCGCCCTCCTCATGAAGCTGTCCTCTGTTGTTGTAGCTGTGGTTTGTGAGGATCGCCCTCCTCATGAAGCTGTCCTCTGTTGTTGTAGCTGTGGTTTGTGAGGATCATCCTCCTCATGAAGCTGTTCACTGTTGTTGTAGCTGTGGTTTGTGAAGATTGTCCTCCTCATGAAGCTGCCCTCTGTTGTTGTAGCTGTGGTTTGTGAGGATCGCCCTCCTCATGAAGCTGTCCTCTGTTGTTGTAGCTGTGGTTTATGAGGATCACCCTCCTCATGAAGCTGTCATCTGTTGTTGTAGCTGTGGTTTGTGAGGATCGCCCTCCTCATGAAGCTGTCCTCTGTTGTTGTAGTTGTGGTTTATGAGGATCGCCCTCCTCATGAAGCTGCTCACTGTTGTTGTAGCTGTGGTTTGTGAAGATCACCCTCCTCATGAAGCTGTCCTCTGTTGTTGTAGCTATGGTTTATGAGGATTGCCTTCCTCATGAGGTTGTTCTCTGTTGTTGTAGCTGTGGTTTGTGAGGATTGCTTTGTTGTTGTAGCTGTGGTTTGTGAGAATTGCCATCCTCATGAAGCTGCCCTTTGTTGTTGTAGCTGTGGTTTGTGAGGATCGCCCTCCTCATGAAGCTGCGACTCTATGTTGATGCTGAGAGCGAGTGTCAGGCGTTCGGCAACCTTGACAGTGCTGACCTCTATTATGAGTTCTACCCCGATGTTTACGGGGGTCGAAGAGGTACTGTTTGTATAATTTTCAAGAAAGAGAAATGATTGTTTCTATTCTCTATTGTATATCATCGATGTTCCTTTATCACTGCAGATTCAGAGTTGTTGCGTGTGTGTACAAAGTTCATTATAAATAGCATTATAGGGTCGAAGAGGTACTGTTTGTGTAATTTTCAGCAAGGAAGAAATTACTATTTCTGTTCATTATTGTATGCCATCGATGTTCCTTAATCACTGCAGAGATTCTTTCTCAGTTATTGAATATATGAATACATTCCAGTTTAGCCAAATTACTGTATTAAGATTTATTTTAAAGTTATTGTCACAAAATTGTTTGTAGAAAACACAAAATTTTGCATTTTCTTTTAAATCACACAACATCAACATCTGGAAGTGGCTCATGGGTCACCATAGCAGCCCGAGGTGATACGTAGGTCTGTTTGGCTGTTCCAGGTTCGATGGTGAGTTTTGACTTCCGCGTGCTGCATGCTGAGCTGCCATTGTATCTGGGCAAGTCTCAGGAGAGTTTGGATCGTCTGTATTACCTCCATGCCATTGTTCTAAAGGTACACGCCAAGATCGTCAGACTCAACTACAAAGTGCTTTTGTCTGTGCATATAATATTAGTACCCAGTATGTGACTTATAAGGGGAAGTACTAGCACGTGATTGTAATGTAATGATTAATAGACAGCCCACACACACATAGACAGACAGGCGTGGACACACACACAGACACACACACACACACACACACACACACACACACACACACACACACACACACACACACACACACACACACACACACACACACACACACACACACACACACACACACACACACACACACACACAATAGCTAAAGACTGATGTAATTCTCAGTTTAGATCAATAAAGGTGGCACAGAGTATTTTTAGCCACTCCTATGTGTCTTATAGATAATGTGCAAAGTTGCATTGTTACAGTTTTTACACCACGCTCTTTTGAACACATTGGAACGTTACTGAGAGACAGTGTGTTTAAATGTTACTGAGAGACAGTGTGTTTAAATGTTACTGAGAGACAGTGTGTTTAAATGAAATGTATGTCTGCATTGCTGTAAGGCAGTTTTCCATTGCTGTTCACTGAGACATTAACTCCCAATTATGACATTAATCATGATACAATAACAGGAAAATATCCTTTCAAAAATTATTTGTCTTGCACAACTGTTTGTGTTTCAGATTCAGAGCAACCTGTCAAGTGATCTCGCAGAAGACGGTAGTATGCTACAACTGTCTGATAAAAGTAGAGCAGGTACCAGCAACACATTAATCTTACACTTACATCATCTCCTGCAAGGACCAAGTGAGTTTCACCCGTTCAGCAGATTCTTGTAATTGTATGTGTGTTCACTGTGTCTACAATACACTCACTTCAATGTTATTATCAAGATGTAATTATTGACTCGTAGGTTGGCTTTGTGTAGGCATTATTAGCGAGTGCCACACATCCAGCCATTTATCTTGTTATCACCAAATATTGATAGCTTTGATGCCTTCCATGTTGCAGCATCACGGGAACTGTGGGAATCGAGAGAGATACGCTTACTGTATGCAGTCGGAAACTGTGCACTCAATCTCAAGGTGCGCCATTACATCTACTCCTAATGTGATCAACCTACAGATACTTGAGTAGCTTACGTAACTTGTCACGTTTTGCAAATTTCACATGGCTCTTTCCAATTAAATGCACAATACTGTCTTGCAGGACTACACTGTTGCATTGAAGATATTTGAAGATTTGCTGAAGAGGGACACAAGTAACAAAGAAGCCTTGCTCTGTGGTATTGGGCGTATATTCTTACAGGTAAGTCATTGGATTTCTTACATTTATAGAATTATATCTAACTTATCTAAGGTTGTAAACCAGCGGTTCTTAACCTTTTTTGGCTGTGACCCAAATTCTGGTTGCGGAACTTGCTTGGCGACCAGTGGCTTCAAACTGATACCTTGTGATAAATAATAAAATAAATAATGATAACATAATTGGGCATGGTATAAATGAATAAATTGAGAATATTGATTAAACATGCTTGCTAAGAATCACCCAAACAATGCCGTTCATTTAATTTTCAAGTAAAATGAGGAGTCAGGAAATTTGTACGATTTCGGCAATGTTTTCATAGGCCTAAAATCTTACTGGTGGTGATAGGGGAGGCAAACAATCCAATAGATGTCAGTACATGCTGTTTAAAATTACATTTGTCTGTGAAAGTGTATTTTGAAGGTTTTGATATTGAGTGAATCAAAAACAGCACCAATTTTTAGTCCTTTGGCCGAAGGTCCAAGGGACTATTGCCATCACTCTGTGTCCGCCGTCCGCCGTTAGCTGCCGTATCTCAGAAACCGTTCAGCAACTTTTTCTCTAATTTTGCATAGACATATCTTAGGGCACTGCCAATATGCACGAGAAATCTGTATTTGATTGAATCATTTTAAGGGCTCCCTAGGGCCTCCAAGGACCCCCAAACTGGTAAAAATGTAACATTTGGCCTATTTTTTTCAAAAACTGTTCAGCAACTTTTTTTCTAATTTTGCATAGATGTATCTTAGGGTGCTGCCACTATATACAAGAAATCTGTATTTGATTGAATCATTCTAAGGGCACCTAAGGGGCCCCCAAAGTGCAAAAGGTTTACATTATCTAGTGATGTGGTTTTGAGAAGGGCTCTTGAGATCACCCCCAACATTAGATGTTGTGTAGTGTGCCAGAAAATCAAACGCTGTGACTAATTTCTACAGCGTAGGCCATCAGACCTTGACTAATCTTTAATTGGTCACAGCACCCAGGCAGAGTAGACACACTTGACCCCTGTTAGACTGAACAGTTGCCTAACACTTTTAAACTGTATCTTCAAAACTATTGATTTTCTATAATTGCAAGTTGTGTTTATTTTGATGTTCATTTAATTATTATAAAATGGTGTGAATGTGGTGTCTATTGGTTAAAGATGTATTGTCTGTAGAAACCTGTAGGTGACAAACATAGAAAATTAATATTCTGTCACCTGTAGGTGACAAACATAGAAAATTAATATTCTGGACAACTATAGAGTGAAATATTCTACACGTTATTTATATCAAATGCATTCTACTGTTCTGTTTATGCTTGCCATGCCTTGTGTAGACATGGTACTGTGTAAATCAATTGTATCAATATAGACTAATAATTACAGATTCACAATATAGTTGACACCTGAAACAACCAAATGTCAACCATTAGAAGAGTTGACATAGTTCTGCTATACACTATATATGTAAATTTAACCAGCTGCCTTGTCAAGTCCGTTATAATTGTGACTAACAGTGTTAAAAATTATTCAGGTAAATAGCAAATAACAAAGGACACAAGTTTTCTCCTTGCCATACCTCTACACATGAGAAGAAGGCTGACACAGCCTGGCCCTCATTTATACATGATTTAGCATTTTTGTACATGTTGTATACAACTTTCAACACAATACCATTAATACCGCATGAAATTATCTTAGACCACAGGGAGGACCGGTCTACTAAATCAAATGCTTTCTTATAATCGATGAAGACACAATAAAGCCTTTTGAGTCGAGACAAATACAATTCAACCAATACCCCTATCTGAACACTGCCTGTTCTTCACCTATTACATTCGCTTTGTTTAGGTATGTGGTCAGTCTGGTGTTCTGAACAATCACTAAGGATTAATGAACACTTGTGCAGAATGTCACCAACTTGGCAGGTTTAATTGATCTATTCAGCAATGAGGACACTGCTTAGGCCTCACTCTGGACACTGTCACTCACAGTGTTGTGTATTGTCTTAGTTGGTGCATTGAGCTAATCTACTTGACCATGAATCAGTGGTGGCTCTGGTTGTGTATTACACCCAGCTGTGGAGCTAAGATTCTCTGCCTGCTATTGTTTGATGGAAGCTGTGACTAATCTGTAATTGGTCACTGGCAGTAGCTTGTGTCAACAGAGAGCATTAAGCCACTAGACCCCTGTTAAACTGGACAGTTGCCTGTAGGTTTTAAACTGTGTCAAACAGTGAGTTTACCTTTTGCTCTCAGATAATCTGTCCTCTTAGTTTTACACATGAAGACATATTCTGGCATAACTTGATAAGTCTTTATAGCAGCACATTTGTACTTCCAGTGTATCATTGCAACATAACATACATATTACACACTGTGTGCCACATTTGAATGTTGTGCATGTAATATTTCCATGCAATCCATTTGCATATATAATGTAAAACTTCAACAGCCGTTTTCTTCATTTTCACTTTTTTATCCCTACCATGTTCAATGCTCCATAACTTTGCCAATTTTTGTAGCAGTCATATTTTTTGAAACCGTGTAAAGCACCCTACCAAACCTTTACAAGGATGTAAGAAAACAATGTTACAATTTTTCCGACTTATCACTCATTTGGTCAGCCGGGGTTACATATAGACGTATTAGTCCAAAGGACTTCAGAGCCACTTGGCCCATTTTTGTTAAGATGCATTTCCGGCGGTATCAAACAAAATGTGACTTAATCACACCAAATGCAAACAAAATGATTAATTGATGACATGTGTGAATTCAAAATGTGTGATATTATTAACTAATAATTTTTAATTTGAATAAAATGTTGTGTAAATCTCAATAATTTGGTAAGGACAAGAGGAGTAATTAAAGAAAATTTAGACACACTTCTTATCGTCTACTGAGAATTGTTGGTGACCCACTCAAAATGCCTTGGCAACCGAATTTTGGGTGACGACCCAGGGGTTAAAATCCACTGCTGTAAACCAATGCCTATTGCTCAAAAGCAGGACAAACTGAATCGGCAACAAAGAATAATTATGTTTAATACTTCAATATTTGTATTCCCAATTTCACATACTTACTGAAGAACAAGTACTGGATATATCAAGATTAACAGTTTCTTATATCACACATCATTCAGGTTGGCAGTCTTTCCTGGAGCCACTGTACATACTAGTTACAAACATATTTCAAAATCACAAGGTGGACTCCTTTAACACAATGAAATGTATCCTGGCCTGGCAGACACAGAGTATATAATACACTGTATACAACACTATGTAGATGGCTAGTGCAGGAGCTGTGCTGTGCAAAATTAAGACGAATACATTTATTTCAAGTAAAAGCCCATACAATTTGGTGATACATACAAACAAGTGTAAAAAGTACATGTTTAAAACAATAAATAAGTAAAATATATTTAAAAAAAAGGATAACAAAACTAATAAGTTAATTAAGAAATAAAAGTGATAAATGTATTTTTTTTTAAATAATCAATATGTAAAATATAACAATAAGTAAAATATATAAATGGGTAAAGAACTAATAAGTTAGTTAAGAGATAAGAAGTGATAATGGTATAAAAAACAAGTAAGTAAAAATCATATAATTAAAGTTGATTGTTTCAGATGGGTGACATCACAAGAGCGGAAAACTACTTCCAACAAGCCAGTGCCCTCTCAGACAAGGCAGACATGTTGAGTAGACAGAGAAACATGATGAACAAGTAAGTCACATGTCTGCTTGACCTTGTCACCAGTAAATTGGGAGTGTGAAAGAACCAGCACAGTAGCTTAGTGATAATGTTCTATAAAAGCTGACAAGTTGAATGAAATTGCATAAGAGTGAGAAGATCATCAGGTTATAAAATCGACACCAATTAACATGTATGCCGATTATTCAGTTACTAGGACATTGTCAAGTACTGGATACAACAACCGGTAGAAACTAAACTGCTTGTAGGTAGATACTCCATCACTTAACTGATAGTCTTTATAAATTAAATATACCCTGGTGTGACAATTGCGGTATAACCTTTGTTTAGATTTGTCATCTTTTATAAATCGAGAAATGAACTATTTGTCGTTTGTTTGGCTGGAGTTTGTGGCACTTGGACTGAACCAGTTCACACAAAAGTCATGTGCATTGTTTGTTTGTTTGCCAGAGGGTTTGTGGCACTTGGACTGAACCAGTTCACACAAAAGTCATGTGCATTGTTTGTTTGTTTGCCAGAGGGTTTGTGGCACTTGGACTGAACCAGTTCACACAAAAGTCATGTGCATTGTTTGTTTGTTTGCCAGAGGGTTTGTGGCACTTGGACTGAACCAGTTTGCAGAAGCTCATGCACATTTCAAAGAAGTGGTCGACTTGAACCCTACAAATGCAGTGGTGAGTTGACATTAGATATATTAATTTCATTAGATCCAAAGCTGATCACTGCGTGTAATTATCCTACTTTTAAGGGTGAGTCATTAGGGGTATGGTAGATGGTACAGAACAGGAAATAAAAATGTTGACCTATTTCTCTTTTACAACTAAATATTTTACTTGCTGTGTAAAGTTTCATGCATAAGCCTCATCAGACTGACCGTTGGTCGGTAGGGTGCCAATGTGGTAGACAGTTTATTTGTTACTCTTACCTGTCAACTTATCAAACAAGATAGAATACAAAAATATGTTGTTTCATATCAGATGTCGGCTTCATTTACACATTGTATTGAACACAAAATATAACACCAGCAGCATGACTCAATATTTAATGTATTAAACATACTGCCACCAGTATGACTGAAATGTAAACGGTGTCACTGGAGTGGAGATTTACTTTCATTTAACGTTCAGCTGCACTCTTAAAGTCAGTCTCATTGCCAGTGATTAGAACACACATGACTGCTTTGTAGGCGATCAACAACATCGCTACGTGCTCTCTCTCTCTCTACATCAAGACTATGTGGAGCATTTCACCGACACTGTCAACTCTTGTCTATTCCAGGCCATCAACAACATGGCTGTGTTCTCACTAACACTGTCAACTTGTCTGTGTTGTAGGCCATCAACAACATGGCAGTGTGTTCCCTGTACATGGGGCGCCTCACTGATGCCCTGTCGACCCTGGAGACACGAGTGAAGGAGCAGCCAATGACCTTCCTTCAGGAGAGCATCCTCTTCAACCTGTGCACGCTCTACGAGCTTGAGTCGTCTCACGCTATGCAGAAGAAACAGACACTGCTTAGCCTCGTCAACCAACACAGGGGCAATGGCTTCAACATGGCCAGTCTCAAGATGGTCTGATACGGCTGCAGTAATCACACTCTTATGTAATGTGGTCAATCACTGTCTCTTGGATGCATCTTTGTATATTTATTGTGTGGGTGGATCCGAGGTGTTCATTGATCATATCCAGAATCAAATGTGAAACGTCAAAGAGGAACATAGACATGATAGCTGCGACAAAAAATGTCTCAAAAGATGGATCAATCCATTTTCCATTTACGTTGTAAATTATTAATAATTTTGAATGAGTTATGTACTATCACTAGCTCTGATCAATACATTCTAGTTGCATTGTTTCAAGAACAGTCATATTGTTAAAACTATCAAAAATTTCCCCAGTAGCCAAAAATGTGTCTTTGATCCAGAAAATAATTGGAATGGCTTTAATAGCAGTATAAATAGCTAGTTTAGATGGGGCTCTGTGTGCTCTTTCTGGACATAGTTGATTGTCATATGTGATGTGATAATCAATAAGACTTTGTGTAAGACAGGTGCTGCCTTTTTTGGCATGTCCACAGCACAGGGGGGCATTAGAAATCATTAAAATAATAATACTTTCTAACTTTCAACTCTATCATCTTGTTTTAATCCATTTTATGTACACATATCCACTGATTTATGATGCTCTTTCAATATCCAAACACCTTTATTTCATTTTACAGGATTTAAACAAATGTCCACGTTTTACGTTATCTGAAGATTTGCTTGTATATCTAAGTTTCAATAAAGCAATAACTAGTTAGAAAGTGCATGTACTTTACCTAAACACATGAGGCTATCACCACACAGCAAAAGCCTTGCGTTAAATCAACTTCCTTGGTCGTTACAACACATCTAAACTACAGAAAAGCAGAGTCCTCGTTAAGAATGTGTTCTACGTCATCCAGTTTTCTCAGTTCTTTGTTCTCAGGTTTGTAATGTGATATAGCATATGTTGAACATTGCTTCTTTTATTAAACAAGGGCACTGCTGGCCATACAGACCTAATTTGATATCAGAAGGTTCGAAAATATCAAACAGTCGTGTTTTATGTTATCCATGTTCTATGTTATCACATGGGGAGAGTGTTGGTACCCTCTGACGGGGACGTTTGTTTGCCAGATTCAGACATAGTTCTGCTAGGGGACGGAACTCTTGGCTTGCAAAGTAAATCTATTTATTTCTAAATGCCTGACATATGGTATGGAGCACTTACCAATTTCCACTTATAATGAACCACTTTGGTGTTCAAATTGAAGTAAAGACTAGCAGACTTGTTACCTGCCAAAAATTGCCTGCCCCTGCAAGAGCAAAGGATCAATATCATAAAATGTAATCAATAACGTAGAATAAAAATGGATAACATAGAACGCATTTTGCTATATATTACCCAGAGGGATTCAGCTATGCCAAACATATTGGACATGAATGGTGCGGTTAATACAAAAAATCTGCAAACCCATCAAGCAGATACGTTAGAGTCCAAGGCTCAATGTGAACTCACGCTGTGATGCTAGTCAACTAATACATAGTTGAGATGTCATGTTTCAATCTGTTCAGCTGGTCGTTTGAAAACTTTCACTCTAAATGTCCTGGGTATGCCATGAGGAAAACAAAAAGGAAACAAGTGTGACCATAGTTGAAACAGCAAAAGACGAAGATGACACGCTGACAACTGAGGAATCAACAACTCACCAATCTCAGAAATCAGCAGAGGTCATGCGTTAATGGAGGACACATGAAGAGATTATTGTTGGGAACTTTGTTGCAGCGAAATGTTATGTGAAGAAGATGTACGTAGAAAATCGCTGAGATCGACGATGGGGAGGATATATTGGCCACATTAATCCAACATATTCCAACCGAGATCGATGATTGGAGGATATACTGTCCACACTAATCCCTCGTATTCCAACAGGCAGATCAGTGCAAGCATTTAAGGCCTTTAAGCACAGATAGTTATGTTCTGTAGGTGCTAGGATCGTTTCACATTTGTATCTATCGTTTACAGGCCGATTTGGTATTCTATGTTATCCGTTTTCAACGTCATCCAAACTCACAATACTCCTTTCGAGACCCAACAAATGACATGACCATTACAGTTTCACTTCTGTTGAATGAGTGGATTTATACCAACAAAATAGTTATATAATAATGCAAACATCTTGCCAGGGTTAGCAACTCGTGTGTTTTACATTATTAGACATTATGATTGTATTATTACTGGAATTAATCACGAGTGTATTTTTAAGTTTTTTCAAAATTTGCTACAATAGATAGTGAAAGATCGACAATATGTTCAGGTTATATTTTTTATGCAAGCAACAATGCAAAGTCCAATATAGTGATGAAAAAGGCCAAATGAATGACGTTTATTAATGTGATAAGAGAGAGATGTGGGCACCACATCCCAAGGCCAAGCCTGTGACTGAGCCCAATACTAGTCTCCTGTACCTTAGGTTGACAGAGCCCACATTTTGGCACATAACACAAGCATTATTGGTATAATTGATATAATATATAAAATAATGTCATTACTGCTAAAATAACAGTAGACCTACTGCACAGTATAATACTAACCAAGCACACCAGTCAACCACACCAAATCTAAAACCAACACTACCCGCTGATGCATTACACTATATAACTGAGGATAAACCTAAAAGTGGGGTCAATTACGCCTTCCTGTATTTCTAAAATCATTGGTGGAAGAGAAGCGAGCTGTCTCTGCATCAAAACCCATCTTTACTTGATTAAGGGCCCAGTGAAAGATATCACAACAAAATAAATTGTATGGCTTCCCTGGTTTAAGGATAGCAGCTTTTGGAAACCGACCAACTTTGACCATTTCTCATATTTCCACATCAGCAAAACAAACTCGTATTTTGCTATGACACCTCTCTGGTGGTAAATAATAAATATATTAATTATTGTTATGCATGCCATCAAGGTCTCACTTTGCACTAAGTAGCATTTTCATTTCTTAAATGTTGATTTTAAGTGTATTAAGTTACATTTAGTAAGACAAGGTGGCAGATAACGTAGGACACATTGCAAAAATCTTCAAAAAAACATCATACGTGTAGTTTGAATGGTTATTGCAGTAAACCACAGGTAGAGTGGATGAGAAGAATCGTTGTTCCAAGAACCTCAACATGTCTACATTCATAACAAAATACAATTCTGCTATTATGTTGAGTTCACAATTTTTTTATTTCTAAATTTTTGGTAGTATTAACTATACGTGATGGAATAACACTATTGAAAATGTTCCTGTGTCAGGCGAATGCATCAATTACTTTTAGCCGTAACAATCAACAAAAAACAAAGCCATGAAAACAGTATATTTGAAGTGGTCCATTTCAAGAGAACATTTTGCTGCTACAAGTATTATACATTGAGTATTGCACGCTATCCATTATTGGAGCCATCGACAATCCAGAAAAACCACTTCTTGTCAAATGTCTTAGAAACTTCTTCTGTTGTGAGCTTAACCTACAAAATATAAATACACAGTACATTGTATCAAAGTTATGTCTGTTTTGGGGTGTCATACTAAGGTGTTTGCCACCTTAACAAATTAAATATATAGTTGTACATAAATCTTAAACATTTTGAAGAGACTCACTTGCTTGGGAGTCTAATGACTTTCTGCCAATGCCTGAAGCAACGCAACGATGCCAGAAGAACTGAACTTAGAACTAAACAAAGGTGACCAACTAATCAGAGATTTAATTCTTTATAAAAGTAAATAAGACGTCAGATGCATAATCTTACTAGTGCATTTGTGTCAGCATTGTCGGTCTCTGAATCTCCACCAGGCTTATCCTTCCTCCTGAACACGTCTTTCTCTGTCATCTGGCAACACACATTGTTAGCATTAAGATATGTCGGTGTGTGTTATCACAAATAGATTATCTGAATGAGTACTTATGATCCACTGGGTGTGTAATATAATCATGTTTGTACAGTAATGCATCATTCCACTCTGTATCATTGCTGTACATTATTAAATGTATAAAATGTGGACACACTTCTTTGGTGTATTTTTCTTTCATTGTACTGGAACATACAAAACTAGTAACTTGAAATAAATTGAGTTTATATGAAAATCCTGATATAGAGGCTTCTTCCACCAGTATAACATTACAGAAATTATATGCAGACCTTGGTTCAATTCATAATTGAATTGGAATTGAATTGAGCAACAAAATGCATGAATTTGAATTGAATACAACCAAAACAGGTTGAACTGGAACTGAATCCTGCAAAGTAAGATGAATTGATCGAAACGGAAAATAAATTTACGATGTTTTTCTATATAAACCGAGACGTAGAAACTACAAAATGTATGTTCAATTATAACATTTTTGAATGTGTTTTTTTGGTCAAATACCAAAATAAAACAATCAACAGCAGAACTACCAGTATTTACAGGCACGAACGGATTTGTCACCAGACAAAACATGGGCTGCAATTATTTGTCTACAGTTCTCTCAGTCCCTATGTACCTCAGTTTTAGTAGCAGCATAGGACATAGCTTCTAAGTGCTAATAGGAATCACTGCTAATTGATCACCAGAGACCAACATTACTGTTTGCATAGGGGGTGAATTAGCATTTGCCAATGTCCAGTATTCAGTATCCCCTTTGTTCTTTAGCCAGGCTGCAAGGTAGTACCATACTAGATACTGGTGCAGGTTGTCCGACTTGAGTCAACATAACCCTTCATAACACTCGGAATGCAGTACTTGGTACAAGGCCTGGTTGACACTATCTCTAGTTCTAGTTATTTGTTCTATTAACTGACTAGTCTGTATTATTGTGGTTACAATGTAATGGTATTATGAGGTCTCATTCAACTAGTCAGCCTTGTAAAGAAATTATCGCCAAACCGACTATTATATGCTGGCAGTGAGGGTGGTCACTGCCAGGGTGCTTGTCATCCTCAGTGGTTCTTTTACGTCCCAAATTGAGAAGGGACTGACATTAACGTGGTCTCCGAGTCACGAGGGATGCACAGTCCCCAATGTTGACAGCCAAGTTTTTACACCAAATAATCATGCCTGCCCGGTCCGGGTTTCGAACTCAGAGCGCTGGCATGCCAGGTGAATGTGCTAACCACTATATTAGCCGCACTCATCTCTTCTGAGAATAAAGGCATTTTATTTTGGACTTCCTGTCTTTGCTTAATTAAACAAGTTAAAAGGCTACTGTTTGCTGCGGTGGAATTTAACTGGGACTTCACTGCACATCAATGTGCAGAAACTTAATAAGCCACAACAAAACAGCTGTTGTTGCGGATTTGACTTAGAATTGAATTGGAATTGAATAAAAATGAATTTAAATTGATCCGTGGTAAATACAAATGAAATTGAATTGGAATTGATAAAGGTGAATTGAACCCAGGTCTGCTTATATGATAATGGCACCTTATACCCCAGTGATATTATTCCACTTCATGTGAGCAACGCAACTAGTGCACAGAATCTTTCTTTGTGCAATGCTAAATGATAACAGTTGCTGTTCCTGGCATCAAGAGCAAGAAAAGGATTCAAGACATCAACCAAGAAAAACATCAATTCAAGCTTGCCAATTTTGACAGAATTAGTTGTGTTTATGAGGCAGTCAATCCTCTTATAACTCTGCATCTACCTCTGCATATTGCTGCACTGTTGTCTCAGGTAGATCTAGTTGTTTCATCTTCTCCGCAATCTGACACAGAAACAAACACATCAGTGGCATGTTGAGTGGTAGTGTCCTTCTCTCGCTGACACTCATACCACCAGAGGTCGGGGTTAGTGCCTAGGGGAATAAGGCTGGGTTAATACTTGTGGCCATATACTAGGAAGGGACTCCGCACATACTAGGTATTTGATTTAACCTTTCCAGTTGATAAAAACAAGTACCTGGTACCTACATATGTTCATGTAGCAAGATTATCCAATACTGGGATAAAATTATGATGTTCAATGAGAATTGTTTGTTAAACTTGACCTAGAAATATGTTTGTAGTGTTGTTGAGGAGAATGTAAATTGCCTCAGAAACATTTCAAGCAGCTTACTGCACTGTGGGTGTTGTGTGCCAAGTTACTGGACCTTTCGAAAGTATTCTGCTACAAGCTAGTAAATACAGTGGAAATTCACTAATAGTGGGCCTACTGTTTTTACAGTTCCATGGTGTCACTGTCATTGTTCTCTGTGTCCAGTAATCACTAATGTAGAGTTGACAGATATAGGACACTTACCTCCTGCTGCTGTACTGTGTTGTGTGACTTGTCAAATGTCACAACTGTGTTTTGTACAGTGCGTAGCAAGACTCTGAAGAAAATCACCAATTAGTTATACTGCCTGATTAGAATTCTTACAACACAGCGGGTTGTGGCCTACTTATTCTTGTTATTTGTATTTCTTCTGTGTTATTGAAAAAGGACTGCATCTGACCGATTTCCCTTTTGTCATACTAACAAATACGCCCATCCTCCAGATGGCACTACACGCACAGACACAGACAACGGTTTCCTGCAGGATTCATAAACAACGTTTCTTATGATGTAAATTTGAAACAGTTTTGCATACAAGCTACCTCAACCATCCCCAAATGACCAGTGTTCCTTTGAACAATCCCCAAATGATCAGTGTTCCTATGAACAATCCCCAAGTGATCAGTGTTCCTATGAACAATCCCCAAAAATATGCGTAAAATTATGAATAACTGATTTATATCCATCTAATGTCAAGTATGAACACTAAAACTGTTTAAAAAGTGCAAGCCATTTAGAAGGAAAACACATATGCTAGTTAGATTCTTTCATGTTATTAAGTGTGTTTCATTGCTAGGACATTCTGCAAGAACTGGAATACTAGTTAGAAACTGCTCCGTGAATTACATTTGAAACATGTATTGGTATATCAGATACTATTGTAATGCTTAGTTGTGTTAATTTACCTGGCTCTTTGTAAACATGCACACGAAAACAGCAGATGTTGAGACGACTCATCTGTAAACACTGCCATTTTGTGATTCTGTTTACATAGAGTGTCATCAATACTGTCAACGTGATTGTCACCACTCATACTGTCCCCAGTGGCAGGCACAGTGTCACTAGCAGTGTCAGGCACTGTTCTGTTGTGATGCCGTTCCATGGCACATTGCCTACCAGACAGAGAGTTGTGTATGACTCCAAGACGCAGCCAGAAGTCTGGGTTTAGTGGGTGCATCATTAGCAACACCTGGAGTGTCTGCTTCTCTTCTGTTCAAAACAAACTAAGTTATGAATTCTTACATAATCTTAGATAATTATTATAATGCAAAGATAACACAAAACCGATGCAGTCAGAATATTATGTGTACAGTGCAACATGCTTATAATGAACATGGATACAACAAATTCACGGTTATTACAAACACCTTTTCCCGAAAAAAAATGTTTGTCGTATAACGAATTTATGTCCATCTGAAATTCGCCCGGTTGTTCGCAGATACTCCCCGCCCATGACCTGGAAGCCGTGCCGTGGCCGCGTAGAGCGCCAGTGCCAAAGTAATTAGGTCAATGAGGGAAATCATTCGTAACAGGGCTATGCAGTCAGATGACGCTGCAGAGCACTGTGACTGGCTTGAAGATTTCCCGTTATCTGGTGCCCGAGCCAACAGCAAACAAACATCGATGGAGGATTTCTTCAAAGCAGATTAACTGGTGTCATTCTGTGTGTGTTGTTCAAGAAGTAGTAGTTATCGTGGCTCCATCCTGCCACAGGTCGTGTTTTAGTGTGTTGGACGCGACATGCTTGCCATGTGTTTACATCATACTGTATTTTGTTACTTTTTCACAGAAGGTGGACTGCGATCTTATACTATAACTACACTTAATAGTAACATTTGTAACTTTTTTATGTGTCATCTAAAAAAAATTTAAACAACAAAATATCTTTGCGTTTGATAAACAACTTGATAAAAACCGTCACACACAACACTGCCACCTAGCAGGTAAACGCGTACACACATATAACGAATTCACGGATATATCGAACTCATTAACTACCCACAAAGTAGTTCGTTATAAGCGTGTTGCACTGTATTAAGTAATAGTTAATCATGCAACTTGTATTGGCAAACTTGAATTATTAATATATATATATGCTATATATATATTATATATATACTATATATATATATATGTTATGTTTCAGCAATATTATCTTCTTTTTAATTACAATATATAGCTGTGCATGAAGTGTGTGTGTCCATGCATGCATGCCAGTACAGTCACACACATATTCATAAACAGAATTCAAAATTTAAAAAGTAATATGCAGTAAAAATTACCAGGAAAATTCCCCGAGTGCCGATATACTTTAGCCAGCAGCATCCAGGAAGATGTCTTATGTTCAAATGTGATAGAGGAATCATGCTGAAATCACAGTAACAACAAATTAAACACTTAACAAACAAACCTGCACACTTGCTATTGCCAGTATTGTAACCCCTTCATCAGAGATTATGCCCCAATGATACTTGAGGTGAGTAATGACTTAGTGAACGATTTGTGTTTAATTCCAATACCTATTTTACAACTCAAATCCATGCCACTTAATCATTCAGTTTCAACTCTCGAAAGTTGCTGCTAACAATCCTGAATCTCATTCTCCCGCACAAATGAGCTAACTTCAAGCAGAATGCTTGTAAATGGAAACAGTTAAAATGTCAATGCCATTTATTTAGTTCAACATGAATTGATTCAATGTAACTCTGTATTTCTTTTAAAATGATTCAAAACTCAATCACCTTGTGATTCAACTTAAGTACTACCTGTAACTACAAAGTGATTACATTTTACTTAATTCCTACTCGCAGTGAGTGACACATTGGTCATGTTAAAACCATTGCACCATTGTACTGGCTAACATTTCAAGACAACACTAAAGTTTATGAATTGTTTACACAATTGTAGTACTTATACCATCATTATTGTCTCTCTTTATATATATATATATATATATATGCATTCAGTTGTTTTTTTCTCTAAATAATCGTGTTATTACCAATATTTTAATTTCTAGACTTATATTCACCAGTTGCTTTGCAAGACTTGTGGCTTGTCCATTCTTTCCCAAAGCGAGACAGCATCGACACATTCCTTCAATAACATCTCTCCAGGTTACGCAGTTCTTGACAGAAATCATACCTGAACACAATTACACTGATCACTACAGAACATTACCAGTGAACTAGCTGAAGATTAGAGTCAGATTTGTTTTATCATTTCTGCTGGCCAGACAAATGTCAAGTATTTTTGGTAGGTTTTACTTTCATATTTTGGTTCCCATGAAAAAGACAATTTGAGTTATTGCATGTATCGTATCTTAAAAATGATGTTGTAATTTGCCTCTGCTTGAAACATATATCAGTTAGCCTATGTTGTAATTAACAAGTTTCAAGATAAGTACAAAAATAATAATATATGTGGATAACTGATCACTGTGTCTGGGCTGGGATCCAGCTACAGGACATTATTAAATGTGTGCATGTATTCAAATGCTACCTATATATTTAAGATTCCTAAGTTAATTTAAGTAACATAACAAGTTGTGTTTTATACTGTGTTATAATAAGCAACTTCTTCATGCAGCATCACTGTGTTGTTCACATATATGTAACACTAGTAATAATAAACACAATTTATTATACAATGAACAAAATATTTCTGAAATAAAACTAGTTAGTAAAACTTAGCAACTAAAACTCTTTGTACACTATATTTATCCTTGTAACATTGCAACTTACATAGACCGTCTAAGGTGAAGTCTACTGCAATTTCCTACCTAGACAATTGGTGTAGTGACATAAGGAATCGGCATACAACTCCTTTCTGTATGCCAGCTCAGCACGGAACTTGTGCACATTCTGTTGTTCTGTCGTGTCAACATCTCCAACATCACCTTCAAACCACTAAGACACAGACATTTTATTTATTTTGAAGCAAGTTTAAATAGAACAATGATGCATGCACTTGTACTCACTGATATTAATATTTCCCACCTGACTGAGTCATTAACAATGCCATGTAATCTGTAATAATAAACACCAACTTTATAAGAATGACTGTAACAGTTTATTGAACAAAACCTATTAGGGACATGATTATTTTAAATAGTGACTGCTAGGAAGAGGTAAATATATGTATCATAATGACCGTATTGGGACATATGGTCATTACGGTACATATGTAGAAAAATTATTATTTTTCTGTTTCGTATGTTTTGGGATACCTTTGTAAATGTAATTACTTTTTGTTCCATATATTTGCACACCAATTATTCATATTTCTGATGAGCTGCAACATCACCTTCAAACCACTAAGACACAGAAATTTTATTTATTTTGAAGTAAGCTTAAATAGAACAATGGTGCATGTACATGATTTTTCCAGATATAGAATTTTGTTAACTTTTTTCCCGATGCAGACGCATATATAAAAAAAACAGTGTATCAATCAAACGTATTACAATCGCTGCTGCTCTGACGTGAACAACACAAACTTGGCAATGATATGTTCCTTCTCTCAGCTAACAACTGGCCTATATACATTTAGGAAGTGTCACAATACACATCTAAAATTCTTTAACCAGCTGATCTAGTATGGTAAATACATAGCAGCCAGATGGACCTAACCATTTGGGATGTACATATAAATATAAAATCATATAAAAAGAAAACTGCTGAAATCATCTGATTATTTTTTAGTTTTCTGTAGTAGCATCTTGAGCACAGGATTTATGAACATTCATCCACCAAGAAACTAGTTCCTAAGAGTGTAATGGACGACATCCTGCCAATACCAGAGATGATTCAATGGGGATTACATGACGTTTTGTTGCATTTATTTTCCTGCAAGTTTATCTTCTATATTTTAATAACAAATGTGATTCTGTATGTGGCTGGTATGGTGGTGGGCGGTAATGTGGGTATGGGCGATATTGCGGTCAAATATGGTACAACCTGTCACCCAATAAAGTCTTCAAGGAAGTGTGGGAAACCAGTACCAGACAAACTAAACATTTCACATGGCTGAGGATGTAGTCCCTACATATATAACACTTGTTTTATGGGATATAGGGCCATTCAACCATTCAAAAATTAGTTAATAGCAAGGTAAAAGACTAGGTAACCATGGTGAAATTACAAAGCCAGGTTAACACCATGGTGACAAAACGGGGACGACATGACAACAGGATTCGTTCGTGTCCCTAAGTACTGGGACAGTGAATCTGAGAATTATTTTTATGCACCCTATGTTTTGGGACAGCTGATAGTTTATTATTATTTTTAAGTGTCCCAAAACATATGTTCAATACGGTAATATTACTAAATTTATAATCTAGGATTATGATATTTAACTAGTTATTTTACCGATGTCCAAAACATTTGAGTACTAAACTCTATTATGAGCATCTCCTAAAGTTTGAAACAACTCATCACATCTCCACGTTAAGTGGATGACAAAAACAAATTGTAACCTGCAATAAATCTACAGATTAATCTATCGATAATAAAAATTTACCTCTGATGAGAAGACCTTTGCTTTGTATAATGTTGTTGAAGAGTCTACAGTTCTGACTTTCTCTCCTTCAAAAAGGGAGTCATCAAAGTCCATGCCCAGCTCCATCATGTAGCACTGAAATTAATTTACAAAGTCAATACTGGCATGTCTACATACATTTACAAAGTATTTCCTTGTTGGTTATATAAGCCTTACTGTAAATATAAATCACTGGACAGTATAATTCTATATACTATAATTAATTATATTTAATTTTAATTAAGCATCCCAGTGATACATAACTGTTATAAAGGTGTTTGGGATAACTAGTTTGGAGACAGGTGTCGTGATTTTTTCTGAAACCCTTTTCTTTCCAGTATGTAAGCTTTTTGTGATGCCACATTCTGTGAATTCCAATATCCTGATGGAGCATTCAGTTTATAGTTACACTGCTGTAAGAAGTTTCAAGATACATAATTACGTAGAGGACTGTTTCTCAATAAATTATTCAATTTTAACCAATTATTCAGTTTAACTGTTTTACTATCTATTTAAATTAACTGCAATGCCCTTATTTTGTTTTCATATTACTTCAAAACACTCATACTGAAATTACTATTTCTAACAGAGTTCATGTTTCTATGGTCACTATGGTCTATAATCAAATGTTTTCTTTACATTTTTTGCAACTGTCTTAGCAATAAGCAGACCTTACACCTGAGGCATTTTGTAGAGAGATAAAGATCAATATCAATAACTGTAACACTCTTCTTCCATCTGGTATTGAAGGTGTATCTGGTGGAACAGAGATTGTAGATATATGGCGTAACAAATTTTGTGACTTGATAAATCGTGTCAACAAGTGTAGATGCATGTGAATATAACTGTGATATCCCAAGTAGTAGGTACAGGAGAGGAAGTAACACATGCTATTAAGAAGCTTGATGTTAATAAAGCATGTGGGTCAGATGACATATGTTCTGAACATATAAAATATGCAGCCACGGCACTTGTACCTTTACTAGCTATGTGTTTCACTAGCTTTATTCCTGCCAGAGTTAATGTTGTCAGTTGTACTTGTACCAGTAATTAAGGATAAAGCTGGTATATATCTTCTAAAGATAACTACCATCTGACTGCATTGGCTAGCATGTTTAGCAAACTTATTGAAGTAATTATATTAGGTATAATTGAAATGTTCATGAATACTAATCCTAAGCAGTTTGGTTTTAAGAGGAAGCATGGAAAGGACCAGTGTGTGTATATATATATACATGTTTTAAAAGAAATCAACGAGTTATATCGGTTACTCAATGGCAGTCTATTTGTATGTTTTCTTGATGCCAGTAAGGCATTTGACAGAGTAAACCACAGAACGTTGTTTAAGAAACTTGGTGAAAGGGGAGTCCCAGCATATATATTACGAATATTGATTTACTGGTATAAGAACCAGGCCGTGTATATAACGTGTGGAGATGTACATTTGGTTAAATATAAAGTAACCAATGGTTTTAGACAAGGCGGAATATTATCCCCTTACTTTTTAATGTCTATGTAGATGAACCGAGTGAACAACTTAAAATGTGTAATGTTGGTTGTAATGTGGATGGACATTTGATTAATGACGTAATGTATGCTGATGACTTGGTCTTGATATCGCCACCATCAGCTGGACTGTGTCAGTTACTGCATGAATGTGAACAATTTGGAACGAGTCATGATGTAAAATACAATGCCAAGAAAAGTGCTGTTATGATATTCAGATCTAAGGATGTTCTATTCCTGACTTTAAGCTCAAAGGGTTGTTACATATAAATATCTTTGACACTATATTACAGATGATCTTTCTGATGATGACAATGTAGAACTTTATACGTCCAAGGGAATATTACTTATATTGCGAAAGTTTAATATGTGCTCCTTAGAGAGAGAAACTCTCACTGTTCCGTTCATATTGCTCTGCTATGTCTGCAGTACAACTCGGGTGGAATTACAAGAAACCCACTACAAATAGATTACACATTGCAAATCATAATATTTTAAAACTGTTTCTTGCTACACCCAGATATGAAAGTACCAGCTTCCTATGCACTCTGTTTGATGTACAATGCTGCCAACGTAATTAGGAACATGGTGTATAGATTTATGTGTAGACTTGACAGTCCTATTAATTATATTATAAAGGATATACTAGCTACCAGTTTGAGATTTACTTCCAGGATACGTAAACACTGGAACAAACTATTATATTTGAATACTTGACAGAAACAACTGTATAAAATATACACGGCATCAGGTAAGAATGTATTATGTTATATTGTCTGGCTGACACTGACACCATCATAATGTATATAATCGTAGTGCATGCATGGGGCGGCAAAACAACCATCTGGACTCTCTCATCAACTATGTTTATTTTCATAATTTGTAATCATGGTATGGCTCTAAGATTAGTGGCAAGAGCATCATGAAACATCGGAAGTGCATATTTAGTGACACCTGAAGGTAGGGAAGTACCTTTCTGCGGTCCAAGACGTTCAATTCGACCCGGGTCCCCCACTGTTCGATTCCAACATGGCGGCGCCCTCCGATCACCGTGAACCATGAACTTTCAGTTTTATAAATGAACTTTTAGTTTTATACATGAACTTTTAGTTTTATACAGTAGTTTTATAGACAGTAGTTTTTATACATGAACTTTTACACGTTGTGAACCATGAACTTTTAGTTTTATACAGTACTGGCAATCCTAACTTGCCTTTTAGCTTGTGGCGATTCGTCAAATTTGTTTGATTGTGAACAATATTAGAAGATTTTACACTGACTAAGAAATGACACAGCATAAACCAAAATGACAGTTTCAAAATCCAAGCCCAAGTTTCCTTGTGGAATATGTGGAAGAGCCTCCAAGACAAACCAACGCTCTGTAGCTTGTGGTGACAGTGACCAGTGGGTACATAAGGAGGACTTAGGCATGACAACCCCTGTGTTTGTTGAGATAGGCGAGAGTGAGGACCCTTGAACTGCCAGTCAAAAAACAACTCTGCTTCTACCTACATTGTCCCTCCGGATACTATGCCTGACCAAAGTAAAAACACCTCACTGAGACACACATGGAATCATCGGTCCTGAGTACTTCAGTAAACAGTTGGCCCAGCTCGGATGTTACCTCTATTCTCTCACCTTTCTCCGAAAATGGCTTCATCACCACAAACAAAGAGAACGTGTAATAAACCCAACAAGCAGCTGCGCACCTGAAGATTAATTTTCAGTGCCTCAATAAGAAAGGAAAACAACTGGAGGCTGTCATTGACACAGTCAACCCTGATGTCATTGTGGGGACAGAAACATGGCTGGACTCAAACCTCAGTTCTGCCGAAATCATCCCGAACTACATGGACTTCGACGTCCACAGGAGAGACAGGAAAGGTGATCTCCATGGTGACGTGCTCACTGCAGCCAAGCGTGAACTTGGAGGAGGTGACCAGATCCAAAGACCTCGAACTTGATGGACTGTAAAAAATGAAGAAACTAACCATTGCTGCCTTCTATCAACCACCATCAGGTTACTTGGGCCAAGTGAGCATGGAAATACAAGCTCTGCATACAAACTCCAAGAGAGTTGTCCTCATCATAGGAGGCGAATTTAACCTGCCAGACACTGACTGGAATACTCTTAGAATAGAAGCCGCCAGTATCCAGCCCGAGTCAACCAGACCTTTCTTGACTTGACAGCAGAGTGCAGCTTTGAGCAGTAGGTTGATTTTCCGACTCGCATAGACAACATCTTTGACATCACGTTCACTCATCCTAGGGAAGAACCTGAAGACCAATAAGGCAACAGGTCCAGACTCCATCCCAGCCTTTATACTCAAGACTGCCGCCGATGAGATAACACCTGTCTTCACAAGACTGTTCCAGCTTTCGCTTGACACAGGTAAAGTTCCCATTGACTGGAGGAAGGCATGGATTGCACCCATATACAAAAAAGGGGAGAAACACCAAGCAAGCAACTACTGCCCAGTGTCACTCACATCCATCATTTGCAAGGTGCTGGAGCACAGTGTCCATAGTAGCATCATGAAGCATTTTGACAAGAACAAGGTACTCTATAACAGCTAACATGGATTTCGACGCAGGCACTCCTGCAAGTCCCAGCTTGTATTATAAGTTGTAATCACCGTTCACGAGATTGCCAGCAAACTGGCCGCGGGCGAAAAAGTAGACGTCATTTTACTTGACTTCAGCAATGCGTTTGACAAGGTGCCTCACGGTCACCTTCTTCAGAAGCTTGACTACTATGGCATTCAGGGAAACACCTTCCAATGGATTAAATCATTCTTGGCCAGCAGAACGCAAGAGGTCCTGCTAAAGGGAATACATTCCACCCAGGTGGACGTCACACCGGGAGTGCCCCAGGGCACCATCCTAGGACCTCTCCAGTTCCTGTCGTACATTAATGATCTGCTAGATGTCATGCGCTCCTCGTATACCAAGATGTTCGCAGATGACTGCCTCCTCTTTACGAACATCACCACTGACAGAGACCAGCAGGCCCTCCAGTCGGATCTGTCATCACTGGAGCAATGGGAGAAGGACTGGCAGAATTTAATCCAGGAAAGTGCACAATCATCAGAATCATACTGAAGAAAACCAAACCGCCCCGAGAAACATCATACACCATCCATAACAAAATGCTAGAAACATCCGAAGCAAATAGGTATCTGGGCGTCACAATCACCAAACTGACATGGTCAAGACATACAGCGTCAACAGCAGGGAATGTAAACAGAGTCCTCGGTTTCCTGAGACGAAACATCAACGACTGCTCAACCAAAGTGAAGGCCCTTTCCTACACCACCATGGTAAGGCCCATTATGGAACATGCCTCTGCTGCTTGGGACCCCCATCTCTAGAAATATATCAATCAACTGGAGGCAATGCAGCGACGAGCAGCCAGATAAGTTGAAGTTATGGCGAATACAAAGACAGAACACCATGGTGTGTCGAAAACATGCTGAAGATGCTGTACTGGGAAGGCCTTGAAGCGAGGAGGAAGAACAACCGCCTTAGTCTCCTTCACAAAATCAGCACTGGGCACGTTGACATCATCATAGTCATAGACCAATACCTCCAAAGGAGTGACCCCAGAACTCGAGGAGACCAGCGTTTTTGTCATGCGAGGGCAGACCACCAGCCCTTTACCACTCCTTTTTCCCTGCAACACTCAGAGAGTGGAATAGGCTCTGCACAAGCCTATCACCTGCCCAGAGGTTTTCAAGGCTGGCCTTGGACTGGTGGCCTCATGCTCAAGTTCAACATCTGCCACCAGACAGCTTCTTCTGTTCTTGCTGAGACATCCAAGTACATCGTACATAGACTTAGTTTTAAAACTTTCCAGTGCTCTATACAACACCTTTTTAACATTTCCACTATTTTTAAGAGCGCTCACGCCCCCCCCCTCACCCCAGCGCATAAGCTTCGTTGGACTGTTAATGCTCGGAAAGGGCCCAGTCCAGTACTGTATTTGGAAGAAGATATGGACCTCAGTTTCACATGTACCTATTATCGCCCAAACTCACACGCGTGATATATTTGCTCATAACATACACCTAGCTTGCAAACGTCGAATTGAAAGTGTAATGAGACGTACTAATCCATATGACATTTTATACATTAATAACTTCATATTTCAGGGAAAACATTATATCAAAAACACTAAACATGGTATTTACTAACCACTAGACCTGGTGCAACAATTTTGAACGAGAACTTCGGGCATCATTGGCCTATCGTGGCAACGAAAGTTATAATTCACAATTGTTTTCTGAGTCACAGTGATCACTGGGTACAATGAAATGTCACTACGAAGTTCTCGGAATTTCGAAGGAGGCGACAGATGATGAAATTAAGAAAGCGTACAGAAAGCTGGCTCTGTACTGGCACCCAGGTGTGATGTTACGTGCAATCCCCCCTTTATCGCCCAGTTGCACAACACTAATGCTGCTTTCCAATCACCTCGTGTCCTCAAGTTTACCACTTGTAAATTTATGCAGCTGGGTCAAGTAGGGGTTACGAAGTCGTATTCACGGTATACACGTGACTGGAACGCAGCATTACAAACAGTAACAGCGATTTTTTACTTCTCACATATCTTACACTTACATACATATACACACTCTACGGCACTTGTGTAGAATCCGGACCCACCATGATTTCGCCGGCGTTATAACTTGAATTTTGCCTAACTTTGATACTTCAAAGTGTTAGTTCCACGTGCGCTCGCGTTGTTCTCTCTGTTTACATTCTTTATATAATATATATATAGACCGTAAACATAGGGGCGCGCGATAGTGTAGTGGTTAGCACATCCGCCTGACATGCTGGCGCCCCGAGTTCAATACCCGGACCGGGCAGGTATGGTATATTTGGTGTAAAAACCTGGCTCTCAACATTGGGGACTGTATCCCTCGTGAATCGGAGATCACGTTAATGTCGGTCTCGTCTCAATTTGGGACGGAAAAGAACCACTGAGGACGACAAGCACCCTGGCAGTGACCACCCTCAGTGCCAGCATAGAAAGGTCGGCTTGGCGATAATGTTCTGAAAAAGGCTGGCTAGTTGAATGAGACCTCATAAGATCATAACATTGTAACCACAATATATACAGACTAGTCAGTTAATAGAACGTTGCCGAGTGCTGGAAACAACTAGGAAACTAGGTTTGGGACATTAGGGGGGTTTGACTAAAAGGCGCATGACCACGCACGACCACAATTTCGGCATTTTATCCAATCTTCCGGACGAGTATTTAGTCTTTGCACAGTAGCGCCATCTGGCGAATGGAACCGTAGAGTTACCACAAGTGATGATTAAAGTTTCGAATTTTGTTACTCCAATGTGAAGAACATATCTGAAATTTGGCGAGATGCACACACATACCTCATACGTACCACCAACAGCCCGCTTGGTTACCAACACTACATACATCTTGGTCGTGCGTGGTCGTTTGTGGTCGTGCGTAGTCATGCGCCTTTTAGTCATACCGCATTAGGGTCAGTAGGATGAACCTAGTTTGGGCCATTTAAATAAAAGATTACAAATCGATAATGTGTTGAGGCGTCGCGAACATACACACGCAAAATTAAGGGCCAGCTGGGGCATTATTCTCAATAGTGGGTACACATGTATTTTTTTTCATTTTAAAGACAGCATAGTTGATTTTATTTGGTAGTAATAATTGCTTGTAACTTAGCACATTAGTATTTTATTTTTAAAATACGTATAATTACCGAAAATGGCATCTGAAGACTTCCAGTGGTTTGTAAGAGAATCTGTTTTGCCAATATAGCCACTATATATTCTCATTCATCCTTACTGGGAATAAAAGTTTGACTCCACGATGTGAACATTTGTCAGTAAAACACACAGTAATATAAACTGATATGGTCCAAGCTTTAAAGTTACCATAATACTGATAGTAGTTATATGTTATTATGTACATACGTTTCATGATGCATCATCCTCCAAAGTGCAAGTACTTTATGACTTATAGAAAACATAAATGCAGGGTTGCCTACTTGACAAACACAATTTCTGTAATAACAACCCCCGACCACGCCGTCACTCCAAACCCCATGGTCTACATTTTGGCTAGTCCAGCCATTCTCGGAAGTAGTCACTGACAAGCCAGCTCCCATTCACAGTGACTAGGAATAATGTTACATACCTGGAAGTTATTAATTAATTTTAATCATACTGACTTGGTAGAGTTTGTAGTGCTAAATTGTTTCAAGTGAATCACATACAAAACACATATCGAAAAAAGTATTCATTATGCAAACAAAATAGTTCGTTCCATTCTTAAAACAAACTATTGGGAACATTCACATCCCCTCTTTACATGTTTAAATCTCATAAAATTGCATGATATTTATGAAATTGAAAATGTATGTATAATTATGTCCACGGTAGTCTGCCACATTCATTATCGGATATTTTTACATTTACCTATGACATTCACTTTTACAAAACAAGACAAACCTGTAATATACGTCCTATTATTAGTTCTACTCAAAGCTCTTCGAACAGTTTGTAATGTAAAGGTCCGATGATCTGGAATACAATTCCAACTGTTATACAAAATAAACCCAATTTAAATAGTTTTATATTATCATTAAAGGCAAATGTTGTAAGGGGGTATGGTGTACTAATTTAATTTCATTCCACCCCGAAACGTCTGACATATGTGTTTGATATAATGTTATTCTACTTAGGTGTTATACCATTGCTGAAGCTTGGCATAACCACATGTTTTTTTTTTTTCGCAAAACTACTTATGTGAACTTTTATCATCTAATATTAATGTTATTAAATTTACATATATGTTCTATTGATTATAGCAACGTAACCAACACACTACTCATTGTACTCAGATTTTACGAGTACATCTGAGTACTTTCTCAGTATATATACTGGGGGAAATAAATTTATTTGTAGTTATAAAATGAAACTTTCCTGAAATATTTACATGTTCAGCTATTTTTTTTAATACTAAAAAATAAGGTGGTATTCTATCTGAATACCACCTTACCATCCCTACACATAGTACATCCTCATTCTCTGATAACCATGACTGTGATACCCAACCATGGCAACAGGCAGCATCTTTTCCCAGTCAGAAAAACCCTGTTAAGCAAATCATAATTGTAGGCTATCAGTTCAGGCTATAAATCTGTTTATTTTATTAAGCCACCAGGATGTCCATAAAGAGCCAATTAGCAGTTAACCCACTAGTTAGACAGGAAATGCCTTTGATGTAGTATGGAGACCATGTCACTTGGCACTGGCTGACAATGCTAACTGCTAAGAACCAGCACTGCCAGTCTTCCTCTGTAGAAGTAAGGTGGCTCAAGTCAGACTGCTGCCTTCACTAGTTTAATCCTGTGCCAATTTAGTGTGACACCAGTGAAGCCATGTGACATGCTAGTCTGAGTTGGAGAGAACAGGCACTGAGGGATCAGAGATCAGTGAAATGCTATTTACAAAGAAATGTAGCCACATGTGGCTGGGAGTAACCACTGGCTAGTCCGTTTTACCCACTCATTTGTGATCATTAAAGACAGATCTCAACTTGATTGGCTAAGTTTTTTCTCAAATGTCAATCGTACTTTATGATTGGTTTACGTGTGCCTAGTTGGTTGGTGACTCAATAATGCCCCTAGATATATCACAACAGGATACCATATGCCTATATTGCAGAGAGAGATCTACTGCACTGTCAGATTAATTTAATTGGCATATTGTTTGTTCAATTTTGCTGCAAGAGCTGAAGTATAAAACTAGTAGAATGTCAACTGTACTTAGCCATTTTGTGATACCACCTAACTTCACAGGGAATGTGTTAGGGAAATGCAAATACAGCAAGATCGCGTTAAATGCCACATGAAAACGACTTCAAACTTTGTCAGGCATCTGTAGCTGGGAAAGTATTCCGCCCTGAACGGTGCAGCCTGAAAAATTCAGCCTTAGAACAACTCATGTTCATTCGGTGCAATAGCAAATATATGCCAAGATCATAAGATGCCACTGAAATGAATGCCAATGAAGTGAATTTCATTGTTGATGAAATAAAGAGTTTTTTTTAGTTTTCCTCATAAAAAATTTATGATCTGCCATTGCATATTCACTTGTGCTGAATTATATAAATTAGATAAATTAATAATTAAAAAATATGGTATTGTTTAATATATTTTTTTAATGTACTCATACACGTTTGTACTCGCAAAAAGGTACTTGTACTCATACTCAGCTTTTAACAATGTACTCGTACTTGTAATTGCACTAATTCATCATTAATGTACTTGTACTCATGACAATGTACTAGGCCCCAGGTCTGCTACAGGCAAGAAGTGGTCAGGGCAACTGGAGCAGCATTGTTAATATTTTATCAATGTAAGCCAGGCTGTAGATATCACCAGTTGGCCCACATTATTTAAACATTATTTGCAATGACATTATTTGGTCGCCATTAGCGAGCCATAGCTCGCAAATTTAAGCCCTGCAATAACGATAGCGCCACTGGAATTTCTGTGAAGCCCATTTATGTAGCGACGCCTCAACACAATATAAATTTTATGGTAACCGCGGAGCTACGAAATACATATTAGGGGGGCTACCGGTGCTTCAGCACCACTGAACATTTTTCGCCGTCACACCACTGGGCATATCTTCACATCTTCCTTCACCTTGTGGCTGTCTCAGTTGGCTCAACTGTGACATCAGAAGACGGAGGGGGGGTGCTGTTGGAAATTTGTCACCACTGCTCTGCAGTAACTTCAGCTTATCTGCCGTCTCGGCTGTGATCTCATGACATCCAAACACAGGGGGGGACAGTGCTGTTGAAAATTTAATTTTTTTACGTCGTGCTGCTGCTGTCAATTTACCTTCACCTGTTTCTCTCCGCTGTCTTGGCTGAAATAATGACATCCAAAGACAGGGGGTGGTGCTTTGGAAATTTTTTTTGCCGCCGTGCACAGTCGACAAAAATACACATTAATCGTCTCATAAAATTTACATTTCGACCCGCCATTGACACTCGCCACAAAAACAAACATTCACGCTCACATTTAATGGGGGGCAGAACCATGTCTGCCCCCCGGAGAAATTCCAGGGGGTGCAGCTTTCCCCCTCCCCCCTGTTCCTGAGCCTATGAATGTAAGAGAATTGTTTTTGTAACATAGTGTTTGTATATGTATGTGAGGAGAAGTTTTGCGGCTGTAGGTGGTCGTTTTCATGGTTAGGTCAGAAAGTAAAAGATCATCACAGTAACACCCTACCCCTTGACAATTCCTTGGGCTCATTGGTACTTTATTTTGGTAAAGGTGTATTAAATTGGCGTTATCGTTACAGTGTGCATAGAGTCCCTGTATCGATAACGTCACTGTACAGAATTTCTGTGTGAAGCTCATTTATGTAGCAACGCCTCGACACAATATCAATTTTTACGGTAACTATGGAGCTGTGGGTAGTTGCCGCTCGTTACGTTAAGTTTTATTTGAGTTTGTTTTGTGAATTTTGATCGTTATAGGAATGTAAGAGAATTTTTTGTAACGTAATGTGTGTTTATGTATGTAAGATATGTGAGGAGAAGTTTGGCGGTTGTAGGTGGTCATTTTCATGGTTAGGTCAGAAAGTAAAACATCGCCAAATTGGCCAACACTATTATTATTATATTATATGACCAATTAAAACAAATAATGGTCTAATTTTCTAAGGTACTTGTGTAAAAATCCAGACCCTCCATGATGTTTCCGCTAAAACTTTGTTTTTGCTAAATTTGATACATTGATGCATTAATTAAATAATTCAATTATCGCAGGCATATTTATGCTATATTGCCTCGTGGTGCATTTTGAGGCCCAAATAGCATCCAGGTTTTACCTCTTTGGCACTGAAACGGTTAATTATTACTACAAAGTTTGCATACTGACTACTATGCAATGTATATTGTTAATAGTACTTAGTGAAACTGGTATTGTGTCATGTTTTCATTGGTTAATGTTATGTTACAGACAAGAACCTTGACAGAATTGAGGAATGTACGAAACAGTTCCACCTGATTCAGCAGGCGTACGAAGTTCTCACAGACCCCCAGGAGAGGGCGTGGTATGACAGACATAGAGATGCCATACTCCGTGGAGGTCAGTTCATTCTATGATTGGGTACAGTTGTTAAAGTAAATATAAACATTTATATAATTGTGCAGCACTCTTTGCTGTCCAATGATCAGTATAATAATAAAATAAAATGTGTAATGTGGAACTGTTAAATGCATTACCATGACACGCACACACACACACGCACACACTCATTGCTGAATAAATCTTGATATGTTTCAAGGTCAGGGCCATGGAGATCATTATAAAGATGAAGGTGTTGATGTCTATGAATACTTCAACACATACTGCTACTCAGGTTATGGGGATGACGAAGAGGTATTTCATTTTAACATTTCTTTACACAAAATAATATTTACCTTCAGGAAAGTTTCCAGTTGTTTGTTTTACCAGCAAACATTAGTATATAGGAGGGTTGCACACATGAATCACATGACCCCCATCGCCCCCCTCAGATGAAAATCTGTAAACAATGATATGATGAAATCAGTATATTAATAGTATAGATCCGAAGCGTAAAATATTGAAATCCGATGCCAGACTCTCCAAACAAAAGTAATTTCATCTGATATCAGACATCAACATTCTGAAATTATCCCTAATAATCTGCCAATTTTATCTTCAGTAAAATAAGTGTATGTCCATAGTCTGCTGCCTTTACTATGTGTTTATATATTACCAGAAAAAAAACATAGAATTGTACATTTAACTTTACATTGTCAGTCTTTGAACCAGTCCACTGCCCATCTAGCCTGTTATTTATTGAACATTGTATGTGATTGTGGCAGTCATTGTTATTGTATTTGAATGCAGGGATTCTATGCCATCTACCGAGGTGTGTTTGAGACCATCGCAGAACAAGACCATGAGTATGTGGATGATGAAGATTTTGAATGTCCTGGATTTGGTGATTCACTGAGTTCTTACGAAGAGGTTTGTCATTAATGATTACTTATTAGCACTTCTTTCTATAAATCTGTGAATAATAGTAATAGTGTACCGTTACTGTTTCAATAGAACTTAATAGGCTACCAGTAATACGTGGATTACTGGAAATAATTGTTATTGCCAAAACCTTTATGTGGTAATTGCAATACCCTGCAATTGTCATCCTGGAATTTAAAAAATATGTTGTTCCATAACATACTTTTACTTATAGTGCTACAAGTTACAAACATACCCATTCATTTTGATGGTAAATACATGTACAATGAAATTACTCCCATCCATTATGTCTACAAGTATTGTTGTTTCATGTTCTGTGTGAGAGTGTAGTTTATTGGAAACATATCTGTAAGATGTGAGTGTACTTCTACAGGTGGTTGGTGCGTTCTATGCGTTCTGGGAGAGTTACTGCACAGCCAAGACATACGTGTGGGAGGAACAGCACGACACACGACAGGCGCCAAACAGACTGGTGCGTCGCGCCATGGAACAGGAGAACAAGAAACTACGAGACAAAGCTCGCAAGGAACGCAACGAAGAAGTCAGGGTAAGTACAGATAGACATGAGTGAATAATATAATCTGTACTGGTTTGAACATTTGGAATGGGTCAGTGAAATATGATGGGCTGGAAATACTTGAGTTAGTTGTCTTGAAAAATTTTGATCGCATTTGAATTTTGAAGAATTAAAATTCTTACTTTTCTTCTGAGTGGTAATACATTATTCCTTTTGTGATAGGTATTCATTCATTGGCAGGGAGGGGCGTCTGAAAATAATGTTCTTCATTAGCATGCTCTGTATAAAAAGATAAATGTTAACAACTGTGAATCATCAGTCCATATTTATGAGCAGAAATTCCTCGTACACAGAGTTGCTTCCAGTCATAATCAGTGGAATTTGTATTATCTTCTTTCAGCAACTTCTGTGAAGCTATTTAGTTCTGCTTTGTTTCAGGCACTTGTTGCCTTTGTGAAGAAACGTGACCGTCGTGTGAAGGCTTATAAGGTAAGCATGTGTTCTCTGTATTTATTTATCCACATAGATCCAGTGTTGAGAGCTTGTATCTAACACAAGAAAGGAAGTGTTGATATCAGTATTTCTTTTAGTTTCTGTGAGTGTTAATGTAAGTTGTTGATTTATTTTAGGAGAAACTTGAACAAAGAGCATTGGAAATAGCACAATTGACAGAGAAGAAGAAACAGAAACAGAGGAAAGAACGACTTAAGTAGGTGTCACTCAAATCAGTTTTGTTCATTTAACTTCTTGACTAAAACATTTACCACAAAAGTCACCTGAAAAGAATTTTTTCTTAGTCACATGTTCTCCCACCGAGTCACTACGTATTAAATTCTGCTTAGTAAAGAAGGTGGTTTGTTGCTTCAACACATTCATGTGAAGAATGTCTCTAGATCCGTAATCCAGACAACATACAGATCCAGATGTCTAAATTGTCATACACAGAACTACAAGTATTGTCGTATGACAAGGTATTGTCATATATAGAAATAATATAGTTGATGAAATCCTTTATATTGACTTGGATGTATTGTATTTAATGTGAATATTTGGCACGTTTTAATGTAGACTTGCTTTAAATGTAAACAATTTGGTGAAGTACATATTTTCTTGTCTTCATTACACAAGCATAATTTTGAATGACAATTTTATAGTGGTCAAAAAGAAAATATTTTGATGACATACTTTCAACAAAACACTAGTGATTTTGTTTGATGTAAGTATGTTTAGTAACCTGGTAGATGCAGTATAGGAATGCTGTAGCCTTGTTAAGGGTAGCCACTACTCGAAAACGGCGATAGGCCATATCTCTGTTAGTACTAAACATATCTTAGCAAAATTTTGACATGATATGGTATGTGGAATGTGGGCTCATTTGCTTGTGCAGTGCCATGACAATCAACATTTCTAGTGTGATAGAGGGGCATGCATCCTTGAAAATTATTCTGAGCTAACTACTGTATGTGTGATCATGCAGTAGTCAAGAATCATTAGCTAGAATACTCCTTTGTGCAATAAGGTGGTATTGGGCAAGGAAGTTTGACTGCAATGACTGTTGTGAGATGGCATTTTAGGTTTAAGCTTTTTTCATGACGTCTTCAAAAATGCTCAAACCTGAACAACAGTCACTGAAGTCAAATATCCTTGCCCAAAACCACCTTATTGCACAAAGGAGTATTCTAGCTAATGATTCTTGACAGTTGCATGATCACACATACAGTTGTTAGCTCAGAATAATTTTCAAGGATGTGAAAATCCATCTCACTTGAAACGTTCAATGCCATGGTAATACACAACCAAATGTGCCCATATTTCACACATCATATACCATTCATTTTTCTAATCAGTGCTCCAAATCTGGTTATGATATGTTCAATATTAACAGAGATATGGCATATTGATTATATGGGCGTTTTCGAGTAGTGGCTACCCTTAACTGAAGACAACGTAATACAGACCTATCCTGAAATACAAATCAAATATGTGACCAGCCATAGAAAGGTGGATATTAAGATGCAAATTGTGAAATATAGTTGTATACCTTTTTCTGATTATAAGCTTTAATATGATATCTCATTTGTTGAAATATCTTCAGTAGTTTTGATTTATTGGTCAAAATTAAGCATACTTTTAAAACGCATCATTTTGAGAAAAAATAGGTTTAACAATTGGGCTGTGTGAAAAGCCAATACCCCTAGCAACCAGATACTTAGTATTTTTTTAGTTTTGGATTATTTGTTCAGGTAAATAAATAGGACTTAAAAAATGAGCTTATAAGGTGTGCATTTCTGCCAAAATCACAACACTTATGGGACATGGCCTACCAGGTTTACTGTAGCAGGTCATGTATAATGATTTTAAAAAGTGTCAAGTCTGTATGGTCTACATGACTTATGGTCAGTCTGACTGTGTGGTCAATGTGACTGTGTGCTCAACATGACTGTGTGGTCAGTGTGACTGTGTGGTCAATGTGACTGTGTGGTCAATGTGACTGTGTGGTCAGTGTAACTGTGGTCAATGTGTCTGTGTGGTCAACATGACTTGTGGACTGAGTTGTGGTTAGTGTGACTTGTGGTCAGTGACTGGTCAGTGTCTGGTCAGTGTAACTGTGTGGTTAGTGTGACTGTGTGGTCAACGTGACTGTGTGGTCAGTGTGACTGTGTGGTCAGTGTGACTGTGTGGTCAGTGTTACTGTGTGGTCAGTGTGACTATGGTCAATCTGAATGTGTGGTCAACATGACTTGTGGTCAGTCTGACTGTATGGTCAGTCTGACTGTGGTCAATGTCACTTGTGGTCAATCTGACTGTGTGGTGGCCATAGGGCAATGGAAGACTACAAAGAGACTGACTGGTCAGCGATGTCTGAGCTGCAGAAAGACCTTGAGCAGTTGGAGGCAAATGTCGCGCAAGAATTCGGCGAGAAATGCAAACTTCAAGACTGTAAGTAGAAATGGCTGTCTTCTGGTATTACCAAACATAGATAAGCGATAAAAAAATGAACAACTCAAAACACATCCCCAAAACACTTTTTTTAAGTACCATTACTGTTCATCCAATCCCAACAAGCTTGATATTGTTTGAAAGCTTATGTTTTCTGCTATTCAAACGTATAAATGTTTTCCTGATAGTCATTCCTAAAATAAACTATAAATGGACCTTTCAACTGTGCCATTTCCGGTGTCTTAGACATTTCGAACGATGTTAGTTCGTCGACACAGTTCACCAATCTACCGATTGTGGCACCACTATCTGATTTCATGCTATAAGCTGCACCCACTTTCAAATGGCAGCTAATCTGACATACTCGAAGTAGGCGTGACATCACAATCATGTATATCAACCAACCAACGCAACAAATTTTGACCCTCCGTAGAATTTCATGTCTTGGACGGGTTTCGAGTTGTTCATTTTTCACTGGCTTATCTATTTTTGGTATTACTCATTAATCACTGATGATTTCATTTCGAGGGAATGTCTTTCATCATATGGACTCTGTGTTAGCTACATGTACTCAGAACACAGAACTCAGAATCAATTTATTTGACCTATAAATACAATACATATACAATGAATAATGTAAGTAATAGATAAGGTTGGGAGACTCCCATTAAGATATATAATACCGCTAGCACAGGAGCCACCCCATAAATATAAACAAACAACTACATTCACTTGTCACAAATCAGAATAGCATATGACTTGTTTTACAGTTGATAATTACTCAGTGTATCAACATACATACATAATACAAGGACTGATTATATGTACTCTTGTATAAATTGACGTACATATGGATACTTAAGTATACATTTCAATACGTATTACGAATTACAAATAAAGCAATTGTGAATACAACTGGATTCATAATTTAAAATAGACAAATGTATGTGGCTAAGAGTAATGTTGAGCTGCTAAGTCAGCAACAATATACCAACTTTATGCTTAGTTTTTTAGATAAAGTAGTAAACGTACCATCATTATAATGTTGCAAACGTTTATTTACAATCACTGTCGTTATGCAATTCTGACATTTTTATAATTTTATAGTTAATTTGCAGGCATTGACACCCTGAGTCCCGTTCAATACGCTATATATGAATAGATAAACGTTGCACATTGTGAACCACACATAAGCAGGTACACACATTGTGAACCACACATAAGCAGATACACACATTGTGAACCACACATAAGCAGATACACACATTGTGAACCACACATAAGCAGGTACACACATTGTGAACCACACATAAGCAGGTACACACATTGTGAACCACACATAAGCAGGTACACACATTGTGAACCACACTTAAGCAGGTACACACATTGTGAACCACACTTAAGCAGGTACACACATTGTGAACCACACTTAAGCAGGTACACACATTGTGAACCACACATAAGCAGGTACACACATTGTGAACCACACTTAAGCAGGTACATACATTGTGAACCACACATAAGCAGGTACACACATTGTGAACCACACTTAAGCAGGTACACACATTGTGAACCACACATAAGCAGGTACACACATTGTGAACCACACTTAAGCAGGTACACACATTGTGAACCACACATAAGCAGGTACACACATTGTGAACCACACATAAGCAGGTACACACATTGTGAACCACACATAAGCAGGTACACACATTGTGAACCACACTTAAGCAGGTACACACATTGTGAACCACACATAAGCAGGTACACACATTGTGAACCACACTTAAGCAGGTACACACATTGTGAACCACACATAAGCAGGTACACACATTGTGAACCACACTTAAGCAGGTACACACATTGTGAACCACACATAAGCAGGTACACACATTGTGAACCACACTTAAGCAGGTACACACATTGTGAACCACACTTAAGCAGGTACACACATTGTGAACCACACTTAAGCAGGTACACACATTGTGAACCACACTTAAGCAGGTACACACATTGTGAACCACACTTAAGCAGGTACACACATTGTGAACCACACTTAAGCAGGTACACACATTGTGAACCACACATAAGCAGGTACACACATTGTGAACCACACATAAGCAGGTACACACATTGTGAACCACACTTAAGCAGGTACACACATTGTGAACCACACATAAGCAGGTACACACATTGTGAACCACACTTAAGCAGGTACACACATTGTGAACCACACATAAGCAGGTACACACATTGTGAACCACACTTAAGCAGGTACACACATTGTGAACCACACATAAGCAGGTACACACATTCTTTACTGTGTTGCTGTGTGTGTTAGTCGTGATACCTGTGCTTGCTACACATGTTATTATGTTACAAATCTGTACCTATGATACTGTTCTGTTCTGGCAGCTGAGGAGGAGGACGAAGCAGAGGAGATGTTTGATAATGACCTATTCTGTGTCGCTTGCAACAAACTTTTCAAGACAGGGAAAGCGTAGGTGCACAATATCATCACATAGCAGGAGTCAGCATTCTAGACATGACGGGTTTCGGGAGAAACATGATAAATGCTATTTCTGATTTTGTCCAAACAGGGACCATAGATATGTTTATTCATGCACTGAGCAAGTGCAATATCTAAGACCAAAACATGATGTATCCCTGTTACACCGTGTGCACAAATGAGTTACCCAAATGCAATATATCAGTACTGCCTTGTCCCTCTTCCCACTAGGTGTAACAGTGTCCACACTTTATGGACGTATCACATTTTAACAAAAAACGACAGATTTATCAAAATTTTATTTAAAAAAAATATTTTCTATCCCATATAGCAGATCTGCAATAAACATTTCTTCCTTTGCAATCATTCTCTGTGATTTCAGATTGTCAAGATAACACATAGACACACTCACGCACACACCCGCACACACCTGCACACACCCCCGCACACCCGCACACACCCGCACACCCGCACACAGACACACACACACATTCACATAAACACACTTACTCACTCAAGTCTTTTTTATATCATTTATTTATCTGTTCAGCTTCGCGAATCATGAAAAGTCGAAGAAACACAAAGAGAATGTTCTCTTGCTGCGGTCACTGATGGAAGAAGAGGAAGAGGCTGTGGATGGGGAATGTCTGGATGAGGAGGTGTTGTCAGGAGATGAAGCCTGGGCATCAAGTGCCTTGGATGAAGGAGAAGGAAGTGTTGGATCAGACCTGGATGCCATGAGTGGGGAGGAGGAACCTCAACCAGAGCCAGCTCCCAAGTCAAAGTGAGTTCATCATGTTTGACCCACTAGCATCGCTGTTAGAGGCTAGAGTATTCTTCTCTGGTGTTCAAATCCTCTTGCAATTTTTTTCAAAACTTGATCGGTTGTGTTTACTCGATATTGCCTAACTTTACTAACTGTATTTGATTACCTAACTATAGATGGTATGTATCTTTAATTATTTTAGTTATGTGACAATCTCATGTAATATTAAAACTTGTTAATGCATGTTGTGTTCTATCCTGATAAAATGAAGCTATTCTATTACAAACACAGTAATCTAACTGCACAGTATTTGCTGTGTGGCTTAATGTTTCCTACGACAGTCGAGTTGTTTGGGGAAAGAACTTAGACTTATGTTAATAAATGTCCCAGAGAGTAGATAATGACAATGTTAGCATGAAAAACTAGTTTTCTACACATAAAACATCAGCTGATTCTTGAGAATGTTTTATTAATAAAGTCCTAGAATGATACTAACATTTATGATAAGCCCAGACTAACAAGGACACTGTTGTTGTTGTTGTTGTTGTTGTTGTTGTAGTTGTTGTTGTTGTTGTCCAGACAGTCTAAGAAGCAGAAGAAACGACAAAAACAACAACAGAAGCTACAGAATCTATCACAGCTTGTGAGTGCTCAGTACAAGGTAGTAGTAGTAGTGGTAGTAGTAGTAGTAGTAGTTCACTGTAGAAGTAGTAGTAGTAGCAGTAGTAGTGGTAGTAGTTGTAGTAGTAGTAGTAATAGCAGTAGTAGTACTAGTAGTAGCAGCAGCAGTAGCAGTAGTAGTAGTAGTTGTAGTAGTAGTAGTAATAGCAGCAGTACTAATAGTAGTAGTACACTGTAGTAGTAGTAGGTAGTAGTAGCAGTAGTAGTAGAGATAGTAATAATAACACTAGTAGTAGTAGAGGTAGTATTTGTAGCAGTAGTAGTAGAGGTAGTAGTTGTAGCAGCAGTAGTAGTAGTAGAGGTAGTATTTGTAGCAGTAGTAGTAGAGGTAGTAGTTGTAGCAGTAGTAGTAGCAGTAGCAGCAGTAGTAGTAGTAGCAGTAGTAGTAGCAGTAGAGATAGTAATAATAGCACTAGTAGTGGTAGAGATAGTAGTAATAGCACTAGTAGTACATAGTAGAGGTAGTAGCAGTAGCAGTCTAACGTTTTAGTATTGCAGACTCTGTTGACTGAAACTGAACCTCATTAAGTATCATAAACTTGCGTATTGTAATATGTGTCATAGAGAATCTCCATTATGTACACACGTTATCTTGTGATAGTGAATCTCCATTATGTACACACATTATCTTGTGATAGAGAATCTCCATTATGTACACACGTTATCTTGTGATAGTGAATCTCCATTATGTACACATGTTATCTTGTGATAGTGAATCTCCATTATGTACACATATTATCTTGTGATAGTGAATCTCCATTATGTACACACGTTATCTTGTGATAGAGAATCTCCATTATGTACACACGTTATCTTGTGATAGTGAATCTCCATTATGTACACACGTTATCTTGTGATAGTGAATCTCCATTATGTACACACGTTATCTTGTGATAGTGAATCTCCATTATGTACACACGTTATCTTGTGGTAGATAATCTCCATTATGTACACACGTTATCTTGTGATAGTGAATCTCCATTATGTACATACGTTATCTTGTGATAGTGAATCTCCATTATGTACACACATTATTTTGTGATAGAGATGAAATGTTGATGTTTAGGGTGAAGAGACACTGCCAACTGACCCGAGTCCTGGTAGCAATGACACAGATGTCAACAGGTAATGTCACTTGGGAGGTCTCATGATGTGCGTTGCGTGTGTGAGTGTGTGTGTTTGTGTGAGTGAGTGTGTGTGTATGTGCATGTAGTGTGTGCGTGTTTATGTGCATGCGTATGTGTGTATTGTGCATGTGTATTGTGTGTGCATGTAGTGTGTGTAGTGTGGGTGTGTATTGTGAATGTGTGTGTGTGTGTGTGCATGTAGTGTGCATGTAGTGTGCGTGTAGTGTGCGTGTAGTGTGCGTGTAGTGTGCGTGTAGTGTGCATGTAATGTGTATTGTGTGTTTAGTGTGCATATGTGTCTTGTGCATGTAGTGTGCATATGTGTATTGTGTGTGTGCATGTGTATATTGTGTGTGTAGTGTGCATGTGTATATTGTGCGTGTAGTGTGCATATGTGTATTGTGTGTGTGCATGTGTATATTATGCATGTAGTGTGCATATGTGTATTGTGCGTATAGTGTGTATATGTGTATTGTGTGTGTAGTGTGCATATGTGTATTGTGTGCGTGCATGTGTATTGTGCATGTGTGTGCGTGTCTGTGTGAGATGGTACATGGAAATGTTGGTCAAATGATTACCAAGTAATAATAACCTTGATAGTTGGCACAAAAGGCAGAATAATAAATTTTGTGTGTACGTATATTGTGTGGTGTGTGTAGTGTGTGTGTGGTGTGTGTGTGGTGTGTGTGTGGTGTGTGTAGTGTGTGTGTGGTGTATGTAGTGTGCGGGTGGTGTGTGTAGTGTGTGATTGGTGTGTGTAGTGTGCAGGTGGTGTGTGTAGTGTGCGGGTGGTGTGTGTAGTGTGCGGGTGGTGTGTGTAGTGTGCGGGTGGTGTGTGTAGTGTGCGGGTGGTGTGTGTAGTGTGCGGGTGGTGTGTGTAGTGTGCGAGTGGTGTGTGTAGTGTGCGGGTGGTGTGTGTAGTGTGCGGGTGGTGTGTGTAGTGTGCGGGTGGTGTGTGTAGTGTGCGGGTGGTGTGTGTAGTGTTTTAATATGTGCGTTAAAACATGCTTTTTTATGGTATAACGATTGGTGAGATATTCTGTACAAACTCTTGTGATGTGATGTCGCATCAAGTCTTACAACTTCTGGTGGCATCCATAATGAGCTGCCTCCAACCAATCCTGTCTCTTATTGTTTCTCTCAACTCATCCATTGTCAACTTTCTTGTATCCCTGATCTCATCCATCTCATCTGTGGTCTTCCTCTCTCTGTTGTATCCCTGATCTCATCCATCTCATCTGTGGTCTTCCTCTCTCTGTTGTTTCCCTGATCTCATCCATCTCATCTGTGGTCTTCCTCTCTCTGTTGTATCCCTGATCTCATCCATCTCGTGTGTGGTCTTCCTCTCTCTGTTGTATCCCTGATCTCATCTATCTTATGTGTCGTCTTCCTCTCTCTGTTGTATCCCTGATCTCATCCATCTCGTGTGGTCTTCCTCTCTCTGTTGTATCCCTGATCTCATCCATCTCGTGTGTGGTCTTCCTCTCTCTGTTGTATCCCTGATCTCATCCATCTCATGTTGTCTTCCTCTCTTTGTTGTATCCCTGATCTCATCCATCTCGTGTGTGGTCTTCCTCTCTCTGTTGTATCCCTGATCTCATCCATCTTATGTGTCGTCTTCCTCTCTCTGTTGTATCCCTGATCTCATCCATCTCGTGTGGTCTTCCTCTCTCTGTTGTATCCCTTATCTCATCCATCTCATGTGTGGTCTTCCTCTCTCTGTTGTATCCCTGATCTCATCCATCTCATGTGTGATCTTCCTCTCTCTGTTGTATCCCTGATCTCATCCATCTCATGTATGGTCTTCCTCTCTCTGTTGTATCCCTGATCTCATCCATCTCATGTGTGGTCTTCCTCTCTCTGTTGTATCCCTGATCTCATCCATCTCGTGTGTGGTCTTCCTCTCTTTGTTGTATCCCTGATCTCATCCATCTTGTGTGAGGTCTTCCTCTCTCTGTTGTATCCCTGATCTCGTCCATCTCATGTTGTCTTCCTCCCTCTGTTGTATTCCTGATCTCATCCATCTCATGTTGTCTTCCTCTCTCTGTTGTATCCCTGATCTCATCCATCTCATGTGTGGTCTTCCTCTCTCTGTTGTATCCCTGATCTCATCCATCTCATGTTGTCTTCCTCTCTCTGTTGTATCCCTGATCTCATCCATCTCATGTGTGGTCTTTCTCTCTCTGTTGTATCCCTGATCTCGTCCATCTCATGTGTGGTCTTCCTCTCTCTGTTGTATCCCTGATCTCATCCATCTCATGTATGGTCTTCCTCTCTCTGTTGTATCCCTGATCTCATCCATCTCGTGTGTGGTCTTCCTCTCTCTGTTGTATCCCTGATCTCATCTATCTTATGTGTCGTCTTCCTCTCTCTGTTGTATCCCTGATCTCATCCATCTCGTGTGGTCTTCCTCTCTCTGTTGTATCCCTGATCTCATCCATCTCGTGTGTGGTCTTCCTCTCTCTGTTGTATCCCTGATCTCATCCATCTCATGTTGTCTTCCTCTCTTTGTTGTATCCCTGATCTCATCCATCTCGTGTGTGGTCTTCCTCTCTCTGTTGTATCCCTGATCTCATCCATCTTATGTGTCGTCTTCCTCTCTCTGTTGTATCCCTGATCTCATCCATCTCGTGTGGTCTTCCTCTCTCTGTTGTATCCCTTATCTCATCCATCTCATGTGTGGTCTTCCTCTCTCTGTTGTATCCCTGATCTCATCCATCTCATGTGTGATCTTCCTCTCTCTGTTGTATCCCTGATCTCATCCATCTCATGTATGGTCTTCCTCTCTCTGTTGTATCCCTGATCTCATCCATCTCATGTGTGGTCTTCCTCTCTCTGTTGTATCCCTGATCTCATCCATCTCGTGTGTGGTCTTCCTCTCTTTGTTGTATCCCTGATCTCATCCATCTTGTGTGAGGTCTTCCTCTCTCTGTTGTATCCCTGATCTCGTCCATCTCATGTTGTCTTCCTCCCTCTGTTGTATTCCTGATCTCATCCATCTCATGTTGTCTTCCTCTCTCTGTTGTATCCCTGATCTCATCCATCTCATGTGTGGTCTTCCTCTCTCTGTTGTATCCCTGATCTCATCCATCTCATGTGTGGTCTTCCTCTCTCTGTTGTGTCCCTGATCTCATCCATCTCATGTTGTCTTCCTCTCTGTTGTATCCCTGATCTCATCCATCTCATGTGTGGTCTTCCTCTCTCTGTTGTATCCCTGATCTCATCCATCTCATGTTGTCTTCCTCTCTCTGTTGTATCCCTGATCTCATCCATCTCATGTGTGGTCTTTCTCTCTCTGTTGTATCCCTGATCTCGTCCATCTCATGTGTGGTCTTCCTCTCTCTGTTGTATCCCTGATCTCGTCCATCTCATGTGTGGTCTTCCTCTCTCTGTTGTATCCCTGATCTCGTCCATCTCATGTATGGTCTTCCTCTCTCTGTTGTATCCCTGATCTCATCCATCTCATGTTGTCTTCCTCCCTCTGTTGTATTCCTGATCTCATCCATCTCATGTTGTCTTCCTCTCTCTGTTGTATCCCTGATCTCATCCATCTCATGTGTGGTCTTCCTCTCTCTGTTGTATCCCTGATCTCATCCATCTCATGTGGTCTTCCTCTCTCTGTTGTATCCCTGATCTCATCCATCTCATGTGTGGTCTTCCTCTCTCAGTTGTATCCCTGATCTCATCCATCTCATGTGTGGTCTTCCTCTCTCTGTTGTATCCTGATCTCATCCATCTCATGTGGTCTTCCTCTCTCTGTTGTATCCTGATCTCATCCATCTCATGTGTGGTCTTCCTCTCTCTGTTGTATCCTGATCTCATCCATCTCATGTGGTCTTCCTCTCTCTGTTGTATCCCTGATCTCATCCATCTCATGTGTGGTCTTCCTCTCTCTGTTGTATCCCTGATCTCATCCATCTCATGTTGTCTTCCTCTCTCTGTTGTATCCCTGATCTCATCCATCTCATGTGTGGTCTTCCTCTCTCTGTTGTATCCCTGATCTCATCCATCTGATGTGTGGTCTTCCTCTCTCTGTTGTATCCCTGATCTCATCCATCTCGTGTGGTCTTCCTCTCTCTGTTGTATCCCTGATCTCATCCATCTCATGTGTGGTCCTCCTCTCTCTGTTGTATCCCTGATCTCATCCATCTCATGTTGTTATCCTTTCTTCTGCTTGCCTTCATTCATCTTTCCAACTTGTTGTCATGTTGTGTCTAAATTACAACAGTTTCTGTTTTTACATCACTTTTGACTGAACAGTGTAGTAGATTAGTAACATGGTGTTTGTTTCTTGTAGCACCAATGCTTGCAGTCGAGACACAGTGGATGAGAAGACAAAGAAGATAGATGAGACAGCAGAGGTACAACTTCTCTTCCAGTACTCTTAATTCTAATGCAATTTTTTTTAAATGATGTATTTAATTAACTGCTAATTCTTCAATCTAACATTTTGCAATTTGTTTTGAATAGCAGCTTTATAGTGTAAACTCTTGTTTAACTAGTTACGAGCATTATTCGTGTAGCCAAGTTGCTGTAAATATCTCAAACAGAGAGGTTACCGAACATAATAGATCTGTATTAGTTCTTCTGTTATCCGCCAGGTGCCAGCACAATCTAGCAAAGGAAAAGAGAATCCGTCATTGCCGTCAACTGAAACTGTCACCATCAATGGAGATGCCGACAGGTGAACTCAACTACTATTTACAGCGGATTGTCCACTGTGCTATTTTGTGTGGTGTTTGGGTATTTGTGTGCTGTATTGTATAGACTGGATTGATGATGTAATAAGTGGGCCTTTGTTGTGAAGACTTTCTTCATAAATGCAGCCATACTCTCATGCAACCATTGGCCATGTGAAACCTATGTGGACCTCAAACTAACTGTGTGATATCTATAACTTATTGTGTATCTATTCTCCTTAACATATCTAAGGTATATATTCTTAACATATCCAAAGATTTGTGAACCAAAGAATTTACCACAAGATGGCTTTGTGGCCCATACCTGTGGAGCCATCTTGAAGTAATAGAAGAACTGTGCTCAATAAACATGAACTAGCAAGAACATTGAGTAAACTGAATTAACAATAATATCTGTGTTACCATTGCCATGACAGACTCTGTGCGGAGACTGCATCTGACGGGGAGGTGAAGGAGAGCAATGAGGGAACTGGGGCAGAAACTATTTGTCCTGAGGCAGGAGCCACAGTTGGTGATGGAGATAAAACAAAGAACAACACAAAGAAAACAACAGACAAACAGGTGATGGAGGAGACAATATCATTAATGTTCTTCCTTTGTTGTTTTCATTATCTTGATATATGATTTTAATTAATATTATTTGTACGTACTGTAAATGTAATGAGTTACAATAAATTTGATTTCACATCTGGTTGATTTACGAACGCACTCCGCATAGCATACATTTATGTGGTAGTTGTGCTTAAATTGTTTGTTATCATGTATTGTATTCATTAATAAACTAATTTTGGCATTGAATATCGTGGGGTTGATGGGCACAGTATGGTATTTTTGTGTGATTTTAAACATATTTGGAGCTGGTCAGGATTGCTAAAATCTACAGATATTTGGTTCATAATAGTTATACAACTGTAGATAAATGTTAAAGGTTCGTCCGCATAGTGAATCTAGTTCGTTGATGTCGAATATGTTATGTGCGTGTTAACTTTGAGTAATGTGTGCAGTTGAAATAGTAATATGTGCAGTTAAAATATTATAAATGAATAAAAAGTTGTGTACAAATGAGCCAGCTGTCATAGTGGATGCTCAGTAGGTTTTAATTTTTGTGAAATGATTGCAAAATGAAACTAGTGAAAAATGAATTGGCAGCCAGTTTTAAGTTGATGTTGTTTGGCTGGTTTACATGCATGTGGTTTTGCTAGATTTGTAGTCCTTTGGCCGAAGGTCGAAGGTGTTGTTGTGTTGTTTGGATGTACTGATAATAGCCATTATATGACAGTTTACTACAAGACACGTTAGAAGGAATGGATGTTTAATCAAAGCCTAACACGTGAACAACTGAACTCTAACCTCTAGTATAATGAGGTCATACTAAAGCGCGTAATACTACGACATCTCCCTTTTTACAAAAGAAGAGATTATGACTTACTCAAAGTAACTTGTTATAAAGTCTCTGAAATAACTGTAAACTTGTAAAATAACAACATGCAATAGATTTAACTCTGCTATAAGCTATACAGTATGCCTTGCTTACAGTCTTTGTATCTATTCATGCATAGCGCTGAGGCTGCTTAATATGACGACCAGAGCGGGTCGGTCACATATAGTCCAGTTGTATTATTTTGAACAATGGTCTCAGCCGAGCCGTCTGTAGTCTTCGTGGGAGTAGTTGAATCCACAACAGCTGGAGAAGGCTGGACTGTAGTCGGACTGGCAAACGATACTCTCCTGACGATCGGGTGAGTCGAGTTGTCTCGGATTTGATTTCTGTTTCTTCGGATAGTGCTTGTGCTCGGTGTCATGAGAATGTACGATCTTGGATTCGGTGTTTTGTCAAGGACCGTCGCAGGTCTCCACCGGCCGTCTTGATCACGAAAGCGAACTGCTTGACCGTTGTGCAGAGGCGGGAGATCTCTTGTGTGTTGATCGTGCTGAAACGTCATCTTGTCCTGTCGCTCTTGTAGCCTCGTTCTCATATTATCATGATCTTGGCGTGTGTCAACAATTTTCGTCAGAAGAGTTGACTGTACTTTGCAACCATTGAGGAGCTCTGCTGGACTTGGAAGTTTGCTGTCAATTGGCGTTGTTCGCAGACACAGTAGCGCCAAGTCGAGATCCTGCCCACTTTGCCTCGCCTTCTTCATGACATGCTTCACGGTTTGGATTTGTCGTTCGATGAAGCCGTTTGAGCGTGGATACCTCGGCGAAGATGTTACGTGTTGGAATGCCATCTTCTTTGACAGGTCTGTGTAGCATGCACTGGCGAAATGCGGGCCATTGTCCGACACGACACGCATAGGAACGCCTGTCTCGCTGAAGATCTGCTTTGTGACAGAAACGATGGTTGAGCTTAGACATGGCTTCGGCATCTTGCGCACGATGGGAAATTTGGAATAGTAGTCCGCAATGATGAGCCAGTCTGCATCGTTGAAGAAGAACATGTCTGTACCAACCACTTCCCAAGGTCTACTCGGTACTTCGTGCGGCCGTAGCGTCTCGTGCTGCTGCGCTGGTTGGTGTTCTTGACAGATGTCACACGACTTGACTGTAGTCTCAATGTTACGATTGATGTTGATCCAATACACAGAGTCTTTTGCTCTGAGTCTCGTCTTCTCTATGCCGAGGTGACCGTAGTGTAGTTTCTCCAGTATGAATGTCTGCATGCTCTCAGGAATGACGACTCGTGTTCCTTTCAATAGGATACCATCTTCCACGGAGAGTTCATCGCGGAACGACCAGTACGAACGGATGCTAGTTGGCAACTCCTTTATTGTTTCGGGCCATCCAGTCATGATCGTTTCGGAGAGTGCTTGGAGAACTGGATCAGCCTTCGTCTTGTTCCTCAGAGAATCGGACGAAGTCAACACGAACATCAAAGTCGATCGTTTCTGTGTTGTGCGTACTTGGAAGACGCGAGAGTGTGTCCGCAAGGACAATGTCCTTTCCTGGTTGTTATTCAACTTCCATGGCATACCCTTGCAGTTTGAGGAGCATTCTTTGTAGTCGCGGTGGAGAGTTGACAAGACCTTTCTGGATGATCGCAACGAGAGGCTTGTGGTCCGTGACGACCTTGAACTTGTGTCCGTATAGGTATGTGTGGAACCGTTGTGTGCCAAAAATAATGGCTAGCAACTCTCGCTCAATGCAGGCATATCGTTTCTCTGCGCTTGATAGACTCTTCGATGCGTGTGCCACCGGTTGGATTACACCAGACTCGTTCTCTTGAAGTAACGCCGCGCCAAGTCCAAGGAGACTAGCGTCTGTTTGAAGTATGGGCGTTTTGGACACGTTGAAGTATTGAAGACTTGACCTTGAGGTGACAAGATGTTTCAGACCATCGAAGCAACTTTGATGGTGCGGTTCCCACATGAACATGCTGTCTTCTTTCAGTAGATCTCGAAGCATTGAAGCCTTGTCAGCCAAGTTCGGTATGAATGGGCTCAAGAAGGTCATGAGTCCAATAAACTGCTGAAGCTCTTTCTTGTCTCGAGGTGGTGATATGTCTTGCAGATCGCGGATCCTGTCCGGATCAGGTTTGATGCCATCGATGCCGTAGATGAGGCCAAAGAAACTGACACTGCTCTCCTTGATCAGGCACTTGCTGAAATTGAAGACAAGCCCGTTCCTCGACGCAATGTTCATGAGTTGATGAAGATTTCTGTCATGTTCATCTTCTGTGGCACCGTAAACCACCACGTCGTCACTGATTCCCTCTGCTCCATCACACTGCTCGAGAATCATGTCCATCCTGGATTGAAAGATGTCTTGTGATCAGACAAGCCGAATGGAAGTCGCTTGAAGGCACATCGACCGTAAGGAGATTGAAACGTAGTGAGGAGTTGAGAGTCCTTGTGAAGCTGGACACCCCAGTATCCGGCTTTGACGTCAAGTTTGGAGAAATATCTTGCTCCTGTGAACTTGTAATTAAGTTCTTCCAACGTAGGAATTTTGTGGTGCGGTCTCTCCAGTGCCTGATTCAAGAACTTGGGGTCCAAACATCTTTCTTCTTTGCATATGCCAGGCTTGAGACCCACTCTGTTGGCTCATTCTCGTGCACTTTGCGTATGATGTCATTTTCCACCATGGAGTCAAGACTGCTTTTGATAGCATCTTTTAGCGTAATTGGTGTCTTTCTTGGAGGATTCACGCGAGGAGGAACTGCGGGATCCACCACCAACTTCACTTCACCAGGAAAACAGCCGATTCTGTCAAACTGTTCTGGATACATTCTAGTGAGGTCATCAACGCTGTTTATAGAGGCTGTGCTCGTGACAGCTGATTGTCCCGTAGCAGGTCTATCTTCTGTTGAGGAGTGCGTCTTGATGGTGCAATGTAGAGTCACCAGCTTCAACTTTTCACACGACTGAAGACCAATCACTGCAGGGCCTGTTACATCAACGATGTAGAACCGAGTGTCACCCCATGCCGACTTGTTGTAGCTGCATGAAATGTTAACCACGCCATGGCATGTGATGGACGTGCCATTGTACGCCGTCAATCGTGCGCCTCTTGCTGCTGCGACGATGTTATCAACGGGGAACCCCTCAGCATTTAACTTGTCCGGATACATGCGTCGAATTGTTTGCAGTGGAAGTGTATTGCCTTGTGCGCCTGTGTCCACTTTCAGGCTCAAATTGTGGATGCCAGAACGATTGCTCAGTTTAATTTGCACCTGCGCATAGGCTTCGTCGCGATTATATTGCCCGAGACACATTGCTGACACCTTCACATCATGAAAACTGAGTGCATCAATTGACTGTTCAAGTGTGTCAGTGTACTGTTGCCGATGTTCGTTGCCGATGCTCGTTCCTGTTCCTGGATTTCGAACGTCCGCGCTGATGTGGCGTGATGTTGTTGGCATGCTGTTTTTTCTTAGTCAGACAACATTTCGCCCAGTCATTCTGCCGCACGCTCTGCACTTGACTCCAAAAGCTGGACAACTTTCACGCGGTTTGAATGGGTGTTGTTGACCACAGTTGCGACATTTGGCGGATGAGTTTGCACCACGTCTGAAGCTATGCACCGCAGTTGTCGCCACTGTTCCCATGTCACGAATCTGCTGGACGTGGGAGGCACTCGCTTCATACGCTCTGAATTGCTTCGTCCAGTGTGTAGTTCTTGTTTTTTCCAAGCAATTCCTTCTGGTAATCAGGAATTGGCATACCAGCTATGATCAGTTCAATGAGTCGCTCATTCAATTCGTTATCTTGAAACTCGCATTTCAGAGCTAGCAACTTGCATCTGTTTATGAAACAATCTAAGTTTTCTTCTGGCCTTTGACGGTAGTGCATAAGTCGTAACTGGCTGATGCGATAGTTCTCACACGGCTCAAGTTGTTCAACGAATTTGGTGAATATCTTGGTAGGATCTTTCCTTTCCTCTTCTGTGAGGCTCCAAGAGTTGTATCGGCGTAGTCCTTCATCGCCGACTTGTAGTAGAATGTGTACTACTTGTTCTCCTTCCTCAATTCGCTTTGCTTTGAAGTATAATTTATGTCGTTGTTTAAATAACTTGAATGTTTCTGCTTGATTTTCCACTGACCAATCCATTCTTGGTACGTGATCCACGTTCGCTGTTGTTGTTAGCCAATTCGCGCCTACTAGTAGCGTGTTAGCTGTGTGTCTTATAAATTGTGTAGCTTAAAACTACCAGCCAGGCTGCTTTAATGAGCCCCGGTCAGTTGTAATTATGGCAATATGGGTTATATGCCTAGCTATAACAACAGACTGCAACAGTGTTCAATTGCTAGCCAGCCAGACCGCTTTTACGAGTCCCGGCAAAAATTACAGAAGGCTGAATGTCTCTGTTGTTTACACGTAGCTGTCCATTTGCATATGACGTGACCTTTGATCCCGACGCGGCTGTCGAGTGACGTCATTCATGTTGCGCGTGATTCTTTTGAACAAATTTCAGGCACGGTGAATAAAGACATATTTTTCACTCATCAGTTGATTCAAAGTTCACGATTTCAGTGTCAATACGTTACTGCCGCCCTTAGTTTGTTCTCATCGCTGCCACCATGTTGTTGTGTTGTTTGGATGTACTGATAATAGCCATTATATGACATTTTACTACAAGACACGTTAGAAGGAATGGATGTTTAATCAAAGCCCAACACGTGAACAACTGAACTCTAACCTCTAGTATAATGAGGTCATACTAAAGTGCGTAATACTACGACACAAGGGACTATTGCCATCACTCTGCGTCCGCCATCCGCCGTCCGCCGTTAGCTGCCGTATCTCAGAAACCGTTCAGCAACTTTTTCTCTAATTTTGCATAGACATATCTTGGGGCACTGCCACTATGCACGAGAAATCTGTATTTGATTGAATCATTTTAAGGGCTCCCTAGGGCCTCCAAGGACCCCAAAACTTGTAAAAATGTAACATTTGGCCTATTTTTTCAAAAACTGTTCAGCAACTTTTTTTCTAATTTTGCATAGATGTATCTTGGGGTGCTGCCACTATATACAAGAAATCTGTATTTGAGAAGGGCCCTTGAGACCACCCCCAACATTAGATGTTGTGTATTGTGCCACAAAATCAACAGCTGTGACTAATCTCTACAGCCCAGTCCATTGAGACCTTGACTAATCTTTAATTGGTCACAGCACCCAGGCAGAGTAGACACACTTGACCCCTGTTAGACTGAACAGTTGCCTAACACTTTTAAACTGTATCTTCAAAACTATTGATTTTCTATAATTGCAAGTTGTGTTTATTTTGATGTTCATTTAATTATTATAAAATGGTGTGACTGTGGTGTCTATTGGTTAAAGATGTATTGTCTGTAGAAACCTGTAGGTGACAAACATAGAAAATTAATATTCTGGACAACTATAGAGTGAAATATCCTACACTTTATTTATATCAAATGCATTCTACTGTTCTGTTTACACTTGCCATGCCTTGTGTAGACATGGTACTGTGTAAATCAATTGTATCAATATAGACTAATAATTACAGATTCACAATATAGTTGACACCTGAAACAACCAAATGTCAACCATTAGAAGAGTTGACATAGTTCCGCTATACACAAGCAAGAAATCTGTATTTGATTGAATCATTCTACTGTCATCAGCATATAGTAAAACATACATTTTCTACATCATCATCACTAAGGTTGTTGTAAATATAACCAGCTGCCATGTCAAGTCCGTTATAATTGTGACTAAGTGTTCAAATTTATTCAGGTAAATAGCAAATAAGAAAGGACACAAGTTTTCTCCTTGCCATACCTCTACACATGAGAAGAAGGCTGACACAGCCTGGCCCTCATTTATACATGATTTAGCATTTTTGTACATGTGTATACTACTTTCAACACAATACCATTAATACCGCATGAAATTATCTTAGACCACAGGGAGGACCGGTCTACTAAATCAAATGCTTTCTTATAATCGATGAAGGCACAATAAAGCCTTTTGCGTCGAGACAAATACAGTTCAACCAATACCCCTATTTGAACACTGCCTGTTCTTCACCTATTACATTCGCTTTGTTTAGGTATGTGGTCAGTCTGGTGTTCTGAACAATCACTAAGGATTAATGAACACTTGTGCAGAATGTCACCCACTTGGCAGGTTTAATTGATCTATTCAGCAATGAGGACACTGCTTAGGCCTCACTCTGGACACTGTCACTCACAGTGTTGTGTATTGTCTTAGTTGGTGCATTGAGCTAATCTACTTGACCATGAATCAGTGGTGGCTCTGGTTGTGTATTACACCCAGCTGTGGAGCTAAGATTCTCTGCCTGCTATTGTTTGATGGAAACTGTGACTAATCTGTAATTGGTCACTGGCAGTAGCTTGTGTCAACAGACAGCATTAAGCCACTAGACCCCTGTTAAACTGGACAGTTGCCTGTAGGTTTTAAACTGTGTCAAACAGTGAGTCTACCTTTTGCTCTCAGATAATCTGTCCTCTTAGTTTTACACATGAAGACATAAGCTGGCATAACTTGATAAGTCTTTGTAGCAGCACATTTGTACTTCCAGTGTATCATGCAACATAACATACATATTACACACTGTGTGCCACATTTGAATGTTGTGCATGTAATATTTCCATGCAATCCATTTTCATATATAATGTAAAACTTCAACAGCCGTTTTCTTCATTTTCACTTTTTGATCCCTACCATGTTCAATGCTCCATAACTTTGCCAATTTTTGTAGCAGTCATATTTTTTGAAACCGTGTAAAGCACCCTACCCAACCTTTACAAGAATGTAAGAAAACAATGTTACAATTTTTCTGACTTATCACTCATTTGGTCAGCCGGGGTCACATATAGACGTATTAGTCCAAAGGACTTCAGGGCCACTTGGCCCATTTTTTATATATCACATCTTGTGTTTGCAGGTGAAGTGGACAGTGTCACAGTTGTGCAACGTATGCCACAAGCGCTTTCCAACACGAAACAAACTGTTTGAGCACATAAAATCAACAGGTCACGCTCTGAGGAAAGAACCAGAAGAAGTTCCAACGTGTAATGATGACTGTGGCAAGAAACGGAAAAAGAAAAAGGGCAAGAAATAATAGATAATTAAACACTTAAGATATATGTTTGTGACATAATAGTTTGCTGATGTTACATTTAACTTTGAAATGTTAATTTTAATAAAAACAAACAACCAAATAACGATATTGACGTCAGTCCTAATTTACAACAAGAATTCTGTAGAAAAATGGTGTATACGTTACAATGTATGCATCAAAATAGACTTGATCCTGTGATAACTTGTTGCAATGACATTTTCAACATCTAACGTCTTCTTGTTTATTCAAAAGCATATTGGTGAAAAGTTTGAAAGGAGAAACAACGAAGTAAAAATACATATAGTCATACGAGTGATATTTTACTTATTTCACAGTCAGTGTACCCTTTTCCCATATCACTCATTTGAACCATCCAGTCTGATGAACCTCTTCACTCATATACTTATAGTCGTAGTTTTCCTTGGTTGACAAACAGTTTTAAGATATAACTGCATTCGTTTTGTTTATTTTCTCAATAATATAAAAAAATGATGTTCAGAGATACTTCATTGCTGGGACGATATTGTTTTGTTTTGTATTCACACAAATGTTTTTTTAAATGGAATGCTTTTTTATGTATTATCATCTGTTTAAGACACTGATCATGCCATGTTACAATTCATGTATGTATTGTACTGCAGATGTTGGGTCTGTATTTATTGTGTCATATCGTCAGATTAACCACAAGTGGTGTACATATGTATCAGGTAATAATAATCAGGTAATAGTAATCATGATCAGGTTTCTATGGCTAGTGACAATACAACTGTTTTGTCGTTCTTTGTTGACACGGTTGCCATATGTTTGTCGTTGTGATTCACAGTGTATAAAATAAGAAAGGAGAGAGCTTCTGCTGCCTCGATAATTTGAAGGCACGCAACGTGAATGGGCAAATATGTGTCTAAAGCTTCATTTCAAACATATTGTCATAAACAAAATAATTGTATTCAATAATCCTTCATAAAGATTTAACAAGATTTAACAAGATTGCCATCCAGAAAATTACTCTGGATGGCAGGTGGACAAGGAAGCCTTTTGGCTTATCGAGAGTCCAATACTTTTTATCTACATGTATCCCGCCTTTTTAAGGTGTGTGTCGATTTTATTTTTAAACATATTCACGCTACTAGCACCAACACAATCAGGAGATAATCTGTTCCATTCATTTACAGTCCTTTGTGAGAATGAGAACTTTCTTATATCTAATCTACACTGCTCCTTTACTAATGTAGCTTCATGTCCTCTGGTCCTTCTATTTTTCTTAACTGAGAAAAAAATGTTTCTATCAATATTTTCATAACCATTCAATATTTTAAACACTTCTATGTGATCTCCTCTCAATCTCCTGGTCTCTAATGTTGTTAAACCACATTCTTTTAGGCGTATTTCGTAACTAAGATCCCTCAGATTTGGTATCATTTTAGTCGCTCTCCTCTGTACTCTTTCTAGCATATCTATGTCCTTCTTGCGATATGGCCTCCATGCTTGTATACAATATTCTAAATGAGGCCTCACTATTGTTTTGTACAGCTACTATTAATTCTTTTTTCTTATACGCTATATTTCGCCTAATTAATCCAAGGATTTGATTTCCCTTTGACGCTGCAATTCCGCACTGCTCTGAAACCTTCATATCAGCACTAATGGTTAACCCTAAGTCCTTTTTTTACAGTAGTACTTAGAACAGTACCCCCCATTTTATATTTTACCTCTTCATTCCCATGACCTGTGTGGAGGCATTTACATTTCCCAAAATTGAACAGCATTTGCCACTTTTCAGACCATTTGATCAACCTATCAAGATCATCTTGTAAATGCTGTCTGTCTCCATCACTTTTAATCCTTCTAAACACTTTTGTATCATCCGCAAATTTTAACACCTTGCTTGTTATATCATTGTCCAAATCGTTGATATATATTAAGAATAATATAGGTCCTAGTACTGATCCCTGTGGTACCCCACTCAATACCGATTTCCAGTTTGAAGCCTCCCCATCAACTACTACACGTTGTCTTCTGTCATTCAGCCATTTTTCTATCCAGTTTATTATACCATTTCCTATGCCATGGGCCTTTAGCTTAAGGAGTAATCTTTGATGTGGTACTTTGTCGAAAGCTTTTTGAAAATCTAAATAGATGATATCTACTGGTGATCCCTCATCTACCCACCTAGTGATGTCTTCCAAAAAACATAACATATTTGTTAAGCATGACCTCGCTTTTAAAAACCCATGTTGAGATGGGTTTATCAAGTTATTGTTTAACAAGAAAATCCACCATGTGATCTTTAATTAGTCTTTCTAATAATTTGCAAATCACTGATGTTAAACTCACTGGTCTATAGTTCTCTGACTTGTTTCTCGAACCTTTTTTAAATAACGGTATAATGTTTGCCTCTTTCCATTCTAAAGGAACCACTCCCTCTTCTAATGACAAATTGAAAACTGTTGCAAGCGGTACGCTAATTTGTTCTACAATTTCCAATAGTAGTTTGGGCGGAATCCCATCCACTCCAGGTGATTTATTATCCTTCATAGCCCTTATTTTCTTAGCTACCATTTCCGAGGTTACAACTAACTGTCCTAAATAGTCTGAATCTGCCCCCTTGAACTTAGCCTCTGGTACTGGCAGTGAACTAATATCTTCCCTGGTAAACACTGAACTAAAATACTCATTCAGGTCTTCTGCCATTAAGAATCCCTCTGATATTGTATTTCCAGCACTATCTTCTAGAGGACCGACCTTATCCTGAACTTTCTGTTTGCTTCGAATATACGCATAAAAACTCTTACTGTCATGTTTTATATTACTAGCTAATTTTTTTTCATAGCTTCTCTTTGAATTTCTAATTTCAGCTGTAGCTTGATTAAGTGCTTCTTTATAAATGTTGTAGTCTTCATCATTTCCAGTACATCTATATGACTTCCACATCATTTGTTTATACTTAATTTTTCTAAAGACATCTTGACTATCACATAGTTGCTCTGCATCGTCAGTCGTCACGTCACGGTCAGTGGTTGATAGCGCTCATTGAAGGTGACCCGGAAATGATGCATGCATCTGGAATAGAAACATATATTACAGACTATGTATCATCTGGTGGCAGGGACTTAGCCAGAGACCCGTCTGCCCGTCTTCAAGACTAGCACATGACTGGCCGAGACGGGTAATTACAACTTATATTATAAGACCAGTGGAATTTAGAGAGGGCCAGCTGGCCACTATAATAACTAGTTATTTCCACATCTACGGGCCCAATGACTCACTGACACAGCTGGTAGTGAAACCAATCGTATGGATCAGTATTAGTTAAATTGCTCAATTAACACTGGTTTGTCATTGAAAAAATAAACTAGCCAATAATGGTTATGATTGACGTGAATGACTTCCAGGTAAGCCGTTTGTACGATAAAAAGCACACTTGATTATTTCAAGACTAGCAGTAGCAAAATTATGTCTGGCTAAGGGGCTGTTTGGTGGTCAACTACTTTCACGCCATATTCCACAAATCTCACACGTACGTACTCACGCAAACACACGCAAAATTCTCATCGAAGCTGTAAAAATTTGCAACAATGAAAGTTGAAACACGAGTCTCTCATTACCTGTCGCTGCGCTTTCAAGACAGGAACCAAGGCAACGTATTCGGCACTGTGACGTAAAGAAACGCGCGTAGGTTCGGCATTTCTGACGTCGTTTTGAGAAGATGGCGGCTTGCTTCAATCGAAGCGAATGGAGTGACGCTGGCATTCTGCGATCATCATCACTCAATCGTCGCGTCCACAGTTGTTTTGTAGAAACGTCAGCATCGCTTTCATAGCTGACATTCCATGCGTTCTTTTTCCTCGTCGATCACTCTAGACGGGAACGCCTGTCGCCTTCACAAATGATGCTGTTCTCCTGAGTGCCTCGAGATCGCCACATATTTTCTCGTTCAGGGTACTGAACTGCAATTAGAGGCTAGAAGGTTATTATGTGGTGCAAAGCAAAGTGAATAAATGTGACCGATATACGGGCCGAAGTCGCCGAAACGGTGTCATTCGTAAGTATTATTTACACGATTTCTGGTACAATCACATAACCTCGATGCATGATCAACTTCCTGTAGTAGGCTATAGTAACCATTCACATTTATGAAAACATGTGGGTAGCGTACTTAGAACAGTTCTCCTCAATACGATAATTCAATTGTCGTTGCAAATTAATTTCGTGCTGAATGAACGCTAAATGTCATTACCGTAGACAACATTTATATTGACAGGCTTATCAAGTAGGACCTATAATATGTTCCATGTGATGTCGAATATGCCAAAGCCATGAAAGCACGCGGCACACGTGCAATGCCTCTAACTTGAACTGCTCTGGGCTCTCAAATGCATCATACCTTAGGCCTACTACTAGGGACAATCCATAACCTATGACTTGTTTCCTACGTCTACGTTCTAATAATCGAATCGATATTTGTAGTGCTCGGCATTGCTCGCATAACGATAGCCTATGTGACGCATAGCTTACAAGTGTATTAAAAGTAACTCTGTAAGCGTATAATTTTAACCGATTCCATAAAGACATAATTAAAATGCATGCTTCTACAATAGTAAACCTATGCAACCGACGCTTGCACAGAAATATATTAATTTTGATGAACATAACATCAACATGAGCGACTGTCGTGGACAGTCAATTTACACCGCCGGCAACATGTCTGGTAAGTACAATGGAATGCAGGCGTATGTTTGAAAGTTGAATCCAATGGCAGAGTACGGGCCATGTGCCGGACACTCGCTCAATATGGTGGGTCAGTTCGCAGCCTCATGTTGCGAACACGCAACCATGTTCTTCTATTTCGTACAGCGTTTATACGTATTTTTCTCAGCATCGACGTACCGTTGGTCTCTTCTATCAGCTGCATTGTCTGAAAACAGACTACCCTGTGTAAAGCGCATGTCTGACACACGATGGTCGGTCCAAGCTGACGCACTGAAATCACTGTACAACGGCTATTGTGAGATAAACAACGTCATCGACAGCATTGCTGCATATGAAGATCAGAAAGCTGAATGTCGACAGGAAGCACGTGGTCTTGTAGTAATGATGGACCAACTAGAGTATGGCATACTAACTGTCGCATACCATGACAGATCAACTGTGTTAATCTCCCGTAACTGGACGGTGGGGTTGGACATGTAGGCCCCTGCGCCTGACTCAACGTACACTTCGTTTAAAACATCCTGATCAATCCCGTAGTGTTGATGACGTATTTGTGAAGGGGTTCATTTGTGTCTGTGATTGCACATTTCATGCACACAAACATTAATTGAACTCTGCTTCCCACATAAGTCGAGATGGTTATCAACAGGAGAGTTATGTCAATGAGTAGTGTTATAGAGCTCTGGGCCGTAGCAAATCACTTGACACTTCGCTATATCCGAACTTCTCATTATGCTTGCGCTCGAGCCTCAGCTACTGCCGAACCTGACTTCGGAATACAGTGGTTCGTGTTGGTCCATGAGTGTGATCGTGATTGGTGTCGGCATATTCTTGAATAGAAAATACAAAAAACTATTGCATAATAGGCTACGTTTCTTTTGATGATCAACTACTACCGGCGTCGCGGCATATGGCACAGATCTGACACACGCACGAGTTCGCGCGCGCACAGTTCGCGCGCGCACACCCACACGAAAGTCCCTCACTGGGCTGTAACATTACAACAAAGAAACGCTCGTTGCCACTGATCTATATAATATATTGAGACCAGTGCTCGTTACCTGTCGCTGCGCTGTTATGGCGGGAACCAAGGCGACGTATTCGGCATTGTGAAGTAAAGAGTGTAGTTTCGGCTTTTCTGACGTCGTGAGAATATGGCGACACGCATCTGTCGAAGCGAATGGTGTGACGCTGGCATTATGCGGTCCTCCTCTATCAGTCGTCGCTTCCACACTTATTTTGGAGAAACGTCAGCATCGCACTTTTCGCTTTTTACCTAACCTTCCATGCGTTGAAGATAATCCAAATGCGAAATAATAAGCCATATATAGTCACACCACCATCCATCCTCCGTGCCGCCGGAACGAAATTAATATTGGGTGGACTGAGCCGGGCCATGACATCGGATGACGGGGGAGGTGTTTAATGTGTTTTTTTCGCGGCAACAACTACCAGAAACCTCCAGTTGAACCCCTTCCCCTTGAGGCTTGCCAAAAACCCACCTTGAAGCTCTCCAAAAACTTCGATTTGCACCCCCAGAGGCTCGCCAAAACACCTTCAGGTTTTCCAAAGACCTCCATTTGCACCTTCCTTGAAGCTCGTCAAAACCCAGACTTGGAGCTCTCCAAAAACCTGAACCCCTGAGGCTCGCCAAGATACCATTTGAAGGTTTCCAAAACCTCGATTTTTACCCCCTGTGAGATTCGCCAAAAACACCTTCAGGCTCACCAAAAACATCTCCATGCAGCCCCCCACCAAAACTTTTCCACCCAAAAAATGCAGCCCCCTTCCCTAAATATTGGGGATTAATCCTATCTCCAACCCCCCACCAAACATATTGAGGGGGCTCAAGCCCGCTCCGGTTCCGGCGCCTTCGCTAATCATCGCGTATAATGACAATAGTGTCGCTCTCCCGTAACTAAAGTAATTGATTATATTTAAATTTGGTCACCCGTGATACTACCAGTAACGTTAGCGTTTGTGATAGGGTATATAGTCAGCTGTGTAATTAAAATCTGCTGTAACAAAGTGTGTTGAAGTACACAGGAAGCAGTCTTTCTGAAGATTATCTTAGTTTTAAGTGTAACGTTTGTGCACCGTAAACATTCTTCTTAAAGACTACGTAGTGAATAGTGTCACCATGTTTGACTAAACTATTTTGAATAGCTAATTAGATTATTATCATTATTATTAAATAAATTCTGATATGGCACCTTGCAAGCGGCAAGTGAAGGCAAAGCAACACTTGGTGTGCGATGAGTGCCACAGCTGGATGCATTTTGCCTTGTCCGGCTATGGGAAGTCATAGGCAGATATTAAGGAAGTGGGATTCACTTTTTAGTGCGTGGGGTGTTGGAAGGTGGAATGTCTGCAGAAGGAGGTAGTTAGGTTGACAGATATTGTGAAGGGGATGGAGATGAGAATCAGCAACGAGACAGGTGGAACGGAGAGAAACGACAGGGAGAGAGTTGGGAATACTGTGAGACTGAAAGAGCAGAGTAGTGACAAGAAGACTGAGGAAAGGAGACTGAGAGGAGGGAAGGTGATTGGAGGGGAAGAAATTGGAGAATCAATGACAGAAAACATGACAGGCGTGAATGTGACATGGAGAAAGTGACCGTAGAGAAGGAGGGAGGGAGGGAAAATGGGATGGGAGAGGAGAGAAGAAAATGCGATGGGAGGAGAGTTGACGGGACGAAAGAAAGTGAGATAAAAATGTGACAGAAGAGAATTCGATAAAAGGGACGACGTCAGGAGGAAAGGTGACAAGAGAATAAACGGTAGGAAAGAAGGAACGGACGAGAATGTGACAGGAGAGAAGACGACAGGGGGAAAAGACAACAACCAGACAGATGCAAACCGGAGAAGGAGCTACTCCGAGGCAGTGATGGAGGGGCAATGAAAAAAGAGAGGGTGTTCATGGGCGACTCTTCTGAGGAAGACAGGTAAGAAATTAAGCGAGGGGGTGGACGTCGTTGTTTGTTTACTGGGGGGCTAGAACATGTGACTGAAAGGGTAGAGAAGGTATTGGGGTATAGCAAGGGAGGGTCTATACAGGTACACGTAGGGACAAATAATGATTGACAGGGAGGGAACAACTGGGATAGTACAGAAGTACAGACAGTGAGGAAGTTAAGGAAGACAAGAGTTGAACAGATTATTCTCTGAGTAATGGGACGAAGAGGGCCAACATATAGGAAGTGCAAGAGGATGACGATCAACGCACTAGTTGAGCAGAATAAAGAAGAGGGGGTGGGATTCATTGATTTATGGGGATACTTTGTTCGGAGGGAAGATATGTACATCAGAGATGGCCTCCATCTAGTTGGAAATGCGGCAGTAGTTTCCTCAGAGAACCTGCTGCGATCTGTTGACAGTGGGACAGGTTGCATTTATTTAAACTAGATGCGCAAGGGGAATTCACAGAGAAGCCATAAACTGGAGCCATATATAAAGACAGCACAAATAAATCAGCAAAGAACAACCCGGAAAACATTCTGAAGCTAGATATAAACGCGTTTGCTTAAATGCAAGGAGCATAGTAAATAAAAAGAAATGAACTAAACATTATGGTAGAAGATATTGATCCTCACATAATACGTATAACTGAATCATGGGACCACCACTGATATATCAGATGCCGAATTGGGACTGACAGGCTATGTAATATTTAAGAAAGATAGGATATATATAAATAGAAGAGGAGGTGGTGTTATTTTATATATTAAAGAATCTATCCAGGCTTATGAAATAAAATTAGAGAAGCAAATTGCGAAGAAGCTGTTTGCTGTAACTTAGTTACACGAAACTCAACGATAACGGTTGGGTTAGTTTATCGAAGTCCAAACATAACCATAGAAGAGAATGAAAAATACAGAATGCTATAAGGGAAATGAGCAAACGTGACTGCATTATTACGGGGGATTTTAACCATGGTATTATACAATTAAAATTTCTACAGAGTACGGACAGTGAGGACCACAGGTTTTTAGTTCTAGTCCAAGATAGTTTCCTTTCTCAACATGTGCTAGAACCAACCAGGGGTGAGAATGTGTTAGACATAGTTTTGTTCTCACAGAATGAATTAGTTGACAATGTCAAGATATGTGAGCCACTGGGGACTAGTGATCACAACCAGATACATTTACCATCAAAGTAAAATCAGAAAGGAATAGTAAAAAAGTAGTACAAAAAACAATTCCGCAAAGGAAGATATAAGGACATGAGGAAATATTTAGCAAAGATAGACTGCAATAACATACTGAAGAATAAGACAGTAACTTAGAGTGAAATCGAATGCATCGTTGATAAATATGTTCCCTTGAAAAAAAACAAGGAAACGGCCCAGAAAGAAACCTTATCGAAAGAAGCCAGTAGAAAAATTAAGTACAAACAAATGATGTGGAAGTCATATAGACGTATTGGAAATGATGAAGACTGAAACATTTATAAAGAAGCACTTAACCAAGCTATAACTAAAATTAGAAATTCAAAGAGAAGCTATGAACATAAATTAGCCTGTGATATAAAACATGACAAGCAAGAGTTTTTACGCATATGTTTGGAGCAAACAGAAATTTCAGTATAAGGTCGGTCGTCAGATAGTACTGGGAATATAATATCAGAGGGATTCTTAATGGCAGAAGACCTGAATGAGTATTTTAGTTTGGTGTTTACCAGGGAAGATATTAGTTCACTGCAAGTACCAGAGGCTAAATTCAAGGGGGCGGAATCAGACTATTTAGGACAGTTAATTGTAACCCCGGAAATGGTAGCTAAGAAAATAAGGGATGTGAAGGATAATAAATCACCTGGAGTGGATGGGATTCCGCCTAAACTACTATTGGAAATTGTAGAACAAATTAGCATACAGCTTGCAACAGCTTTCAACTTGTCATTCGAAGAGGGAGATTTTCCTTTAGAATGGAAAGAAGCAAACATTATACCGTTAATTAAAAAAGGTTCGAGAAATAAGTCAGAACACTACAGAGCGGTGATTTTAACATAAGTGATTTGCAAATTATTACAAAGACTAATTAAGGATCACACGGTTGGTTTTCTTGTTAAGCATAATATAACCATCTCAACATGGGTTTATAAAAGCAATGTCATGCTTAACAAATATGTTATGTGTTTTGGAAAATATTACTAAGTGGGTAGACGAGGGATCACCAGCAGATATAATCTACTTAAATTTTCAGAAAGCTTTCAACAAAGTGCCACATCAAAGATTACTGTTTAAACTAAAGGCATAGGAAATTGTATAATTAACTTGGTAGAAAATGGCTGATTGACAGAAGACAACGGGTAGTAGTTGATGGGGAGGCTTCAAACTGGAAATCAATTTTGTGTGGGGTACCACAGGGATCAGTACTGGAACTTATATTATTCTTAATATATATCAACGATTTGGACGATGATATAACATGTTGAAATTTGCGGATGATACAAACGTGTTTACAGGGATAAAACATGATGGAGATCAAGTGGTCTGAAAAGTGGTAAATGTTGTTCAATTTTTGGAAAAGTAAATGCCTCCACACAGGGCAAGGGAACGAAGATGTACAGTATGCAATGAGGGGTACTGTACTAAGTATTACTGTAAAAAAAAGGATTTAGGGGTAACCATTGGTGCTGACATGAAGGTTTCAGAGCAGTGCGGAATTGCAGCTTCAGTGGAAAATCAAATCCTTGGATTAACTAGGCGAAATATAGCGTATAAGGAAAAAGAAGAAGGATCATAAGGACATAGATATGGTAGAAAGAGTACAGAGGAGAGCGACTAAAATTATACCCAAACTGAGGGATCTTAGTTACGAAATACGCCTAAAAGAATGTGGTTTAACAACACTAGAGACCAGGAGATTGAGAGGAGATCAGATAGAAGTGTCTAAAATATTGAATGGTTATGAAAATATTGATAGAAATATTTTTTCTCAGTTAAGAAAGATAAAGGACTAGAGGACATGAAGTTACATTAGCAAAGGAGCAGTGTATATTAGATATAAGAAAGTTCTCATTTTCACAAAGGACTGTAAATTAATGGAACAGATTATATGCTGATTGTGTGGGTGCTAGTAGCGTGATGTTTAAAAATAAAATCGACACATAGCGCCCAGTGTAACAAATATCGTCATAACGGTTGGTTCTATTTACTGCAATATACTTACAAATATCTACAATATGTCGGTAACTATATCGAGTATATGTCGTGCAAATCTGACATGATTCGAATAATATGTTTTTGTAGTGTAATTAATTATGTGCGTGCACCCGATTCGGGCGCTTTGCCCCGTAGGTGGGGCAAAGCGCACATGGGATGGGCGCTATGCCCCATGTGGAATTGCATGTATTTGTTATCAGTAGGCTACAAAATGATTATCTAATAACAAGAATACAGAACTTTATTTAATGCACATACATAATGCAGCCTACAAACGAAATGAAACACGAACAAAGAACGATATCGCACCAAGGAAACTGAATGCAGTTCGCTGTTGGCTTCAGTGTAGCGACATGTGCTATGACGACGTGCTGTTGAATTTGTTCATCCAAATTAGTCTTGAGTCTGATTCACAGATGTGGCAAATGTAGTATGGGTCGCCTGCAGTGCACGCGGCGTCTGCCCATTTCTTGCAGCTCAGACACTGAAGCCACACCTCTCTGGACTTGCTGTTGGCGTAAGGCTCGCAGCAAACGACGCATTCTGTGTCTTCGTCGGTGTTCCTTTCTTGGTTTGACACCCCCGACGGACCAGCAGTAGGCTCTTGTGCTGACTTGGGCAGCTTGATCTCGCTGATTTTCTTTACCACCAGCGAACGTTTTGGTTTCTTCATGTCGCGTTTCTTCTCAGCAATTAACTTGTATGGCGAAGAAGTCAGCACGACACTGGAGGTTCTTCTCGCTACATGTTTACGCTTCTTGTTCGGCGGTGGTGACGAGCAGCTCATAATAATAGCACGAATGTCACCTTCAGATCCTGCAGGACTTGCAGGATGTTCGGCAGAAACTGCCGGTGCAGATACACCAGTGGCGATATATGGAGCGCTGGTTGCTTCAGTGGGGGCAACGTGTCCGGTGACGACATGGGTGACAGCGACATGCAGACTGGAGCTTCGAGAGATGGTTGTTATGGGGTGGTGTGGTGCTGAGATTGCCGGGACAGTAGCTGGAGAGGTGGTAATTCGGGTGCCGGCAACCTCAGTGACGACCACATCCAGGGCTGTGACTTGAGGAGTATCGACAGGCTGAATGAACGGCAATTCAAGTACATTGAATTCTGCATCGAACTTGCTGTCGTTGAATGGCCATAAGCCGCACGTTGCAAATCCATTGACGGCAGACTATACTGTAGCAGTAGAACTGTATGCTTGCTCAAACAATGGCATCACATCATACTGGGTGATGGCACGTCCCTTGTTGGATGTAAGCCAGTTGTCACATGAACGGCTGAACGCAGACTTCAGTGACTTAAAAAATGTCCGGTCGAGTGGTTGTAGCCGGTGTGTGCAGTGTGGTGGAAATGTCAGCAATATGACCCCATGTTCCCGGGCGAAGTCGATTGCCTCAAGCGTTTTATGGCTTTCGTGTCCATCCAACAGAAGTACGTGTGGGTGGTCTTTGGTGCAGCCGGCAATCGTGACGAAGTGTTTGAGCCACTTCATGAACAGAGCTGAGTCGATATAGCCTGAACCGTGATCATTCACTGCACCAATCGAACCAGTAGGGGCACCGTTCATGAGGGCCTCCACCATTCTCTTGCGAGGGAACACAAACAGCGGAGGAATGTAAGAACCGGCAGCGCTTATACAGCACAGCGAGGTAATGTTCTTTCCACGCTCACCGCTCGAAACCTTTCGCACCTGCCTTGTTCCAGTTTCGCATACGACCTCCCCCCCCCCCTTCGCTACCGTCGTGAAGCCAGTTTCGTCGCAGTTCCAAATGGCAGTAGGTCTGTGATCCCCTCCTTGCAGGACATCTTTGTACAAAGCAAAAAACGCCATAACTGCATCACGGTTGAAACCTTCGACACGGGCCAGTCTAGTGGAAATTGGCGCACGAATCGACAACTCTGGGTGGCACTTCATGAAATTTGACAGCCAGTCCTTTCCTGCTAGCCCACGCTCGTCATCAAAATTGTGCTGCATGCCCAATTTTGCGGCAACAGCGTAAGCCAAACGCCTGACATCAATAGTTGTAAATCCGTACATTCTCTTGGCCATCTCCTTTGCATAATCTACCAATTATGCTTCAAAGGCACTTGAGAATACGCAACGCTTGTTGCCCATAGCAACAGCGCCAGGGAGCTGTACAACACCAGAGCAATGGCGCTTTAGAGTGCGCCTTGGTATTCCATAATCTGCCCCTGCACCTCGTATACTCTGTCCTTCGTGGACAACCGCTACAGCTAACGCCAGTCGTTCAGACCCATACGACCCCTGTGTAGACTTTCTTTTGTACGTTCGAACCATGCTGTCTCAATCTGAAACGAACATGCTGTAACTGTTATCATTATAATAATAACAAGAACGTTTGATAAAACACACGCACACGCACACACACACACACACATATTCACAATGCTACTTTTATATCAATAATTGCAGATGGGGCATAGCGCGCAGGCGTGGGCGCTTTGCCCCAATTCACAGGTGGCGCTATGCCCCACTGGCCTCTATGCTGAGAACGTTCGAGTCATGACATTTTCTTTTATCGCTCATCGTAACTGAAGGCATGAAAATGCAGGTTATACAACATAGCTTAGAAAGCTATTCCAAGCGTTTCAAAATTCGTAACCATTTAGGGGCAATTTATTGATTAATATGAAAGCGGTCTTATAACAAATAATAAAGAAACGGTAAATCGGTTGTACTTACATCGTGTTCGATTTTGTAGAGCTATAGCACGTTGATGTGTCGTCAGGACTCAGTAATTAATCATTTGATCGCTATGTGGAGCCATCAAATGCAATATTCGCCAAAATAGTGGAATGGGCGCTATGCCCCAACATGGACGCTATACCCCACCTTACTCTACCTCAGAAGGGCGGAATACACGTAGAAAAAAGGGTTCTACTCGCGATAAGCCAAAAGGCTTCCTTGTCCACCTGCCATCTAGAGTTAATTCTCTGGGTGGCAATCTTGTTAAAAACTCCCAATATGTGGCATCCTTATCTTCAGAGTTTTGCCAGACGATCTGCTAGGCTCCCTTGGATACTAAGACTGATGTAATCAGCAGCGCACCCTGGCGACGAGTATGATTTCAATACATCAATAATGTTAGCTAATGTGGTCATTGTGTGGATTGTGCTCACACTCAAACACACACTCAGTGGGTATCAATAGTTGGGTCGGGATAACACGCGACATCATACAAAAAGTCCGATCATACAAAGTCACGTTATTGTTAACATGAAATATTGCTTAAAAACGGCTCTTCCATTAGGCCTAATGAATGTTACCAAATACGCGTTGAAACCGGTACAAGACCAACATAATACATTTTCTGTTGTAGCCAGCCCACTTAACCTCGCCAACAATGCAACGGTTCCATTGAACACGTCGTCAGCGATCTTGTTAATTGCATGCACGCCGTCGGAACAGAGCATTGTGACTGCATTGACCCATGACGGCGTTCAAGCTGCGCTACACGATACAATGCAAGGCGCAGTTAATCCGTAAATCAAAGCTAATTGTACAATCGGACATTTCCTCACCGTCCCACGAATGACTCACCATAGACCGATTAAGCCGTAACAACGTTTCTTTTTAAGCATGTTTTATTGTTCTCAGACAGAGCGGTACGTTAACCACAATTACGTCACACAGACACATAGGTCAAATTACATCGGAGACACCGCTGAATTGAAGGAAATCAGCGGAATCGAAATGGCAGAATGTAATGAAGACATTCACACACAAAGCACTTGCATGTGATGGGGGTGCTGGATCCACAACCGGGGGAATTTGGTGGCTTGTATGTCAGGAATTAAGTGCAAGATACGCGCATATTCAGGGAACTATTTCCTCCAGTAAAGGCATAACAGTTCATGTTGGTTTCCCACGCGTGGCAACTTCAGGCCAGATCATTTCGATACCTGCTTTTAAGTTGACGAGCTATTGTTGACGACAGCTATGAGCTCTTCAACTGTGGGTTCAGTGCCTGGCTTTTCCATAACAGAACATCTCTCTTTGGTGTCTAGAGCCGCTTCGGTGATAGTATTTCCCGTGGAGTACACGTCGTGATAGTGCTTCGTCCACCTCTCCACCAGTCACAGTCGGAGAAAGTTATTCCCGTCCTTATTTCCAACGCAGCAGTCTTTACTGATAAACCTGCTGATTTCTTCAGTACACCATACAGAATCATTACATCATACAGTATCATTATATCATACAGTATCATTACATCATACAGTATATGGTCGATTCCCACGAAACGTTGACAAACAGGTTCCAGGGCTATAACTCATTTAATATACTAGTTGGAAGGCTGGAATGATGCTGTACGCATGCGTCTTTGTTGGGGCTTTCTGGGGAACCCTACTTTTTGTATATGTACCATGGAATCTCTGAATAATGTCCCCAAAAATTGGTAATTTCTGCTCTATTTTTGTGAAATATATGCCATAAATACTTTAAAACACATTGTATTATTTGAACAACATATGCAAGGTATACAGTTAATGTTTGGCTATAAAGGTCGATGTCTCAGGCATTATTGAAAAAAAATTCAAACTTCAGGTCAAAACCTTGATTTTTCCTGATTATTTTCATGTTGGGGAACTTTTCTGAAACCGTCCGTCTGCAGTCATTCATATAGGAAAATGCAGTACAATAATTCATTAAATAACACAGATTTCACACTCAACTTGATGCCACAGCTGGATACATAGGTCGTGTGCTGTTTTAAACCAAAAGTGTTGGCTAATAAATTGTGTTGAGCGACGAAACCGATTTGGGGAAATTTTTCATGAAACCATACGTCGCAAGTTTGAATACGCATTGTAAATAGAGATTTGTAGATTAGTAAGAAATATTAATTGGTCATAAATAAAACAACAAGTGACAAAATTGTAATTTGTAGATACATTTCCCTTCGATTTATTTTGCTTTTATTTGTCTTTGCAACCGTACGTCTCCTAAAACCGTACGTCGGCTCTAACTGCCAGTTGGTTCATTGGCCCAGTCACCCCATTTATCGTTATTTTCGGGAATCAGATGACGCCAAGCGAAAACAGAAGTTGGTACCGAACATGGCAAGCCCAATAAGTTGAACACCAGGGCAGAGTCTTCAAGAATTTGAAACTGACCCAAGTTGTACAAAGTACAAGAGACTTCACAGATCAACTCATATCCGGCATGGCCGAGTTACGTGATCACAGTCACCGGGTGACCATCCAATATCTCCAGATCCGCATTTTGAAGCAGTCCATGGCGGAAAAGACGGCGGCAACGGTCCAGATGGATTATGCTGAAAATTGGGTGTGCAGATACCAGGACGAAATAACGGCAGTGTACTATGTCAAATCCCAGGTGATCATACACCCAATTGTGGTACACTTCAAGCAGGATGGCGTGTAGATTACAAGTGTCACTGCTCACACTGTTGAAGGAAGTCAATGAAATCCTTCTGGAACTGTCGACTCTGCACTTCATCACAGACTCACCAACTTCGCCGTACCGGAACCGCGCAATATGTGCCCTAGTAGCAAAATTGTCATCACTGTTCAGTCTTAGAGCTTCGTGCACCTGGCTGGAGGCTGGCCACAGGAAAGGCCCCTGTGACGGAATGGGTGGTGGCATGAACAGGAAGACTGACAACCTGGTGAAGGCTGGAAGAGTAATCACCACGAGGTAAGAGTTCTGCCACGCAAATTCGTGCTAGTGACACGACCATGACCCTCCTGGAGACAACCCTCGAAGTCATCCAGGACTGCAAGGATGATCGAAACATGGAATGTTCCAGAAGTCCGTGGCATAAAGTCGTGAAAGTCTGCTGTACTTCCTGCTTCAAGGATTGCTGCTATACGAAGGGTGGAGTGTTCCATCCAACATGTTCTGGTTGGGAGAGCACGCAACTGGCGCTGGAGATGGGGAGGAGGAGATGGATGACATATAGGTGGAAAGGGTAGAGGGGTAGGTGGTAGAGGAGAGGGGTGACAGACATGTGGTGCTGGAAAGGGTCGAGAGACAGGTGGTGGAGAGGGGAGACACAAGTGGTGGTGGAAAGGGTCAAGAGACATGTGGTGGAAGAGAGGGACGACAGAGAGGTGGTTCAAGAGAAGGATGAGAGAGCGGTGGTGCTTTTGGAACATTCAGTTCAAGTTTCATTAATTGTTCTTAAAATTACCTTTCGACAAATTACAAAAGTGGTCGGTTAGACTTTAAATAAATAACGTTATGAAAACATTGTATTCATGTTCTGTTGTTCAGTATATTAATAAAATGATAAGAATGATTGAGAAACACATATATGGAACACTCACGGGAATGACTTTACACTCGGGTATGTACGTAGACAAAGTTTAAGTAAAAAATGGTCAAATAAGAAAAATACTCTATTCTACTGAAACCGTACATAAGCATGAAACCGTACGTCTCCGACAGTTTCTTAGCCCACACCTCAATATTTTGGTAAAGTATACGAAGGAACATCAGCGCTTGGTATCTATAACGCTTGTACAACAATTTAAATACTTACATCACGACCTTTTGACAGTTAATACACAATACATATTATAAGAGGAGGTACATGAAACCGTACGTCTCCGGCGTTTTCTTAATTAGAATAATAAGAATAGGCCAGCATCACCTACATATCACTAACATAATCAATTTAGACTGTTGGATATATACCAAAACGTTCTTAAAACAAGTTAGAGTTGTCCAATGGTCTCGCCAGTAATTTACTCCATTGTACTGAAAAGTATATTATATGAAACCGTACACCTGCTAATTCTAAACTGTCTACAAATTGATAGTTATAAATCAGTGTCAATAAGGTATACACTGTTGAAAAGCTCAATGTGTATACCTTGCCATGAATGTATTTTAAAGATAAAACATGCATTCCCATTGTAGTGGTAATATGTAACAGAAAGTCACCTTTATAAAACATCAAGTCTGAGAGAGCCCAAAATACTTCAAAGCTCCCCCTTAAAATGAAAAAAAGAAGTCCGAAACATATTTCTTACTGAATTTAAAACACAAATGTGTTATACATACATTGAAAATGAAATTCCACAGGTAAATGTGAGATGAAATAGTTGTAGCAGTTTCCAAGTAGAGGGACTTGTGTGCAAACGTATGGTTTCAGAACTTAAACATTTGCTATTTATATTAGCTGTAAAATGCTCAATTTCAGGATTTAACTTGCCCAATCTTATTCTCCGATTACCTCAATATGTTCTTTTCGAACTACAGAAAACACAACTTTATACGCACATGTTAATTGTTGCTCCCCTATGAACACCATTTGGCAACGTTTCGTTGGAATCGGCCATATATGCCTCTCCCATGTTGGAGCAGCACCAAAATAGTCTGTTAAACGTTGTTCTGTATTATTAAGTGTGTGCGTTCAATTTCATGTTGTTTGGAAATTCCACGATAGTGACGTTTCCTCGTTCCAGTCAGCGTTATTCCATTGATGTGCTGTAAGTGCAGTGTTGTATATGGTGTCACGAAGGGTGATCCATTTTGCTTTTGCACTACTGGTATACACCAGGGTGTGATCAGTGTCGTAGTCCGCTCTGAGGTAGCTTCCTATGTTCAGGACATTGTTGACAGAATCACGACAGGCTACGTCGAACAGGTGCCAATGACATGGCTTTGGATGTCTCAAGGACACGCTGTGACAGTATGTTATGGGGAAGAGTGTTTATTGTGCATAGCGCGTGATATATAGGTGCACCTTCAGCAATTTATAAAATTGTTACCGCATCTTCCTATATTATAACGTCCGCTGTAGCCAGGCCTCGTGATCTCCGATCATACTTGCACTTAAGTACCTATCCCGCCAGGCAGAGTTCCTCCTTTTACGTGCGCCAAATTCCGGCCATGTAGAACTGATCATCTGAATACAATGTAGAACAAAAAGTGTTGCAGCGTAGGTATATTGAAGAGGTTGACTGGCTCTGCGTCAGTGGAGAGTGAGGACGTGTTCTGAGCAATTTGTGTGTAGTTCAATCATCATGAGTAGCGCGTTTTTTTACACTGAAGCATGTACGTGTTCACGCATTTCCTCCGAACTCTTCTATTGCCAGGATAACGTGTATTGCTTCACTTTCCGTGAACTAATCTCGGCAAGTATGGTTTTCAAGGCAGTCTTGTCAGCATTATCATTCCTTTGTTAGTTGTCGTTCAGTCACGTACATACAGAGTATCTAATACTGATGTTTCAATCTGAATATCGAATAATTCGGTAATAGTAGCTAACGCAGTGGTGATAAGGATGACATCAGACCGCCTTCGGGGCTACACTTCGGATTTTCTATCATTGGTATGTGTCCGTGCATGAAGATGTCAACATTACGCATAAGATGAAGATGTCAACATTACATACAATAAATTCATCAACTTGTTTAAAAAGTTGTATAACATAAATTGTCCAGTCAGTAATCATACACATAAAACACACACAAAAAAGAGACAGGATAAACCATGGATTACAAACTCTTTAAAAATGCTGTAAGAAAAAAACATAGACAGTTCTTAAAAACAGAACATATGCAAAACAGGAAAAAATACAAGAAATATAAAAATAAACTGACAACCACATTGAGATACACAGAAATAACAATACTACTCCGATCTTCTAGAATTAGACAAGAAGAACATGAAAGGAACTTGGATAATTTTAAATACGCTAATTAATAAAAATAAAAAAGTATCTGAATACCGTAATCAGTTTAAAGATAAATAAATAAAATCAGTAGCAGAAAAATATTGCAAATGGTTTTAATAATTTGTTTCAAATATGGGTTTTGTACTAGCTAAGAAGATACCTAAATGCAACATTACTTCAACCATTACCTGAATGAAAAGAAATAGGAGACATTATTTCTTAACCCTGTTACTAATGATGATTTAAGCTGTTAATTAAGCTAGTACGTTAAGCTGGTAATAATATATATTATAAAACCTTTAAAACACATATTCAACAATTTGCTACAAAAAGGAGTTTTTCCTGATAACATGAAAATTGCTTGGTGATGCACAAGAGTTCTCAAACTACAGGCCAGTATCAGTATTACCTCAGTTTTCAAAAATACTATAAATAATATTTCACACTAGACTCATGTCTTTTTTAATGTTAAATAAATACTGTACAATGGTCAATATGGTTTTAGAGGGAAAAAAAACACTCAACATCAATGGCAATACTGGAACTTGTAGAAGAAATGCAACAGCTATGGATGATTCACAGTATTCAATAGCAGTGTTTATAGATTTAAAGAAGGCTTTTGAAACAGTTGACCACAGCATTCTGCTATAAAATGAGAAAATTATGGCATTAGAGGTGTAGCATATAGCTGGTTACACAGCTATCTTAACAACAGAACACAGTGTGTCTCTATAAATGGCACAATATAACATGTGGTGTACCGCAATGTTCTATACTAGGAGCACTTTTATTTATCATGTATATTAATGACATGTATAAAGTATCACCTATGATGAAATGTATAATATTTGCTGATGACACAAATTTTTTGTACACAGATGATATCAGAAATGTGCTAAACTGTATCTAGAGAATTGGATAAATTTAGCACATGGTTTAATGCAAACAAACTATCTTTAAATGTTTAAAAAACAAATTTTGTGGTAATAAGTAGGAAGAAGATTCCACAGTTAGCATAAATGGTATTAATATTGAAAGAGCATATATTACAAAATTCCTTGACTATCAATTGAATTGGACTGACCACATTAAGAGGGTAACAAATAAAATTGCTAAGAATGTGTCTGTCATGAATAGAGTTAAGTACCTGTTGAATAGCAATGAGTTACATGCCTTGTACTGCACTCTTGTCATGCCATACCTGAACTACTGGTGTGAAGTATGGGGAAGTACTTACAAAAGCACAATACAACCTCACCATGTGCTACAGAAAAAGACTGTATGAATATGTGAACATGAAGGGTACTTATCACTCTCAAGACCTATTTTTTAATACTCTAAAACTGTGTATGTATGATATGATCGACTACAACAATATGGTGTTCATGTTTAAGGTCCATAACAATTTGTTTCCTGCTCATCTATTGAATTACTTTAAGAGAGTGTGTGATAGTCACAATCATAATACTTGCAAAAAGAATGGCACATAAAGCTGCTTTTATTAGCATTAAAGGTCCTAAATTATGGAATCAATTACATCCAGACCTGCACAACGGTTTTGTCAGTTTTAAAATAATTACAAAAGAATTATCATTCAAAAATATGAAAGTTTGTATTAATGATTACCAATAAACAGTTTAGTTATGTTATGTGGTGAATCCACACATTGTACTAAAAAACTTGGTTGATGTATAATTGAATACATTGTATGTAATAGACAGTAAGCAACTTACAAGAAAAGGTTGCTAAACTAAATCTAATCAATTGTGTTTATTGATTATAAGAAATAAGATGGTAAAATATTAACAGGGAATGCAAAATATAAGTTTTTATAACTTCATGCATTTCCTTTCAACTTATTTGTAAACTGATTGTAGTTTTTAGGTATTCACAGCATACATGTGCTATGTTTGGTTCAATTGTGATATGTTATGTATAACTGCATCTTGTATATATATATATATATACACAAGATGCAGTCATACATAACATAGACATATATATATGTCTACGTTGAATAAATTCAATTCAGTGCATCAGTGGGGCTCCAACCTGCTTCCATATGACTACTTCATTTGCTTTCTGACTGCGATGTTTCTGTCAAGGTACACAGCATCAACAGGCGCAGTGTACAACGAAGTGGTTGTGTCAGTCTTGTTTATGAAAAGGATGTGCATAGGAGAATAAATTTACGTGGCTCCCTGTTTAATGATGGTTGTAGTTGGAAGGGGAGTACTGATAGGGTCTAGCCGACGAAGCAGGCATTACAAAACTCTTCCACGAATTCATATAGCAACATATTAGCATTCAGTAATTAAGAAGACGTGTTTGTCACTTTGACAATATATTGATTTCTTATATATATATATATATATCTTCTTCTCATCAATTTTTATAACACTTTAAGATCAAGATGTAGGCTTATGTAACTCTTTCAGAATTAGTGATTTGACGTGAACTTAGACCCGGTTACCAAAGCACCGAGAGATGGGGGCACCTTTGGCTTTTCCGTTCACGCTGTCCAACTAGTACCCGTTTCAACGCAGATTGGTTCTCTTACAAACTTCTAGTTTCCGTTTTGCATTGCAATACGCTCTTACTATTTACTTAGCAATAAGAAAACGACACGTCAACAAGAGAGTATAAGAGATATTCAACAAACAAATCGTATGTAGGTTTATTTACGTTGGTTGTTGGCACGGCATCTGTTTGCGTTAAAAATTGGAACCAAACAAATTCGTGGCATTATATAATTTCGCACACAATATACAGTGGCCTATATTCTGCGGTATATGACCGACTTTCCACGACTTTTGAACGACCCTTCATCTTTGTCATAACATCGGTGCGGCTTTGCCAACTGGCAGTGTATTCGGACAACACGGCACGCAAACATAAATCGATATTTCTACCGGTACTATTGAAACGTGGTCAAACAAACATTAGATTTACGCTACATATAAAATATCACAAAATCAGTCAAGCAAATTACAAACCTATTACTTGCAGTTTTCATCTTCCGCGAAGTGCAGCACAACATTGCTATCGAAACACACCTGCATCCATGTCGTTTGTTTGTTTGTGCGCACGAGTTATTATTCGTTTCGTGAAACATTCTGGAAGACAACAGTTGGGATCTTAGCCGACACCCATGAGGGGTTAACCCGTGACGAAAGGATAGCCAGGACGCCCAGACGTAACCGAATTGGTGCAATATCACGCATATTTTGCGCGCTGTATGGCATATGATGTAATCATGGTAATCCCCTCTTCAACCCAGTTCGCCAAAGACAAATACGGCGGAGGACAGCATCGATACTGCAGACGAAATGTTTGTAGTACATGTATGTCGTTAGTGTTATACACGGTTATACAAACGATTAATTGTCCTATTGTTGAACGCGTTGTTTCTTGAAACAAGAAACGATGCGTTTATAGTTTGTCCAGCAAAAATGTGTACGCCGCCTATGGGACAATTAGATGTAACAGCTTGTGGTAACATGCCTTACGTTGAATTATGAAAGAGTGTTTACCCAAATCGTAACCAATTCCGGACACAATCCTACCGCAGATCACTGTTAATCGCTTCTACCGTCGATCCGACCGTCTGTACAGAATCCGCTCTAGGGTTTCGGCGACAGGGGTTCAACAGCAGATTTCACGGGCCCATCCCACAACTGCATTATGCACGGCGTCTCGATGTGTGTCCGTAGCGTGCCGTTGGCCAGCTGCCACGCGTATAGTTTCTTCTGCAACGCTGTCGGGTCGTTTCCTTCTGAGTCCACCTCGGAAATCGTGCGTACGGGCCTGATACTGGCGCGAGGAGACACGGGTAGCTGGTCCATGTCAGAGGCCGAACGGATCCCACGCTGTTGCCGGTAGGGACTGGGGTGAACGCGGGGCAACGCCGACAGAGTCTCTCCGCTGATCTTCATCTGAACGCCCGTGTTGAGCCCGCGCGACGCCGCGGTGATGAGGTGTTTGCGCCGTGCCACACGAATACGGTCGTGCTGGACAACGTCACTGCAACATTCCACCTGCCTCTCCCGCGTCGCCGCAGCTTTTATCTTGAGGGCATCTCGTAGAGTGTACCGGGCCAGAATGCTCGACAACTTCTCGTCCCCGCTCGCTTGTTGTAATCGCGACCTGGCGATGGGTAATCCGGTACTGGGAGGTCTTTCTGGGTATATCGACGCCGAGGACGGGAAAAGACGTTTTACCGCCTGCGGTGCGGACGCTTGCACGGTGCGTTGCCGGGGAAGCGCTTCCCGAGATGCTGGTCTCGTCCCTCGCTGCTTTATCCCACGCACACACATATTTTGTTCCCGACCCGGGGTGCTGTAGCCCGACAGACGCCGGATGTGTGTCACCAAGTCCATGTCCCGCCCGACGGCGCGCAATCGCAGCTGCGGCTGGGAGACGAACCGGCCCCCGAACCTGCCGGGAGGGCACGGGGCGAGCTCCTCCAGCAGCGGGGAGTCTTCCCTCGTCGGGATCTCGACGACGCTCACCAGAGACTCGTCCGCCTCGAACGTGACTTTCTTCTTCGACTTGCTACGCCGCGCCTTGTCGTCCGCCACAGTCGCGCGCTCGCTGCCCGGGCGCGGTGGTGGAGGTGTCGGCTGGATCGTCCAGATACGGGCGTTGAAGCGAGCTGATATGTCGTCCGTCGCGTCCATTGCCGCTTCTTCCCTGCTCAGTCCGCCAACGCCATGCGGGACCGATCGATTCCAGTTCGATGTCACGTACGCCGTGCTATTTATTACGCACTGTGTTACGCCAGCATTCAACGACAAACTTCGTAACTGTTCCGGCAGTTATTGTGCGGCTGGAGACGCCATGCTGATCCGGCACCGTCAGCCGTCAACAACGCCTCGAACTCACTAATCTCGCGCGTACATCGCCACTACTGCGTATCCAATTCACGCCGCATGTGCTTCGTTACAACTTGTCCCACGGCGTCGGTCACTGACACAATCACAGCCACACACGCCGACTCCTTCTACCGACTCGCTCCAGACTTGAAAGGGTGCCGATTATGCAGCGGCGGATTAGGCAGCCGTGAGACATTGGCGAGGCGTAATCCGGCTGTGGATAAACACGCACACTCGTTACTATCTCGTAACAACAGCAAACACGCTCAATGCGCACTCGGGTGAACGCAAGAGAAATATAATGATACAAACTTAAATTCTAACATGATATACCACCGGTAATCATGAACAAAGGTGATCCCCTGGTAGGTCAATACACAGCAGCCCCGCTCCCTGTAGAACTTCTTGCGAGAACCAGCTTTATGAGATGCATGACTACGACATTCTTCAAGCCGGCCGGTGTATCCGATGACTCCAGAGTATCCAATAAATGAAGTCACCCACGCAACGTAATATGGCAACATATGGAGTGATGTAAGCATTGCTTGTAACGTCTAGAATCACTGTGGCCCTTATGCTTACACCAAATTGTGCTTGACTTTAATCAAAGGGTTAAGTCAAAACGAGGATAAAATCACAGTACAGGTTATCGGCACAAGTGAGTGACGAGGTATTAATACTTACACGACTAAACCAGTTTTGTATTATTATTAATAAGCCTACATGGTTTTCCCAGTAATTAAATCCACACCAAGTGATGATGTAACAGTAACTCCTATAGAAGCATTGGTACACATGTGCTTAGAAACAGTTGACAAATAACAGTGAACTTTAGAGTTATCTTAATGCATCTGTTGCAATGATTTCGCTCGAATGTTAATAACTGGGTTATTTTATTGACCAACACCAACTGAACTTTGTGTATACTGCCTCACAATTATGTGGCTGATGTTAGCAACATGTGACAGTATGAGTCATTTATTGCAGTTCACATAACAAAGACAATACATCTATTGTGATGGACCTGCCACTTAATCTGTAATATACACACAGCACATGTCGATATGCTTCAGTGATTCGAACCTCACTTTTGAGCTAATCAAACAAGATCAGTCTACTGAATTCAAAGAAATGTTTATATTCCAATAAAATATTGCAATTAACCTTGATCAGTGCAGCAGTATTTGCTTTTATTGTTTTGAACGTGCCACTATATAAATCAATGTAACAATAATTATTTATATAACACCATACATATTAAACTGTTCAATACATTTGTGAGACCAAACACCTATAAACAAATAAACACTGTTTACCTGTCTATCGTTAAAAGCTTTTAGTGTGCCAGGTATGAGTGTTTCTGTGTTTGATGAGATGCCCAGGGACCACCCTACAGCAGAGTGCAACCAGACCATAGAACAGTATCACAAATACACCATATCTAACCAAGCATTGCACCTGTACAATCTACTTTATCAAAGAAACCAAGTATGGGACTATATCATATAAAAATAATATATATACATACCAGCCAATTAGCATAATGTGCAGAAATGAACTCGCTCTGAAGCCAGTTATGTGTCTAAATGATATTAGAACTTGCAGCGACACTTGATGTCTACCTGCCTGTCTACATACATACTTACCTAACTCTACATATACACATACATATGTGAATACACATGTTCACTATTATATTAACAAATACTTGATCTGGCTCCTCCACCAACCTATCTGATTCAACTAATTATTTTAAGTAATTGCATTTTACGGCTTCACAATAATTCAGAGTATAAATGTTATCAACAATATATGTAACATTAGTTAAAATCAGCCTTAAATTAAGACACACAAGTGACACGACACATAGAGTGTCTATTATGGTAGAAGATATTGACCCTCACATAATAGGTATAACCGAATCGTGGGCCACCACTGATATATCAGATGCCGAATTGGGACTAATAGGATATGTAATGTTTAGGAAAGATAGAATAGGAAGAAAGGGAGGTGGAGTTATTTTATATATTAAAGAATCTATCCAGGCTTGAAATAAAATTAGAAAGAGAAGCAGATTGCGAAGAAGCTGTTTGGTGTAACATAGTTACAGGAAACTCAACGTTAACAGTTGGGTTAGTTTATCGAAGTCCAAACATAAGCATAGAAGAGAATGAAAAAATACAAAACGCTATAAGGGAAGTAAGCAAACGGAACTGTATTATTATGGGGGACTTTAACCATGGGCATATACAATGGAAATCTCTACAGAGTATGGGGAGTGAGGACCACAAGTTTTTAGTTTTAGTACAAGATAGTTTCCTTTCTCAACATGTGCTAGAACCAACCAGGGGAGAGAATGTGTTAGACTTAGTTTTGTCCTCACAGAAAGAATTAGTTGACAATGTCAAGATATGTGAGCCACTGGGGAGTAGTGATCACAACCAGATACATTTTACCATCAAAGTAAAATCAGAAAGGAATAGTAAAAAGCAGTATAGGAGAAATTTCCACAAAGGAAGGTATAAGGACATGAGGAAATATTTAGCAAAGATAGACTGGAATAACACACTGAAGAATAAGACAGCAACCGAATGCTGGAATATCTTAAATAGTGAAATTAAGTGCATAGTCGATAAATTTGTACCTTTCAAAAAACAAGGGAAACGGTCTAAAAAGAAACACTTATCGAAAGAAGCCATTAGAAAAATTAAGTATAAACAAATGATGTGGAAGTCATATAGATGTACTGGAAATGATGAAGACTACAACATTTATAAAGAAGCACTTAATCAAGCTACAGCTGAAATTAGAAATTCAAAGAGAAGCTATGAAAAAAAATTAGCTAGTAATATAAAACATGACAGTAAGAGTTTTTATGCGTATATTCGAAGCAAACAGAAAGTTCAGGATAAGGTCGGTCCTCTAGAAGATAGTGCTGGAAATACAATATCAGAGGGATTCTTAATGGCAGAAGTCCTGAATGAGTATTTTAGTTCAGTGTTTACCAGGGAAGATATTAGTTCACTGCCAGTACCAGAGGCTAAGTTCAAGGGGCAGATTCAGACTATTTAGGACAGTTAGTTGTAACCTCGGAAATGGTAGCTAAGAAAATAAGGGCTATGAAGGATAATAAATCACCTGGAGTGGACGGGATTCCGCCCAAACTACTATTGGAAATTGTAGAACAAATTAGCGTACCGCTTGCAACAGTTTTCAATTTGTCATTAGAAGAGGGAGTGGTTCCTTTAGAATGGAAAGAGGCAAACATTATACCGTTATTTAAAAAAGGTTCGAGAAACAAGTCAGATAACTATAGACCAGTGAGTTTAACATCAGTGATTTGCAAATTATTAGAAAGACTAATTAAAGATCACATGGTGGATTTTCTTGTTAAACATAACTTGATAAACCCATCTCAACATGGGTTTTTAAAAGCGAGGTCATGCTTAACAAATATGTTATGTTTTTTGGAAGACATCACTAGGTGGGTAGATGAGGGATCACCAGTAGATATCATCTATTTAGATTTTCAAAAAGCTTTCGACAAAGTACCACATCAAAGATTACTCCTTAAGCTAAAGGCCCATGGCATAGGAAATGGTATAATAAACTGGATAGAAAAATGGCTGAATGACAGAAGACAACGTGTAGTAGTTGATGGGGAGGCTTCAAACTGGAAATCGGTATTGAGTGGGGTACCACAGGGATCAGTACTAGGACCTATATTATTCTTAATATATATCAACGATTTGGACGATGATATAACAAGCAAGGTGTTAAAATTTGCGGATGATACAAAAGTGTTTAGAAGGATTAAAAGTGATGGAGACAGACAGCATTTACAAGATGATCTTGATAGGTTGATCAAATGGTCTGAAAAGTGGCAAATGCTGTTCAATTTTGGGAAATGTAAATGCCTCCACACAGGTCATGGGAATGAAGAGGTAAAATATAAAATGGGAGGTACTGTTCTAAGTACTACTGTAAAAGAAAAGGACTTGGGGTTAACCATTAGTGCTGATATGAAGGTTTCAGAGCAGTGCGGAATTGCAGCGTCAAAGGGAAATCAAATCCTTGGATTAATTAGGCGAAATATAGCGTATAAGAAAAAAGAATTAATAGTACCGCTGTACAAAACAATAGTGAGGCCTTATTTAGAATATTGTATACAAGGATGGAGGCCATATCGCAAGAAGGACATAGATATGCTAGAAAGAGTACAGAGGAGAGCGACTCAAATGATACCTAATCTGAGGGATCTTAGTTACGAAATATGCCTAAAAGAATATGGTTTAACAACATTAGAGACCAGGAGATTGAGAGGAGATCACATAGAAGTGTTTAAAATATTGAATGGTTATGAAAATATTGATAGAAACATTTTTTTCTCAGTTAAGAAAAATAGAAGGACCAGAGGACATGAAGCTACATTAGTAAAGGAGCAGTGTAGATTAGATATAAGAAAGTTCTCATTCTCACAAAGGACTGTAAATGAATGGAACAGATTATCTCCTGATTGTGTTGGTGCTAGTAGCGTGAATATGTTTAAAAATAAAATCGACACACACCTTAAAAAGGCGGGATACATGTAGATAAAAAGTATTGGACTCTCGATAAGCCAAAAGGCTTCCTTGTCCACCTGCCATCCAGAGTAATTTTCTGGATGGCAATCTTGTTAAATCTTGTTAAAGAGTATGCTCACGTATAATACATAGTATTTCTTATGACTTACTCGCACGTTTATCCAATTACACAGCCTCTAATAACTAAAGCTATTATCACAAATACCTATCTACAATTTCACCTATAAACAAGTCATCCATAAACTAGTACACACGTGCACATATGCACACTCTATTACACATGGGTGTATGTACACCGGGTGCATACATATATAAATTAAATACCTTTTGATGGCACCAATATTTGTTACATATGACAATTACCAGATATGTATGTATCCACATTAATCAAATGTCTTTGTCAGATAAATGGTCATGACCTACACTTGTCAACAGACCAATGGACACGACCTAAACTTGTCAACAGACCAATGGACACGACCTAAACTTGTCAACAGACCAATGGACACGACCTACACTTGTCAACAGACCAATGGACACAACCTACACTTGTCAACAGACCAATGGACATGACCTAAACTTGTCAACAGTCCAATGGACACAACCTACACTTGTCAACAGACCAATGGACACAACCTACACTTGTCAACAGACCAATGGACATGACCTAAACTTGTCAACAGTCCAATGGACACAACCTACACTTGTCAACAGACCAATGGACACGACCTACACTTGTCAACAGACCAAAGGAAACAACCTACACTTGTCAACAGACCAATGGACATTATGTACACTTGTCAACAGACCAACATATACGATCTACACTTGTCAGCAGACCAATATACATGATCTACACTTGTCAGCAGACCAATATACATGATCTACACTTGTCAGCAGACCAATAGACATGATCTACACTTGTTAACAGACGAATGGACACAACCTACACTTGTCAACAGACAAATGGAGATGATCTACACTTGTTAGCAGACCAATAGACATGACCTACACTTGTCAACAGACCAATGGGCATGATCTACACTTGTTATCAGACCAATAACATGATCTACACTTGTAAACAGACCAATGGACACAACCGATACCTGTCAACAGACCAATGGACATGATCTACACTTGTAAGCAGATCAATATACATGACCTACACTTATCAATAGATCAATGGACATGATCTACACTTGCCAACAGACCAATTGACATGATCTATGCTTGTCAACAGAAATTACCAATGCTTGTTTGCAGATAATGCACTGATAGTGGGCTTACGCTAAATCCACACACTGCAACATCTCGTTAATAATCTCTGCCTTACAAAGCACAACTGAATTAGAATTCTGCTGGAAACTAGCCAACAAGTCAGTGGCATGTGCCAAATTTACATCCGTGATGCAACATACATTCAGCTTACTTGTATCAACAACTTGTGGTACTCCCACTTTAGGTGCCAAGTGCCGTTGCCTGCACATGTGACCTGCCACAGTGAACTGGGTATTAAGTAGCAATGGCCTATTCTGCCAAAGGTAGCTGTCTAGTTCAAATTCCATTAATCTTGTGATTTAGGTAGGAATGCCCACCTTATCATATCATCTTTCAATGTCCGGTTTATTTTCCTTGACAAATAATCCAAAACTAATAAAATACTAAATGTAGGGTTGCTATAGACATTGTTTTTCACATTGCTAAATTATGATACACATTTTTTTCTGAAAACGTCGTTTTAAAATATTTGCTTCAACAATTAAAAACTACTATTAACAAAATTAAGTATCATCAGCTTATATCCTGTGGAATCAAAAAACATACAAAACTCTCTCACAATTTTGTAACTTAATAACCATTTTGCTGTGGCAGGCAACATTATATTCTCCAGTGAACAGTTGTAGAGGGTGAAGCCCACTATTCACCAAACCGAATCGTGGGTCTCTGGCACCACAATGGTCTTGAGAAGGTAACACCTTGTCGAACTATCCCCTATGAGTGGCAGAGATGCACAGCTCCCACTAGAACAAATGTAAACTGCCTGCCATAACTTCTAGTGCCGTTTCAGTAACACAATACCACCATGATGCTATATGTGCACAGCTGGCAAATTGCTGTGTTTAGTTAACTAATTGGCAGTATGACATCATTTGCTGTCAAGATTTATGTGCAAAACATTTACCTTGCTTCCTATAACATAATTACTACTGATAGAAGCAGCTCATGGAATGTCTTCTAAAAAATCCAAAACAATGTATGATTGTAAATGGATTTCAAGTGAGATACGAACGTCACAATGCAATAACATTATTTACAAAAACTAGTAAAACAACATCACACTTTTAAATGATTTGTTGTAAACCAAACGTCTGGCCACTCGACTAGATAAATGAGGTCATTTTACACAAAAATCATTATAAAAATGAAAAACAAATGTACTTTCACATTATCTATGCAACACTTCGAACAGAATCCAGAAGCCGAGTACTGTGTCACTATCGTGTATCACGCATCATCATCATCGCTGACGTAGTCATCATCGTCTCTGACACTGCTCTGGGTGCACATGTCGGCTCGCAGCTTGTCTAGCTTCTGCAGCTCCGCCTGGTGGAACGAGAACACATTGACAATGACTCCCAATTTGTTAACAAGTGACACTCATGGTTAGTCAACAACAACAATAATGATGACTCACAGTTAGTTAACAACAACGATGATGATGACTCATGGTTAATTAACAACAACAATGATGACTCATGGTTAGTCAACAACAACAATAATGATGACTCACAGTTAGTTAACAACAACGATGATGATGACTCATGGTTAATTAACAACAACAATAATGATGACTCATGGTTAGTCAACAACAACAATGATGATGACTCACGGTTAGTTAACAACAACAATGATGATGACTCATGGTTAATTAACAACAACAATAATGATGACTCATGGTTAGTCAACAACAGCAATGATGATGACTCACTGTTAGTTAACAATAACAGTGATGATGACTCACGGTTAGTCAACAACAGGTATGATGACTCAGTTAGTCAATATTCATGTTAGTCAAGGATATTGCCTCATCACAACGCCCATGTCTAATACAGCCAACAGTATCAGTCATGTGGACAACACATTGGTAGTCATAATGTAAACTCACACCACAATAAAAATGCATATTGCCTAACTGAAGTTGGGATCATAAACATTGTCTAAAACATGCCAAAGGTGTTTTATTGTGAAGTACACAATGTGAATCACTACAGATGCTATCTTTACAGATTTCCCTTCCCTTCATCCCCTTGGTAAAACCCTGACTATGACGCTTATCAGCAAACCTGTGTCTTAGAGCAATGCACAGGTGATTTCATGATATATCCTTGTTTAACCCGGGTCATCTGTCCCAATAACATGCCTTCTATTTCATAAGGTCTTGTTAGCAGTGATGTCTGTATACATCACTATATCATTCAGAGTTCACCCAGTTACCTTAACTTCAGCGAGGTAAAGTTCCCTCTTTGAGTTGATGAGACGCATGGGGAATGGGTTGAGCTCATCGAAGGCAATCTGGAACAAGACCAACGGTAGTAGCATCTGTGATTGTCTCTTGCGATCAAATCATCAACGTTAAGCTGCAGCAGGCAAGTTGGACAAAGCAAAACTGCATCGCTACTAAACACATACACATAGTGAGCACCCAAATGGAACTATATACCTGACACACAGGTTACAGAAACCTGCACCGTTGATTCCCTGTATCAAACTAGTCTGTTATTGTCATGTGACATTTTAGTTACATACAGGTGTTCCATAAAAACTGACATTTCCTTTATGATACTACAATGAGTGTGTGTGCATGCGTGCATGCGTGTGTGTATACGTGTGTGTGTGTGTGTGTGTGTGTGTATAAGGCAGTTCAATATACAAGTTTGTGTCATCACATTAATAAACGAGTTTGTATCATCACAACAAGAGTAGTCTCCACCAATGCTTCTCAACAACCCGTATTACTATATATTATACTTAAGTTAAATCAGCCAGTCAATTCTTCTTTGTCTCTTCTTCTTTCTTAAAAACAACATACAAAAGTAAGCTGAAGAATGCTACCAATCATGTGTATGTTTTTAATCTTGGACTATCACCTCTTAACTCTCTGATAAGTAATATATCTCTGGACCTATTTGAGTTTTCTAGTGATATCTGTCCTCAGTAAAGAAGCAGAGCAGTGGAGTACAGTGGCATAATGGATAGGGCATCAGACTCTCCATTGAGAGGACCTGGTTTCAAATTCTGTGCTGCTGTTTCAAACCATGAGCAAGTTCATTCACTCTACATTGTTCACTCAACTGTATGAGTACCTGGCTTTGGACAGTGGTAGATATTTATATACAAATAGTCTTCATGCATTAATTGCAGCATGGCTGAATGCTCCCCAGAGAAAAAAGTCAAGATGGTGTCTGATTGAACAGGTCTGCCAGGTAGTAAAGTGTGAAGCGCTTTGAGCAGTCCTAAGGACTGAATACTGTGCTAGGTAAGACTTACCTTTATTTTTTTTAAATGCAGTTAACCGCTGCCTACCTGGCAAACTCTGTTGATGTTTGTGATGTTTTCTGGCAGTGTTCGGAGGAAGTTGAACAATGCCATGCTGTCTGTCAACTCCAGCAGTTTATCTTCGCTGTACTTGAAGAAGGCAAGGGCAAATCTAAACAGCACCTGTCGGTTGGATGCAAAACAGAATAAAATGATTAGTCAAAATAATGATTTACTGTAGAATAGTTTACATGACAATAAAACAATAGAGCAAGAAAATGAAGTAGTAAAGCAGTTTAGATTTCACAGTTGATTTATTGAAACGTAAGCACTGAATATGTTACCACACAAGAAGATTGCTGCATATTCCACCAACGACAAAATGCTTTTTAAATTAAAACTTACCAATTAATAATATAATAATAATAAGTGAATTTGTAAAGCATCGTAAATCTAGACAAGTCCATTCAGAGGTACTAAAAATACATGCCTAAGTGCTAAAACTGGTTAGTTAAAAAATTATAATATTTGCATATATATATATGCAAACTATCAGAATGAACAATGATAACATAAGCTAAACAAAACTTGAGACCTTTATCAAACAATATTGTCGGATGAAAACAAAGTTCTTTATTTAGTCTGGCCACTACTGACCACATCGGTGGGGGCCACTGACCTTGCTGCCCTCGTAGAGGAAGACGTCCCAAATGCGCAGGTACAACTGGATAGGGACGTTGTCGACAAAGATGGTGAGGAACCAGTTGAAGGTGAACAGGGAAATGTCGACTTTGTGCTGGAGCAGGTGGGCGTGGAGGCGGGGTAACTTCTCACTGATCAAGTATTTGAGGACACTCTAAAAGACAAGGAACAACTTGTCACTGATCAAGTACTTGAGGATATTCTGAAAGACAAGGAATAACTTGTCACTGATCAAGTACTTGAGGACATTCTGAAAGACAAGGAACAACTTCTCACTGATCAAGTACTTGAGAACATTCTGAAAGACCAGGAACAACTTGTCACTGATCAAGTCCTTGTGGACGTTCTGAAAGACAAGGAACAACGTGTCACTGATCAAGTACTTGAGGACGTTCTGAAAGACAAGGAACAACTTCTTACTGATCAAGTACTTGAGAACATTCTGAAAGACAAGGAACAACTTTTCACTGATCAAGTACTTGCAGACATTCTGAAAGACAAGGAACAACTTGTCACTGATCAAGTACTTGAGGACATTCTGAAAGACATGGAACAACTTCTCACTGATCAAGTACTTGAGGACATTCTGAAAGACAAGGAACAACTTCTCACTGATCAAGTACTTGAGGACATTCTGAAAGACAAGAAACAATATTCTGAAAGACAAGGGACAACTTCTCACTGATCAAGTACTTGAGGACATTCTGAAAGACAAGAAACAATATTCTGAAAGACAAGGGACAACTTCTCACTGATCAAGTACTTAAGGACATTCTGAAAGACAAGGAACAACTTCTCACTTATCAAGTACTTGAGGATGTTCTGAAAGACAAGGAACAACTTCTCACTGATCAAGTACTTAAGAACATTCTGAAAGAAAAGAAACAACATTCTGAAAGACAAGGAACAACTTGTCACTGATCAAGTACTTGAGGACATTCTGAAAGACAAGGAACAACTTGTCACTGATCAAGTACTTGAGGACATTCTGAAAGACAAGGAACAACTTGTCACTGATCAAGTACTTGAGGACATTCTGAAAGACAAGGAACAACTTGTCACTGATCAAGTATTTGAGGACATTCTGAAAGATAAGGGACAACTTGTCACTGATCAAGTACTTGAGGACATTCTGAAAAACAAGGAACAATTTGTCACTGATCATGTACTTGAGGACATTCTGAAAGACAAGGAACAACTTCTGACTGATCAAGTACTTGAGGACATTCTGAAAGATGAGAAAATTTGTTCATGAAACATGGCAATGGTAATGATGAACTGTAACTGAACCACAGACTGACAGACTGATCAGTCCAGCAGCTAAGCTTGGAAGTGGCTCGTGCACATACAAGATTTCTTATTAGAAGTTTGTATAATGCTTCCCCATATGTTATAGGTATTTTGTAAGGTCCGTAATGTGAAACATTATTTTCTTTGTTCGTATGGAGCATGTTTAGTGACATTTCAAACTGTTGACATCAGATTGAATGAAACACAGACCACTGGTTACATATGAGTAGATTACCAATCCTGCCTTCACACTGTCCTCTACAACTCTGATAACTTTAGCTAAATCCTGGAAGATTACCATTCCTGCCTTCACACTGTCCTCTACAACTCTGATAACTTTAGCTAAATCCTGGAAGATTACCATTCCTGCCTTCACACTGTCCTCTACAACTCTGATAACTTTAGCAAAATCCTGGAAGATTACTGTAAATTTGTAGTTTTACCGGACATTTTAAACATACTTCATTAATTCTGTAAAGTTACTCAAAGCATAGATACTGTGTAAACAACTCATCCTGAATGTGCATAATTCATCTACCTAGAAAACACATTCATCCATACTTAGTTTGTCTTCGCTGCTTCCAAAAAATAAAAAAAATGTATATTCTACAATGATCACCTGGTCAGTGTGTGCGGCAGCCAGGGTGACAGAGTAGTACTGTCGTGGCATGATGCACTCTATGGTCGCCACAAGGCACCAGAACGCATCCTCCTCGTTCAGAAAGAGCAGGGCCAATGCTGCCAAACGGTTGATTCCCTGCAATGTCACAACAACCTTTTATTCTGAAATCTTGTCATTGGCTTCTTTGGAATTACCCATTTCAGGTCGGCTGCCTGCTATAGTGGGTTCAGGTAAGTTTTTGAATGTCTAATGGACAGTTTTAGTGACGATTCAGACTTAGATGAAAGCGTGTTTGCAGAAGACAGTGATGTGTTTTCGCCGTCCTGTCACTTAAAGTATCGATGAAGATTGTGATGATTCAACTGTTGAAATTTACAATATTTTTGATGTTTTTTTTAACAATGATTTTGACGATGCTGGTGACACTGAATCATTGGTAAATTTTGAATTTTCTGTTACTATGGGTATCAGATTACAAAAAAATTGCATTATCTGATCCACTGATCATTCTAGTTCAAGAATGTACCAGGTGTTCCTATTCAAAAACCACTTGTTTTTCGGTGAAAAAAACATCTGAAGTGAAATAGGTAATATTTCTAATAACATCTCAGGGAATGCCGTCTGCAGTAGTCACGCGGTGACAGAGCTGCAGACCTGAAATGGTTAATCTGTACTACTAAGAGTCACCTAAGCAACCAGCAGATTTATATTCATCACTCACTCCTGTAAGAGAGACCCGAGAGCTTTGATCAATTAGCTCTGATTTATGTTCTGTGACTCAAAACTAAGTTTGGAAGAAGGGCTTTGTTCTTTGTAATTCACTCCCACTTAGTTCTACGTCATTAAAAAATGTTAGAAAATGTAATGCAAATTTACCATCTTTTGAAAACATCTTATTAACTCTATTTACCTTCCTTAGTTCTCAAGCATATTCACCAATCTGTTGACAACTTTAATAATGATTACCAATTACTGACCGAATATCAATTTTTTTTATTTGGTGCATCTCTAAGCAAGATTTCCAAGAATTTAGGTGCTACAAGTAATCTTATTATTCCTTCCACCTTCCAGCTACACCGAGCTGCTCTTAACTAAAATGACTGACCATTATTATATTACAAGTATCAGAACTCAGAAGTACTGATAAGGCATAAATGTTGAAAACATTAAAAATAAACTGTGCCATATGAAGGTGTGGTCACATCCAAGTACCTGGCAGTAGCCTATAACAGGGTTGTGGATGGAGTAGGCAGACAAGACCCGTCTGAGGCGAGAGATGCCCTCAGAGCTCAATGTTTGGTAGTGCTTGTTGTGAGGCAATGTTCGCAGCAGATCTAACTCAATCTGAAACATAGCAAAATTGTGCAGGACCGTAACATTAATTAATGCTTATGTTAACAGATGTTTGTGCGTTTATTAGTAAACATATTTATACACGCAACATGAAATATAATTATATCAATTGTCAAACTGTAAATAACTACTTTGTAAAGCGGCTCCACCATTGTTACTTTATTTGATTAGTTTTTTGCATAGGCTTTTAAACAATACTTCGGGAAGACAAACGTCATGATAATAACATCACAACTTGGGGTACACTTTTCCACAGACTACCAGTCAACATCCACTATCAATTAATGACATCTGAACTGTCAATAAATGACATCCAGTCTAGACAGTAGCAGCTCTGACCTGCTTGAGAGCGGGGTTAAGAAGCTGTGTGGTTTTACAAGTCTGCAGCAAGTCTTCGTAGTAGTTCTCTTGCTGCTGCTCTGCCCACTGACCAGTGTGGAAGTGGACACATCTGTGGAGGGAGAACAATGTATCAACACAGAATGAGCTGATAGTCTCAAAACGTCTGTTGTGAAACTAACTCAGGATTCATACTACAATATTCTTGAAAGTAGAACTCTTGCCGATTCCTGAAGTATTAATAAAACTCTGTGCCAACTCTAACAGATGTCTAGAAATGTTGCCTATGTAATGTACATTTGCGAAAATGTGTGCAAATAAGACATCACCACTTCAAAATAACACATCGCCAGTTAAAAATAACACATCACTAGTTCACAAAATATCACACCATAAGTTAAAAATAACACATCATCAGTTAATAAAATACCCACAGAGCAACTCTCGCAAATATTTTAGATGTGCATGGGCAGCTGTGCTAGTCTTGCGAAGTACAATCAACATATTCCACCTGGCATGTCAAGGTTATTCTCATTATGTGCAGCCGATGTAGATCATCCTCGCAAGCCTGCGTCACCCGTGAGAACAGCGCAAATACCCGCCCCAATTTGAAGATGGATAAACGACTTCTGGGAATCCCAATATATAATGACCTGTTCGCCCATTAGCACGAGCAGCTTAGCGGTATTGTGTATTCGAATCTACTACTTAAACATTGCATGTAACACGAGCCATGGTTGGTTGAAATTAGTTATATTTTGACCACCTGACCTGCCTACATCTACTGATCTAGTGAGCGATTTCATACACTGAGCTTAAATTCAGTTTCGTAAAGCGATCAGCCAGGGGGTACTGCTGGCTGGCACTGACGTAATCAGCAGCAGCGGCCCCTGGCTCACGAGGATGGTGTAGATCACCATGTGGGTTTATTTGTGGGCAGGGCCTCGCCCAGAGACCCGTCCACCCATCATTTGGATGGGTAAAATTAGAAAATCGCGTTTTGTGCGGGTTAAAATTAAATCGTCCATACCATTTTTATGACGTCATTGAAACTGCCGCGAAGCCAGTTACATCATTTACGGAGATTGGTTTTAAAAATCGACCACTCGGATCGCCTGGCCAGCTGCCAGACACATGACAGAAACCAATTAAGGCCTCGACTTGCTATGGTAATTGTCACCTAACCGCTAGCGGTGGTTGCTTGAAAAGCAGGCAACACTTTCGTAGACCAAAATTAATAATTAGGGCGGGGATATACAATAAGCACTCGTCGATTATGACATGACTCGATTGTATGGTTTAGTGAACTGATTGGGTGATGTTACGCAGGCACCAATTGAGTGTATTGCTGTAATTATTAGTGCCTGGGAAGAACCTGCTCTTTCCGTTCCCAAATTATTTCCTAGACCTAATTGTAACCGCATTAAAGGCACCGGCGAGCACTAACAGACAACAGTGACTATCACAGTAACTAACTAGCATTACCACATTGGCCGCTGCGGCTGTTGGATCTGGCTAGATGTGGTGCAAAACTATGACAAACCACTGGTCACGCAGCTCTTACATTGTTCGGTCCGCATTAAATAATGCATATTTAATATCATTAGAACGACAACATAACATTCTTTATAATGATATAAAGTTTTTAGAAGTATTCCTTTATTTGACGAATTTGTTGTCCGTGATTTTGCGAAAATGTGTGCCAAAAATGTCATGCCGACGGCGCATCGCGAAGATACGGTTTTCGCAAACACAGGTTGCGGCAAATCGAAAACCCACACTTGTAAGCATATTCAGTTTTTAATCAACCAATGAGATGTGTTGGTGTTCACTGTTCTGTTGATGTACGAAATTGCTGTCAGAGAAACGAAAGTTACGATCAGATGAAATGTAAACATGTCGGTTTACCTATGTTATCGCCCGATATACAACTTCGTGCATCACCGATGCCATTTGTCAGTTTTCCGCTATTCAAATTATGTATGTTATGTGATAACTGAACATTATTTACAAGTGCGGAAACAAGATTTTGCTAGATGATGTCGCATCATTTTCGACCAGGATTATAATAATCAGCCTGAAGTGGAGCCTGCAGGCTGCACATAATTACGCGTGCAGCGACTGTGCTAGATTTAGTTATGTCTGCGCTATTTTAGCGTGTTGCCGTGGCGAGTCCCGCTGTTCGCAGTTGTTTGGTCGCCCATTGGGTGGTCTAAGGCATGGAGCTATGCTTGCTAATTAAATTAATTAATGTTTTGACTGATTTATAGTTTGACAATTGAAACATTCACAGCAACATGAATACACAACTTATTTTTAAAATATTTGTTAATCTAATATTTAGTTTTATAAATTAAACAAAATCGAACTGTAGTATTTATAATATTATATGGTACTTGAAAAAAAAAAATTGAATGCTTTAAAATTCCAAATATTACCTTCCATAGTCCTTTATACCTTGTATACAATTTGTATACACACATTTTAAATTGTATATAAAAATTGGGATTCCACATTAAAAATGTTTGTTAATTTGTTATAGTTTTGTTAGTAATTTTACAAATTGTTGCAATTAAATGTGTTCTAATGATACAACTTACATGTGCTATAAAGTAAGTGGCTTTAAAATGTGAATCGCATGCTTTGAACAAAAAATATACATACAAATTAGACATTCTCATTCAATACGTCCGACCGCGCGTCCGACCGCACTTCGTAGCATGTCAGACAAAATTTAGACTGGCAAAAATGTCATCCAGGGAGAGGCCCTGTTTGTGGGTTATGTTACCTGTCTTAATACAGGTAACGTGGTATGGTGGTTTGTATCTACAAGTTGTATTTTAGCTTCACATGTAATTAAATAGATTTCTCTTAGATCAACATGGAACAGTGTGAAGACTTTCTTGTATTGTCCCCAGATTCCACCTTCAACAATATTATCTCTGTATGGACCAGAGCTGCCAGAACCGTTTTTTACTAACACCTGAGATTTTATATCAAAATATGAATATGAACAAAAGCACTGAGAATGAACTTACCCCTTCCAGATGCGTTCCTTGTACTGAAGGGGGATGCCAGTGCGTATGAGCAGTTTTAGTTCACGACTGCGCTCTATTTCTCTCTCGCCAATGCTCACAAAGTAGTTCTCCCACTTCACCTGGTTAGACATGTCAGCTCCCAGGTTCTGAAAACACAACAAACCACATTTCTTTGGCAGTTGTTTCATAGTTTAAAGGCAGGTGCAAACATTCCAAGCAGTTGTTATTAATTATCTCAGCATGGATTTTGTTTAGTTTAAAAAGTAATGCTATTATTTGTTCAATATACCATCAGACAACAAACAAAATAATTGGCAACTTACTACAAATGAGTTTTACAGGGCTGTCTACCTGACAAAAACATTTTCCGTAATGACCCCCCCACTGCACACACACCCCCTCGTCGCATCCCGCCCCACTCCCGGTCCACAAGGTTGCCAATCAAACCTTTCTCTGAAGTAGATACAGTGACAAGCCCAGCCTGTTCATGTGCCTGGGAATCCAGGAAGTTACTAATTTAATTATAAAAAATAGATAAACTTTGTTTCAACATATTGTGTTGCTACATTGTAACTGTTGTCTGCAGTTAAGTTCCTCAGTCAGCACTTTAAAGGGATGCATGTTTCATAACATCCAATAAGTTACATTGTCAAAGTGCATGCATGGCCAGACATGTCCAAGTGTTTACGTCTGTAGAGCATCACCGTGGGAAAGACACCGCCAGTGATTAGCCAATAATCATCCAACGAGCTTCTAAATTTACAACACACAGCAGGAAACATTATAATTATTACTAACAGTCAATGACAAAGTTAAATTGTTGTATTCAAATAGAAAACTTTGAATACAAATATGATAGTTTTATATTGCAATTACAACAATTATAATACTCATTTTATATTCTTCGAAGACATTTTATAATTATATTCATAACTTTCAGAAAATCATAACTACTTAATGTAATTTAATGGTTCTACCTAACGTCATCTTAATTCATTTCTTTCATTAAATAATTCTACACCTGTAAATTTTATTAATGTCTAGATGCATATTAATGACACTGATATGTTTGGCTGCTGTAATCAGCAGGATGCTGGCAGTCAAAGTTGTAACATTGAACAGAGGCACAGCATTGGATGGTGACACCGTACTGGCATTGTAGAACTTGTAGTGGACTAAATATTTGTTGATAAATTGTAACAAGTGAATGCTGACAGTTTCTTCAGGGCATCTGGAGCAGCATTGTTTATAGATTTAGCAATTCTTTAATGTCTATAATTTTCTGTAGTCGGATGTTTTTATTTCCGTAAGACAGCAGCAGTTTCCATAATGCCGTAATCTGAGGCGAATTTCCATAATGATTATGGAAAATCTGTAATGGTAGGCAGCCCTGTGATTAGTATATTTGGAACCGTCTTGTGTGGAATTCAATTATCTTTAAAAGAAGCACAACTTGCAATGTTACGAAACAAAGTAAAAAAACGTTAAATGCAGAAAAAACAGATCCACCCATAACTTGGTGATTTTTAATGCATTACAGGGTCTTGGAGTGCGTTTCATAAAATGATGTGGCATCTATAGGGTTAAGTGGTAGGGTGTTTGCAGTCAAAAGAAGAGTTAAGTGATATTATTACCTGAGCTTTGAAGGAGAGTTCATTTGAGATCCGCTGAAGGTTCCTTGCTGCCGAGTCCAAGTTCTGGTCGAACTCATAGATGGGACGAAGGGAGAAGCCGTACTCATCATACAAGTGGGTGGGGTGTCTGAAGGGAAATCACAATGTCATGTTGTTGACCTTTCTAAGTGTAGGAAATGAGTGTTGGTAGAATGTGATGGCTCGTTTGTACAAAAAGTGGTATAATGTGCAAGGTTGTTTTACTCTTTTTTACTGTCACTACCTTGTCATGGTATCACTGCCATCTCAACCCCCATCCATCTCAACCCCCATCCATCTCAACCCCCATCCATCTCAACCCCATCCATCTCAACCCCCATCCATCTCAACCCCCATCCATCTCAACCCCCGTCCAACTCAACCCCCGTCCATCTCAACCCCCGTCCATCTCAACCCCCATCCAACTCAACCCCCGTCCATCTCAACCCCCGTCCATCTCAACCCCCGTCCAACTCAACCCCCGTCCATCTCAACCCCCGTCCATCTCAACCCCCATCCAACTCAACCCCCATCCATCTCAACCCCCATACATCTCAACCCCCATCCATCTCAACCCCCATCCAACTCAACCCCCATCCATCTCAACCCCATCCATCCATCCCCCCCATCCATCTCACCCCCCATACATCTCAGCCCCATCCATCTCATCCATCTCAGCCCCATCCATCTCAACCCCATCCAGCTCAACCCCCCATCCATCTCAACCTCCATCCATCTCAATCCTCAACCCCCATCCATCTCAACCCCCCATCCAGCTCAACCATCCATCTCAACCTCCATCCATCTCAACCTCCATCCATCTCAACCCCCATCCATCTCAACCCCCACCCATCTCAACCCCCATCCATCTCAACCCCATCCATCTCAACCCCCATCCAACTCAACACCCATCCATCTCAACCCCCATCCGTTGCTTTCATTCTCAACTCCTCCCAACCCCACCAGGGCAGAGTAACCAGTGGCCCATGTCACTAACATTCTTAAAGTCACAAGGCTGGTTTTGCTTTTTAAAATCAATTACACTCCTTAAAGTAATTTAACAAAGCATTTTGTTTAATCATGGATTTCCCCATGAGCTCATTATCGTAGTGCCAAGTGGCCGGTTGCATGACCCGCACCCAACTTAGGCGGTCAAATTACGCCCAACTCCCTAGGTGTCACCTATAGCTGGGCAGATACTTGGGCAGCGTTGCACGAAAGCCACCCAGATGCCAACTATGCGATTCAGGCTGATTACCGCGTTTTTAGGACAAATCTTAGAACCCTTCACACGTTCATCATGGCAGAAACGATAAAACAACCACTCAACCGAAGGTACAATTTTGTGCATGATGAGATCATAGCCTTGATTCACGCTTCCGACAGAAGCAAGGACACGCTGAATGGCCAATTTAAATTAACTCTCATGCTGACAAAGGCGCGGCTGTACGCAATTTCTGGTGGTGTTTGGCATTCTCATAAAGGGTAGAGTAGAGTATTCACAAAAACATTTTATCTGACAGAAACCTGTATAAGTTCTCCATTACATATGTGTCATAGAGCATTCCAGTAAAAGTAATAAAAAAGTTGTGCTAAAAACAAAATATGTTCTGGTAGACGCATTACCCCGCTTGGTGAGTCAATATGCCCAGTTAACCGGGCCAATAGCCTACGGGTGGACTTATTGCCCCGTACTAAATTAATTACATGCAAGAGAATGTCAAATCAATATTACAATGAATATATGTAGTATTACCTAGTACTATAAAAATGTCACCACACTATAGTCCTTCGTATATAAACTTGGCATGGCATAAAACAAGCGTTTCTGACGATTCACTTCACGCTGTCGGAGGAAGAAAATCCATCTTCATACGTATGCACACAAAGCTTGTGACACTCGGTAAATTACATTTATGTGTAAGAAAATCGCAATGCAGTTAACACTTAAAGTTCGGGTGGCAAGAATCCCTTTCGACGATATCCAAATTCTAAGATGCTGTGAACTTCATCGACGATTCTGAATAAATAAACTCTGCAGAAACGGTACCTTGCAAACACCTGAACGTCAATAATGATTTAAATGATCTCTAAAAACATGATTTCTTAATTCTCTGCGCCAATATAAATCGTGAACGATCGCGACTATTATTATAACGCGCTATGTGACACCTAGCTGGAGTTGGGGCTGCTCGTGGTTGTCCCAGGAGTAGTGCCCTAATTAGCGTGTGAACTCAGCTGGGTGCGTGTCATGCAATTTTTAATTTGTGCAAACAGTTCAATACATGAAATGGGTCTTACCAAGTAAAATATATATTTAACTTTTTTTTAGCCAGACCCCCCGTTTCCATGGTAACAAACAAAATGGCCTCCATTTTGAGCAAATATTGGCAAATTAGGAAACACTGCCATTTTTTATTGAATCCATATTTTTTTAATGTTGTGTTTTTATTATTTAAATAATTTTTTTGGTCAAATACGAAAATAAATCTTGTTTTTTTGCAACAAATATGACTATATCTTTCAAAAATATTCATGATTTTTTTAAAATGGGCCAAGTGGCCCTGAAGTCCTTTGGGCTAATACGTCTATATGTGACCCCGGCTGACCAAGTGAGTGATAAGTCAAAAAAATTGTAACATTGTTTTCTTACATCCTTGTAAAGGTTTGGTAGGGTGCTTTACACGGTTTCAAAAAATATGACTGCTACAAAAATTTGCAAAGTTATGGAGCATTGAACATGGTAGGGATCAAAAAGTGAAAATGAAGAAAACGGTTGTTGAAGTTTTACATTATATATGCAAATGGATTGCATGGAAATATTACATGCACAACATTCAAATGTGGCACACAGTATGTAATATGTATGTTATGTTGCAATGATACACTGGAAGTACAAATGTGCTGCTACAAAGACTTATCAAGTTATGCCAGATTATGTCTTCTTGTGTAAAACTAAGAGGACAGATTATCTGAGAGCAAAAGGTAGACTCACTGTTTGACACAGTTTAAAACCTACAGGCAACTGTCCAGTTTAACAGGGGTCTAGTGGCTTAATGCTGTCTGTTGACACAAGCTACTGCCAGTGACCAATTACTGATTCATGGTCAAGTAGATTAGCTCAATGCACCAACTAAGACAATACACAACACTGTGAGTGACAGTGTCCAGAGTGAGGCCTAAGCAGTGTCATCATTGCTGAATAGATCAATTAAACCTGCCAAGTGGGTGACATTCTGCACAAGTGTTCATTAATCCTTAATGATTGTTCAGAACACCAGACTGACCACATACCTAAACAAAGCGAATGTAATAGGTGAAGAACAGGCAGTGTTCAAATAGGGGTATTGGTTGAATTGTATGGCCAGGCTGTGTCAGCCTTCTTCTCATGTGTAGAGGTATGGCAAGGAGAAAACTTGTGTCCTTTGTTATTTGCTATTTACCTGAATCATTTTTATAACGGACTTGACATGGCAGCTGGTGAAATTTACAACAACCTTAGGGATGATGATGTAGAAAATGTATGTTCTACTATATGCTGATGACACTAGAATGATTCAATCAAATACAGATTTCTTGCTTGTGTATAGTGGAACTATGTCAACTCTTCTAATGGTTGACATTTGGTTGTTTCAGGTGTCAACTATATTGTGAATCTGTAATTATTAGTCTATATTGATACAATTGATTTACACAGTACCATGTCTACACAAGGCATGGCAAGCGTAAACAGAACAGTAGAATGCATTTGATATAAATAAAGTGTAGGATATTTCACTCTATAGTTGTCCAGAATATTAATTTTCTATGTTTGTCACCTACAGGTTTCTACAGACAATACATCTTTAACCAATATACACCACAGTCACACCATTTTATAATAATTAAATGAACATCAAAATAAACACAACTTGCAATTATAGAAAATCAAGTTTTGAAGATACAGTTTAAAAGTGTTAGGCAACTGTTCAGTCTAACATGGGTCAAGTGTGTCTACTCTGCCTGGGTGCTGTGACCAATTAAAGATTAGTCAAGGTCTCAATGGACTGGGCTGTAGAGATTAGTCACAGCTGTTGACTTTGTGGCACAATACACAACATCTAATGTTGGGGGTGGTCTCAAGGGCCCTTCTCAAAACCACATCACTAGATAATGTAAACCTTTTGCACTTTGGGAGCCCCTTAGGTGCCCTTAGAATGATTCAATAAAATACAGATTTCTTGTGTATAGTGGAAGCACCCTAAGATACATCTATGCAAAATTAGAAAAAAAGTTGCTGAACAGTTTTTGAAAAAATAGGCCAAATGTTACATTTTTACAAGTTTTGGGGTCCTTGGAGGCCCTAGGGAGCCCTTAAAATGATTCAATCAAATACAGATTTCTCGTGCATAGTGGCAGTGCCCCAAGATATGTCTATGCAAAATTAGAGAAAAAGTTGCTGAACGGTTTCTGAGATACGGTGGACGGCAGACGCAGAGTGATGGCAATAGTCCCTTGGACCTTTGGCCAAAGGACTAAAAAATGTCTTATCATTGCACACAGTAGAATATGCTGAATGCAACACTGAAAACATTATTTATATAGCATAATTATTCCAAGAGATATCCCATTTCAAAATGCAGAAATTTTAAGAAAAATGTTTTTGAGAAAATGGCTGTCAAAGATTGCATAATGGATTTCATTACATGATATCGACATGCTTGATCCATGATTAAAACTCACTTAGAGGTACGTAATTGTCATAGAAGTGAACTTTATTGATAGTATGCATACAAAGGTATAATAATCTGGCAGAAAACCATTTTCAGTATTTTTTGTCAAAAAATACCATTTCACCTGGGGTGTCGGGCCTTAAAGGCTATGTGCCACCTAGGAGCTAATGACCCTAACTGGGGGGAATTTGGACTTAGGTGCATGTCATGCAACCGGTCAATGGTTGACATGAACTGCGCCACTGACAGTGAAGTGTCTACGTGAGCTAGAGACTGACCATGACTGGCTGTGGTCTATGTGAGCTAGAGACTGACCCTGACTGGCTGTGATCTACGTGAGCTAGAGACTGACCCTGACTGGTTGTGATCTATGTGAGTTAGAGACTGACCCTGGCTGGCTGTGATCTACGTGAGCTAGAGACTGACCCTGACTGGCTGTGATCTACGTGAGCTAGAGACTGACCCTGGCTGGCTGTGATCTATGTGAGCTAGAGACTGACCCTGACTGGCTGTGATCTACGTGAGCTAGAGACTGACCCTGACTGGCTGTGATCTACGTGAGCTAGAGACTGACCCTGGCTGGCTGTGATCTACGTGAGCTAGAGACTGACCCTGACTGGCTGTGATCTATGTGAGCTACAGACTGACCCTGAATGGTTGTGATCTATGTGAGTTAGAGACTGACCCTGGCTGGCTATGATATATGTGAGTTAGAGACTGACCCTGACTGGCTGTGATCTATGTGAGCTAGAGACTGACTCTGGCTGGCTGTGGCCTACGTAAGCTACAGACAGACCCTGACTGGTTGTGGTCTATGTGAGCTAGAGACTGACCCTGACTGGCTGTGATCTATGTGAGCTAGAGATTGAGTCTGGCTGGCTGTGGTCTACGTGAGCTACAGACTGAACTTGACTGGCTGTGGTCTATGTGAGCTACAGACTGACTCTGGCTGGCTGTGGTCTACATGAGCTAGAGACTGATTCTGACTGGCTGTGGCCTACGTAAGCTACAGACAGACCCTGACTGGTTGTGGTCTATGTGAGCTAGAGACTGACTCTGACTGGCTGTGATCTATGTGAGCTAGAGACCGACTCTGACTGGCTGTGATATATGTGAGCTAGAGACTGACTCTGACTGGCTGTGATCTATGTGAGCTAGAGACTGACTCTGACTGGCTGTGATATATGTGAGCTAGAGACCGACTCTGACTGGCTGTGATATATGTGAGCTACAGACTGACCCTGACAGGCTGTGATCTATGTGAGCTAGAGACTGACTCTGGCTGGCTGTGGTCTACGTGAGCTACAGACAGACCCTGACTGGTTGTGGTCTATGTGAGCTAGAGATTGAACCTGACTGGCTATGATATATGTGAGTTAGAGACTGACCCTGACTGGCTGTGATCTATGTGAGCTAGAGACTGACCCTGACTGTCTGTGGTCTATGTGAGTTAGAGACTGACCCTGACTGGCTGTGATCTATGTGAGCTAGAGACTGACCCTGACTGTCTGTGGTCTATGTGAGTTAGAGACTGACCCTGACTGACTGTGGTATATGTGAGCTACAGGCTGACCCTCACTGGCTGTGGTCTGTGAGCCAGAGAATGAACTTGACTGTCTGTGGTCTATGTGAGCTACAGACTGAACCTGACTGGCTGTCATCTATGTGAGCTAGAGACAGACAATGACTGGCTGTGATATATGTGAGCTAGAGACTGACCCTGACTGGCTGTGATATATGTGAGCTAGAGACTGACCCTGACTGGCTGTGATCTATGTGAGCTAGAGAGACTGACCCTGACTGGCTGTGATCTATGTGAGCTAGAGAATGACTCTGGCTGGCTGTGGTCTACATCAGCTAAAGACTGACCCTGGCTGGCTCTGGTCTATGTGAGCTACAGGCTGACCCCGACTGGTTGTGGTCTACATGAGCTAGAGAGGCTGACCCTGACTGGCTGGGGTCTGTGTGAGCGAGACAGACCCAGACTGGCTGTGGACTGCGTAACCTAGAGACTGACCCTGACTGGCTGTGATCTGCATAACCTAGAGACTGACCCTGACTGGCTGTGGTCTACGTGAGCTACAGACAGACCCTGACTGGTTGTGGTCTATGTGAGCTAGAGACTGACACTGTCTGGCTATGATATATGTGAGTTAGAGACTGACCCTGACTGGCTGTGATCTATGTGAGCTAGAGACTGACCCTGACTGTCTGTGGTCTATGTGAGTTAGAGACTGACCCTGACTGGCTGTGATCTATGTGAGCTAGAGACTGACCCTGACTGTCTGTGGTCTATGTGCGTTAGAGACTGACCCTGACTGGCTGTGATCTATGTGAGCTAGAGACTGACGCTGACTGTCTGCGATTTATGTGAGCTACAGACTGACCCTGTCAGGCTGTGATCTATGTGAGCTAGAGACTGACTCTGGCTGGCTGTGGTCTACGTGAGCTACAGACTGAATTTGACTGGCTGTGGTCTACATGAGCTAGAGACTGATTCTGACTGGCTGTGGACTACGTAAGCTAGAGACAAACACTGACTGGCTGTGGTATATGTGAGCTACAGGCTGACCCTCACTGGCTGTGGTCTGTGAACCAGAGACTGAACTTGACTGTCTGTGGCCTATGTGAGCTACAGACTGAACCTGACTGGCTGTCATCTATGTGAGCTAGAGACAGACAATGACTGGCTGTGATATATGTGAGCTAGAGACTGACCCTGACTGGCTGTGATCTATGCGAGCTAGAGACTGACTCTGGCTGGCTGTGGTCTACATCAGCTAAAGACTGACCCTGACTGGTTGTGGTCTACATGAGCTAGAGAGACTGACCCTGACTGGCTGTGGTCTGTGTGAGCGAGACAGACCCTGACTGGCTGTGGACTGCATAACCTAGAGACTGACCCTGACTGCCTGTGATCTGCATAACCTAGAGACTGACCCTGACTGGCTGTGGTCTATGTGAGCTAGAGACCGACTCTGACTGGCTGTGATATATGTGAGCTAGAGACTGACCCTGACTGGCTGTGGTCTACATCAGCTAAAGACTGACCCTGGCTGGCTCTGGTCTACGTGAGCTACAGACAGACCCTGACTGGTTGTGGTCTATGTGAGCTAGAGACTGACCCTGACTGGCTATGATATATGTGAGTTAGAGACTGACCCTGACTGGCTGTGATCTATGTGAGCTAGAGACTGACCCTGACTGGCTGTGATCTATATGAGCTAGAGACTGACTCTGGCTGGCTGTGGTCTACATCAGCTAAAGACTGACCCTGGCTGGCTCTGGTCTATGTGAGCTACAGGCTGACCCTGACTGGTTGTGGTCTACATGAGCTAGAGAGACTGACCCTGACTGGCTGTGGTCTGTGTGAGCGAGACAGGCCCTGACTGGCTGTGGACTGCGTAACCTCGAGACTGACCCTGACTGGCTGTGATCTGCATGACCTAGAGACTGACCCTGACTGGCTGTGGTCTGTGTGAGCTAGAGACTGACCCTGAATGACTGTGGTCTATGTGAGCTACAGACTGACCCTGACTGGCTATGATATATGTGAGTTAGAGACTGACCCTGACTGGCTGTGATCTATGTGAGCTAGAGACTGACCCTGACTGTCTGTGGTCTATGTGAGTTAGAGACTGACCCTGACTGGCTGTGATCTATGTGAGCTAGAGACTGACCCTGACTGTATGTGGTCTATGTGAGTTAGAGACTGACCCTGACTGGCTGTGATCTATGTGAGCTAGAGACTGATGCTGACTGTCTGCGATTTATGTGAGCTACAGACTGACTCTGGCTGGCTGTGGTCTACGTGAGCTACAGACTGAACTTGACTGGCTGTGGTCTATGTGAGCTACAGACTGACTATGGCTGGCTGTGGTCTACATGAGCTAGAGACTGATTCTGACTGGCTGTGGCCTACGTAAGCTAGAGACAGACACTGACTGGCTGTGGTATATGTGAGCTACAGGCTGACCCTCACTGGCTGTGGTCTGTGAACCAGAGACTGAACTTGACTGTCTGTGGTCTATGTGAGCTACAGACTGAACCTGACTGGCTGTCATCTATGTGAGCTAGAGACAGACAATGACTGGCTGTGATATATGTGAGCTAGAGACTGACCCTGACTGGCTGTGATATATGTGAGCTAGAGACTGACCCTGACTGGCTGTGATCTATGCGAGCTAGAGACTGACTCTGGCTGGCTGTGGTCTACATCAGCTAAAGACTGACCCTGGCTGGCTCTGGTCTATGTGAGCCACAGGCTGACCCTGACTGGTTGTGGTCTACATGAGCTAGAGAGACTGACCCTGACTGGCTGTGGTCTGTGTGAGCGAGACAGACCCTGACTGGCTGTGGACTGCGTAACCTAGAGACTGACCCTGACTGCCTGTGATCTGCATAACCTAGAGACTGACCCTGACTGGCTGTGGTCTATGTGAGCTACAGACTGACCCTGACTGGCTGTGATCTATGTGAGCTAGAGACTGACTCTGGCTGGCTGTGGTCTACGTGAGCTACAGACTGAACTTGACTGGCTGTGGTCTATGTGAGCTACAGACTGACTCTGGCTGGCTGTGGTCTACATGAGCTAGAGACTGATTCTGACTGGCTGTGGCCTACGTAAGCTACAGACAGACCCTGACTGGTTGTGGTCTATGTGAGCTAGAGACTGACTCTGACTGGCTGTGATCTATGTGAGCTAGAGACCGACTCTGACTGGCTGTGATATATGTGAGCTAGAGACTGACCCTGACTGGCTGTGGTCTACATCAGCTAAAGACTGACCCTGGCTGGCTCTGGTCTACGTGAGCTACAGACAGACCCTGACTGGTTGTGGTCTATGTGAGCTAGAGACTGACCCTGATTGGCTATGATATATGTGAGTTAGAGACTGACCCTGACTGGCTGTGATCTATGTGAGCTAGAGACTGACCCTGACTGGCTGTGATCTATATGAGCTAGAGACTGACTCTGGCTGGCTGTGGTCTACATCAGCTAAAGACTGACCCTGGCTGGCTCTGGTCTATGTGAGCTACAGGCTGACCCTGACTGGTTGTGGTCTACATGAGCTAGAGAGACTGACCCTGACTGGCTGTGGTCTGTGTGAGCGAGACAGGCCCTGACTGGCTGTGGACTGCGTAACCTAGAGACTGACCCTGACTGGCTGTGATCTGCATGACCTAGAGACTGACCCTGACTGGCTGTGGTCTATGTGAGCTACAGACTGACCCTGACTGGCTGTGATCTATGTGAGCTAGAGACTGACTCTGGCTGGCTGTGGCCTACGTAAGCTACAGACAGACCCTGACTGGTTGTGGTCTATGAGATCTACAGACTGACCCTGACTGGCTGTGATCTATGTGAGCTAGAGACTGACTCTGGCTGGCTGTGGTCTACGTGAGCTACAGACTGAACTTGACTGGCTGTGGTCTATGTGAGCTACAGACTGACTCTGGCTGGCTGTGGTCTACATGAGCTAGAGACTGATTCTGACTGGCTGTGGCCTACGTAAGCTACAGACAGACCCTGACTGGTTGTGGTCTATGTGAGCTAGAGACTGACTCTGACTGGCTGTGATCTATGTGAGCTAGAGACCGACTCTGACTGGCTGTGATATATGTGAGCTAGAGACTGACCCTGACTGGCTGTGGTCTACATCAGCTAAAGACTGACCCTGGCTGGCTCTGGTCTACGTGAGCTACAGACAGACCCTGACTGGTTGTGGTCTATGTGAGCTAGAGACTGACCCTGACTGGCTATGATATATGTGAGTTAGAGACTGACCCTGACTGGCTGTGATCTATGTGAGCTAGATACTGACCCTGACTGGCTGTGATCTATATGAGCTAGAGACTGACTCTGGCTGGCTGTGGTCTACATCAGCTAAAGACTGACCCTGGCTGGCTCTGGTCTATGTGAGCTACAGGCTGACCCTGACTGGTTGTGGTGTACATGAGCTAGAGAGACTAACCCTGACTGGCTGTGGTCTGTGTGAGCGAGACAGGCCCTGACTGGCTGTGGACTGCGTAACCTAGAGACTGACCCTGACTGGCTGTGATCTGCATGACCTAGAGACTGACCCTGACTGGCTGTGGTCTGTGTGAGCTAGAGACTGACCCTGAATGACTGTGGTCTATGTGAGCTACAGACTGACCCTGACTGGCTATGATATATGTGAGTTAGAGACTGACCCTGACTGGCTGTGATCTATGTGAGCTAGAGACTGACCCTGACTGTCTGTGGTCTATGTGAGTTAGAGACTGACCCTGACTGGCTGTGATCTATGTGAGCTAGAGACTGACCCTGACTGTCTGTGGTCTATGTGAGTTAGAGACTGACCCTGACTGGCTGTGATCTATGTGAGCTAGAGACTGACGCTGACTGTCTGCGATTTATGTGAGCTACAGACTGACCCTGACTGGCTGTGGTCTATGTGAGCTAGAGAGACTGACCCTGACTGGCTGTGATTTATGTGAGCTAGAGACTGACCCTGACTGTCTGTGGTCTATGTGAGTTAGAGACTGACCCTGACTGGCTGTGATCTATGTGAGCTAGAGACTGACCCTGACTGTCTGTGGTCTATGTGAGTTAGAGACTGACCCTGACTGGCTGTGATCTATGTGAGCTAGAGACTGACGCTGACTGTCTGCGATTTATGTGAGCTACAGACTGACCCTGACTGGCTGTGGTCTATGTGAGCTAGAGAGACTGACCCTGACTGGCTGTGATTTATGTGAGCTAGAGACTGACTCTGGCTGGCTGTGGTCTATGTGAGCTAGAGAGACTGACCCTGACTGGCTGTGATTTATGTGAGCTAGAGACTGACTCTGGCTGGCTGTGGTCTACGTGAGCTACAGACTGAACTTGACTGGCTGTGGTCTATGTGAGCTACAGACTGACTATGGCTGGCTGTGGTCTACATGAGCTAGAGACTGATTCTGACTGGCTGTGGCCTACGTAAGCTAGAGACAGACACTGACTGGCTGTGGTATATGTGAGCTACAGGCTGACCCTCACTGGCTGTGGTCTGTGAACCAGAGACTGAACTTGACTGTCTGTGGTCTATGTGAGCTACAGACTGAACCTGACTGGCTGTCATCTATGTGAGCTAGAGACAGACAATGACTGGCTGTGATATATGTGAGCTAGAGACTGACCCTGACTGGCTGTGATATATGTGAGCTAGAGACTGACCCTGACTGGCTGTGATCTATGTGAGCTAGAGACTGACTCTGGCTGGCTGTGGTCTACATCAGCTAAAGACTGACCCTGGCTGGCTCTGGTCTATGTGAGCTACAGGCTGACCCTGACTGGTTGTGGTCTACATGAGCTAGAGAGACTGACCCTGACTGGCTGTGGTCTGTGTGAGCGAGACAGACCCTGACTGGCTGTGGACTGCGTAACCTAGAGGCAGACCCTGACTGGCTGTGGACTGCGTAACCTAGAGACTGACCCTGACTGGCTGTGGTTGTGCAGTGTGCCAGCTTCCGCAGCCTGTATCATCTCTGTGTCCATTGCCTCCTGCAGCAGCTGACACACCATCTCCTGAGTCTGATCATCTCCATCACCTCCTGCATGCAAACACATGCTTCAAGATACAGTCAAATGTCTTGCAAATTAAAAATAGTAAAATTAAAAAGAAAACATTTAATAATTTGTATTTTATTTCCTGTTTGCTAATGACTACTGTCCTGAGTGTCTGACCTCTGCGTGGTTGCTTCAGTTCCTGGAGACAGACGAGATACTTGCTCTCCAGCTGACACAGTCTGGCCGCTGTCTCCGTGTACTGCCTGCAACAGACACAGCTCAAGACAGTCACACAAGTCTATGACTAACATAACTATAACCAATTAGTTCAACAGACACAGCTCAAGACAGTCACACAAGTCTATGACTAACATAACTATAACCAATTAGTTCAACAGACACAGCTCAAGACAGTCACACAAGTCTATGACTAACATAACTATAACCAATTAGTTCAACAGACACAGCTCAAGACAGTCACACAAGTCTATGACTAACGTAACTATAACCAATTAGTTCAACAGACACAGCTCAACACAGTCACACAAGTCTATGACTAACATAACTATAACCAATTAGTTCAACAGACACAGCTCAACACAGTCACACAAGTCTATGACTAACATAACTATAACCAATTAGTTCAACAGACACAGCTCAACACAGTCACACAAGTCTATGACTAACATAACTATAGCCAATTAGTTCAACAGACACAGCTCAACACAGTCACACAAGTCTATGACTAACATAACTATAACCAATTAGTTCAACAGACACAGCTCAACACAGTCACACAAGTCTATGACTAACATTATATTAACCAATTAGTTAGCTGTCATAACCGAACTGTTTTCACTGTTGATGTTTACAAGACATTAAACTTGAAAACCAAACAACAAGAACGTTTTATTCTCACCCCAATATACAGTATGTATATAATATCAGTTAACATAAACAATAAGTTTACATATATATTCATACATAAAAGTGCCATGTAATTTCTCTTAAAGTGGTCAGTGACTCCCATTAAGACATTAGTCACTCTCATAGGAGCCACTAAAATAATTGTGCAACTGATTTATACCAAAAGAAGTGCAATGAGCAGAAGAAGAAAGTCAGAAAGAGCCAAAGGGCACGCATTAGTGATGCATGTTCAATCAGTCGAGCCCTAGCACCAGCACGCTGCACATCTATTTGGAACAATATGGTATTCAACGATTTATTTATTTGTGCTTTTTCAGTATACATTTACTTGATTGTACAGCACAGCTAAGCTGGATTTAGCACTTAATAAAGACATTATTATTAGCAGTAGTACGTAAACCAAATCAAACAGACTGTAGGTAAAATAAATTGTGTGCAAAATAGAAAAAATTGGTGTGCCTACATGAGTAGATTGCTTTCTCCAATGGCGTCGTTTTCTCTCAGTTTGTTCAACTCCAGAATCTCTTTGTTCAAGAAGTTGTTCTGCTCTTGATATGCTGTACACATGTCCTAAAATTAGACGATACGCTGTACACGTGTCCTAAAATTATTTGATACATTGTACACATGTCCTAAAATTATTTGATACACTGTACATATATCCTAAAATTATTTGATACGCTGTACACATGTCCTAGAATTATATGATACGCTGTACACATGTCTTAATATTATTTGATATGCTGTACACGTCCTAAAATTATTTGATATGCTGTACATGTCCTAAAATTATTTTATATGCTGTACACGTCATAAAATTATTTCATACTGTACACGTCCTAAAATTATTTGATATGCTGTATACTTGTCCTAAAATTATTTGATATGCTGTACACATGTCCTAAAATGATTTGATACGCTGTACACGTCCTAAAATGATTTGATATGCTGTACACATGTCCTAAAATAATTTGATACGCTGTACACGTCCTAAAATTATGATATGCTGTAAACATGTCCTAAAATTATATGATACGCTGTACACGTCCTAAAATTATTGTATACGCTGTACACATGTCCTAAAATTATATGATACCCTGTACACATGTCCTAATATTATTTGTACACAAACTTGTTATGCTTGTTTGCCAAAATAACAACTCTTACACAAATCTGATACATTGAATTTGTTATTTGTGTTACCAACATTATTTTAATTAGACAATAGTATCATTAATCAATCAATCAATCAATCATTCTATTTGTTTATTTCAAACATATTATTATAAAGAACAAAACAAGTCTATACAAATCATCAAAATCAAGTCATGCGTACAATATATGAAAGTAATTGTACATAATGAGATAATGACAGAGAAAAGATATATTTGTTTGAAAAGAAATAGAAATGAAGTTTTAAACTTATAATTAGGATCAATAATCAATTAAATAGTGCAGTATTTCTGTCAAAGTGAGATGACCAGACTAAACTGAAATGTCCTTACTTTGAGGTCATCCAACTCACGAGTATCGGAAATAAATCTCTGAGATGGCCGGATGCTAGAGACCTCTGGCGGACCACTCGACCTATCAATGGTCACTGACTGGTCAAGCTCTAGTTGGTGAAGTCCATTAGTGAGGGAGACAATGATCTCGTCCTTGGCCTTGATGCTGTCTACATACATGGCTGCCTGCTCTCGGAGACTCGACACTTCTGTCTCAAACGGTCTGACAACAGAACCAGGCAAAACGTATAATTTAACATAATATATAGGATAATTATCTATATATCAACACGCTAACTGGGGAGTATTGTAAGTGCATCTCCTCTGAGGTGCCAACGTCCACTTACCTATTTCCACACACACCTGCTTCCTTGGGTCACTGGCCTCGGAGCTACCAACTGTTGATGTATTTCAGAAAACACAAAGGTAGTTATTTAATGTTATTTACTTTTTTCAGTGGCCAAATTGAGTGGTCGGCCATTCTCCAGGTGGCACCACTCTGGGGTTATGTTTGACCATCAGGAAATTATTACCCGCTGCATGCAATGCCGGTATTGGTGACTACAAACCGGAGTTGTGCTGAAGTGAGTTGGATTTGTTCCTGCATGGTTGTAAGAACATGCTCCAGGTGCACAATCTGTCTGTCTCTATCTTGTAGTTGTCCCAACAAATCCACATCTGTACCACTCAGTTGTTGCCTGAAATAACACACAAACAACTGACATCCTAATAGGTCTGAAACGTGGAAACAAAATGTTTCTTTCTTCAAAATGTGCAGTTGTTTCTTTTCATGTGTTCTAGTACCTCATATGTTTTACACTACATAAATTATCTCATCATTGGCATGTAAACAAACACATGAACATACTCCACATTTAATATTTATACATTTGCCAATATTTAAGTGAACTTAGCGGGTTAATTTATTCTGGAGGTGCCATAAAAAATTTTCTTAGATACTACAATTACAACGAAAATAATTCTTTTTCATAAAAACTTACATATACTTTCACATAAAATGAAATGATAAACATATTCACTTTGTGTCGTTCTGTTTCTCAAGAGTATCAATGTGTTTCTGGAGGATCTTCATGATCTCTCTCGTGGCAGCCAGCTCCTCTTCTGCAGCTGACAAGTCTTCCTTCTGTGAGGCCAACTGTTCCTCCAACTAAAACACACATATCTTAGCCAACAAAACCAATACATTAGGGGGACAGTTTTACTATTGTGATAGCTGATAGCAGTGTTTGCGCTGACGCCGTTTTGGGGCGATATTACGCGATATTTGTAGGTGGGATGCGGTTTTTCAAGTTTCGCTGTGCACCACAGACGCAGTTTTATACGTTTCACTGTGTCCCTTTGACGCAATTCTATGGTTCTTTAAAGTTATTTCTAGTCCCACGTTAGACAGGTTGCTTACAAATAAATAGGACAGATATCCAAATTGTGTCGACAACCGCACTTTCGTTTTACAACGAAATGGTGCCGCCACCTAGCAAACAAAACTGAAAAATGGAACACTGAATAATAATTCCCTCTAATATGTGTTAGTACCGCCTAACGGCTAATTCGGAAACTAGGTAGAACGACTTTAGTGTGGCGTCCGGTCAGCGTTTTTGACACTGTGGCATCGCATTGCTAATGTTATGAACATTTATTTATTGATTTATGTATCGAGGCCACACATTAATTTAGTCCATTTAATAGTCCACATCTTCGGACCCCATTTTTGTTTTTGGACCCTGATTTTTCAGGCACATGGGGTCCCTGGACCCTGTTTTTTAAAACCCTAATGCAAACACTGACTGATAGTATTGTGACAGTTATTGCAATAGGGTCATAAAAGCCGTCCCAAACCATAGTGTGAGGATGGTGCCATCATGTGGCCTTTGATGAGGTTGATTCCCAAAATGGTGAATCCCTGAATGATCCTGCAGTGTTCGACTATTGCTGATGCTAAGTCTGTAAATAAGTATAATTACAAAATGAAATTGAAAATATGTCCACAACCATCTTTTTGTGTGACAGAAATAGCCCTATTGATCAGTTTGCCATGTGTTGTTACCATCAATAATCACTATCAATAAGCGATAACTATTGATAGTTAAATTCACTATCAATAGTACACTATCAATAGTACACTATCAATAGTACACTATCAATAGTACACTATCCTCACACCAACTATCGTTTTGCATTAATAGATCACTGTATCATTTCACCTCCACAATATTTATATCTGCCACAGACAACAATACAACAGATCCTTGTACATTTTCACACAAGAATTGAACCTTGAACCTACTGGCAGTATACACGGGGGAGCTAACTTTATCAGGTATTGTCCACTGATGTCAGGAGTACTGATGTTTATGACTGCTGGTACTGTTTATCAAATGCACAATATGAAAAAAATTATAATTCATACTATGCAACATATAAAAACACCAGTGTGGGATTTATTTACCTCTTTGCATCTGTGACACGGTCCCTGACCACCACCTTTGCTACCAGTGCTGCCACCTGCAGTCGAACTGGCAGGTTTCCAGTGTTGCACGACCTTCTTGAAGGTTGACAGTCGGGTTTTGCTGGGTGGAGGCGCAGCAGAGTCAAACACATCCTGGTCATCTGTCATAAGAAACAACCGATGCTAGTAGACAGACGTGTGGACGGACAGATCAGACAGACAGATCAGACAGACAGACAAAGTGACAGACAGACAGACAGACAGACAGACAGACAGACAGACAGACAGACAGACAGACAGACAGACAGACAGACAGACAGAAAGAGTCAGTTCACACAGACAGACAGCCAGTTCAGACAGACAGACAGACATAGAGTCAGTTCGGAGAGACAGCCAGTTCAGACAGGCAGAGACAGACAGTCAGTTCAGACACAGTCAGTTCAGACAGACAGTCAGTTTGGAGAGACAGACGGATGGACAGACGGACGGACGGAAAGACATACAGACAGACATACAGACAGACAGACAGACAGACAGACAGACAGCGCCACCATCTTGCCCACCCATCAGCCACGTACATATAATAAACATGATAAAATGTTCTAGATCAACTAGCTTTATCTTATCAACATACCACCCATCTAGTTTATTTGTAGTTCCAGCTATCTGTTACAAGTATTATTGACATAAGATGTGTTGCTGTGGCAGAATCTTCGCACCTGTGTCGCTTTTCTTCTGCCCCCTAGTGGCCATTATGTTGCGTAGCTCCGTCCTCCAATTGGTGATTGACAGGTCTTGGAAGCTGCCCCGGTCACCGAGTGCACTTGCCTCACCCATGGTTGCCATGGAGACGTCCACATGGTCAGTGAGGGTGGGGGTCTCCTCTGAAGACAGCCGCTGTCTCAAGGCCACAATGTCCAGACTCACGAGTCCACTGACAGGCTGCTACAGGTCAAACACACAGCACCATCTAGCAGTGAAGACTGCAGCTTATCCGACGCTGATGGTATATAATAAGTTTTAAGTGGACTAACATAACTAATTTAATTGACATGCTTAATATATATATACTGTTGCATGTCATTCAATTTCTCTTTCCTATTACTATAAGTATGAGTCATGCAAACGAAATTGTAACAACACGTCTTAACAACTCTATATCCTAAACGTAACTCTTCCCGTTAAATTCAAGTTCTTTGATATTTAATAATACTTGTAATCCTACATTAATGCAAGCACACGAGAATGTAAACGCGTGCTTAAGCGTAGTCATCACATGGGTGTGCACATGATCGTAATACCGTGTAATATTATATATATATATATATATATAAACGTTCAATCACCATTTCAATTGGACACCTTATTGGTACATTACTTTTCACATCTCTTAATCAGGTTCCGGGCCGACAACTTTATACTAGATGCTTCATATCTGGTGATATATGATATAAGTAAAACATCTAAACTGACTACACCCTCTGGTACTGCCTGGACTGTGGTGTCTGTACATACCTGAACTGACCGTTTGGCCAAATACTGCCTTGACTGTAGCCTCTGACAGCTGTATTCGCTTCTCTTACATTGTAGTTCCTGTAGCCAGTACTTAAGCGTGTTCTTGTCGTTTGCTTCCAGGCAATATGTCTTGCCATGAGTACTAGACAGTTAACAAAACATGTAATATAATCACACTGCAAGCAGTGGCAAATCAGTAATTTTAGTAAAAAAATTCCTGCACTACGTTGATTTAATGTAAAGCCTGTACTAGATACCTGTGCTAGATGAAATTACAGAATTCGTTTTATGGTGGCTTGTGTATGTAGTTTGCTATATGGTAGTATGTTGGTACCGTACGTCTGCATGTAATTTGAGTGTGCAGCATCTTGGGGTAACACGTCATCTCAAAGGCATTTTTTATTTTGATTTGATTATTTAATGTTTATTTGTGTTTATGTAATTTGAATTAATAAATTGTGTAAACTACATTCTTAGTTATGATGTATCCCTTATGGCATGGTTTTAAACCGAGTCATTAGGAATGTATGGAATGGTAATGCAACAAGTTAAACCTTAGGCTTAGGCATTATAATTTATATGGTAAACTAACTTCCTAGTTCAATCAAGATAGCAAAGTGAAACTTAACATTCTGACAGACATAAGTCATGTCATTTATCAAATAAATTCCTATGAATATTAAGTAATAATATAAAATATTGCTAAACATATATAATAAATACAATTATATTAAATTAAAATCAGGGATAAAATAAGCCTAAGGGATGCGTAAACTAAGACTAACTTCACTAAGTAGTGTTTACTTACCTTATCTCAAAAATCCATGGACTTGGGCCATTGATATTTCTCATATTAAAACTAAAACTTGCACTTGCGATGTCTATTTCACCGAGTGGTACAATGTCCTGTGCGCTTCTATAATACAGCAGAGTGCATGTATTATCCGCCAGCACAAACCATCGTCGTTTGAAAGACTTGCCTCTGGCGCCAATTTTGTACTTCTTCAGATATCCGCATAACTTTTGCGTTGCCCCGCCCCTTTTATCGCGGCCACTTTCTTCTACATTTTCATTGCTGGAATTAGAATCCATCTTACAATTTCATTAGGAATACTACTTTCAGATTTTCAGATCATCGTAGTTACTTTTCGAGATATGTTAACGTAATTCAACCGAGTTGTTTTTATCTAAATAAAACACATCCCAGTATATCTACATCCTTGTGCCTCGCCATATCTATCACGTGCGAAACAAAACCGGAAGTTTGGCAATATTTACATAAATTATAGCCTTGGTTACCAATACTTTCGTGAAAGCTCGCCAATCTTACGTCATTGCGTCTGGGCGGCGGCGTGACAGTCCAGACGGGCCGGCGGCGGCGTGGCTTCCAGGCGGGCGGACGGGGTCGAGGCAGGGCAGGTGGGCGGCAAAGTGAGCTGACGGCGTTGCAGGACTTGTCAGGCATGCAGCAACGAGGCAAGCGTGTGGCGGCTGCGGCGTGGCAGGGCATGCATGCGGCGAAGACGATGATGTATATATATACACATTGCATGTCTTTAATTAACATAAGTATAAGTAGTAGTTATAGAAACCGCACAAGATAAATTAATTACTATCATGGTATCCATCGCCGTCAACTTTCACACATCATGAAAGTTCATGCAGTGTTGTTCAGCTTCTTCGTTCTACATCTTGTGTTAGAGGATCCTATACATAAACACACCAACATGGCAAACTCTTGTACACCATCAACTACTAATCGTGATTGCAGCAAATATCCATGTGGAACATGCAATGAAAACGTTACATGGAGCCAAAGAGGAGTAGTTTGTGAGACTTGCGATCAATGGTACCACGCCAGCTGCCAGAGCATCAACAGTGAATGCTATGCCTATCTACAACACAGCAGTGTCAGTTGGCATTGCATCGTTTGTGGTCAACCAAATTTCAGCAGTGTAGCATTTGACCTATATGATTTGGACTCCGAAAAAAGATCATCATCCCACACCATATCTACTGACTTGTCTCTGGGCAGCCCTGACCCAGTTCAAAACCAGTGGAAACCCCTCCACCGCTCGACACCATAAAAGAAATGCCAATGCTCAGAGTAGAGGCAGACCACTTAGGATAGTAAACATCAACTTCCAGAGTATAAAAAAAACAAAGTGAAATGTTACACTTGATTGACAGTTGCTCCCCGGATGTAGTTCTGTGGACAGAAACATGGCTTGACCCATCAATTAAGGATGCAGAATTTTTTCCACCAGGATACAATATATACAGGAAGGACCGCGAGACCACCTCAGGAGGAGGAGTGATGATTGCAGTCAAAGATACTTTAAATAGACAGGTTGAGAACGAATTTGACTCGAGCTGCGAGATCATCTGGGCCAATATCAGAATGAGAAGGTGTAGATCGCTGTATGTGTGTTCCTTTTACCACCCCCGCACAAGTGATGAAGAAAGTATGAAAGAATTTGAATTCTCTAAGGAAAACAGCAAGTGTTAATGATGCCTATTTCGTCGTAGGTGGGGATTTAAATCTTCCAGGTATACAGTGGAAATCACACTCTGTGAAAACCTCATGTCCACATCCGGCTATTCATCAAAGGTTCCTGACAGTGCTGGACGACCTTGGACTCGAGCAGTTGGTCCGAGTCCCGACTAGAGGGCCAAACATTTTGGACCTTTTCATTACAAATCACCCAAGCCAAGTCATGAGAACGGAGACAATGCCTGGAATCTCGGACCATGATATTGTGTTTGTAGAACTGGACATTAGCCCTGTTCTTGTGCATCAAGCACAGAGAAAAGTTCTCCTCTAGAGCAAAGCCGATTGGCAGAAAATAAAGAACCATGTGACCCAGTTTGGTAATAACATTGTGAACTGTGATGAAGTCACCTCAGTCGAAACCTTGTGGTGTAAACTGAGAGACAGCATCGATCAGAGTGTCGCTCAGTTCGTACCATCAAAGACAAGCACAAGAGTAGACAATCAACCATGGATCACCAGAGAAATTTTCCGTCTCATTCGGAAGCGTGATAGGCGGTACAAGAAAAATCTTACATCGGAGAATGAATCATCATTCAAGGCGGTGAAACACCTGGTGCAGAAGAAACTCCGCCAGTCTTACTGGCAGTATGTGGATAACACCATCCTTCCTGAAGAGGCTGACTCTGAAAACCTCCATCACTGAAGCGTTTTTGGACGTATATAAAGCACAGGAAAAGGGATCTAAGTGGAGTTGCACCGTTGAAGTCTGGCGGCAAACTCGTTACGTCAGCAGCAGAAAAAGCTACAGTTCTTAATGAACAATTTAAATCAGCATTTTCAACTGGGATTCAACTGTCTCGGGAAGAATTTGAGCAGCAGTGTGAAATTGACAAACGACAGCAGCTATACCAAGCTTGAAGACATTGACATCACGGAACAAGGGGTAGCCAAACTGCTGCAGTCCATAAACACCCATAAGGCGCCCGGCCCTGACAACATAAACCCCCAAGTACTCAAAGAACTGGCTCGAGAGCTGGCGCCCATACTCACCTTCATATTCAGAAGATCACTTGCCTTTGGCGAAGTCCCATCTAACTGGCGTAGAGCACACGTGACCCCCATCTACAAGAAGGGGCAAAAGTGCAAGGCTGAGAACTATAGGCCAGTATCACTTACCTCAATAGTGTGTAAGTTAATGGAACATGTACTGGTGAGCAACCTCATGAAGCATGCTAAGGAAAACAACATTTTCTATCCACTCCAACATGGATTCCGGCAAGGTCTGTCTTGTGAAACGCAGCTCCTTGAGTTCCTTGATCACCTGACCTCAAATCTTCAGAAAAACCACCAGACTGACATATTGATTATGGATTTTTCTAAGGCTTTTGACAAAGTCAGTCATAGCCGTTTAATATACAAACTTCAATATTACGTGGTGCAGGGCAAAGTGAACGCCTCGATTCAAGCTTTTCTGACAAACAGAACCCAAGCAGTTATCATAGATGGAGATCGATCAAGCTTCATTAAAGTAGAATCCGGAGTCCCGCAAGGTTCGGTGTTGGGACCAGCTTTGTTCTATATATTACATAAATGACCTTCCGAAGGGACTGAGTTCTACTGTGGGGATGTTTGCAGATGACACTGCGTCATATCTGACTGTCAGATCGCAGGATGACGCTGCTACACTTCAGTCTGACCTTGATACGATGGCCACTTGGGAATCCAAGGAGGGAGATTGCTCGCCTCACAATGTTTTTCAAGATCACAAATGGCCTCGTAAACATATCCAGCCTAAACCTGACAGCACCAACCAGAAGATCTAGACATCATCACAGCAAGACATTTCAGGTACCATCTTCCAGAACAGACTACAGGAAATGTTCATTCTTTCCCAGGACCATTCCAGATTGGAATGGACTTCCAGAGACAGTAGTGTCAGCTCCCAGCCTTGGCTGCTTCAAGGTTAGGGTTGCTGCCCACTTCAGTCCCCAAAAAGCTTAACCAGCACTCCCCCCGCCCCACTCCCCCATCCACTTTTCATTATTTCCCTTCATCTGTCAACCCCCCACAAATCCATTTCTTCAACTGCAAACTATCTTCTCCTATCTATATCTAGTCTACCTTTTCCGATGCGCATCGGAAGAAGAAGAAGAAGAATCGGAAGAAGAAGAAGACCGGGCAGGCGGGCGGCAGGACATGCAGGCTGTATGGCAGGCGGGTGGCTGCGTGACAAGGCGCGATCCCTGACACGGCAGGCGACCGCTGGGTAGGCGGGCGGGTGCGAAGAGGATGTACGCGAGGAGCATAGGCCTACGTGCGTGTGGTGTGCTGTTGTTGTTTGTTTGTTGTTGTTTGTGCAATTGTACGACCAAACCTTATGTTTACTTTTTTAATGAAGAAAATTACGGCTGACAATTTAACATGCTAGAACAGGGGCCAGCAGGCCACGCACGCACGCACATACACGCACGCACGCAAACACACACACACGCACACACACACACTACTACATGTTACTATCCATTGAAGTTGAACTTACATGTGCATTATTCGAATAATTATGATTTACTATTCCCAAACATCAACGTCTAATCAAGAATAGTATTTTGTATATTGTTTGAGCCAGCCACAGTTGATGAAGTGAGGAAAATAATAATGTCCTCCCCAACTAAGTCATGCGATCTCGATCCATTACCAACCATACTACTAAAAGCATGTCTTAACTCTTTACTTGGTACAATAACGAATATCATAAATTTATCACTGAGTTCGAGTAAATTCCCAGATGATTTTAAACACACACATGAAAATCCTGTTCTCAAGAAGACTTCTCTGCCAAAAGATGATTTCAAAAATTATAGGCCAATTTTTAATCTTAGCTTTATTTCTAAGATACTTGAGAAAGTCGTAGCAAGCCGTCTAAGGTGTCATATCAACTCAACTTGTTTATCCAGTGTGCTCCAATCAGCATACAAACAATTTCATTCTACAGAGACTGCTCTCCTAAAAGTACACAATGATGTTATAATAAACATTAATAAAGGCAAAGTAACTGCACTTACCTTACTTGATCTGTCTGCCGCCATTGATACCATTGATCTGTCTGCCGCCATTGATACCATTGATCACAACACTCTTGTCAAACGTTTATCAATGTGGTATGGCATATCTGGCACAGCTCTGACCTGGTTTTCTTCATATCTAACCAATAGACATCAATGCATAAAGATAGATAATTACTTTTCAACCTCACTCCCCACTTCATGTGACAGGGTTCCGTTCTTGGGCCTTTGCTTTTCTCTCTCTACACTACGCCACTCAGCTCTGTAATCCAAAGTCATAACTTGGATCATCACCTTTATGCAGATGACACACATATCTACATTTCCTTGGCCACGCCCGATACAAGTCACTCTCTAAAATGTCTCCTAGATGTTTTCTCATGGATGACCGATAGCAAATTAAAGTTAAATGCGGACAAAAGTGAATTCCTCATCATTGGTACTCCAATGCAGCGAGGTAAACTTAATGACTTTTTTCCAACATGCATCCTGAGTCAAAATATCACACCAGCAGCATCGGTACGGAATCTAGGAGTGACCTTTGATTGCAACAATAATATTGCTATCAAGGATATTGCAAAACTACAACGCGTCCAAAATTGTTTAGCAAGGGTAGTCACACAATCACCTCGATTCTCCCTCTCAGTGCCACTTCTAAAATCACTGCATTGGCTCCCCGTGCGATATCGCATTATGTTTAAGATCTGCACAATCACCTATCAAGCCCTTTCATCCAAACAACCGATTTATTTACACTCAAAGCTCACACCAGCCAGACAAGCCAGACAACTTCGGTCGTCTAGTTCGAAGTTGCTATCTGTTCCTAGAGTTAAGACAAAGGCTAGAACTCGAGCTTTTTCAGTTGCCGCGCCAACTATATGGAATTCGCTTCCCGTTAATGTTAAATCAGCAGAAAATATTGTTACATTTCGTCGTCAGCTCAAAACCTATCTTTTCAATATCGCCTATCCTCCCTAGCTTCCTAGCACATCCATCCATTTGTTGACGACTTTCGCCTATCACACGAGTACGAGAATGCTTAATCATTTGGTTTTGGTGCGTCACTGAGCTCGGATTGTCTGAGGATATTGGCGCGTAAGAAGTTATTTATTATTATTATTAAGAATACTACATTTTATTAAATATAGTATTCTTGGTATAATTGTGAATAGCAAATAACTGCATTATAAGAAGGCACATTATTCACGGTCCGTGTTCTTGGCATCCCATGGCGGTCAGTTACCCCCTGGTGCTCATCCAAAATGTTAATGTCCGTCGGTTAGTTGCGTCCTCGTCTTGCATACCATGAAGCTCATCTTCGAGTAGGTTTGTAGCAGCGCACAGATGCACGTACTCCAGAAGAGACTGGCAATTACTTAGGCGTGTTTGATAAGATGATGAAAGTTGTCCGTCAGTATGTACCTGCAATAGATATCTACAAGCGTCACCTCTTTGGAGTTCGCTTTGAGTGTCACCATGTCCTGTTTACTCTTTGGAGACGTCCATCGGCACAGCTTCCGGAAAACCATCAACACCCACATGGAACGGATTTGAAAATTAAAGCATCTCCCGCTGCGAATCAGGTCTTCGGCAAAATACTGCAAACCTGTACTATACGTGTTCGTACTTTCTAGCTTGTTTTCCGTGAAAGTAGTTGGCGTTCGCAGTTGCGTCTTCCACTGCGAGACTGTCATCTCGAAAGAGAAGATGAGTTGACAGAATGTATTGGTTAGATAGATCATTCGATGTATTCGTCACTGAAGTTGAACATTCAGCCGACTGAAATAGTCCGGCCATGACGTCAATAAGAAATGCAAAATCGCACATCCACGTAAGCTCAGCGGATTCCGTTGCTTTTGTATCTTTCTGCTCCACAAACACGCTAATAAACATGTTTTGCAGCATATGGCACATTGACACAGCCAGCGCACATCACAGTTGCAGAGGAGATCGATCTTGACATTGCGTAGGTATGCATCACCGCCAGAAGAAGCTTGAAGTGCCAGTGGTTTAGGTGACGCGCGGGAACGCAGTTCCGGTTCTTCACGATGACGTTCATTTTGTTTTGCATTTTCACTGATTTGTCACAGGATTTCTTCGGAGTTGGCACCAGGTCCTAAAGAGCTTCAAAGGCACATGGGTGGGATACTGTTGAAACATATCTATCAGCGAAACAGCTGCGTAAGTTCGTCCAACTATGTGAGGTGGACCAACTGTTGTCATCCTGAGGGCCTTAGTAGTAGGCATCCTGCAGTCTCAGATGGGGACGTCCTGCAGCTCTCTTTCCACTGGTCAGCTCTTTGGCTGTCCATCTGATGCACGTGGCCGAGCCAGCGAAGGCGGCGTTGCCTGAGCAGGGTCACAGAATTGGCGCGTGAGAGAACCTCTATATTGGGGACTCAGTCCTTCCAGGAAATCCCTAGGATGTGTCGCAGGCAGCGCATGCGAAATGAGTTCAGTCGATTCTCCTGAGTGGAATACAACGTGCAGGACTCACTGCCGCACATAAGTATACTCAGCACGCAGGCGTTGTACAATGTCACCTGTGTATGCTCCGTCAGCATTTTGTTGTTCCAAATTCTCTTTGTAAGCAGGGCGAGTGTTGAGGCGGCTCTTCCAATCCGTCTGCTGATTTCTGCTTCTAAGGAGAGGTTGTCGGCAATGGTGAACCCGAGTGAGGTGAAAAGGTGGACGACCTTTAGCTCACACATCCTGCCCCATGATGTTAGCCTTTGTCAAGTTGATTGTCAGGGCAAAATCCGTGCATGCCGTTGCAATGGGGTTTTGCAGCTCCCCTAAATATGCTTGATGACCGCTGCATCATGCGCATACAGAAAGACTCTGACGAGGGCCATGCGCACCTTGGTCTTCGTTTTTAGGCGAGACAAATTGATTAGTTTTGTTGCAATCACTCCTGTTGCAATCACTCCAGTCTCCTTTGTTGTCCCGTTGGCCGAATTATGTATAACTCGCGTTTAGTCCGCGGGCCGCATAACATATCGCTCCGCGGGCTGTAGATGGCCCGCAGGTTGCTGAACGCTGTGCCAGAATGAGTTGGTGTGTAGCCAGTACTAGCCACGGTAGCCATTCGGTGCTGCTCAAGGCCGTGGCAGATGGAAGATTATTTGTGACGGTTTTCAGGTGCGCATCCCTACGATTGACTCGGTTAATTTTAAGGGACGAGTGAATGAGTGAGTGAGTGGGTGGGTGGATGGATGGATGGATGGATGGATGGATGGATGGGTGGGTGGGTGGATGGATGGATGGATGGATGGATGGATGGGTTTCAGTGAGTGTCAATTAGTGAATGAGTATATGAGTGACCAATTGCTACGTCTTGTACTTTTGTAATAATAATAATTATTAATAATAAACAGTATTTATATATACAATGCTATAGGTTTTCCATAGATGAGCACTCGTCAAAATTTAATAAAAGAAAATACTATGGACGAATTATTGTATATTTATAAACATAGCACGCACCCCAATAATTGCAAAGCTGTTTAGTAGTGTTGCATCACAGGAAAATGTAGACATATTCCGAGTATAAATAATTATGTTTTCTTCTATATAAGGTGGCGTCACACGACGGCTAAATTGTAGGACCCTGTTAACCGAGGCTACAATAATTTGCGTATTTATAGGTATTGTTTCCCCTTTAAATTTCTTACAGTATTTTATAACTACTGAATAAAACCAATGGTAAACTATGGTAGTACTTAAGAAAATCATGTATTTGTTAGAAAATAAACAAATAGACAGCCACTTAAATAATATTAACAGATACACGAAACAAATTTATTATTGGTGCTTTACTGTGGAAGGGCGTTTAAAATAGCAGGATAACTATTACAATGGCAATGATTGCCTAACAAACGTGTTTTTGTTATTATTTTGTTTGGTAACCGTGCAAGATGAGTAACAAACTTCCATTTGTTACAAAAACTTTCAGAAAGTCTTTCCCATTTCTAGCTAAAGATGTTGCACATTACTTTCCTAGCCACATGGCGAAAGGTTAGTTGTGAACCGGTTTATGAGCGATAATAGATCAATATTTCCTATCCTAAACGTTATAAACTGATAAAGCAGATAACTTTAAAGCTAATAGTAATAAAGGTATTTCCTCGGCTAGATGTTGTGCTCATCGCGTTTAAAATAAATGTTATGACTATTATAACCACCCTAATATCCACTACGACATGTGGGACGTTTACGCAACTTTTTTACGTAGTTTTGCCAAAACTTTTGGTGAACTGGTCAATCGATGTCATACAAAAAATTACAACTATCAGAAAACTATCATTTATTTAATGGAATTGGTACTTGTGTCGAATCCGGACCCACCTCGATTTCACCGTTATAACTTGAGTTTTGCCTAACTTTGATACCTCAGTGCGTTAGTTTCATCATTCGGTACATCATCCACTGATCCAGGCATGCTTATTTTGTCTGCATCTGTTAAGACTTAAAGAGTAGTATTATATTTAATTATATATATATCATAACATTTTACAGGGATGCGGCAGATGCAGAAGCGACTCAAGTATGTTGATGGCATCATAGAAGTTCACGATGCCCGAATATCCTTGTCTGCTCATAATCTGTTCAATTAGAATCATTGTACTGTAGCCTTTTGCAATTAGGTTTGAGAAATGTTATCAAGTTCTCTTTTTATTATGACATTTTAATTTGTTATCATTAAAAGATGTAGAAATTTGATTATCGGTTTACTGTTACATAAAGAAACTCTTTTTGAACTAATTTCAGTACTGTTGTTATTTTAAAGCTGGCCACAACTGGATCACCCCCACCAGCTATGTAATCATGAAAGACCATATTTTTTCGTTGGGTTTACTGAATGTTGTTCAGAAACACCTGTATGTTAAATGAACATTTGTTAGATAGTGTATACTGTAAATATACCAATTTGACAATCAAAGAAAACGATGCAGCCTTTAGAAGATGATCATGTAACCCTTAACATAGCCACATTCCATTCTCTGGCCGCAACAAGCACTTCCATGATGCTCTCACCCTGAGGCCACATCTCCTGGTGCTCAACAAGGTCGACCTCGCTGACATATCGGACAAGAAGAAGATAATGAGACAACTAGAGGAAGAAGGCATCCAGAAAGTTCTCTTCACCAACTGTAAGACCAACATCAACAACACAGTGAAGACAAAGGTCAGCAGACAGGGAAGATTCTAATTATCATTCTTAAGTACTTGCTTTACCTGGCTTTGTTAGCCATTGGCTAAAGTTATCTATCCACTGTGTCCTGTTTGTTGCCATCTTTTCCAGTTCCTTCCCATCTTCTTTCTCTCTGCTTCTACATCTTTTTTTCTAGATATTCCTTGTATTAGTCTCCCCTAGGTGGTTCCTTGTCAGGGGTTGTGTCTCCCCTAGATGGTTCCTTGTCAGGGGTTGTCTAGGGATGCGTGTTGGTAGTTTTGTCAGAGTAACCAATCCAACTTCTGGATTTTGTTTTTCAATCGGAGCCGTTTGGTCCTTTCTTAGAAAGGGATGTTACTAGCTTTGTCTAACCATTTCTAATTAAAAATTCCTTCCTTCTTAAATGTGTGTGATTAAATATAATAAAGTAAACCAGTTTTTTATTTTGTTATGTGAATGTTAAAATGAAGTAAATATTTATACTTTAATAATAAAATAGTTTGTTTTTACAGCTTAATTCTTACTAGTCACATTGCACAGGTTTGTTATGGCAGGTACAAGTTCACATTGTTAGCTCAGCTACAGTAAAGATGTTTGTGTTTCAGATCATCCCAGCAATGATCGAAATGGTGAATGATGTCCCAAGGTACCACAGGTCTGATGTAGGTGCAGAACATGTTTTATATAAGCTGTTAAATGAAGGAAGATATTTTCTTTTATATTAAAGTCTGAGGTACTTACTTAAACTTCACTTAACCTGTTTACTTACTGGAAGTACAGGCCATCGACCAATGTTCTCCATTCATTTTTAGTCCTTTGGGCCGAAGGTCCAAGGGACTATTGCCATCACTCTGTGTCTGCCGTCTGCCGTATCTCAGAAACTGTTCAGCAACTTTTTTTTCTAATTTTGCATAGACGAGAAATCTGTATTTGATTGAATCATTCTAAGGGCACCTAAGGGGCCCCCAAAGTGCAAAAGTTTTACATTATCTAGTTATGTGGTTTTGAGAAGGGCCCTTGAGACCACCCCTCAACAGTAGATTTTGTTTAATGTGCCAGAAAGCCAGCAGCATGACTCCACTCTGCACCCTAGTGCTATTGTTCCATTGAGACCTTGACTAATCTTTAATTGGTCACAGGGCCCAGGCAGAGTAGACACACTTGACCCCTGTTAGACTGAACAGTTGCCTAACATTTAAAAACTGTATCTTCAAAATTATTGTTTTTCTATAATTGCAAGTTGTGTTTATTTTTATGTTCATTTAATTATTATAAAATGGTGTGACTGTGGTGTCTATTGGTTAAAGATGTATTGTCACCTGTAGGTGACAAACATAGAAAATTAATATTCTGGACAACTATAGAGTGAAATATCGTACACTTTATTGATATCAAATGCATTCTACTGTTCTGTTTACGCTTGCCATGCCTTGTGTAGACATGGTACTATGTAAATGAATTGTTTCAATATAGACTAATAATTACAGATTCACAATATAGTTGACACCTGAAACAACCAAATGTCAACCATTAGAAGAGTTGACATAGTTCTGCTATACACAATAAATCTGTATTTGATTGAATCATTCTAGTGTCATCAGCATATAGTAGAACATACATTTTCTACATCATCATCACTAAGGTTGTTGTAAATTTCACCAGCTGCCATGTCAAGTCCGTTATAATTGTGACTAACAGTGTTCAAAATAATTCAGGTAAATAGCAAATAAGAAAGGACACAAGTTTTCTCCTTGCCATACCTCTACATCACATGAGAAGAAGGCTGACACAGCCTGGCCCTGATTTATACATGATTTAGCATTTTTGTACATGTTGTATACAACTTTCAACACATTACCATTAATACCGCATGAAATTATCTTAGACCACAGTGAGGACCGGTCTACTAAATCAAATGCTTTCTTGTAATCGATGAAGGCACAATAATGCCTTTTGCATCGAGACAAATACAATTCAACCAATACCCCTATCTGAACACTGACCTTCACCTATTACATTCGCTTTGTTTAGGTATGTGGTTAGTCTGGTGTTCTGAACAATCACAAAGGATTAATGAACACTTGTGCAGAATGTCACCCACTTGGCAGGTTTAATTGATCTATTCAGCAATGAGGACACTGCTTAGGCCTCACTCTGGACACTGTCACTCACAGTGTTGTGTATTGTCTTAGTTGGTGCATTGAGCTAATATACTTGACCATGAATCAGTGGTGGCTCTGGTTGTGTATTACACCCAGCTGTGGAGCTAAGATTCTCTGCCTGCTATTGTTTGATGGAAACTGTGACTAATGTGTAATTGGTCACTGACAGTAGTTTGTGTCAACAGACAGCATTAAGCCACTAGACCCCTGTTAAACTGGACAGTTGCCTGTAGGTTTTAAACTGTGTCAAACAGTGAGTCTACCTTTTGCTCTCAAATAATCTGTCCTCTTAGTTTTACACATAAAGACATAATCTGGCATAACTTGACAAGTCAGTGCATCATTGCAACATAACATACATATTACATACTGTGTGCCACATTTGAATGTTGTGCATGTAATATTTCCATGCAATCCATTTGCATATATAATGTAAACTTCAACAGCCGTTTTCTTCATTTTCACTTTTTGACCCCTACCATGTTCAATGCTCCATAACTTCGCCAATTTTTGTAGCAGTCATAATTTTTGAAACCATGTAAAGCACCCTACCAAACCTTTACAAGGATGTAAGAAAACAATGTTACAATTTTTTCGACTTATCACTCATTTGGTCAGCCAGGGTCACATATAGACTTATTAGTCCAAAGGACTTCAGGGCCACTTGGCCCTTTTTAAAATTCCCTCCAAATGTATCCCCTCCTCTTCCTCTCTATGTGTCTATGATTCGCTTCCAGGTGTTTCCGAGCAGCATTCATTAAAATAAGCACTTGAATACTTTCATACAACCTTATAACTAAAATAATAAATATTCTCATTTGAAGTGTTTAAATAAAACATTCTGGTATACATGTGCTGTCATTATGTGTAACAATTTCTGAATGCTCTCTTTCAGGCAGAAGATTACAACCTACTCGTTATTGGAATTCCAAATGTTGGGAAATCATCTTTAACCAATGCTTTGAGGAGAACCCATATCCAGAAAGGTACATTAAAAGTTGAACTATGAAAAGCCCTTGAAACACCTGATATACAGGATTACAATTTTGGTGGTTATTCGTGATTCAGTACCTGTATTTAATTTATCTAATCCCTGTAAAATGTACACGAAACATAAGTTTCTAATTGTTAGTTCCATAATGTTTGTGTTCAGATACTGTATGTTTTTGGACACTCTAATTTACTAATAATCTACAAAAATAATTATTTTACGTACTGTATGCTTTCCGACACCTGGTATTGCTAAGTATCCATGTACATACGGTCCATAATGATTGTTTTTGGACACCAAAAATAATTGTTGTACTGCATGTTTTGGACAGCTGAGAATTTAATTATATTTAGGGGTCGGATACATACACTCCGTATGATAGCTTGGTGAGACTGATGTTAACAGTAGCACTTTAACAACATTTAATTTGCAGGCAAAGCAACAAAAGTGGGAGCCATTGCTGGGATCACAACAAGTGTTCTAGAAAGAATAATGGTATGTACTATAATAATTGACTAATTGTTCATAGTGTATTTATGGTCTGACCCACCCATTTGTTGTGCAGATTTCTTCTTGTATGATTGGCAAGTTATATGCTTGAAATGTTTATTCGTAGATTTGATTATATAGGAACCGTTATGCTAATCTGTGATAGCATGACATTGTTTGCCATAATTTACCTGTTTTTTGAAAAACTACTCAGTACTCAGTTGATATCTAAGACAGTGTGGTTATCTATGCAGGTCTGTCATCAACCCAAGGTTTACGTCTACGACACACCAGGTATCATGCCTCCAAAGATAAACAACGTTGAGGTGGGACTAAAACTGGCACTTTGTTGTAAGTACAACTCATTGGTTTTTTTATTTCATTGGAAACAGATTTCCATCCATGTCAAGTTTGATCATGCACCATTCCTGTGGAAGTAATTGTATGTTTGAATATGAACAAAGCAGACCTGGGGTTGATTCCACATCACCAATTCCGATTCCAACTAACTTTTTAATTCCAATTCCATCGACACTGGCGATTCTGATTCCAACTAAATTGTTAGATTGCGATTCCACCCACACTATGGCAATTCTGATTCCAAGTAACGTTTTTGACTTTTTGGCATAATTTATCAAATAACATCAAATGGAAAAGTGACAGATATGGTAGCAAGTATGAATCTGTAGTTTTGTGCAGTGTAAAAGAACAGTTTCCCTTACTGCAGCCACTCTACAAGACCACATGGTCGGGGAAGACACTATAGCGGACTACATGCTGTACTGGCTGAACAAACACCAACACTTCAGGTGAGTACAAATATTCCACAAGATAATAATAATTTGTACTGTACTAATTTCTATGTGACATGTATATTAAGATTCACTGATCGTACTGTGGACCATGTAACTCTCGTGTGTTTGCCTCGACAGCTTTTGGATTATAAATGTTTACAAGCACAGCTGCATATTTACTATGTGTCATTTGTAGGTCACGTCACTACAATTTTAACAGGGTAACAATTGTCAATAATACTGGTAGGGAAATATGTTCATTCCATACATTTATTTTTTGAATTATCCTTTGCTGTATTATTGTGTCAGACATTTTATTTTGTTGTTGTATTCCAATGCATTCTGACATTTTGGTGTGATTGATTAATAGATACTTTAAAATATATAACACAAACATAAGTTAGTTGTTGTCAACAATACTGTTCACAATCAGCCTAATAAAACGGAAAACCAATGTAATGTAATGTTTTTATGACCATTCAAAGCACTTAACACTTCACCCGCTGGCAGACTTGTTCATTCCAACTCCAAAAAGACTTCGGGAAAAGTTCAGCCAATGATATGTTGGTGAGGCTTGTATCATTCTGTTTCTTGTAGCTAAGACACACGCAAGTGGACAAGTTCGTTCACTCTACATTGCTCCAGTTCACTCAGCCAGCTGTAACTCAGCTGTATACCTGCCTATAGACGATGGTGGATATTTGTGTACGATTAGTCTGTGCATTAATTGCAGCATGGCTGAATGCTTCCCAGAGAAGTCGAGATAGTGTTCGATTGAACAGGTCTGCCAGGGAGTAAAGTGTAAAGCGCTTTAATCAGTCCCAAGGACTGGATACTGCGCTATATAAGAACTTCACTTTACTTTTTAATTACTGTGTCTGATATTGTGTGTGAGCTGGGCTTCTGTGTCTACAGCTATGTGGAACACTTTGGTCTGACTGAGCCGACAGATGACGTTTACAGTCTGCTGGCTCATGTGGCCAAGGCTCACAACGCAATCCAAAAACTCAAGTCAACAGCAGGCAAGTGTGTCACAGATAATCACAGACACTAAAGTAAATACAAAATAATATTTATTGTGGTTAATATATACAAAAATTATATGCAACAGCAACCCTGTAAATTGCTTCATGTATTCTGCCACGCATATATTTGTACTTAGTGATAATTCTTCAAAAAGTAGTTTACCTCCAGGAAAAAAACGACAGGAGCAGCCTCTGCTGTAAGTATAAACTGAAGGCTAAATAAACAACCTTTGACTGATATACACAATTGGATTGCCCCACCAACCACAATAGTCATGAAAGAACACACTTTTTTTAGGTTTACTGGATGTGGTTCAGAGAAAGCATGTTTGATAAACATTGTCATGGCATCAGAAAAATATAGGCAAACTTACTGAAGTAAAGACTATTAGTTCAATAAAACTAGTATTTTAAATAAGCTATTTTGCTATATTTTTCTGAATCTATTCCTTGGGTATAGGTTAACTACTATATACTGTAATATATAACAGAAATTTCATCATCAAAGAAAACTATGCTCTGTTTTAGGTGGCTATGTTTACCGACCACATTTTATCCGTGCGGCTCAGATAGTTATACGGGCGTTCAGAGAAGGATGGCTAGGAAATTTCAACTTGGACATCGAGATATTGTCCCGAGACAGAGGTCATCAGAATGGCGCTGTGTCTGGCGTCAGATGACACAGACATCAGGTGACACAACATCTCATGACACGATAGAAACTGGAAGTCAGTTTTCAGTGATGTTTTTGTGACAACACAGAACATCTCTCTGCTGGGCAGAACATTTGTGATAGATACATAAATAGTTGTATATACATATGATTAAAACTGTGAAGAAACATATCAGATATTTAAATGTTTCTGGCGGAGTCTGTGAAAGTGTGTAGAGTTCATCATCTGTGCTGAGGTTTCAGCTCCAGTTTGTGGCTGTTGTGTCCGCTGAGATCATGGTTTAGGGTAGACAGAAACTAGACATCTCTATCGCTGGCTCACAGGTATCAGCTGTTGGATTTGGCAAGCACACATGATGCAATACCAACAAGAACCAACACAATCCCAAGGTAGGTCTCTGTGAAAGGTAATGCACATTAACAACAATGAGAAACTGATTTGTGACAAATATTTCTGAGCAGAGAACAAGCTGGCATCATAGATGTCTGTGGGAAAGTATTTAAGGCCGGTGAAGTTAACTCTTGCAGAAACTGACTCATTCAGCAACCTACAATGAGACTGCCTGTTAGTGGTTCAATAAGTCAGGCATCTGACAAACCTTCATGAATCTCATAACATGGTTAGACTTCAGAGTTGCTGACCACTGACAACAGTCACTGAGTGGCAGCACATAATTTAATCAAGTGCATGGTGCGTTTGGAATACAAGCCCTACCAGTAACACAGACATCAGAAGAAACATCTCACTATACTAAGTAAAATATGTAACTCAAATGGCAACTGTTTGTGCGTATGGCATAATTTAGAATATGAAAACAATAATTGCTTGTATGTATTTGCTTACATGTATTTAATTATAAATATTTAGGGATATAATGATGATTGGCTGTTTGTATAAAAGATGGTCAGTGTTGGAGGAAAACTGTTAAATTTTTTTCACTGAACCATTGTTCAAACATGTAAGTAACCAATGTGACTAATTTGGTCTTGGTGTGTGTAGTGCTATATAAAACATGACTGAATAATGACATCGTACCTTTGTTTCCGAATTTCTCGCCAGTCAACTTTCCACTTATTCCAGTGCAAATGAACGTGAGTGAATTTGTGATTGGCACAGCCAAAGTGATATCTGAAAAAAATTTGCACATTTACGATATATACATATTTGTTAACCAAAATTAATAATTATATTTAATTTCAACAATAGATGATATTTTATTCTTTAAATTGTTTAATTATGGCACATCTACCAACAATTCTATTGAACCATTGCCATGACATTTATCTTGCAGTATATAATGACTTGAGTTGGTGCAGCTGTACCTACCAACTGATGCGAGTGTGAGATAGAACAACACAGACCCACTCTGGTTGAGGACAAACGGCAGCATGTACTGTCATAACAGAAACAAACTGACTTGGTGTACCATGGCAAATACAACATGTACTGTCACAACAGAAACAAACTGACTTGGTGTACCATGGCAAATACAACATGTCCTGTCACAACAGAAACAAACTGACTTGGTGTACCATGGCAAATACAACATGTACTGTCACAACAGAAACAAACTGACTTGGTGTACCATGGCAAATACAACATGTACTGTCACAACAGAAACAAACTGACTTGGTGTACCATGGCAAATACAACATGTACTGTCACAACAGAAACAAACTGACTTGGTGTACCATGGCAAATACAACATGTACTGTCACAACAGAAACAAACTGACTTGGTGTACCATGGCAAATACAGCATGTACTGTCACAACAGAAACAAACTGACTTGGTGTACCATGGCAAATACAACATGTACTGTCACAACAGAAACAAACTGACTTGGTGTACCATGGCAAATACAACATGTACTGTCACAACAGAAACAAACTGACTTGGTGTACCATGGCAAATACAACATGTACTGTCACAACAGAAACAAACTGACTTGGTGTACCATGGCAAATACAACATGTACTGTCACAACAGAAACAAACTGACTTGGTGTACCATGGCAAATACAACATGTACTGTCACAACAGAAACAAACTGACTTGGTGTACCATGGCAAATACAACATGTACTGTCACAACAGAAACAAACTGACTTGGTGTACCATGGCAAATACAACATGTACTGTCACAACAGAAACAAACTGACTTGGTGTACCATGGCAAATACAACATGTACTGTCACAACAGAAACAAACTGACTTGGTGTACCATGGCAAATACAACATGTACTGTCACAACAGAAACAAACTGACTTGGTGTACCATGGCAAATACAACATGTACTGTCACAACAGAAACAAACTGACTTGGTGTACCATGGCAAATACAACATGTACTGTCACAACAGAAACAAACTGACTTGGTGTACCATGGCAAATACAACATGTCCTGTCACAACAGAAACAAACTGACTTGGTGTACCATGGCAAATACAACATGTACTGTCACAACAGAAACAAACTGACTTGGTGTACCATGGCAAATACAACATGTACTGTCACAACAGAAACAAACTGACTTGGTGTACCATGGCAAATACAACATGTCCTGTCACAACAGAAACAAACTGACTTAGTGTACCATGGCAAATACAACATGTCTTGTCACAACAGAAACAAACTGACTTGGTGTACCATGGCAAATACAACATGTACTGTCACAACAGAAACAAACTGACTTGGTGTACCATGGCAAATACAACATGTACTCTGTCAGAACAAAATGGACTATTTACATAATCAAGGTCATCAACAAATATATGCATACATTTTTGGAAAATGAACTCTTCTGCACACTACACAGAATAGTGTGACTCTCCTGTACACAGGACACATCAGGTTGGAACATATGATGTACAGTGGAATCTCACTTTACAGTCACCTTAGTAATACAGCCACCTCACAATTAAGGTCACCCTATAACAGTGCCAAAGTATTTCCACATACAGTAAAGTATATGAAACGAGTCCCGCTAATATGGTCACCTCACTATTAAGGTCACTTTTGTCCAGTCCCAAAGGTGACCTTAATAGTGGGGTTCCACTGTAGTATACCTATGTTGCATATATGGTACACAGAAACCTAGACCTCCTTTTGCCGTATACAAACAGTGTACAGTCATTGTTACCCACACCCCCCATGTCCTGTTTGTGTACTTTGTTGGTAACAAACTCCATTAATAACATCATAATAAACAGTCATAACACGTAGAGGAAATGAGATTTGAAAATGCTATTTCAAAAGTTCCAGATAAGTATATTTCTATAAATTTATTAGATGGTGGTGGTAGTAGAGATTAGTTGGCCAAGACTGACCTTCCAGTTGAAGATGAGGAAGAAGATTTCAGCAAGAAACTGTTGGATCACGCCATCTTTCTTTATCTTCTCAATTCCTTCACCACCTCTTTTAAGAAATGGGTTTGTAGCTCCCCACAGAATTGCAACCATCACCAGCCAAAATGCATCCACTGCAATGAAACAGTATATGAATAATTTACAAGCAAATATCCATTGCAATGCAGGTTTCATTCAATGTTGTGGGTTATAAACCATGCATTTAAGTCCGCTTTAATTCCAGCAGCTTAAGTTGTTCACTGTTTGGTTCAGGGTCACACAGATAGGCAGACTTTTTCATTGCACCCAAAATATCAGAAATTTATGCAAGCCTCCAAAATACCAGGCATAGTGATATAGGTATTTTATTTACCCCCAAACATTCCTAAGATAAAGAACATCCCAAAATATATTTCATTACCAGTGAGGTTAATGTGGTCACCTAATTCGTAGAAAAAATACTCGCTGCTTACTGCTTGGTCCTTACATGACAAATTTTTTGTATTAATGTGAATTCTAGGCTGGAGGTCTGTACTACAGGTTTGTTGCATTAAATCGAGGCTATCGGGTCACTATTTTTTAATATAATGTTCTGAATAGTTCTATAAATAATTATGTTGAAGATTTACTGCTCACTGGTGGGACCAAATTGCATTTAATCATTTTTAATGAGCTCGAAAGTGTTCATAATTTCAAAATTGTAACCATATGTCCATATTGCAATTGTTGGGTGGGCTAACCACTTGGTCCTTTGATGTTCGGCGTACTTGCATGATTTCCACATTCAAAACAACTGATTTGGCAAACCTCCTGCTACAATAACACCTCTGGTTCCAGGTAATTATGGAACTAACAATCTTGCCTTACATCTCCCAAACCAAATGGTTTCCCATACTTTTCAAATACAGCACAGGCCTAGCCACTAGGAACTAAAGAAGCTTATGATTAAGGCTGTTGCTACACTACTAACTGGAAATATTAGTATATTATACTACTCTGACTAGCGTGGCTTGGGCAGGCCATAAAACTGGGTTGGGTCCACCCCTGGGGAGTATGGTCTATGGAATCTCTTACTTCACTGGCCTAAATCTGTTGTTCATGTATTAACCCTTTCCTAATCCCAGGGGCACTATGCCTGGCTGGTGGACGAAATTATAGGGATGTAGTCTGTTTGTCTACCTGGAATTAGCGGGCATAGTAATTTATAAAAGGAAGTCTGCTACGGGAAAGTTGAACATTAAAGGGTATGTCAGCTAACTCGGCCGTATTGCCAATGAAGTTTGTTTTGAAACTGGATGTTTTGTTTACTATTTGAATGTGTACTCATGGACATACATTCAAATTGCGACCGTTTTTACGAGCTTACTAAACACAATTTGGTTTCAACATAGTATAATCTTAAGAACATTATACTAATTAATAAAAGAAAAAAATAAGAACAGACTGCCTCCTGTTAACATGTAAACGATTGCCAGGACATTCCAAGTTCTAGGCTTTGACTTGGGCATATTCCCCAGACCCAGAACACACACTGAGGGTATAGACTGTACTATAGAAAGTGTAGTGTGGACATACTCTATAGTTTATCTATACTATAATTCTAAAAGTATAAATGTAGTTACTGGGTCTTTGTTCGACCTATACCAAACTACGTCGCTTTGAATCTCGCGAAATCTAGCAACTGATCTCTGTGTATCACTTACGAGAATTGAGTGTGACTTCCCAAGGCAATTACATCACATGCGTCAACATATGTTTTTCATTTGTTATAACCGCCAGCACGGTAAACGCTGTTACCACACTTTTCACGCAGCACAAATATTTCACTAAAACCAACTTTTCTGACAATTTATTTACATAACATGACATAAATAAGTGTTAGGGAGTTAAAATATGGATAAGACCAAACTGATAATAATATAACATTATTATTAAATGTGTAATACAAGTTTATTAACTGACAATATTGTTTACAAAATAAGGGAAAACGTCCCGATTCACGTATCAATAAACTATAGTATAATGAATTAAATATTAATAATTTTTTAATGTCCGCATAACGGTATACAACTTCTATTTCTACATGGTTAATCAGCATAGTCCACAAGTCTGGATTTTGACGCCGATAAAAATAGTAATAACTAAACCAGGGTCTACACTACAGTTTACTGACAACACTTGTCAGTGACAATGACTGAATGAATGAGTGGGAGATGCCAGAAAACTGAGAAGGAAGCCATAATTAAATGAGTTATATTTATACCAAGAGGGTGAGACCGTGACCCCACATCAACATTGTGCTCTTCAATCATAGCAAACACCAAACTGTCTTCGTTTGGTTAGCTGTGTATATTCGATGCTCGAAAAGGATTCGTAGGCCAGTGTCACCTGAGCGATATTACCCGATTATAACATCCTCATGATCCTGTATCCATTCACCAGATGTCACGCCAGTCGTGTTGACCTTGCATTGTAGCCACCAGGTGTCGCAACGGTATATTATTCCATCTCCCATTTGTTTCAGCCTCCCACCACGCCGAGATTCCTCTTCACATCTATTTTGTGGGTTATGCCCTTGTTCATAATTTTCCCCCAAGGGATGAATTTCAAGAGTGAATTTTTTTGGGTAGCCTGTAGCCACCCAGTCAGTCAAGAGTCATAATAACTGTCTATGAAACAGAAACTTCATGAAGACATTACTCATTCCAAAACAACATAGTAAAAATCTACAACACTTCCCATAAACCAAAGGTTTTTATTAATTGACAGGAAATCACAATTTAGTTACTACTTAAAGTATTAGTTAATAAAGGCTCCATTAATTCTTTTGAGGCTCAGTTTGTGAAGAAACAGTCAGAACATGCCCCGAACTAAATTATAAAATAAGTAAACACCTTTTTCTAAAAGTTAGCCCTTATTGACCAATAAAAGTGTCCTTTTGGGATGTTTCCATACTGAAAATTATATTTAACCCCCTTGGTTTTTTCTTCTTAATTAAAACCAACTCTAACTCAATACAAAATAAATCTGAAAACAATGGAAACTTTCTTTCGAAATGCTATTAAAATACAAATCCAGGTATTTAGTGTAGCTGAACAATGTCATTTAATATGTGTTCAGTGTACGTTCTAAAAATACATTAAGATTACACTAGTTCTTGCTTTTTAACTCCAGCATTATCAGATTAAATATTCGGTCTTGAAACTTCATAACTGCTGACATCTTTGTCAACCGCCTTGCAAGTAGACATTTTCAGTGGAGTCTAATCTTTCCAACTGTTCAACAATTCAACACTGCATCATTTTCGCTCTCATCAAGTCTCTGCTGTGAACATTATGTTGACTTCAGTTTAGGTGTCTTCTTTTTCTGAAAATACAACAATAAGTATTAATTAATGTATCATACACTAGTTTTTAATTATAAATATTCAGTATATTTTATATCAATTTCTATATAAGTAAACAGGTTGTGAGAAAACATAGGCAATTAAAATTTTCTGAATAGCCTGCATCCATGGCTAATCCAAAGCACAAGGGGATATTTTTCTGACAATTTAGTTGTGGTAATAATTGTAACCTATATTATACAAAGATAGTATAATCTAAAACATGCAATGGGCATCATAATGGAAATACCTATAAACACATAGTGCGAAACAGGTTACCTGGTAATTAATTCTACAAATGAGGTTCATGACATAACTGACTGGTTTACCATTTTAAAACCATCCCCATTAACTGGATGACATCCATCCCTCTATTTCTAAAATGATCACTGTCATAGACATTTTTGAGTTTATTTTCATGCAACGCATATACTTCAGACTGTCTCACTGCAATTATCATACATATTGTATTTAGTGGCTAAATATCAACATCTGTAAACCTAACCAGATAAAACTCAGCCAAACACAACAACCACTTAAGTTATAAATCTGCTAAATCTCACCAGAGCTGAGTTAGGGGTGGCCGGTGTTTGTGGCGTGCTGATGACGTCAATGGGTTCCTGTTTCACTGTCACTGACACTGGTGACTCGCACGCTGTCAGTGTCGGTGTCGGAGTGGGCGAAGACTGCAGCAGATTCGCTCCAAAACTCGTCTCCTGCACCTACACAGCCAGATGAGTCTCCATGACTTATCAGGTCAATGCAATTTTAAATGCTGTGAAAACTGGTACGTTATCAGAAACATAATACATGTTGCTAGTTTTTCCTAAACAAAATCACTGTACATTATCTGTGTTGATAAGAGCTGCTGTTACATGTAACAGTTGATTGGTTCGGTGATAACAATGACAGTTATATATTATATTTAAATGTGTTGGATAAGTTTTGGTTTACCACATAATTCTATTAAATTTGGGGGAGATCTGCAATAAACAAAATAAAACTGCGAATGCTGATTCTAAAAGAAGGTCGCAGAATGTTGATCGAGTAAGTTAAGCCATTCCATCATTGCATGCTTACCCGGTATATAGAGCACATTTTTACAACAAATTACATAAACCAATCATGGGGTTGCTATATAGTTTTTGGAGTAAAACTAAAAAGATGTGCTTTCTAACGCAACCTGAACTTGATGCATATTATATTTATTGCATAATAACAACAATGACATCACATCAAATAAATAACTTTTCAGCCATCTATTATTCTAATTTTGGTAAATTGTATATTGGCTATTGTCTACATGTAATTGGTTATAATCTATAACTATAATTATTAGGCTTAAATGTTAGACATTTATTATTTTACAAACTGTTATATATAACTACGTAGAGAACAAAAAGTGTTCATCGAAGTAGTATCCCATCCACCTACATCACACTGCTGTTAATAGTCTACCAAAGTCACAGTTAAACAAACCAAAACTAAACCAGATACTACACACAATACATAGAAGTACAGGACAGAGAATTTAAGAAGGAATGTATGAAAGAACAAGTTTACAAGGAATTCACCAAGCCTTTTCCATTTCTGTAGGTAAAGCTCAAACAGTGGCATGACAGAAAGCAGGACTGAGAAGAAACTGAAAAGACTTGATATTGAAACAGTGCTGGAGAGTGAAGGAGAGTTTCGGCCACTACAAAAGATTAATTGAAGATTGTGTCAACTCAACTGGATCTAAGTATGGATGTTACATACACACAAATGTGCAGCTGTACCTCATGCAAGCTCTAGACAGATAGAGGGATATCTCGGTTGAATGCCTGGTATCTCCCAACCAGAAACAAAGTATTATAGGGGTTGGCTGTAGGTGAATATGCATGCAGAATGCACATCTACGGGTGTTTGCATTTGGCAGGTATGTACACAGACGTGACAAACGAGGTGGACTGCGAGGGTTAGAAAGAGGGGTGAGTGATGTTCTACGGGACTAGCAGTGAGGACAGCCAGGACAAGCACAGGGCAGCAAGTGTAAGGACACTTACAGGCTGCGGGGTAGGATAGTGGCACATCTGAAAGAGAACAATACCAAACAACAAGTCAGCCTGCTTTCCACTGCAGATCATTCTAGATGTATTTATTACAAGTGACATACGGGGAACCTGAGACGAATCATTCCTGTCACTGGCGATAAATGAAACAAAAACCGGAACAACAAATGATATCATGGCAGAACTGAACACAGTCGAACCACATTTGTATGATCACCCTCGGGACTGACCAAAACTGGCCAACAAGGTGACAGTATTAACTGGAATAATTTTGTTTATAGGTACTTTATTATTACAGAAATAACTTGGGACTGTCCTAGGGTGACCATAATTGAGAGGTGGCTGTATTATCAAGGTGACCATAAAGCAAGGTTAGATGTATATACATTAGGCGACACCAATTCTATTATTCGGATTATGGACCAACTGACGTTGATTTTAACAAAACGGAAATAAATTTGCAATTTTGAACTTTCATTTCTTATTAAAATGCCAAACCAATGATTTTGTATCGATTCATCAAGCATATACGCATCATACTGAACATTGTATGTTAAACATCGTTTCATTGGTTGTCGCGCATCTTCGGTCTACGATCCAACGAATCCGCAAAAGTCTAACTAGTCATTAATTGATCTAAACCATGGCTGAATCAGATGCTGCAGTGTGGTTTTGTATCAAGAAATTGAAGTTTGGCGATGCTTCCCAAAAGGAAGTAAAAAAATTAAATTGTCTGACACGATCAACAATGTCATTTCCCATGTTTGTAGCGACGCAGCTCTGATATCGAAATTATGTGATGGCATCGAATGCATGGATTGTTGTCAAAATAACAGAGAGTGTCCTTCCGGATGCTACATGAGCAATTCAACGTTTAACACATTTATTTTCTTGAACGATGACGTTATTGCCACCGAAATGAAACAAAATGGCCCAAATGCTGACATTTTAAATTGCAATTTAAAAAAATAAACTGCCAACTCGCAACACACGTGAAATCAGTAACGTGCGCATGTTTAACGTGCTACTCGTTCTGTCTACATGCAAAAATCTGAACATCGGATTTTGGCCAATCAAATTGACACGCTGGGAAAACGAGTTGTAGACACTCTCTTCAATGTTTGCATAGTCAGCATCGCATTTCATTACTTCGGAATAGAACAGCATAGTATATCTGGAGGTATGACAATCAAATCCTAATTATGCGGGTCAAATTATTATTATCATAGCAAGATATATCCTACATCTAATCTATACATTTATGGCTATAATGTTATCTGCCAAGTCTTGTTATTGTTATTCTAATAGTCTTCACCTTTTATTAAACTTTCATAAAAGTACATGTCTAGTAAGTTTTAATACAAGGCTAAATAATGTTTTGAGCAATGTACTGTACGGCTCATATGATAATTCATGTATTTACACAAAACACCTTTCTCATGCAATGACCCCCCTCCTCCCTAACAAAAGTCCGTAATCCTAACAATCAAATTGGTGTGGCCTTATATGCACAATCTGTTCACAATATAATATTACTATTGAAGCAAAATTATTCAAGCATAAAATGTACTACAATACCTTACATGTGGTAGGGTTTAGTAAATGTAACCTACTTTTCCTGGAGCAAGTGTTTCAAATCTGTGCCTGTATGTCTGAAGTTCATATTCGCAGTTAGCCAGAGCAAGTTTCAGCTCATACAACAGCACAACATCTTGTCTGAGTTCATTGAAGTTTAACACAATGTCTTCTGTAGGCATTGGGTTCAATTCTGGAAAAAAGAAACATACTCTTAGATGTAGTGAACCACATTAAAAAATGTACAACATAAAATAAGCTTCTGTCAGAATTTACATATTGTCTTATGACAATGCATGAGGTATGATTCAGGGTTTCAATTTCATTAAATTATCTTGTCCAAATGACAAGTAGAATGAAAAATCCACTTGTCCATTCAGTAATTTACTTGTCCAAACAAATAGATGTATTAATAATTTGTTATATCCAAGCTGCAATTGGTATTGTTATCCCATGGACAACCAGTAGGAACAGATTCACGAGTCTGAAGGTTAATTCACTTGTCCCGGACAATCAGACAAGTGGGAATTTTTAGCCCTGCAGTATGTTATACTTAATAAATAATATATATCAAATCCCACATTACATATTTGTATTGTTACCAATAGTTTGTATTTTATCTATTCATTTATATACACACCTCTGTTTAAAGTGGTTATCTAAAGCTATATAAAATTATGAACTTGTTTACTGTTTATTAAAGTACGGTTGTTTTGACCAGTTTTGTACATATTTTGAATATATATTTCATGTAATTTATTACCATATTACCTAAGCCAAGTTCCTCCAGAACCATTTCTATAGCTTTTGTTTTCTTCTGTCCGACAGAAACCGGCAACTTCATCTGCAAAATACAAACAACAAAAGACTGACACCAGGTCTGCAAGGTGACAAACAAAATTCTAATAGGCGAATGACAAGCAGCAAGTTCATCTGCTCAATACAGAAGAACACAACATGTATTTACAGCAAGAAGAAGCACCAAGATTAACAATGTAGAACTGTGTGAAGTCTGACATAAAATAATGAAGAGTTGGGTACACATCAAGGATGCATTGATGCTGTCATTGTTATACTAATTTGATAGACTTGTTTAATTAAAATCACAACACCACAAACTGTTCATCTACCATAGAACTTAGAAATATGAATGATTATTCATTTGTTTTACAGGAAGTATATTCACCAGAAATGATGGGAAACTTGTAGCTAAGATGTGTCACTCACCCTCTGACTACGCAAGGACACGCCTGACTGCTTGAAGTCTGCAAACTTTATTCCTGTAGTATCTGGCGTCCCCTGGAAAATATGAACAAAATGACTGTCTCAATCCCACAAACATTGAACAATGATACGCAGTTAGAATCTAGCAGCAAAAAAATCCTTTATATTTTCTTGTTGTCTCTATCTTAGCCAACCAATTTCTATTCATTAGTTCATTACAGACAATGGTATAAACATGTATGCTGGTGCTGTATTTTAATTCAAAAATGAAATCCACATTAACCAAGTGAACTTAAACTCTGTATAATTAGATGCTCTACTATGTTACTTTGATTACATTTAATATACTGGTATATATATATATATTAAATGTAGTACTGGTACATATAACCTGTATATGTCCCCAACATATAACATTTTCAAGTAGCTAGTATAACTTATCTCTCAAAATTGTTTAGGGTAAACAATGTTTTAAAAGTTTATACTTGTTCGTTTATACAATATTTTTGTTTATATAATCAAATTATTTAGGAAATTCAGTTACAACTAATTATAGCTATTATAGTTGACTATGAACTAACTATGTATGCTAGTATTCTTACAGTTCCATCTCTGCTACGCTGCAGCAGTTGGATGCGTTTCTTGGTGGCCTTGCGGTCGGACCGTCTGTTCTCCATGTTGCTGTCTGCGGCAGTGATCAACTTCTGCAGGTCCTGAGTCTTCTTCTCTCGCTCCTTCTTCCTCTGCTCAATCTTCTTCAGCTCCCCCACCAAGTACTCCTCCTCCTCTATCTGACAACACAGCATGCGGCAGCGGTGAGAGCTGGGGTGACAACTCAAGTGTAACATACGTATCGCTGGAAAGAACTTTTTATCTACAGTCGCACCCAACCTTATGGTCACCTTGGTAATGAGCTACCTCGCAATAAAGGTCACCTTAGGATAGTTCAAACTAGTTCTGTAACAGTAGAGTATAGATAATTTGTCTTGCTAATATGGTCACCTTGGTAATGAGCTATCTCGCAATAAAGGTCACCTTAGGATAGTTCAAACTAGTTCTGTAACAGTAGAGTATAGATAATTTGTCTTGCTAATATGGTCACCTTGGTAATGAGCTACCTCGCAATAAAGGTCACCTTAGGATAGTTCAAACTAGTTCTGTAACAGTAGAGTATAGATAATTTGTCTTGCTAATATGGTCACCTTGGTAATGAGCTACCTCGCAATAAAGGTCACCTTAGGATAGTTCAAACTAGTTCTGTAACAGTAGAGTATAGATAATTTGTCTTGCTAATATGGTCACCTTGGTAATGAGCTACCTCGCAATAAAGGTCACCTTAGGATAGTTCAAACTAGTTCTGTAACAGTAGAGTATAGATAATTTGTCTTGCTAATATGGTCACCTTGGTAATGAGCTATCTTGCAATAAAGGTCACCTTAGGATAGTTCAAACTAGTTCTGTAACAGTAGAGTATAGATAATTTGTCTTGCTAATATGGTCACCTTGGTAATGAGCTACCTCGCAATAAAGGTCACCTTAGGATAGTTCAAACTAGTTCTGTAACAGTAAAGTATAGATAATTTGTCTTGCTAATATGGTCACCTTGGTAATGAGCTACCTCGCAATAAAGGTCACCTTAGGATAGTTCAAACTAGTTCTGTAACAGTAGAGTATAGATAATTTGTCTTGCTAATATGGTCACCTTGGTAATGAGCTACCTCGCAATAAAGGTCACCTTAGGATAGTTCAATCTAGTTCTGTAACAGTAGAGTATTGATAATTTGTCTTGCTAATATGGTCACCTTGCTATTCATGTCATTTCTGCCCTGATGGGGGCAAAATGAAATGATAGATTAGTGAAACAAATCAGCCTACGGAGCAACTGTCAGCTCTTAGTGAGCCTTGCTGTACTATGGGTGATCTCACAGCCATGTTCTACGCTCATGTCCACATCACATTAGGAGACAAAGGACAAACAATCACTAGCAGAGAGAAATTAACTCCAAGGACAACAGCAAGATCTTTATGACACAGGTAAATGCACACAGCTCGAATTATATTATTATTTGACCTAATACACAAAATGTGGAAATTTGAGTACTGCAGTTATTTTTGTGTTTGAGACATCACCAACGTACCTGTTCTGTAGTTCGGTGGAACAGTTTGTTCAGTTGGTCTTTCCTGCGACGTTCGTGTTCCGCATCGTACACACGCAGCTTGGGCTCACTGCTACCAGATGGCACTCTTGTCTGCAGGCATTACACAGGTAAATCACACATATTTGGACATTTACAATGTTAAAATCTACCAAGACGAAAACATTCAAGTGCTATCAAAGTCTCTCTTACACTTTTATTACACTTATAAAAACCACCTAATAACATATAATATAACCATGTAATTTAATTAAATGCATGTCTAGCCTTTCCAGGATTGGAAAGGCCAGACATGCATTCATCACCTTAAAGACAGTGTGGAATAAACCATCCTTTTCAACAAGAATCATAATTCAAATATTCAACTCAAACGTGAAAGTGTACTGCTCCATGGGTCAGAGACATAGAGAGTCACAAAAACAACAACCAAAAGTCTACAAACATTTATCAACAAATGCCTTAGAAACATACTGAAAATCAAATGGCAAGACAAAGTCACAAACACCAAACTGATGAACAGGACAGACCGAACAAGCATCAAAAGCAGAAATTAAAAAAAGAAAATGGACATGGATAGGACATACACTCTGAAAAATGCTACAACATTTACAAGACAAGCTCTTGATTGGAATCCACAAGGAAAAAGAAAAACAGGCCACCCCAAAAAACAGCTGGAGGAGATCCACAACCGATGAATTAAAGAAGTTTGGTACCACTTGGAAGGAAACAGAGAAGACTGCTAACAACACAGTGCGATGGAGAGCTTCGTTTCAGCCCTAGGCTCTTATCAGAGCAAAGAGGATTAAATAAATAAGTAATTAATTAAATAATATATTCAAGCATGGCAAGTTTTCCTCTTCTTCCAGTAAATGCCCACAATCATTAGGTTGATTAATCTGGCACTGGGCATTTAGAGAATGAGATCCCAGCTCAGTGAGTCCATGGCAGGTTTTTTCCATATCCCTGCATTGGGTTTTTTACTTCTCCCAGCATCAGGTAGAAGGGAACAATGACTTAAAATGCCTCTTTCGAAAGATACAGGCAACATAGGGTGAACAAAATTGCCAAAGTTTTGATATACCAATACTGAACCACCAACCGACTGCTCCAGGATTCGAATCCTGGTTCCTCCGATTGACAGCGCAGCACTCTAACTGCTCGACCACCGCACCCCACAGTTGTTAACACTAATGGTAGACTGATGGAAGCCTACCTTAGTGAGGACATTGTAGATGCTGTAGTAGCATTCCTTCATGTCCTCGATGCTGTTAACACTAATGGTAGACTGATGGAAGCCTACCTTAATGAGGACATTGTAGATGCTGTAATAGCGTTCCTTCATGTCCTCGATGCTGTTAACACTAATGGTAGACTGATGGAAGCCTACCTTAGTGAGGACATTGTAGATGCTGTAATAGCGTTCCTTCATGTCCTCGATGCTGTTAACACTAATGGTAGACTGATGGAAGCCTACCTTAGTGAGGACATTGTAGATGCTGTAATAGCGTTCCTTCATGTCCTCGATGCTGTTAACACTAATGGTAGACTGATGGAAGCCTACCTTAGTGAGGACATTGTAGATGCTGTAATAGCGTTCCTTCATGTCCTCGATGCTGTTAACACTAATGGTAGACTGATGGAAGCCTGACCTGTAATAGTGATGCTGTTAAGGTAGACTGATGTTAGTGATAGATGTCCTTCATGTCCTCGATGCTGTTAACACTAATGGTAGACTGATGGAAGCCTACCTTAGTGAGGACATTGTAGATGCTGTAATAGCGTTCCTTCATGTCCTCGATGCTGTTAACACAAATGGTAGACTGATGGAATCCTACCTTAGTGAGGACATTGTAGATGCTGTAATAGCGTTCCTTCATGTCCTCGATGCTGTTAACACTAATGGTAGACTGATGGAAGCCTACCTTAGTGAGGACATTGTAGATGCTGTAATAGCGTTCCTTCATATCCTCGATGCTGTTAACACTAATGGTAGACTGATGGAAGCCTACCTTAGTGAGGACATTGTAGATGCTGTAATAGCGTTCCTTCATGTCCTCCATGCTGTTAACACTAATGGTAGACTGATGGAAGCCTACCTTAGTGAGGACATTGTAGATGCTGTAATAGCGTTCCTTCATATCCTCGATGCTGTTAACACTAATGGTAGACTGATGGAAGCCTACCTTAGTGAGGACATTGTAGATGCTGTAATAGCGTTCCTTCATGTCCTCGATGCTGTTAACACTAACGGTAGACTGATGGAAGCCTACCTTAGTGAGGACATTGTAGATGCTGTAATAGCGTTCCTTCATGTCCTCGATGCTGTTAACACTAATGGTAGACTGATGGAAGCCTACCTTAGTGAGGACATTGTAGATGCTGTAGTAGCATTCCTTCATGTCCTCGATGCTGTTAACACTAATGGTAGACTGATGGAAGCCTACCTTAGTGAGGACATTGTAGATGCTGTAATAGCGTTCCTTCATGTCCTCGATGCTGTTAACACTAATGGTAGACTGATGGAAGCCTACCTTAGTGAGGACATTGTAGATGCTGTAATAGCGTTCCTTCATATCCTCGATGCTGTTAACACTAATGGTAGACTGATGGAAGCCTACCTTAGTGAGGACATTGTAGATGCTGTAATAGCGTTCCTTCATGTCCTCGATGCTGTTAACACTAATGGTAGACTGATGGAAGCCTACCTTAGTGAGGACATTGTAGATGCTGTAATAGCGTTCCTTCATATCCTCGATGCTGTTAACACTAATGGTAGACTGATGGAAGCCTACCTTAGTGAGGACATTGTAGATGCTGTAATAGCGTTCCTTCATGTCCTCGATGCTGTTAACACTAACGGTAGACTGATGGAAGCCTACCTTAGTGAGGACATTGTAGATGCTGTAATAGCGTTCCTTCATGTCCTCGATGCTGTTAACACTAATGGTAGACTGATGGAAGCCTACCTTAGTGAGGACATTGTAGATGCTGTAGTAGCGTTCCTTCATGTCCTCGATGCTGTTAACACTAATGGTAGACTGATGGAAGCCTACCTTAGTGAGGACATTGTAGATGCTGTAGTAGCGTTCCTTCATGTCCTCGATGCTGCGGGTACTGAAGTGCGTTGAGTCCCACCGGTCGTGGATGACAACAAAGCGCAGATCAAACCTGTTGCACATCTCATACAAGTAGTCCGTCTCCTGGCGCGTCCAGTTGTCATCGTGTAGATGTTGCTGGTACTCAATGTCAGAGTACACAGGAATGTCCACCGTCTGGCGACACATACAACATCAGAAGATGGCAGTCTATTCCTCATTTTTCTTATATTAATTAATATAATGTTGTTAAGACTATGTTGAAGGTGTTTAGTAAGCCTGTAACAATGTTCACAACGTTTCAATTTGCGAAATGTTCACATTTTAAGCAAAACATCCAGTTTCAAACGAGCTTTATTAGCAATATTGCCGAGGATGGCTGAGTTAACTGCTATACCCTTCGATGATCAACAATTTTTTCTCATTTTCCCACATTCAACACAGCTAATTCAGCAGACTTCCTGTTATAAGTTACCATGCTGCCTGATTGCAGATGGTGGAACAGATCTGTCTCCCTTTAAGGTGACTTTACTACTAATAGCACAGCGACAACTGCAACAGACAAGTCTACACAACTGCATCAAGTTAAAACTGTCAAACCAATTAAAGGTGGGTGGGGGGTAAATAGGAACATTCTGGAGCTATGTTTTAACTGCTCTGACCTTGTTGAAACGTCCAAATGGGTAATCTTTTCCTTCATCTGCCTTCCTGCGCCAGTGGTGAAATATAGCTCCATCCTAGAACAAGCCAATCATTCATTGTCTCATGCCTCAAAATCAACAACACTATATTGCAAGTTACACAAGGCCCGTAGACTACACCACATGCCAGATAACATACGTGGCAAACACCACAAATACCTTTCAACTACTATAAAATGTGAGTTGCTGTCAAACCAGAACATGTTAATCATAGATTTAACAAGATTTAACAAGACTGCCATCCAGAGAATTAACTCTAGATGGCAGGTGGACAAGGAAGCCCTTTGGCTTATCGAGAGTCCAACCCTTTTATCTACATATATCCAGCCCTTCTGAGGTATGTGTCGATTTTATTTTTAAACATATTCACACTACTAGCACCCACACAATCATCAGATAATCTGTTCCATTCATTCACAGTCCTTTGTGAAAATGAGAACTTTCTCACGTCTAATCTACACGGCTCCTTTACTAATGTAACTTCATGTCCTCTAGTCTTTCTATCTTTCTTAACTGAAAAAAACATATTTCTATCAATATTTTCATAACCATTCAATATTTTAAACACTTCTATCTGATCTCCTCTCAATCTCCTGGTCTCTAGTGTTGTTAAACCACATTCTTTTAGGCGTTTTTCATAACTAAGATCCCTCAGTTTTGGTATCATTTTAGTCGCTCTCCTCTGTACTCTTTCTAGCATATCTATGTCCTTCTTGCGGTATGGCCTCCACGCTTGTATACAATATTCTAAATGAGGCCTAACTATTGTTTTGTACAGCGGTATTATTAGTTCTTTTTCTTTATATGCTATATTTCGCCTAATCAATCCAAGGATTTGATTTCCCTTTGAAGCTGCAATTCCACACTGCTCTGAAACCTTCATGTCAGCACTAATTGTCAGCCCTAAGTCTTTTCTTTTACAGTAGTACTTAGTACAGTTCCCCCCATTGTATATTCTACATATTCGTTCCCATGTCCTGTGTGAAGGCATTTACATTTCCCAAAATTGAACAACATTTGCCACTTTTCAGACCATTTGATCAACCTGTCAAGATCATCTTGTAAATGCTGTCTATCCCCATCACTTTTAATCCTTCTAAACACTTTTGTATCATCTGCAAATTTCAACACCTTGCTAGCTATATCATCGCCCAAATCGTTTATATATATTAAGAATAATATAGGTCCCAGTACTGATCCCTGTGGAACCCCACTCAAGACTGATTTCCAGTTTGAAGCCTCCCCATCAACAACTACCCGTTGTCTTCTGTCAATCAGCCATTTTTCTATCCAGTTAATTATACAATTTCCTACGCCATGGGCTTTTAGTTTAAGCAGTAATCTCTGATGTGGCACTTTGTCGAAAGCTTTTTGAAAATCTAAGTAGATGATATCTACTGGTGATCCATCATCTACCCACTTAGTGATATCTTCCAAAAAACATAACATATTTGTTAAGCATGACCTCGCTTTTAGAAACCCATGTTGAGATGGGTTTATCAAGTTATGTTTAACAAGAAAATCCACCATGTGATCTTTAATTAGTCTTTCTAATAATTTACAAATCACCGATGTTAAACTAACTGGTCTATAATTATTTGACTTGTTTCTCGAACCTTTTTTAAATAACGGTATAATGTTTGCTTCTTTCCATTCTAAAGGAACCACTCCCTCTTCTAATGACAAGTTGAAAACTGTTGCAAGCGGTATGCTAATTTGTTCTACAATTTCCATTAGTAGTTTGGGTGGAATACCATCCACTCCAGGTGATTTATTATCCTTCATAGCCCTAATTTTCTTAGCTACCATTTCTGGGGGTTACAATTAACTGTCTTAAATAGTCTGATTCTGCCCCCTTGAACTTAGCCTCTGGTACTGGCAGTGAACTAGTGTCTTCTCTGGTAAACACTGAACTAAAATACTCATTTAGGTCTTCTGCCATTAAGAATCCTTCTGATATTATATTTCCAGCACTATCTTCTAGAGGACCGACCTTATCCTGAACTTTCTGTTTGCTTCGAACATACGCATAAAAACTCTTGCTGTCATGTTTTATATTACAAGCTAATTTATGTTCATAGCTTCTCTTTGAATTTCTAATTTCAGCTGTAGCTTGGTTTAGTGCTTCTTTATAAATGTTGTAGTCTTCGTCATTTCCAGTACGTCTATATGACTTTCACATCATTTGTTTATACTTAATTTTTCTAATGGCTTCTTTCGATAAGTATTTCTTTCTGGTCCGTTTCCCTTGTTTTTTTGAAGGGAACAAATTTATCTACGATGCACTCTATTTCATTCTTTAAGATATTCCAGCATTCTGTTGCTGTCTTATTCTTCAGTGTATTATTCCAGTCTATCTTTGCTAAATATTTCCTCATTTCCTTATATCTTCCTTTGTGGAAATTTCTCCTGAACTGCTTTTTATTATTTCTTTCTGATTTTATCATAGAAATGTGTCACTCTTTACAAATTTATCAGTAGTGCCAAAACACAGTTACTATCAATAGAAAAAATCAAAATATAATAACTTCACACATGACTCAGAAATGATTATGAACATTTATATTAAATATATAATAATAATAATATTAATTATTTTCAATAGTAAACAAAACACAAGTTACATACACTGGCCGGAATCTCTAATTAGTTAATATTTGTAAGGTAATTTAATCAAAAATCTGATTGAACACAATGCCACTCAAATAAAAAATAGTGGCTTGGAGTAAGTTTAAACCTCCACAAGAACGCAATGTGTTCCCCCAATACAGTGTCCTTCTACTACAAGCAATGTCACAGTACAAGTATTGACAAAAAAGAGAATCCTGACGATGACATCATCCACCTCACCAATGTCACAGCCCACTCGCCTGTCGTGCTGGGTTTGTAAACGGCATCCACTTCCAGGGCCGAACGTGACTTTGTCCAATTTTGGCCTTCATCTGTTTGTAGCCCTGATTGGTATCAGTTGGGATGATAGGTGGAGCGTCTCTGTAGGGGGACAACCAAGTCAAAGTAAATTAATACTGGGCCAACATTAATACTGGGCCAACATTAAAATCGTTTACTGTTTTTACTAAAACAACACAAAAAGTGTACAAAGGAGCCAGTGCGTTGTACTGGATACTACCAGTTGGTAGGTTTGCTTTTTTTTACAAAATGACTTTGAAATTAGATGAGCAACATATCTGGAGAGGAGACATGTATCAAATCCTCCTTGATTTTTGCATAGTTTGTGCCTTTCCCTTCACCTATTGAGTAGAGAATACATTGCTATATTCCTGAAAAATACTATTCATGTCCCTTGCATATAATGACATTCCAGTTTCTTTACTTATTTCAATATAGTTATATATATCACCTCTCAAGAAACTTGATTTTTTGTTTTCAAATATTTGGATCAGGGTGGGAGCAAAATGTTTTTGCTGCGCTACTTTTCAAGTATATTATATACAATAAGAGAGCCAGTAGTTACTTGTTGTCTGTCCAAAGTAGGCCCCACAGTTCTCTAGCCATGCCCTCTGGTCTCTTGAACGATAAGTCTGTCTTCTTCGGCTTTTTCTATAAACATCAAAAATAGAACATTTTAACAGTTCAACAGTAAACACAGAAGATAAAAATACATGAACATAATGTCACTACTGTAAATGTACACCATTCAGAGACAGCCTCACATAAATCCACCAATGATGCTATATGGAGCCTACCTTTTTTCCATCACTAAAAAGTGCGTCTTTTGTGATGAATTCATCTTGTCCTCCTGTGTCTAGTTCAAGGATTTCCCTGATGTCACTTCCTGTGCCCATCGCCATGGCAACTGGTCAGCTACTGCAAAATATAACAGACATTTTGGTGACACAGCAAATTATCCTTGAAAACATTCCAAGGAGCAGTTAGTATCAGTAGACAAAGAAATGTAAATCTGTGTATCATCTCCAAAAAGTGGTGACTCAAATTGTCAGTCAATAACTGAGTTGAGTGGAGTTGTGTAGAAAGCAAAAAATAATGGTTCAAAGACAGAACCATAAGGAACACCACATGAAATAAGGAGTGCATGTGAAAGATATAACCAATCTCCACTCTAGTGTCTGCTAGATATGATGAAAACCAACCCAAAGTCTGACAAAGACAAACGATTATTGTGAATGATGTATTAAATTATTAATGAACATCAATTGTATCAAAGTCGACTGTAGATACATATAGCAAGATCATAAGTGCAGTTACTTTACCTTTGTCGATATTTAAAGTTACATCATTATGCACTTGTAAGAGAACAGTCTAAATAGAATGAAGTTGTTTGTAAGCAGATTGTAATAATTAGTCATTACAGGACGCGAAGTTGTGACTAGCTAGTCGCATTTGTGACTTGCATGACACTGAAGTGGCAATTAAAAGTAAAGGTAAGTTCTTATATAGCACAGTATCCAGTCCTCAAAACTGCTCAAAGCGATTTATACTTTAGTCCCTGGCAGGCCTATTCAATCAAACACTGTGTATCTTCTACTCTCGGAAGCATTTAGTCATGCTGCAATTAATGCACGAAGACACTTTGTATACAAATATATAGCCAGGTACTCATTCATACAGTTGAGTGAAAGACTTAAAACTTCCAGGTAGACACGTGAGGCGCAGACATGACACTTCCGATTGTACGCGATGGCACGTGACGCGATGGCAGGGAACACTTCTGAGACTTGACATGATTTGTTATGACAGTTACAGATTAAACTTCTGGGATTTGACATGGGTGCAGACATGACAGTAACATCATACAGATTAAACTTCTGGGAGGTCAATGGGTTTTAACATAAATGATGGATACTGATTCAAGATTTATGCATCAAATTTGTCACTGTAACATGGCTCTCTCCATATGTGCATGGGAGGAATATGGGCTATAGCTGGTGAAATGAATACTTAGACTGTCACTAGACTGTCACTAGACTGCACTTTTTTATAGGTCAATAGATCAAAGTATGATGTAAATGAATAAATAATGGCTACGACTTTAACAGATTTATGTGTAAGGGCTAAGTTTTCAAAGTTTTGGATGGAATATAGCCTATAATTTTGCGGTTATTAATAGTCCCACAGGTATCCACCAGGGGTGCTATGCCATATATCCAATTATCCACCAGGGATGCTGCACCTATTTTCATGGGGAAAAGCAAGAAAATTGTGTTTTAGTTCCCAATTTCACCACCACGGTGCTAGTTCACCACATCACCACCATGGGGCACGATATTTCACCCTCTGTGATAGTATCCACCAGGGGCGCAACACCGGATATGACATCATTGTGTGTGTAGTGCGTATGGCGCAGGAAAGTGTGTGTGGTGCATGGTGTGTGTGCGTGTGTGTTTACTGGTGTAATTCCAAATGTTACATACAATGCTGTACTTTGTGTATACTGGTGTGAGCAATAATCGTGGGTCCAATCGTTTTGCCATTTTTACTAAAACCTGATCAAATTCTTCCATAAGATATTTATATATGCTAAATCTCTAACACATATTCCTTCCAATTTGTGCAAACAAACTGTTACAAAAGTTGTTTTGAGTGAAGTACTTATGAAAATATACCGGCAAAATTCAAATCTTGTCGAAGACGCATGCGTCAAAAATCGTGGGTCCTATCTACGCTGTGTAAATAAAATTGTTCGCAAGTCACATGAATCAGTGCGAGACAACGCAGTGTATTAAAATAGGCTAAGAGCGATAGAACACGAGATTTCAGTGCCACGAATTTTGACCTGCCCAGAATATTCCGGTGGTGAGTATACACATGGAAAATTTTATTTAGCTGATAGTGGAGGCCAAAACGGTATTTGGGGCTGACGTCAAATCTGACATTTCATTCGGGTTTCACGTCGACGTACAGGATTCATTCCATTAGCTAATGGCAATGCCCATGGTCTCTGACTAAGGTATAGGTAAATACCCCAATTATCACCCCCAAAAATGATAACAAAACATCCAATATTTACAAAAGCCAAAGGATACTTCCTCCAACCTAACAAATATTAAACGTACATATTCTATACAACACGGTATGCAGTTTGTTTGTGTCCTTTCTTTTGTAAACGCAACTCAATTCGCAGAATTTATAATTGCCGACAGACGTTGCTTGTAATTTTTAATTTGCGACGATGTTCCCGTGTGCTGCCATCTGGCGACCAACCTTAATAAACTCGGCAGGTTCCCCCAGTAAAGTTGAGGAACAACTTTCGCATCGGCTCTTAACTTTATATAAGTCTAAGATCGTTCCCAACCATGAACTGTTTATGCCGATCAGTTTCCGGCATGCGTTCGGTATTAAAGTGTAAGTATATACAATAGAAACTCTGCAAAACCAGCATGGTTCGAAAGGTCAATGACATGTCATGAATGACATATGATTGATGATGATGATGATAAACAAAACTGTCAAAAGTCAAAACAGACCGCCAGTGTCAGTGAATCGGTGACACCGAGCCCAGCACGCGACTGAGACCGAGTGACTGACTGTGTGTCTAAAGTTGTGAATTGAAATGGTGTGTCACCATTGACTGAGCTTATAGCAATATCTGCCCGTGGACACGTGGTGAGCACTATGTCTATGCCTATGGCCTATGCATTGGCGTCAGAACGTGGGTGGGGGTGACGGGAGGGGGGCTGAAGCTCACCAAAACCCTCTCCAACTGCCCCCTAGTTAGTAGTCTAGACTCTAGAAGTTGAGGTTCGCCTAAAAAACATACAATTGCACCCCCTTGAGGCTTGACGTCTTGAGACCGAGGTTTACCAAAAACTTATAACTGCACCTGCTATGCTTTGCCAAAATATTGGGCGGGGGGAGGCAAAACATATCTACCTCCATCCAATAAATTTATAAAACATGATATAAAGTCATTTAGTTGGTGTCGCATAAATTTGCAATCCCAAAAACGTATAGTATTACATAGGGGTGGGTGGCGGTGTGATCGTACAGCACCATGTAATAAATCATTTATGTGGCACCCTTTATTAAGTGGAACATACCAGTATTAATAATATATTGAAGCTGTTGTTAAAATCAGACTTGGGCAGTGCGCCGGATAATGTCTTGGTAACCATGTTACATCAGTTGAATCTGGTGGCTATTTGTTATGGTTTTGGAAACTGTTTTGAATCACTCAAAATCTCCCACACCTGTACCATGTATTGGTGATGGTGTGTGGTGTTTTGAACTATGTTTAAACTATGTGAACTGATGAGTAAGTCCTTTGGCTATTCATGCATGTGTTATGGTATAACATATAGACTAGTGTGGGGCAAAACGTATTCCTAGTTATTTTGGCAGATGTTACTTTTATTGGTGCATTCTACTAGTCAAACAATGCAACACAGTGCCAGCTGGTTTTGTAATAATTTTGTCATATTTATACAATACCTCTAATTAAATAAGCAATGGCCTAAATAAAATATATATAGTTGTATATCCTATAACATTGATTTTTAAAATAGGGTAGGTAGGTAGGAAAAAACATTTAATTTTTGTAAAACATTTTATTGCAAAAAAAGTAGGGTAGGTAGACCTATTGTAATATTTTATTTTATATTCGTCGGTCTATAAAAGGGCATATGTTACAACTTGCACTGCTGGGGTTAATATGAAATGGACACATTTGAATGAAACTGGGAGGTACTGTTATATGTTATATCTTAATGTGATAAAGAAAACACTGTCGTCAAGCTAAAAATACACTTGTCTTATTAACTGAACATGAAATATCAAGAGAAACTATGGCTTCTAGTTAAACCATACAACCCACCGTGTACTTTAATAGGAGCAAAACAAGCTGTAACACACTGCACATTTAAATGGTCTTTCATCAGTGTGAGTTACAGAATAAGAAATTGTACATTTAAATGGTCTTTCATCAATGTGAGTTACAGGCGAACAAAAGCAACCGAATCTAACCCATCATACCTTTTAAAATAAAATCACATTAGAAGCTGCAGTGTGCATCATTTATAAACACTGAAATCAAATCAAGTCTAAGGCTATCTACTAATACTACGGGCAATTAAAGTAATATCACAGCCAAAATTGACAACATATTAAAGAAATCAAACCCACAGGCCATGGACCACACAAGCTCACTGTCACTAATTATTTTTGTTCATCAACCATTTTAGCTAGCGCCATATATGACGCCATCCAATGGAATTTGTTAGAACTACGAAACCCAGACTATATCACTTTGAACCAGTGCAACCTAGGCTGTTGTTATTCCTTCGAGTTTTGGTTTCGAAACTGGATGTTCTAACGATGTGACAAAGTATACTTAATTAACAACATGTCTTCAATGCACTTAGCGGACAACCAGACAACGATCATGAAACGGTTTATGTTAGTGCCTTCTGCACGCGTACCTGTTTATGTTGGTTGACACAAGGTAGCAGGGGCACCATGACACTTTGCAACGATTTGCCTTGTGTGTTTTTAAAATCCTGCGTCATAAATCCACCAAAATAGACGAATACCATTGCATAGTAAAATATGTTTATTTAAAAATATCACCAATAAAGTCAGTATCATTTACGTTGTTGGTAATTCTACTCTTTCAGCATTTACAGAGTTTCTGTTCGAAAATGCACTGTCAAAATGTCGATTACGCGGAATTCCATCCATTTTGCACGATTGCGGAATTTTTGTTCCAAAAGGTTTCAGGACTTTTGCAATAATTATTTGTATTTTGTTATCATTTTGAATGATCGTTGTAATAGTCTTGCTGGAATTTAATATAATGTTAAAAGAACAGTTTTTGGTCAGAGGCAAGGGTCGAGGGTCAGCATCATAAAAAATATGTTTTTCTTTTGTTCCTAAAAAAATTAATAGGGTCGCATGGAAATACTAGTGACGGTCAGGTTACCGGAAACACAGGTATTATTTTATTTGGCCTAGGCTAAATGATCCGATAAAACTAAACTATATTTATAAATTTGGTTTTAAAACCAACAGACCATAATAAAATTATTATAACATAAAGTAATGCAGCCATAGTGTTTTGCCCCCTTGAACAAATTTGCAAAATGTGGTGTAGTAGTAAAATGGTGTTTTTTGTTACATATTTAGTACAGTTCTATAATTCACAACTGCTGCTTCACATATGTCCCCCCGAAGACCAAGTCGGTCAAGAAACTAAGTAAATTTATGTGAGTGTGTTAACTGTTTCTGCCTGAGTGGAAAATACGTAGACCAAATCATCTTTGTCGATAAAGGGTTGTGCACTTTACCCCACTATGCAAATAAATGATTATCGGCTGAGAAAGCTGACATGTTTGATAACGTTGTAATGTTAATATTTGATTCTACCATTTTGTTTGTTATTGCTGTAGTCTAATATTACTCATAACCTTTTACGATGTAGACTGTGGTGGTTATAAACTGTAACAGCCACGTGAATGTATGTAGACTGTGGTGGTTATAAACTGTAACAGCCACGTGAATGTATGTAGACTGTGGTGGTTATAAACTGTAACAGCCACGTGAATGTATGTAGACTGTGGTGGTTATAAACTGTAACAGCCACGTGAATGTATGTAGACTGTGGTGGTTATAAACTGTAACAGCCACGTGAATGTATGTAGACTGTGGTGGTTATAAACTGTAACAGCCACGTGAATGTATGTAGACTGTGGTGGTTATAAACTGTAACAGCCACGTGAATGTATGTAGACTGTGGTGGTTATAAACTGTACACAGCCACGTGAATGTATGTAGACTGTGGTGGTTATAAACTGTACACAGCCACGTGAATGTATGTAGACTGTGGTGGTTATAAACTGTAACAGCCACGTGAATGTATGTAGACTGTGGTGGTTATAAACTGTAACAGCCACGTGAATGTATGTAGACTGTAGTGGTTATAAACTGTAACAGCCACGTGAATGTATGTAGACTGTGGTGGTTATAAACTGTAACAGCCACGTGAATGTATGTAGACTGTAGTGGTTATAAACTGTAACAGCCACATGAATGTATGTAGACTGTGGTGGTTATAAACTGTAACAGCCACGTGAATGTATGTAGACTGTGGTGGTTATAAACTGTAACAGCCACGTGAATGTATGTAGACTGTGGTGGTTATAAACTGTAACAGCCACATGAATGTATGTAGACTGTGGTGGTTATAAACTGTACACAGCCACGTGAATGTATGTAGACTGTGGTGGTTATAAACTGTACACAGCCACGTGAATGTATGTAGACTGTGGTGGTTATAAACTGTACACAGCCATGTGAATGTATGTAGACTGTGGTGGTTATAAACTGTACACAGCCACGTGAATGTATGTAGACTGTAGTGGTTATAAACTGTACACAGCCACGTGAATGTATGTAGACTGTGGTGGTTATAAACTGTACACAGCCACGTGAATGTATGTAGACTGTGGTGGTTATAAACTATAACAGCCACGTGAATGTATGTAGACTGTGGTGGTTATAAACTGTACACAGCCACGTGAATGTATGTAGACTGTAGTGGTTATAAACTGTAACAGCCACGTGAATGTATGTAGACTGTGGTGGTTATAAACTGTAACAGCCACGTGAATGTATGTAGACTGTAGTGGTTATAAACTGTAACAGCCACGTGAATGTATGTAGACTGTGGTGGTTATAAACTGTAACAGCCACGTGAATGTATGTAGACTGTGGTGGTTATAAACTGTAACAGCCACGTGAATGTATGTAGACTGTGGTGGTTATAAACTGTAACAGCCACGTGAATGTATGTAGACTGTGGTGGTTATAAACTGTATGTAGATTGTGGTGGTTATAAACTGTAACAGCCACGTGAATGTATGTAGACTGTGGTGGTTATAAACTGTAACAGCCACGTGAATGTATGTAGACTGTGGTGGTTATAAACTGTAACAGCCACGTGAATGTATGTAGACTGTGGTGGTTATAAACTGTAACAGCCACGTGAATGTATGTAGACTGTGGTGGTTATAAACTGTACACAGCCACGTGAATGTATGTAGACTGTGGTGGTTATAAACTGTAACAGCCACGTGAATGTATGTAGACTGTAGTGGTTATAAACTGTAACAGCCACGTGAATGTATGTAGACTGTGGTGGTTATAAACTGTAACAGCCACGTGAATGTATGTAGACTGTGGTGGTTATAAACTGTAACAGCCACGTGAATGTATGTAGACTGTGGTGGTTATAAACTGTAACAGCCACGTGAATGTATGTAGACTGTGGTGGTTATAAACTGTACACAGCCACGTGAATGTATGTAGACTGTGGTGGTTATAAACTGTAACAGCCACGTGAATGTATGTAGACTGTGGTGGTTATAAACTGTAACAGCCACGTGAATGTATGTAGACTGTGGTGGTTATAAACTGTAACAGCCACGTGAATGTATGTAGACTGTGGTGGTTATAAACTGTAACAGCCACGTGAATGTATGTAGACTGTGGTGGTTATAAACTGTAACAGCCACGTGAATGTATGTAGACTGTGGTGGTTATAAACTGTAACAGCCACGTGAATGTATGTAGACTGTGGTGGTTATAAACTGTAACAGCCACGTGAATGTATGTAGACTGTGGTGGTTATAAACTGTACACAGCCACGTGAATGTATGTAGACTGTGGTGGTTATAAACTGTACACAGCCACGTGAATGTATGTAGACTGTGGTGGTTATAAACTGTAACAGCCACGTGAATGTATGTAGACTGTGGTGGTTATAAACTGTAACAGCCACGTGAATGTATGTAGATTGTAGTGGTTATAAACTGTAACAGCCACGTGAATGTATGTAGACTGTAGTGGTTATAAACTGTAACAGCCACGTGAATGTATGTAGACTGTAGTGGTTATAAACTGTATGTAGACTGTGGTGGTTATAAACTGTATGTAGACTGTGGTGGTTATAAACTGTATGTAGACTGTGGTGGTTATAAACTGTATGTAGACTGTGGTGGTTATAAACTGTATGTAGACTGTAGTGGTTATAAACTGTATGTAGACTGTAGTGGTTATAAACTGTATGTAGACTGTGGTGGTTATAAACTGTATGTAGACTGTGGTGGTTATAAACTGTATGTAGACTGTGGTGGTTATAAACTGTATGTAGATTGTAGTGGTTATAAACTGTAACAGCCACGTGAATGTATATACAATCCAACTGAAAAGTTGCCAATAATAACTTTATTCTGATTCTGAGGCTCTCCAAAAAAACCCAAGTGCATCTCCTTGATGTCAGAACGGTTAGGGGCGGGCACTCCACGCACAAACTGGATCTAGAAAAGACATCAAACTAAACCCCCATTGCAGCCGTTTAAGCAAACCTTGGGTATAGCCGCCGCCCACAGATTCGCGCCTGGATTTCCATTAGCCTACTTAAAGCAAAATGAAGACGAAATAATTGAAAACGAACGTGCGTTTACACGATAATTGAACTACATTAAAGAGGAGTGATTTGGAAGAACGAAATTGATCCAGGAAGAATCGATAATCGACGAATTGTCGAAACAGCAGACGGGTCCGTTAGGCTGTCTCCACAGTTAACAAGAACACGTAGTCTGATAGCATGTCTAATCTATGCTATTGTCAGCTTATAAGATATGTCGGTTGAAAAACAACCGGAGAAAGCAAAGCAGACGGAACTCACGCAGACTGTCGACCAGTCTAACGAATCACCATTAAACATATGTAACAGGGATAACATGTTCATGATCTTGCACATAAAACCTTCGACAGATGAACAGAACTCGTGTAATTGGGTAAGGCATCGACCGCGTCTGTTAACATTATTCGTGTGAAGAACGAGATAAGAGGCACTACATGAATACAGCATGGATGCTCCACGTGTTACCTCCGTATTCCCCCTGAGTCCCTATATCACATACTATTGGTGGGGTACTGCAGGAGTGTTCAAAACTGTAATAAAACAGACTGGGGTCGTTGCCCCCTCCCCACCGCTGGAAACAAGTTCGCCGCATGTATATGGCAATTGCATGCTAGTAACGACATGTTATACCTACTAACCTTTAATGTTTGCATGGAAATCTGGTGTTTTTCCTGAGCTTGATAATATTAAGCCTACTGCGCCACACAGAGTGGTGACATTATTGCATTTGTTGGTTGTAAGCACTGAACCAGGATTAGAGCAACGGGAGAGGTAGGACGCTTCATTCGGCGTCTGTGAACACTGCGCTGAAAGGTTTCGTGAGGTTATTGGGAAGAAACCTAGGGGAGAACAAGCAGATATTATCAAAAAAATCAATGATTCATAGTATCTTTAGTATCACCATTGTGAACAACCCATTTGATTCTGTTCGGTTGTCGACGCATAAACAATAGCACGGTCATCCGTGGCTTTTCATAACGTAGCCCAAGATCGTTGTGCCGAGAGCAATAAGATAAAAACGTAGCCGTCAGCTGGTGGATGACCCCAGGGTGTCCAGACAGTTCTTGTGCAACAATTGATGAGCTATCAGAAATAAAGAGACAATGAGGCCACAATAGCTCGTGTATTCTTTCATTCATACATAAGTACGTAACGTCGTGTACTTGATGTTGCAATGCAGGTGTGAAGAGTCCATGTCGACAGTTCTTGTTAGAAAGAACCGCTGGGCGTCACTGCAGCACGATGAGCGAGGCAGCTGGACGGCTGTCAATTTACACCGGAGGCTCCGTGAACCTAGAGCTGGATGACTCTTCTGGCATTGCCACCGTCACGTTGGACAACCCAGAGAAACACAATGCAATGAGTGGTGAGTGCTAACACTTTAGTGTGGCTTCGGAACTTCACAGAATGCACATGGGAACGTTCTCAAGTTTTCCAGAGCCTAAAAAACTAATGCTTAGATAATTATTTATCCACAACTAAATAGAAAACTTGCTACATACACCCCACATCCACGATGCAATTCTTGTTGAACGAGGTATGGACCACAGAAGTTACATTGTTGGTGACTAAATGTCAACACATTCTAGAAAACAAATGCGCACTTCCTCTGTAACAACATACAAAACATGTATACAAAAGTAACAACACACATAACAGTTATTATCGTGGCCTGTCGTGGGAGCCGGGAATATCCGTACGGTTTAAGATGTAATACTATAAGCCACCGACGTCCGTGTACACGTGTTATGTGAAATATGTTGCTCTCGATGGCAGTCTTGGAAATTCATTATATTTATTAGAGTTGCTTGTTTCTTTTTACCTTCCAGGAACGATGATGGTTGACCTTGCAAAGATTGTCAGTGAACTTGAACAGTGGAAACAAGGCAAGGGCGTTGTCTTGCGGGGTAACAACGACGTATTCTGTTCGGGCGCTGACCTGCAACTTGTGAAGGGCAACATGAATAAGGACGGTGGCAGCGATATGTGCACATTGATGCAGGACACGTTGTCTCGCCTCTACACATTGCCGCTCGTCAGTGTCGCTCTGGTTCAAGGTGTAGCACTCGGTGGCGGTGCTGAACTGACAACGTCGTGTGACTACAGACTTGTGACGAACGACGCCTCTATTGGTTTCGTGCAGGTGAAGATGGGGGTGATGACGGGGTGGGGCGGGGGCACTCGGCTGGTGCAGCTCATAGGCCGGACGGCCGCCCTGGACCTCCTGACTACGGGCAAAGTGCTGAGTTGGCGCGAGACGCTGTCCATCGGACTGGCCAACGGAATGGTTCAGGCCGCCGACGGGTCAGCGCTGGACAGAGCGAAGGAGTGGCTTGAACACCGGACATTGGGTGAACCGGCGGTCGTTCAGGCGGCCAAGAAGATCGTCGTTGCTGCGTCTCCAGATATTTATAGATCTTTAGCGACAGAAAAAGACGCGTTTTGTGACGTGTGGGCAGGTCCAGCTCACGTGAACGCCATGGAGAAAAAACCTAAATACAAATAGATCCATTGTTGGTCATCTTATGAGTATACTCCGAATGTATTAAAATGTCTAAAAATATAATTATCGCTTGTTGCGTTATTATTTTGGATGCTGCAGTATTTTAAACAGTATTGTGAAAATTGATCTGAATTGTCTCTATTTCTCTTCGACGTGCATGGATGGCTAATATTTTGTCAAACTTATCCGTACTAAAACATAATGCACAATAAATAACTCAGTCGGACCTACATTGTAGAGCGCAGAGGCGCAGTGACTAGAGCATCGAACTCAAAATCGAGAGAACCTGGCTTCGAATCCTGTGCTGCCATGTCAAACTTTGGGCAAGTTTGTTCACTCTACATTGCTCCAGTTCACTCGGCTGTATGAATGAGTATGTGGCTATAGACAGTGGTTGATATGTGTATATGAATAGTCTGCTCATTAAAATTGCAGCGTGGCTGAATGCTTTCCAGAAAACTCGAGATAGTATTCTATTTAAACACGTCTGCCAGGGAGTAAAGCGGTTTGAGCAGTCCAGGATACTGCGCTATATAAGAACTGACCTTTACTTTCTTGCAATATCAATCTTACTATGACCCATTTATTTAAACAAAACGGGTAACAAAGGTACACACCGTGTCCAGGGTGTGAACAACAAAACATTCATTAAAAAAATGTGAAACTCGATTAGTAAAATAATTATATATACATATGGGCTACAAGAACAGCCTGCTAATTATACTTCAGACTTTTATAAATAAATCAACGGCCAATATTTCACGTATATTTCGTCCATTTGGCGATTTCCGCTTGACGGACGGGAGACATAGTGACGTCACATATATATCTATGTTGGTTACGCTTTCTGTTATATGGAGGGCATGAGGATATACGGAGGAAGAGTTACCATGAAATACAATACCTTTATTTGTCCACAAATGGAAATTCATGTAGTAAAAATTCACACTTTAACTCAAAAATATTAGTACATTTAAAACTGATTAAGTTTAGTGATGTAATATAACTTTGCCATCATAGAGTACTCAACAATGTTAGTCATAGTCTTAGTGTCCGATGTTTCATGGAGTTCATCCATACTTGGTAGCGTCACCCAACGGTCAATCATGACATTACTATCACAGTGTTACTAAATCATAATATTATAAGTTTGCCATCACAGAGTACTCAACAATGTTAGCCACAGTCTTAGTGTCCGATGTTTCATAGATTTCATCCATACTTGGTAGCGTCACCCAACAGTTTCACTGACTGACCGGATAACGCGAACTGCCTGAATCCAAGTTTCAACCATTGTAATCATTGTAATCGCTCCACCATCCCCGTTCACTTCCCTCTCATAGACCTCGCATTCAGCAGTCGGATGGAGGTTGGCAGGAAGGTGTTTCGATACCTGTTGGTTCGTGCCCTTTCCGATAGGTGCCTACAGCCAGACTGAGCAACAGAATAGAACCCGTGCAGTGGGTCGGATGGATCTTTTATAATTTCTGCTGTCTTCTTAGTCGCATATGTTTCATATAGTTCATCCACAGTTGGTAGCATCACCCCAATGGTTTTACTGGCTGATCTGATAACGCAATTGAGCAGGACTTTGTTCTTCACCGACAGACTTCCACCCCAGCAAACTAAACAGTAGCACAGGACTGAATGGACAATGGACTGGTAGAACAGATGACAATTGTCCTACACACATTGAATTTTCTTAGCTTCCTCACAAAATAGTTCCTTTGGCAGCACTTTTTCTGGCTGCGCTTGGTGTTGAGAGTTCAGTCTCTCTACTACCTCTCCTTTGAGGACTAGTGGAGACGGGTCGGATTAAATGTTACGAAAGTCAATGATCATTTCCAAATGGGACGATGTCTGCAAGACTGACTCATCATCGCAGGTTGCTGTGATTGAAGATGACATCTGCCCGCCGAGGGGCGATCGTAAGTCTTGAGGTTACACGGAAGTTCGATATGGGCCTACTTGATGTACAGGTCTTAGGGCCGTGGGACAGGAAGTTCTAGGTGGAAGTGAGGCTTGTAGGTATCTTCTTCCCTGCTCTGTCGCTTTTATTCGAAGTACTCTGTTGCTCAGTACGGTACCAACCTGAGTAGGAGACTGGACCTTTTGAAGGGAAGCGCTTCCACCAGTTGCCTCGGGTTCTTTGCTTTGATATTGGCTCAACGGGAGAAACAAAACTTGTCGGAGAAGCGGGTGTCGGACAGCCAGTGTGGCGGGTTAGCCCTGTGAAGGGGTCTGTAACCGCTGCTCTTATCATGTAGCCGCTGCCGTCGGCTGTTACGACCCTTAGCGGGTTAGCTGCTTCTGTCGACCTTTGTGGTGCAACTACTGTTAACCTTTAGCGTGTAGCCGCTACTGTCGACCCTTAGCGTGTAGCCGCTACTGTCGACCCTTAGCGGGTTAGCTGCTTCTGTCGACCTTTGTTTGTCTCTTCACACGTTGCGACTTAATAAAGTATTGTTTATTATATGCGGACGTGTCACTGCTTTATCGATGCGCACATTGTAGAAGAATAATTATAAAGTGATGATAGCCTACTTCGGCAATTTTATTCATTTTAGCATGATTAGACATTATTTCGTATCACGGATATGACCACACCTGAGGACTATGATGTTGTTGCTGTGAACGTACTTGGATAATGTGTCTGGGGAAACGATACTTAACGGTTTCATTCGAACAGTTTGACTAAAGAATATTGATCAACATCAGGCCAGTGGCATGATTGATTTTGGGGGTTGGAGATTTTTCGCGGTGTCTTTCGCAATGTAGACAGGAGTCTTAGTTAATTAATTGTATATCTCTATTTAAGATCAAACATAACTAGTTCAAACGGAACACTTACCTCAGCAGAGGGAGCGCGCATGCCCTCGTCACACGGTCACCCCTACCACCATTACAGCCTACGGGCCTGAACATATATATTTTTCAGATAATGCCAAAAAACTTGCTGGCGTCATTAATCATGTTACCACTGTAAGCAATGGAAACTAGTGCTCCGTTGTGCTTTCGCTCTGTCAACGATATAACTTCGACGCAGCTTTTTATTTTCAGACCAATTTAGATCAGGGGCAGACTTTCGACAACGTGGCGTGCGCGGTGTGTCACGTCAGAGACCGTCGAGTGAAGCTTATGGTCCCCGCCCATAAGACATGCCCGGCCGGCTGGCGACGGGAGTACGGCGGCTACCTGACGACGAGTCACCGGTTCAAACATCGCTCGTCTTTCGGGTGCATGGACGAGGCACCCGAAACCATAACGCCGGCCGGAGGTAAGGGGGTCATCCATAAAGTTGTTGTTCTCCTCATTGTTCCCTGTTATACCGATGTAACGATTAGGTTCTGTATTACCGAACCATTCGCTGTGGTCACTGATTCCATAGTTTTCTATACACAGCTCCATCTTTCCATCTTTCATCCTCCTTCGATCTTCTCATGTCCCTTCTCGCGCTGTCTTCCCGTCTCAGCTGTGGCCTTCCTCTTCTCCTATGTTCTTGAAGTTTTCCACCTCTGCTCACTTTGCTAGTTTTCCTGCATCCGTCCTTACCAAGTGGCCTGCCCACCTCATCTGGCTTTTTACCAATCCTCCTGTTAGCCTGCCTTGCATCCCAACCTATTTCCTCAGGTCGTTCTTCCTTCTTCTGTCTATACTCTCTTCTTATAGTTCACGCCATTTGTGAGCATTTTCGAGAGCACCCAACCTTTTGTCACGCCTCGTGAGGCTGGCGTGTACACCTCGCTAAAATTATGTTCGTTTTGACAAAGACCCCCGTTTGATGTACACATCTATAATAGTTAGTAAATCCGTTACATCTTTGTATTGATTCGTAGATAACACAAAAATACAAGTTTGTAAAGGTAACAAAACACCACTACATTGCTGTTGTTTCATGGGAATACTGTTGAAATCTACCCCAAAACTTAACAATTAATGTTCTATCTGTGTAGTATCGACAGCTCGGCGTGCAACCATTTCAAAAATCCTTACGTAACACTTACCCAGATACCTACCTCACCCAGTGTAATTAACGCTTCGTCACGCTTCCCCATACGTACCCACCCCCTAAGCGTGGTGTACATTATGCTTGACCCCTAAGGGTGTGGGGAGCAATAGATTAGTGCTTAGAACATTCGTGAGAACCCCTGTTCGAATCCCCTTACTGCCGTTTCAAAGCTCGGGAGTTTCGTACACTCCACGTTGCCTCGGGTCACTTAGCTTTTGATGCATGTTTTCTGGCAAGGTGATTTGCCTGCTACCTGTGAAGTGGTCTCTTTACCTTTGTAGGCAAGCAGTACGGTGCGTACACCTACGCCGTGCAGGCCGACTGTGGCAGCTCCCTGCCGTGTCCCCACTACAAGGCTGGCTGGGCCATCACGTGCGTCGTCTGTACCCAGTGAGCTTGCTGTCTCCGCCGCCAGGGGACGACACCGAACAGCCGTCCGCCGCAGTGTTGCCATGTCCGCAGTTTTCCCGCGGAATTGAGCTTGTTTTATATTGTAGTTGCAGGAACAATTTGACATTTGCGGGTTGCGGTTTTTAATAATAATAATAATTATTATAAGATAACTTCTATTTTTAGAGCTTGGTTGTAGCAGATGGCGCTTGTTTTGGGCATGTTCACTCCTATGTGGCAAAATCCATGTTATTCGACAGTTTTTTTTATAGTTTCCTCGTTCCATTTTAAACCTACACAATGAATGTAGGCCTTTACAAGTAGCTTACGTTATGTTTAGTCTACTTCATCGCTTCACCGCTTAAATACGCCTAGTACAATAGCGCTAATTGCGTCGAAATGTAAGCTGTTTAACATAATAATGGTCACGCCTGAAATGCATAACTATATAACTGCAACAAAGGTTACACATCACGTGGTCGATAACGTTTGTGTGTACGCGTACGGCCTAAATGCATTGTCAATGCGTGCGTATAATTATATGGAGGGCCAAGAAATGTATGTTGTGATTCAAAAAACGAAAGTATTGCAGGCATGTAGCATGGTTGGTTTGTTTGGAGGGGCTTGCGACTGCACAGCCGGAGCCTCAGCTGCTGTCAGACTTCGGAATTCGAAAGAGTGTGGGACTACATCCATAAGTTTTTCGCCTCACCCTGGGGTGTGTTCACATCAACTCTACCCCCTGTCTAGTTACATGCCTAGATTGGTAGTTGGTTCTGCGTTGTACTATAGATGGCGCTGCAGTGAATCACACAATCGCAGTTTAATTATAATAGTTGTAGCTTAGTGCTTGTGACCGAGATCGTACTTTAGTTACAATATTGCTATTTAGATGTGTGGGCGTGTTGTGTTTATTTTGCATGTATACTAGTATTTTAGACTTAGTTTTATGGGCTACCTACTTGTGTGAATTGTTGGGCTTGAAAATTTTTCGAGAACTGGCAACACTGGTCGTCCCCCAACATCAAGGTTGCCGTATAAATAAAGAACCGGCGATGAGTTATGTAAAATATAATTCTTGCGTTCGGCGATTAATAAATATTATGGATTCCGATCCTGAGACATGTCTTACTCGTTTCATTTATGCACCGATAGAAATAGTGAGCTCGTGAAACGAAGTAGACGGCCTCATCATATCTCGGGGGTGGTACGTACTCAGGTGTTTATCTCGGCGGTGGTGCGTACTCCAGGTAATACTAGTATCACTATAATAATGGAAGCGTTAAAGCAGTGGATGGCATTAAGTCTTCTATATCTTCCTGCTCAGTAAAACTCTGTTTTATATGATTTACATAATTATTAGCAATTTTTTTTTTATAAGATAGACTTATACCTACAACAGGGGATCTCAAACTGGGGGTCGTTTGGCAATTTCAGGGGGGTCGTCCCATGACCTTATGTATGTTTTGTCGCATACAATAAACATGTACAGTTAGTCACACACGATTTACTAGATGCGTACGCAATGGTAGAGGCCTAAACAATTATGTTGTCTCTTTAGAAATACAAAGGAAAAGAAACCACACTACTGGGATCACCGTATTGTACTTTTTTCTAGACGATCATCAGTCATGTTTTTAGGTAGAAAAGTTATGAAAAAGTTGTGAAATTTCTTTTGTGAAGGCTACAGTCCACCGGAGAGTGTGCAAACCTTCTTTTATATCAAGCAAAATGTGATATCGGAAATAGAAACAAAATGTTTGTCAAGTCCATTCAATGTGGTGCTTTAAATGAAGAATTCCTATTTTATGACATCAAGCTAACAAACAAAGGCAAAGATGTGATGATGAAACTCTCTGTAACTGAAACTCTCTTCTTGAAGCCGAGTGTTGGGAGCAAGGAAATAAATGCCCTCAGTCCTCGCCTTTTTAAGAACCTCTGTTTGAACCTGAACTCTGGTCACGAAATGGTTCTGTTCTGTACGCCATGGATGTCCAAGGGCAGTATTGTCATGATCAAAGAAGAAATCTAGCTTTTACCGCATCACAAACAAAGTGCATGCACATGGATCTGCCCTCAACTTGGCCAGAAGATGATTGAGAATTACACTCAACCTACCTCGTTGATATGTTCGGAAGCCCACCTCTGTGAATATTGAACTCCAGTGAAAAGCTTGATAGTGTTTTTTTTATAGAAATTCTAAACCATCATTCGCAAAATTGGAGGTCACGTTTATGTGGGTACTATGTCACGTTGGAAACAATATATCAGAACTAAAACAATGCGGAGTCATGCGATGAGCAATACAAACCTGGAAGCCTTGGAACAGGAGTTCTTAAGATACTTCCATGAAATATCGAATCAAAAATATATGCTTCAAACTAACCCATTCACTCTCCCACAGACACCTGATGACTGTGATGCTGCTCAGAGAGATCTTCTCGGATTCCAGAAAATTCAGGCGCCATAGTGAAATTCGACACGGAAACTATCTGACCTTGTGGACAACAATTGAAGCTAACTACCCTAACTTGTGTGATCTGACCTACCTTCACCTCCTACCATTCGCAACAATTGTAAGGCTGTGCTATTCAATCTCACACATCAACGCGATATTTTGAAACAAGACGTAGGTGGAGCATGACCTTCGATGTGGTCTCGCTGTATATACAAAACTTAGACGACTAAAGAGGCTTGTCAGTGCTATGCAGCATCACCGTTTAATTAAAGAGCTTCTATTAAATTAATGTCTCTGTAATAAACAAACTAAAAAAAGTTTTATTATTATTTTGATGCAAACCACACACAAATAACAAATAAACCAAATTATTGCAAACAAATTTAATAGCTTTTTACAAATATAGTTCATACTATTGCAAATGATATTAAATATGAAAGTACCAAAGATTGTAGTTACTATCTAAAAAAACAAATAAACCCAGCTTTTAAAATTCAAAATGTAGACGAAGAAACAATAAAGAAAATAACGCATAATCTGCCCACAAAACATAGTTGTGGATTCGATGGTATCTCATATTTATACCTTTATTTTTTATTAATTTAGTATTATAATTAATCTATTTTATTGTTTTAATGCTTGCATAATTGTCTTTATTTATATATATATATGAAGACAGTATAGTTGATTTTACTTAGTAATAATGATTGCATAGTATTTTTAAATTATATATCGTATGATGTTATTTATTTATTTATTTGCATTAACCATTGTAAAGCGCCCCAGAACAATTATTTGGATGGGGCGCTATATAAGAAATAAATTACTATTATTATTATTATAAAAATTGCTAAAAATAATTGAACCTGCAATAATAAAGTCATTGACTATGTTAATAAATCAAGTGCTAAATATTGGGATTTTTCCTGATAAACTCAAAATTGCCAAAGTAATTCCAATATTTAAGAAATATGATCCCACATGATTTCAAAATTACAGGCCTATTTCTCTTCTTCCAACAGTATATCAAAAGTGTTAGAGAAAATGATATTTATTCAGTTATCAACATATTTTAATTAATCTAAAGTTCTGATTGTTAATCGACATGGTTTTAGACCTAAGCGCTCCACTGAGTATGCAGCGCTGGACCTAGCAGACATAATTATAAATCAAATGGACAATAATGATGTGCCAATTAATATATTTCTCGACCTCTCGAAGGCCTTTGATACCATTGACCATTATATTTTGTTTAGTTCAAACTGCATGCACATATATATATATATATATACTATTGGCAAACCATTTTTTAGTTCAAACTGCATACAATTTTTCAAAAGCACATCGATATAAATACATATGCCTCACACACACACACACACACACACACACACACACACACACACACACACACACACACACACACACACACACACACACACACACACACACACACACACACACACACACACACACACACACACATATCTATATGTGTGTGAGACATATGTATTTATATCGATGTGCTTTTGAAAAATTGTATGCAGTTTGAACTAAAAAATGGTTTGCCAATAGTCAAACTGGTGCAATTCATTATATAATGGTGCAGATGACGAGCGTTATTTATGACATTATAATATTATCAGTCAGCTTGCATACCAGAAAATATACTGATGCTATATATATAGCATATATATATATAATGTGTGTGTGTGTATATATATATATATATACTATATGTGTGTGTGTGTGTGCGTGCGTGTCCGTGCGTGCGTGCGTGCGTGCGTCTGTGTGTCTAGGCCTATATCCAGAGAACTGTCCGTGATCAGCGTTCCCATCTTATAGCGTTCAGCACCAGAGGCCACCACTGTAAGTCGTCTCACCTGCGTGACGTCACGTCGTCAATATTCGGTCTTTAGTTCAAAATGGCGACTCCCGGTCATTGGGAAGTTGTTGGGAAGCCTGCGAAGAAAACACCAAGTCATCAAAGCTCTAAAATTCCAAAGAAAACATCCGGAACTTCATTACCAAGGATAGAGCATACGTGTAAGTGGTTACGTATATTTTATTAACGTATTTATATTTATCTCATTTGAAAACTAAACGTGTCAACGTGGTAGTTCTACTTCCGCCGTAAGTTCCGGCGATTTTAACGTTATAACTGGATCGTAAACAGTTTATTTCTTACACTAGAAGTCAACTGGTTAATATATTGAGTGAGATATTAGTTACCTATTGTGTTTACAATTGTACTAAACTGTTTGAAAATTCTTTCATTCGGTTCTTACGTAAATTTTGAATTAACTGCATGAAATCGATCGCATATGGACGGTCGTGGAATGGGCTAGCCTAGGCTAGGCACTACGGCTACTACACTAGCCAGCATAATAATTCTAGTCAGGCCTAGCCCAGCCAAAGGCATGGTCCAACGCCCCAGTATTCCGTGGTGTCAGTCTGTATCTGTATTTTGACTGGCAAAATGTCCTATGGACACATCACGCCAGTGCGCATAGTGGCTCTTATAGATTAATTTTTTATATGTTGGGCTAGGCTAATTTGGAATGAAGTCAGTGATGTACTTGATACAATGCTTGGAGGTAGAGAATTCCACTCTTTTATTGTGACTGGGAAAAAGCTGTTTCCAAATATGTTTGTCGAGTGCCTGATTTGTACTAACTGTTTATTATGTTTACGTGAGCATCTGGTGTTGCGTTTGATGTATTGATCTAGTGGGATATCTATGAGGTTATGTTCCATTTTATATAATATGCTAAGTCTTTGGGTTTTTCTTCTTGATTGGAGGGTGTCCCCACTGGAGATCTTTAAGGAGTTGTGTTACCGTTCCTGGCTCTCTAGAATAGTTGTTCTTACAAAATCTGGCGGCTTGTCTCTGGGTTCTTTCTATGAGTTTGATATTTCTTAGGCAATGCGGATCCCATGATGCTGACGCATATTCAAGTATAGGGCGGACAAGGGTTGTGTAGGCTATGGACTTGATTTGGGTTGGGCATTTATTTAAATTTCTTCTAATAATTCCCAGTGTCTGTTGTGCTTTTTTGTGACTGAGTTGCTTTGTATTGTCCAATTTAATGTATTTGATATATGTATGCCAAGATAACAGTGTGATTCAACATATTTAAGTTGTTGTCCGCAGAAGGTGTAGAGATTTGGTGTCGGTTTTCTTGAGGCTATTGTAATTGTATAACATTTAGTGGGGTTGAATTTCATAAGCCACGTATGTTGCCATTTCTCAAGTTTGAGCAGATCGTTTTGGAGGACAGATGTGTCTTGGTCAGTTTTAATCGGTGAATATAACAGGCAGTCGTCTGCAAAAAGGCGAACAGTTGAGGACAGATTGTCTGGCAGGTCATTTATGTAAAGTAGGAAAAGTAGGGGCCCCAATATTGTGCCCTGTGGTACCCCAGAAATGACTAGAGTTGATGTTGACTTGGATCCATTTATAACAACCTGTTGAGTTCTTCCTGTAAGGAAGCTATTTATCCATGATGATATTGGGCCTGTGATGCCATAGTGTTTGAGTTTGTGGATTAGTCTTTTATGTGGAACTTTATCGAATGCTTTGGTGAAGTCAAGGATGGCCATGTCTACAGATTTCTTCTCATCAAGTGATTTGCTTATGTCGTGGATTGTTTGAATTAATTGTGTTTCATTTGATCTTTTGGCACGGAAGCCATGTTGGTGGTCAGTTAGAATGCAGTGCTGTTCAAGGTGTTTCATAATGTGACTATGTATGATGTGTTCAAGAAGTTTAGAAACCACAGGTGTTAAGGGTATTGGTCTGTAGTTAGATGTTTCTGCTCTATTTCCTTTCTTAAAAATTGCTTGGCTTCTTTCCAGGTATTGGGGACTTGTCCAGAGTCAACAGATGATTGGAAAATGTCATGTATTACTGGTGCTAGATGAGAGGCATATCTGTTTAAGAACCATGGTGGAATGCCATCTGGTCCTTGCGATTTATAAATGTTAATTTTGGAAAGTTGATCAAGTACTCCTTTAAGTGAAATTGTTAGTTTGGGGATTTCTCCATGTGGACTTCTGGCCATATCTGGTACAGTGGAATTTCCTTCATGTGTAAAGACACTTTGGAACTGATTGTTTAAGGCTTCTGCTTTATGTTTGTCGTCGCTAATGATGTTACCCGCAATGTTAAGGTCCCCAATACCCTGGTTATCCTGTCTAAGTTTAGAAATGAAGCTCCAAAATGATTTAGGTTTCTCTGTTATTGTTGTTGTCATGAATTGACTTATGTAGGATAGTCTAGCAGAACGAAGGTGTTTATGCATGTTTCTCCTGATGTCACAGAATTCTTTCCAGTCTTCTGGATTTCTAGTTCTTTTTGCTTTGTTATATAGCTGTTTCTTTCTTTTGCACATTTTCTTTAAATCTTTATTGAACCAGGGAAGATTGTGTCTTGAAGTAGTAAGACGGTGTGGTACATATTGGTTCATAATTTTCGTGGAAACAAGATTCCACTTGTCATTGACTGTCATGTTTTGGTTTTGAGAGAAGTATTCATGTGTAAAGTTTTCGAGAGATTTCTGGATGTTAATGTTGTCGGCTTTATTTCTAATGAAGACTTTACGTTTCGGACGATGTTTGCGTTTGGGCAAGATGTTTACAACAATGATGATTGTGCTATGGTCTGCTATTCCGTCTACTACATTTATCTTCTTTATTAACCCAGGTCTATTGGTGAAGATCAAAAATATTGGCATTTCCCTGCCTGTGCGTGGGTTCCTTGACATGTTGGATCAGTCAATGTTCCTCTGTAAGAGAGAGTAATTTATTGGCAGCAGTTGTACTGTATCTATTGTTAGGTGTGACTTGGTGAATTTCCCAATTGATGTTAGGGAGTTTGAAATCACCAGTAATGATGACATTATGTGTGTTGATCTTGTTACCTAATTTAGAAAGGGCTAGGTCTAGTTCTTCGATTTGAGTTCCATGAGAGTCATTTGGGGCACGATAGAGGGTACACATGATTATTGGTTTCATACCTGTTATCTGGGTTTCAGTCCAAATGCTCTCACTGTTAGTGTCTAGGTCTGGTAGGTGGCTTGTGATGAGGTCATCTTTTGATATTTGAAATACTCCAGTAGTGTCTGTTTCTCTGTCCTTTCTAAAGACGTTAAAGTTGCTTGGGAATATTTATCCATTTTTTATTGAGGATCTAATCATGATTCAGTGCCACATATGATGTCTGGGTTGTGTAGATTGTTTAATGCTTCGATGTCTGAGGCTTTCTTTTTAACGCTTTGGCAGTTTATGTGGATGCATCTGAAGTTTGGTCTCTTTTTCAGTCTATATGCTTTCTTGCTATTAGTTGTATTGTTGTTGGTGGTTTCGTTTAGGTTATATCTGTTACTGTCCAGAGGATAAAAGGGATTTGCTGTTGGGATTTCTGTATCTCAGGGTGCTGAGCAATTTGAACAGTGCCATGGTACATTTAGGTTTCTGTAAGTGTTGTTAAATTCTTGTCTGGATATCCTGGCGTATTTGATGTGTGTGGATTTATTACAATCATTACAAGTTAGGATGAATGCATTATACTTTAGTGATTTCTTACATGAGTGACATTTAGAGGGGCCTGGATTTAGTTGAACATCTCCTGATAGCATGATGCATAGATGTATGGAGAATCAACCTGGTTGGAATGCACCAATTATGGTTGGAATGCCCCACTGATTATAATATCGTCAAACCTGTGTATATATAGATTATTCAGTTGTGTATGTAATACAATTATATATTAAATGTATAATTAATAAAGAGAAAACAATTTTCGTGAACTTTCTATACATTCTTAACTATTTCAGTACTACAGCCCTGGCCAGCTGTGACCACTGAATAATGTAAATATGCAAGATAATGGACTACCTCATTTCAAGTCAAGATTTGAGCAACAAAACTGCATTTTATGAATAGGAATATTATATATTTTCGGAAAGTATGATAATCAGCGAATAAAATGATCCAGATCATTTTATATTCCGTCGTCATGGTAACCAACAATCCAAGATGGCCACCAAGATTTCAACGTTTTTGCAGTTGCCGAACTCAGTTGTATAGTTCGCTGACATCGTTATTATGTCGATCGTCAACATCCGACAAAGATTCTTCGCTAAAACTATCAAATAATCTGTCTAAAACATGCGGTGGTAAATCGCTAGTTGAAGTAATGCCATCTGCCATTGTGGCCACCGAAGATTAAAAATCAGCGTAAACTATTATTGAGCGATAATAAATGATTACCACTGCTGAATAGCTAATTTATTCTCCTTGACATCCGTACACAGCAAGTGGCTCCACGTAGTGGATTATTATGAATAAAACCGATTTGAATAGCAGACATCGTTAATGCCAGATAACAGGTCTGTCATACTGAAGCGTCACAGACAGTGCGGCCGGAAAACCGGCCTGTCGTACTGAAATGGTTAAAAGTAAACTCGATCAGTTTTGTCAGCATGCATTTTTAACAATGTGTGTGTGTGTGCACGCGTTCGTGTTGCTGTAGATTTGAAGCGAAGTTTGAAGTGAGTTAATTCTTTTTAGGGTTATCTGGTTATTGACAACAGATCCGCAGGACATATATATTATTAAATTATTATTATATAATTAATAACGATATACATTATTTCGTGGATGTTTTTGTTTTGACTTGTTAGACGTTATAGGGTCTGTAAGTGTGTCACGATACATAGCGAAATTCCATGTGAGTGGAGCCGACTGGCGACATGAAGTAACTCAACGCCTGCCTAGGGAATAGGATGTTTTTTTGTTTTGGGGCATAATCACATGAATGACATATGAAGACTGATAATAGTTCTGGTTTCTGACTGATAAAATTAAACTAAAGCGATGGGGGAAGTTACTGTTTTGTAAGAAAGTGTTTTATGGTAATCGTTTTAATGGAGGTTATATCTGGATATTGATTGAGACCAAGTGCTTCAGACGCCTTCTGCACATATCTTGGGCCGAGCACAAAACCAATGACTTTGTCCGAAACCGGATCACTGCCCTGGCAGGCCCACAGGAGCCACTCCAGTGAAGAGGAGAAAGTTGGCATGGTACGGCCGTGTCACACGCCATGACTTCCTTGCCAAGACATGCAGGGCACTCAGGAGGGCAGCAGATGGAGAGACAGGCAAAGGAAGATCTGGATGGACAACATACGGGAGTGGACCGACATTGATGTCGAAACGCTACTCAGACTTGCGTTAGACCACCCCGGCTGAAGAGCATTCGCTGCGAATGCATCCCTCATGTCTCCCCTACAACCTGACAAGTCTCGGGATGAACTGAATCGAATATCTGGATACCTTTAATACACCCCGAGTGATGACTATACATAAGGCTGATAAAACGCACGTTTACCGTTAACATAATTACCTACAACAGTTTCTCCACCGTATTAACTGCCTATGAAAACAGAACATTGTCAACGAGATTGGTTGTATATATCTCATGTGGCGGATATACTCCCTATGCAGGTGACAGCGCAACAGATGCTAATATGGACATAGTTTCAGACGGTTGGATGCTAAGCAAATAAGCTTTTTTTAGTTTATATTTCTTGTATCACGTGTTCTTTGATATCAGAGAAGGTTTGTACATTATGTGGTGGACAGAAGCCTAAAGAATATAAATTTAACAGCCCCCAGGGGGACGTGATCCCAGTTTGAGTACTACTGCAATAAAACATGCAACAAATATAATAAAACATGTATGTACATATTGTTTACCATAGGGGTCTTTATAAAAACAAACATAACTTTATGACAATAATATGTAATTTTACGTCAGCCTTTTTAAACATCAAGATATACGTTAGTAGAGATGGACAAATATCTAAAAAAATTATCCTTATGTATTATTTATACATATTTACCAAGTTTCATGCTTTTATCACCTAATGCACAATAATTTTGTTATGTGTTTTGAACTATGATGCACATTACTAATATATTATCCATTATAACAACAGATACAAATGAATGAATATTCGGCTAAAAGGTCCATAATCAGTTTATTTGCTTGGCAGCAATGGAGGCTGAAAAGTCCATGATTCTAACAAATAGTCGTACTCCCCAAAATATAGTCAAAATGTCAGACAAAGTCCATGTAAATGTAAATTATCTATATAATATTAATGTATAAACATAATATACATAATGACGTAATTACATTTACTTAAAGTTGTGCATTGCGACCAGTTTGTTGGAGCATTGCGACCAGGTTTTTATCACCAAAGTGGGGCATTCCGACCAAAAGTGATGCATTGCAACCAGACCGATGGAGCACTGCGACCAGGTGGTTGGCACATTGCGTCTAGGCTGTTGGTGCATTGCGACTGGTACATTCAGGCAGCAGTGCATTCTGACCATTTACCGCATTAATTACTAATAGTAATACTGTTAGGCTTAGGAGTCATGCCCCAGTTAGACTTCCTGTTTCGTTACAAACGAAAAAAGGGCAGTGTATTTTTGAGAATTTTTTTTTTTTAACAAAATTCATATGCTCTGACATAAGTGCATTTGAGTAGACAGATTTCCAGGTGTGATTGTAGAAGCTGTTGACAGTAAAATGGTATATTTTTAGCTGATTTTAATAAGCGGAAGGATATTTGGCAGCGATTTGGCTATTTGACCCTTTATCTGGAGTACTGCCTGCATCCAATCGTAAATATTGATGGGTGTCATACATACAGGCATTTTACGAGAGCTAGAAATATAAAATTTTGACTAAACTAGACCAGCATATCAATGAGATGATGATAACAACAGGTAAGAAGTTTAAGAATTTTTGTAGGTCATGTTTCTTATAATCATACAATTTTATAAAACGTTAACATGGCAACCAATGGGAAATTAACTGTAGACTGACCCCCCGTTAGCTTGAAACTGGAATGCTGCAACACATAATATTACGCCTTTATTATTTTGTATTATTTATCATGTTTATGTATTCTGTAATAATCTCCTCTGTATACTGTAACGAAGAAACAGAAGAAATGTGCTACAAAACATTGATCAACGATGTCTGTGTACAGGTATCAGAGTATGCAAGTTTTCACTGTGGCAGCTGCAAACTTTCATTTGCTGAGACTGGTTTATAAATCGATGGATGATATCTTTCAGCCACACTTCCTGAAGATACAACAATCTACGGGGCCTTCTTAGCAAAAGAGAGGAAAGAGCAACAGCGACAGCAGGCCGTGGAAACTTTGGAGGCATCAACCAAGCCACACAATGACACGTCAAGCCCCAAGAAAACCCGAGTCGTTAAGAAATCAAATTTACCTGAGAAGAAGAAGGAACATCCACAGAGCCTGGAAGAAGCCCTTTCAAAGGCAAGTATGGGTAACAGTTTAAATTTGATTAACAAGTTGATTTTGGTTAACCAACTTATTTTTGTAAGAACATGAGCCTATATGTGACACTTAATTTCTTTGTTCCTCACTTGGTACTAAATTAATACTAATTGTTATGTCCTTAATAAATGTCCAGACATAAAAAAAAAAACTAACAATCAATGTGACTTTGCTTAACTTTGTTCCAAATACATGATAAATAATGAACCAATGAAATCGGATGAATCACACTTGTTGTAATTCACCCGAGTTCCTGTCCCTTAATGAAAAGGTGATATTGATGTCTTTAACGTTGATTGATCCAATAGGAATTCATTGTGAGGTTACTGGCAAGGGCATATGTATTATGAATAACATAAGTTCAGAACAAATGTGCTTGGTTAACCATGAATGTATTTTGTTCACAGATAGATATCCAGGAAATGCAGCAGGCCCTTGCCACGTCTCAGGAGCGTTTTCCCGAGAACAGGCCAATATGGCTGAAGGATCTTGCTTCAGTATTAAACTTGCGGCTGGAGAAAGTCAATATGATTGACCCAGTTTTTGAGGATGAATCGCCAGGTTTGTGTTCCTATAGCAGGCCTGGGGTCAATTACATTGCAATGTAATCTATTACTATTACTTTGTTTCCTTCCTATTACTATTACATGCTGAATTCTTCCTATTACTATTACATTTGAAGCAATTACTATTACGATATGTCTGCTGTTCATTCTCTTGCACGGGGCCAACTCTGAAACGCGCTACCTGATGATCTGCGTCTGACCGAGTGCATTGACACATTGAAAGCGCATCTTAAGACTCATTATTTAAAGCTAGCTTTTAATGTCTTGTTCTCTGTACCATTCACTTTCCACGTCGTGGTATTTATTTTGTACTATTATTTTGTACTATTATACTAGCTTATTATTTAAATTATTTACTCATTAGTATTTTATTGTCTACTTATTTATTATTATTATCTGTTATGTAGGTCTTTATATGAACATTGAACATATGTTTCATTTTACATTTAAATATCATACTGGGATGAAAGACAAAAGCAATAGTCAATGCCACATAACTTGGTGGATTATATTACTGTCTAATTAAACCACATTGCACTACTGCTGCTTGGTGGGCAGTTCATTATTGGCTCAAGTACAAATACATCAGGATGTTTTTCACACCCACTGTAGTTAGGCTGAATTGTGTGCACCCTGGAGGCAGTCACTAAATCCATAGGCTTACTTGAAAAGGGTAGTTGGCAACTTGACACTTGGCAGAACTGGCTTCAAAGCAGTGAAAGTCCAGTTTAGTCAATGCAGCAGTCACACAGCACCAGTGTATCTTGCTATATAAACGCTCATAAAACTAGGGTAAAACTTCACTAGGGCCATGCTGAAGTTGACAAGGGGAGCAACCATACAACCTGGAGAAACTAGTGGAATCTACAACCTAATCAAATGGAATTGTTATGTAGTTGAAATTCAGTTTAAATGTTCAATAGTAATATAAAAGTAATAGGTCAATTACTATTACAGTGTACACAGCTTCCTATTACTATTACGATGAGTTTTTGCTCAACCTATTACTATTACTTCAATATTTGTAATCGTTCCTGTTACATATTACTATTACCCCAGACCTGCCCCAGAGTTTGTTTGTCTTCTGTTAATACTAATGACCAGCTACAACAAGCGTGTTATTAGATGACCAGCATCTGGACGCAATGTTTGTACACATTGCCATTGTTATATGAATGGATTCTGTCTACACAAACACCTAATACCCCAGACCCTGTCTGTATTTTAAGTCATTAAACTAAGAACAATGGTACAACGTGCATTACATTTTTCATAAAATAAATTGTTATGTACAATAATACCATATACACACTCCAATTTAACCAAGTTGAAATCTGATGCAGCTGTTTACCAGGGATATGAAATATTATATTAACTATTGTTATCATGTGACAACTAATGTATATTTTTTATTATATACATTAGTTGATATGGCGTAATCGACTGGCATAACAGTTAACAAGTGAACATGTAGCTCTAGATGTCTTTGTTTGACGTAGTGCCGTGACTTAAGGGTAGCCACTACTCGAAAACGCCCATATAACCAATATGCCATATCTCTTTTAATATTGAACATATCATAACCAGATTTGGAACACTGATTAGACAAATGAATGGTGTATGATGTGTGAAATATGGGCATGTTTGGTTGTGTATTACCATGGCAATGAACATTTCAAGTGAGATGGATTTTCACATCCTTGAACATTATTCTGAGCTAACAACTGTATGTGTGATGATGCAACTGTCAAGAATCATTAGCTAGAATACTCCTTTGTGCAATAAGGTGGTTTTGGGCAAGGATATCTGACTTCCGTGACCGTTGTTCAGGTTTGAGTATTTTTGAAGACGTCATGAAAAAAGCTGAAACCTAAAGTCCCATCTCACAACAGTCATTGCAGTCACACTTCCTTGCCCAAAACCACCTTATTGCACAAAGGAGTATTCTAGGTAATGATTCTTGACAGTTCCATGATCACACATACAGTTGTTAGCTCAGAATCATTTTCAAGGATGCATGCCCCTCTATCACACTAGAAATGTTGATTGTCATGGCACTGCACAAGCAAATGAGCCCACATTCCACATACTATTCATTTAACTAATTAGTACTCCAAATTTGGCTAAGATATGTTCAGTACTAACAGAGATATGGCCTATGGCCGTTTTTGAGCAGTGGCTACCCTTAATTCAATTCCATGTTTGGAACCACTAGTAGTATTATAAAATGCCACTGATTGATTATGATGAGCATACTCAAGTCTGATAAATATCTTTAAAATGCTTTTACCCTGGGTGCATTGTATTTCAAAGGTGTAAGTCAGTGATATTCAAATGGTACTATCTTGACATGTTGGTTGTACTTGTGAAGCATGAGTTACATTCTGCCTCGCGATAACTCTTCCAGTCTGCCAATAATATGAGTGTGATGTGGTTGTGTTCTCACAGAGTATCCTGCACGCCTGCTTTCCAAGAAGATGCGCTCGCTGCTGCTGGGACAGCTGCGGGAATGTCCACGAGAGATGCGGCAACTATTTCTGGAGCACTGTGTACAGGAGATGATCTCCATTATCAACAAAGGTAGGTGATCTTTGTGCACTGTGTACAGGAGATGATCTCCATCATCAACAAAGGTAGGTGATCTTTGTGCACTGTGTACAGGAGATGATCTCCATCATCAACAAAGGTAGGTGATCTTTGTGCACTGCGTACAGGAGATGATCTCCATCATCAACAAAGGTAGATGGTCTTTGTGCACTGTATGCAGAGCATGATCTTTGACATCAAAACAGGTAGGTTGTCCTGGTTTCTGAAGCACTATTTACATGTAGAGCATAACCTCTTGCATCAACAAAGGTTGTCAGTGTGGTTACTAGAGAATTGAGAAATGAGTTACTCTTGTGAAACATGTGCAGTTTAGATACCATTAGTGGCAGTTTGTCAGAATGTCCTGCTTTTTATTTTTGTCATTAAAAACAGTATGATTGACAATTAATTTGTAACAGAACCTCATACCTTATTTCAAGAATCTATTGTGTATAGTTTAAACATCTTATCAACATATTACTCCTACGTGTGACACGTCTTAAGAGTTTTGGTGAACTAGAGTATGTATGTATGTTATTACACAAATAATTAATTTTAATAATATTAATGCGTGCTAAATCTAATTCAAATGCCAACAATAAATCCTTTGGCTTCAGTCATGGAAGAAACATATGAAACATTATAATGTCTGGTAAAATGAAAATGAAAACATTTTGTTTTGCGATAATTTGATTGTTGTACATAACCTACCTCCTGATTGACGTATATGTGTCGTACAGTTGTATTGTCTACATGTAGGTGGATCAACGTTTGGATACTGCATCTTTATTCAGCTTCTGTTCAGTGTCAAAGAAACAGATCTGGTTTCAGACAGTCTACCAAAGGTACACCTCCACAAAACTCTACATAGTGACATTTATTCAGTGAGGCTGATGTTTTGTTTACTTGTGTTTTCTTCAGCATCGTAAATCTCTCCCACTCAAGACACTTACCTTTTGCACTCTTAACCTTAGCACATATACTTCTGGATAGTTACCCAGTGACAAAAAGGGTAGTTTAAATGTTAATTCATATTTTATTTTAACTGCTATGAGTACCAAAGTAAAGAAATATTGAGCACATGTATATATATATATATAAATATAATTTTCTACAATAAGTTAGTAAATCTTTGTTTATTCTTGTTAAGAGCAATGTCTTTTCTATACTGTGCTAACTTCGTCTATACATATTTTTAACTTGTCTAAGCAGTGCAAGATTGGCTGTCATGAGTGTTTTGTGTTTCAGTACTTGGACATGCTGAAGCACAACCAGAAGCGTCCCCTGTGTTGTCTGTCGATCATGTGGGCACTTGGCCAGGCCGGTACACACGATTTCAAGTGTGGTCTCAAAGGTAGGTCACATTCTCTCATCTCACTAGTTGTGTTCACGTTGACAGCTCATAGAATGCACTCCATTTATTATTCTGATACCATCGTGACTGTAAGTATTCGGACACTATGTTTTTGGACGCCCTAAAAATCTTTAAGAAGGATTCTGTGCATGTATTGTGTGTTTTCGGACAAATAATTATTGTGTGTTTTCGGACAAATAATTATGTTTTGTACTGTATGTTTACTATACGCAGAGTGCAATATCTATTTGTAACCATTTTACAGATGTACCTGTGGTGCAATGTGTGTTTGTATTGTAATTTATAAAACACATGTGCCTGTGGTGCAGTAGATGTTTGTGGTGTCTGTAAATGGTGCACTGTGTTTATACTTTGCAGTGTGGCAGCAGTTGATGGTGCCTGTGCTGAACATCCGTGCCCTGTCTGCCTACGGCGTACTCTACTTGGACAGTCTATTCAGGTAGGGTACAGCATATCTTACCCACTGTACATGTTGTCAATAAACATCAATTAAGGGGACACATGCTGCAGCAAACTTTAAAAAACAAATTCAATGGTAGAGAACTGAAACTTGGTGGAAATGATCTTTGTGGGTCAATATGGATATAACAGGTTACATTTTTTTGGACAGGTGGCTGCCATGGAAAAGGCAACCATTTTTTTGGTGATCCATTCTTGACCAATCCTTAGAAACAATACATTGTGCTACAACATTCAAAACAGGCTGCATGTGTAGTAAATACATGTATCTACAACATATCATAAGGAATTTTTATTCTTTTACTTTTTTATATAAAAAATATTGTTGTGAAAAACTAGACATAATTTCAGATTGTTTAGGTAGGATGTGTTGAATGTGCGGGGAGGTAAAATGGAAACATGGACAGATAAACAGAATCCCTCCTGACATTTTTAGGGCATGGCATGCAGTATTTGTACTCCAAATTTGGAGTTGATATGTCTTACGGTTTTCTCTCGAGATCCGTGTGAAATTTATGTATTGAATAAAACAAAATTCTGAGAGAACAGCAAAACAAACTCTTGTGTTTATCTTTACACATTTTTTTTACTATTCAGGTGGTTTTTGACTATTCACATGTACATATACACCTGTTCTAACTATTTACATGTGTATATAGACCTGTTCTAACTGTTCACATGTGTATATTCACCTGTTCTGACTATTCACATGTGTATATACACCTGTTCTGACTATTCATATGTGGGAAATGTATCTTTTGGACTAAATATTCAACAACAAAATGATGTAAGAGTGGTTGGCTCTGAAAAGAGGCATTTGTTTTGTTGGCTCTGAAGAGAGCCGTTCGTTTTCTTCATGAGTCCCTAGAACTCTCCGGAAGCATACAAAGGTTGTTGTTTCTGTCAGTCTTCATCCCCTGGGTGAATTCGCTGACAGCCATGGCAGCGCCAGCCTCGACATGCAGTTTCCCAAGGAAGTCTGTCTTCAGACACTTCTTTCTGGTGTCTCAGATATGTCTTCTGATGGATGCAGGGTGAATCCATCCACCAACAAATCCGACGTAGCCTGGTAATCCAAAACCACAGTCCATAGTTCCTGCCATCATTCTCCTCATTGCAGCAAATGGTGACTGACTGCCACGATCACCAATCCTGCCTGAAGACACTGTCGCACTGCAGACATGTCCACAAGTGGTGCACTCGGTGTGGAATGCTATGACTGGGCCCTTCCTTTTGTCGATGACAACAATTGTCAAGTCTCCCTAGCAAACTGGGCACGGAAGGTTCTCAACGAGTTTATTCAATGAGGCTACTTGAACAAAGAGACAACTGTCATGGGACATTGAGGTTCGTCGACATCGGGCTCATCTGTCTGTGACGAGGACACGATCGACGATTTGCCAATAGAATGTTGATCGTCAGTTACAGCACAAACTCCATTTCGCCAGGTTCCACGACATCACCTTCCACTGTGACCACGCTGCCACTCTGGGCTGCTGCCGCTAGCCAAGGCGGCTCGCTGGCGATGTTGGTCGGCTTACTCGGTAGTTCTCGCGCTCCATACGCTCTCGCCTTGGTCTTTTTTACGCCACGAACCTTTGGCATCTTGACTAGAAATTGCATACTAATGACTGACAAAATCACTGAAATAAAACAATGGTAACCACATTGACTCGCTTTGTTGTTATGCCGAAGCTTGCCGGAGAGGTCCGAAAGTGTGTTTGCCACCGGAGATAAGGCTGTCTTGTATCCGGGAGAAAGAGCAAAATTTAGATATCCAGCATGGCAGCCTTCAGCAAGGCAAAATACCGGTAACTAAGGAGTGAAATACGCCTAATTTCTGCATTTCTTTGCAAGACAAAGGAATTCTCATCAACACTGGTGATCAAATAAAGTATTTTATTCAAATATAGACACATAAATATTGAACATTAAAAGTTGAAGATAAGATATGTTTGTAGTGAAATATGCTGAAAACGACATTTCACAAAAAAATCGTCAAAAATCGAAAATCCCACAGTGTGTGTGTCCCCTTAAAGCTGCTTCCTCAACAGGTTAAACGTGAATGTGGCTTTTGGTATCCATTTATGTAGTGTATAAATAGTTTGCTATTTTAAATAACAGTTGCCTTTGTTTAATTGGTCAACAGAATTGTTCAGTTATCACACAGAATTTGCTAGAGTAAATTGCCTGGCAAACAGCCTTCAAACCAGTGAATTTATCAACTGGGTAATTTTTGAGAGAGAGCCAGAAACATTTAAATGAACACAGGAACACATGTGTAATCGTATCATGCAATCACATGAAGATTAAAAGTTTGATAATCATGTCTGATCTGGTGATTTCACACAAACTACATTAAAATGTTGCAGAAATGAGCTGGCATGTTGTAGTGGATACTGGGTGCATTTCCTTTTTCACAAAATTAATTTGAAATGAGATGAGCGAAAAAATTGAAATGAGAAGGCAGCTTTTAGTGAAGCCTTTTTGTGAGCCTGCAGTATGGACTATTCCCAGTAACTTATATGCAGATTAAACAATGCTACATATTCTTGTAGTCTTTCATCAATGGCAAGAACTTAATTACATATGGGACCCTGCTCTCTCTTTCAGGCGCCATCCAAAACTTGACAGTGCATATGGTGTATTCACCTTTCACGATTTTTTCCCAATACTGGATCTCATCTTCTCGCAGAAGTCCAATGGTTTGCCCGGCACACAACAGAAAATGCTTCAGTCCCTCTATCCCAAGCTCAAGGCAAGTACTAACACATTATGTTTAACGTTGTAACTGTTGCATTCACAAGAAACTTTTCTCTCTTTTGAATACTTCGACTGCATCTCGCAGTCTTCATCGGCAGAATGACATTACGGGTGTGTCACATGACAGTCCTCGTGTCACAAGCTGGAGAAGGACTTTCTCCAACTTGTGTCATTTTCAAGTCCTATGACATACCAGTGTACCACAAACCTATCAACATCCTGAGGTCACAACTGGTGCACCCAAAGGAGAGGACGGAAAAGGCAGCAAAGGGTGGTGTAGTGTAAGACATTCAATGCCCAGAATGTGACCAATACTACATAGGGGAAACAGCTAGAGCACTTGGCACAAGAATGGAAGAACATCTGTCATGTCGCCAACCCCTATCAGCCATAAGTGAACATAAACTGAACACAGGCCATCAGTGTTCATTGAAAAACGTCACCATTTTAGACCACGAGGAGAACTGGCACCGAAGAAAAATAAAGGAGTCAATTAGCATCCTCAGAGGAAATCCTACATTGAATCGCGACGTCGGCCTGGAGCTCCCAGCAATCCTTCTCCAGCTTGTGTCATATGACAGTGGTCATGTGACACACCTGTAATGTCATTCTGCCGATGAAGACTGCGAGTTGCAGTCTACATATTCAAAAGAGAAAACAGTTAATTATGTCATATTATAACAACCAAGAAACCAGATCTTCAATCCATTCAAGGATTGTAACTGTTGTATGCAAAATCTATGATCACTGACCAATGTAATTTTTTTACTAAATTGCAATTAATATTTTTCTCCAGTGGTTAGAATTATTCATTAGTATGACTAGTTACCTGTGTAGATCCATCGTAGGATTTGAAAAATCTTTGTTGATCTTATGTGCTTATATTGAATCTTGCTCTTTTGTCTAGTTGATCTGTTTTGGGGATGATCGACAAAACACCCTTCATAATTTCTTCCCGTCATTCCTAGACCGATGTCTGCCAAACTGTCCACGTGATCTGCAGACGGAGGTAGGTACTATCAAAGAGGCCACAGATGTTGTGTTGATGCTATAATGTAAAGTGAGAATTTACTTGGTTACATGCTTTTACAATCCGACTTTCCAAAGTGAAGCTACACTTACAGACCACGTCTATGCTTTACCACAACCTACTAATCTCATCAATATAATGAAAATGAATGATTCAGTAATTATCTTTGTAGATGTCAATCATTATGATATAAAATTGGTGTGATGGCAAAGCTTCCTGTCATGAATACCAGTGTGCTTTCGCTATCTTGTTGTAGCTTAGCAACATGTTGGTGTGGCAATATTACCCGAAACAGTGAGGGAAACCCTAGTTCCAGGGATTTAGAATTTTGTCGTGTGCATGCAACTAACCGTTGCATAATCATTACATTATGTGTTTGACCTGGTTGTCATGACTGGATGCAGATGCTGGATTGTCTGATGACGTGTCTGCTGGAAGACCCACAGAGCTTCAGTCGTTGGCAACAGATGTTCACAAACCACATGGTACAGACAAGGTAGGTGTATCAGAAAACTGTTCAACTTCCATTTTGTATTTGGTTGATAATGCTTTCTTTCTGCATGGTTTACCGTTCTATACATGCAGCTACTTCTTTCTTCTAGGTGCCATGTCTGTTGCAGGCATGGGTGATCATAGCCCACCAAACCCTTTGGTTATTTGTATTGTAATAGCTCTGTCATGCTTCTTCCAAACCATGTTGCCATTTTTATTCGCTAAGGTGCTCTGCACCCTTTCCTTCAATATTTCCTATTGTTAGTAGATGTTCCTAATTTTACTTTCACATTACATGAACTTTAAATTCTGCTTGTTTTTTCCCTAATTTTGCTCATTATCTGTTTTAGTTTTTGCAGTTCTAAGATGCTATTTTAAATACTTAATTAGTAAATGTTACACCAAAAACCATTGCATGGTTACTTGATTTTGGTAACTTGACAGTAAATTTATACAATCTCCTTTTGTCCACAAAATCAAGTGAGCATTCTATGAACTCATAGTCAGGTTTAGTTACAGTACAGTTTACTGCCTACTCGTGCTGGGACAACACAGGTCATGTCAGTGATGTCCTGTTGTGTTTATGTTCAGTTTACTGCTGGGTCACATCTTGAAACACTGGGATGGGATGACCCGTCGACTTAACAGACAGCAACTTAGTGAGCTGGTGCACATGTTCAGCAGCACCAACACTGAGCTGGAGTCTGGTGTGGGCAAGGACATAGATGGTTATCAACAATGTGTCGCAGTCTGCCAGGTTTGTTTCTGTTCACCATTGTATGTTCATCACACTTATGTTTCTGTTCACCATCGTATGTTCATCACACTTATGTTTCTGTTCACCATTGTATGTTCATCACACTTATGTTTCTGTTCACCATTGTATGTTCATCACACTTATGTTTCTGTTCACCATTGTATGTTCATCACGCTTATGTTTCTGTTCACCATTGTATGTTCATCACACTTATGTTTCTGTTCACCATTGTATGTTCATCACACTTATGTTTCTGTTCACCATTGTATGTTCATCACACTTATGTTTCTGTTCACCATCGTATGTTCATCACACTTATGTTTCTGTTCACCATTGTATGTTCATCACACTTATGTTTCTGTTCACCATCGTATGTTCATCACACTTATGTTTCTGTTCACCATCGTATGTTCATCACACTTATGTTTCTGTTCACCATTGTATGTTCATCACACTTATGCTGCTGCCCCAAAATTACATTTAAGTATGAAATGCAGAACAATACAATGCTATGTCAGTTAGCGTGATGAAGTGTTCATCTTAGCATCTGCATCTTTCATGGTCTGACACTGCAGCCACATGTTCAAATCAATGTTCAAATATATACAGAGTGTAAATGTGGGTTATTAGCAGCAGTGACTAATGTGTCTTTGATTTATTGCAACATGTGGATTCATACGGTGGTCTGTGTTACAGGAACTAGAGAGGAAGTTGTCCGGTACAAGGTTCCCATGGCGACTCACAGCTTTCATGATCATATGTTTAGTTGGCAGCATTGTATACTATGACGTCGTCACACACGGCAGCTTTCAAAGTGAGTGTAGGACATTTTCATTCTCTTCATGTAAATTGGCTGACATGAGAAATGCTTTAATCAGTGTTTTGTTATGGCCACTAGTCTAGGCTTTGTTGTACACATTCTAAGGGAAGGGGGGGGGGGGCAAAGCTTAAACACGCAATGCAATTGTATTAGTCAAATGCAAGTACTGTTTGGTTGTAATGATCAGCTATAAAACAGACTATCCATGTGCCTTGTATTGACTTTTTAATGAATACGTCCACTACAACTACTACTGCAATTACATCTACTACAGTAGTCGCTCCCTTCAGCGGACACGTGTATCCAGGCATAAGTCTCCTGACATTGCACATTGCTCATCGGAGGGACAGGCATTTCTGTGCGGGAGTTCAGACTTCAGTACAACTGCGGTACATGGACATGGTAGAAATACATCTATGCATTATTTGATACTAATTAAACCTATGCATATACATGTGTTGTACTAAAATAAAAAGTTGGTCTTGAAGTTCTAATTATTGTTAACATTGATTATTGTCTGCCCGGAACAGTCCGCCCGACTCCCATTTGCCGCTTGCGATCTGTGATTTTCTGGAATCGTGCACTGCCACTAGTCTACGTGACGGTATCGGATTGACGTTGTATTCTCAAAGAAGATGTTGCCCGATACCTTAAGCCAATATTCACGCTAACCAAAAACAACTCAAATGATTTAGATTTTCCTTTGCTAAAATACTTTGTAACTAATTTGTAAGTTCATGAGTGGCTGCCGCCTACAAGATTGAAAATAGTAACCTGGAGATGAGCAACCGAATATTTAAGTCGACTGATACACTTAGTGCAAATTTTTATTAAACATTAAAAACTAGAACAGGTACAATCAATAATGATCTAATTTCGTCTTTCATCCATGGAGGCGAGGCGCGAAGGCCACCCGAAGCCATGTTGACATCAGTGAAAGTGATTGATGCCAGCACAAAATAAACAATACCTTGCTCTACTTTCACTCTGCCTAAATTTATTGAAAGGAGTTCTAGGTAGTGTGGACAAACACAAGGAGTACAGCGAGGAAGACAAGATCGTTGTAACGGGTGTAACACACGTGTAACTTGGACTTCGGTGTTTTCATTGTTGCACACCGCGCTGTTTCAGTGTTTGTCTGTCATTTTCTAAACAAATTCAGCAAAAAATCATCGGATTAATTAATACTGTCTGCCTTAGCAGGGACATATGACCAAAATATCCTGTCTGCTGTCCGCTTCCTCATCAAAGGGACATTAACGGGGCAAACCAGTCCACACGTTGACAAACTGTCCGGGCATAGAGGGTGTCCCCTCGTTAGAGGGTCCGCTGAAGGGAGGGACTACTGTATCACCACATCCTCTACTGATTATTACATTTGGCATCATCAATCAAACACTTAAAACACTGCTAAAGGTCTTTAGAAAATATACAACATGTAAAACATTTATTAACACTACACTTAACAAGCTCTGCTGTGATTACATGTCATTCCTTTCAATTGTTCTAGGAATACTGCTGCTGTTTTATATGTTGAAATGTGGGCTCTAACAGCCTGATGCTCAGGAGACTAGTATGGGCTCAGTCACAGGCCTGACATTGGGTTATAGAGTCCACATTTCTTTAATTTAATTATTACAGTGTGCCAAAAAGGCTTATACACTGGTTTCCCATAATAAACAAACGCCATCCATTTGGCCTTTTTCACATCTATATTTGTCTGTGTGTTGTTGCTTGCATAAAACATTTGTGCATCCGCTGCTTTCCAAAGACCCTCGGGTTTCACGTTACACATCTGCTACTCAACATATAATAGATAGCCAAGAAGTTCTCTAAGGAAACAAGCTGTCAGTTGATAGTTCGAACAACATCCAATTTTCTTCAGCTCGGCTTCTGTCTTACTATACTATACTAACGCATGTTTGTGTCAGAACATTGATGGTTCATTGTCCTTTCAGAATCCAAGATCCACTCGATCCTGTCCGACATTGGTGCACTTGTATTCCTGCAGAAAGCATGGCGATTCAGTAGTTTCTACTTTGAGTTTACCGTAACGTAAGTATGTTGTCTAGCAGAAGCAATTACAATCAAATTGTAGTCTGGAATAAAATGGTCGTTCTGTTTTTTACTTTTCCTAAACATGGTTAATTACTTATTTTGGCTCAACTTATATCTACTGGAAAGTATAGTTGGACAATATCTTATCAGTAATACCCAGTTTTAATTTTTATATTTAACTCCACTTTGTGTGTATGTGTTTATATATATTGTGGTAAGATTGTTTCTAATGTTTGTGAGTGCGTAGTTTGTATGTATACTATGAATGTGAATAAAATGGTATGATAAATTGAGATCTTGATCCATCTATAAGTGCCGAGATCCAGTGACAAAACTGGTATATTAATGTTTGCAGGTGGCTAGTAAAAAAGGTGCCCATCTACTATGAGAAAGCAAGTGTCTTCGCTGGACCGTACCTTGAGTTGATGTGGCAGAAGTTGGTTCTTCTTGGCCTGTTTGCTGCAGAGAAGACGGAGAACACACGGACGTGGCTGTATGAGAAGATGCCAGAACTGCTGCACTGGGTGAGCACAATCACATCTCTGGTTACACAACGGCTTCTTCTTCCTTTTGATCCTCTCTGGGGTTGGGGACACATCATTTAGTTTATTCTGTCCTCTCAATGAGTCATTTCCATCAATCTATTTTACTCCCTTTTGCACTCTCTCTCAACACAAGCTCTTCGTCTTGATTTTGGTTTTCTTCTACCACATGCTTCTGTTTTCATGCTGTCTTTCCATTATCAGTGTCTCCTCACTTATTCTCTCTATGTGTTCTGCTCATCACAATTTGTTCCCATTGTCTTAATTTTCATGTGTTTCTACATGCCGGTATCAGATGATTTGGATCCGCAGGTCCAAATGTCATAGCAAAATATGGACCCACCCTATGTATTTTGACCCCTTTTAAAATGTACTAATCATTATTACTAGTTCACAGCAGGTTTGTGTTTATATATTGAGGTGTCTATGGCACATTACTTCCTGCGTCAGAAGGTCACATAAACAAAATTGGTATAAATCCAAAGATGTTATACTTTTTAAAAAGGGTACACATTTGCGCACTCACTAATCTCGTATGTGGGGTGTCCATATTTTGCTATTATATTTGGACCCGTGAGTCCAAATAAATACAACTACAAGTGTTGGGCAATCATTAATTTCATAAGTAGGTGGGGAGGTCCATATTTTGCTATGATATTTGAACCTGCGGGTCCAAATACGTTATTCTTTTTAAAAAGGGGTACATATTTGGGCACCACTAATCTCATATGTAGGGTCCATAGTTTGCTACGATATTTGGACCCATGGATCCAAATCAAAATATATTACATTTTTTAAAAGGGGGTACAAATATATACACCATGGGTCCAAATATCATAGAGAAATATGGACCTCCATCGATGAGATTAATATATATTAATATATACACTTTTTAAAAGTTCAATATATTTGAATTTGGACCCACGGGTCCAAATATCATTGTGAAATATGGACCTCCACCTGTTAGATTAGTGAATGCCCAAATAATAAATCCTTATATGAAGGGTCCAAGTATCATAATAAAACTGTCCTGGGTCCAAATTTCATGATATTTGGACCCAGGATTTACGTTAGAAAAATAAATTTTTAAAAATCAAAAAATTTATTCCAAAAAGTAACATACAATTAAATTCTTTGAATATAAATTACTATGATAATATATTTGGCAATGAAATCCTTAACTTTGTACATGTTACTTGACATTTGGGAGGGCGGGTTCTTTTATCATAGGACGGGTCCATATATCATGATGATATTTGGACACGTTCAAATATCTCCAGGTCCATATTTCATGACACCAGTCTTTTTAAGTTCTCCAATCTTCTGTCTTCTCTTCGCTTTACACTAGCTACATAACTAAATGTTATGTTGACATACTCACAAGGCTGGCTAGTTTAATTTGGTTGAAATGGGCTGTGATCTAGCATGGTGTATACTTTAGAAATTAATTCCATGAAATGTGTTGTCACTTGCAGTTGGAAATCAATGTTCCGATCTTTCTGAATTTCTGTGCCTTCTACCTGAATGTACTGTGGGAACTGCTCGTCTACCTGGTACAACAAGCCATGATTGGCATCAACTTTGCCGTCGAGTGGCTTCAAGAAAACGTCTTTGTGTAAGTATACATACAGCTGATCTGTAATTGTCCCGTAGAGAATAACCAAATTAAAGCCATTGATGTTTCTATTCTTTCTATCTTAGTTCATCACATACATAATTTTTTTTATGTACAGTTTGCAATAAACAATGTGTCAGCATTTCCGAAGACTTAGATCAATTGTAGCAGCTGATAACAGGTGCCCAGTGGCATACTGGAATGTTGTGGTCTTTGAAGAAACACTGCTAAAAAGTGGATGCTTCGAGTCAGACTCATCCAAGACAGAGACAAATATGAAATTTAATTGCAGGTCAGATTGTTTAACATTCCCTTACAGTATGTTTTGTACATAACAATTGTTATATATATAATATATGCATTATTTCTTCTGGTATGCTTGACCATGATAGGTTATGCATGTTATCATACGATATTAACAAACATTTGCAAACCTCGATAGTTCCTGCAGCCAATGAGAATTTGTGTCAGTCCTTGCATCTGGTATTTTGCTATGCTCAATAAGTTATATTTCCATTTACCTACAGCCCTGCAAGTACAATAATAACTAGTTTTACAAGGAAAATACAAACTACAAATTGTGTTGAGTGGTTAAATTTACTTGGTATCATTGTTGGTATTAGTGTTCTTTTATTAGCAATTTTATACAAACATGCAAATTTATACAAACATGCAAAATATCTGTATTTAATAACTCGCTACCTAATTAGTACATATTCTGTCTTGGTTTCAGTGGTTCAATGTCGATGGAAAACATTCAGAAGACTCTGGTGAAGGCACTGATGTCTGTGCGGGGGTACAGTGTGGGCATCTTCGAGTGGTGCAAACATGCCATATCCAATGGCAGCAAAAGTTAACAAGCAACCACCAACCGTGCAGCAACAAACCATGCATGACATGCGCTCTTGGGCAGCCAGTTAAAACAAATCGAGCAAACAAACAAATAGTTCACTTGCAATGTTGGCATAATTTCTGTCAAGTCGTTACTCCACATCCCTTCTTATTAAGAAAACCTGCATTTTTGTATCATTAAAACCTTCGCTAAATTGTTCAATGTGCTAATGTGTATGTTTAGCAATTTTGTATGTAGGATTGCTGCACATTGATGAATTTTATGTTGCAATTAGGTGGGGCATGGTTCATGTGATATTGACATGTTACATGCAGTGATAATCGTCAGTGATATTGCAGCTTGTTGGTCTACCAAGCAGAAATGTTCACAGAAACCCATTTGCTCAGTGGGTTTTGATTATCTGTCAATGTTGGGAGATTTGTTGTTAATACGAGTTATTTGTGGTTGTTGGGGGAAACCATTGTTACCATTATCTTTGCTCCCTTTACCCCCAATACTTGCTCTACATGTCATACCAACTTGGCGGTGATGTGTGTGATTATCCCAAAACATTCCCTTGTTAGTATTTTATAAATAACATGAAAACAAATGTTAACAATTCTCATGGTAGTAATTAATACTTAATTTCCGGGGTTCTCTCTCACTTTCCACATTTCTGCAGCTAACGGCACCTATTAGCGTAGCATTTTTATATTTGTGACACGTGTACTTTAACAAGTACACAGTTAATTTATTAATCTTCATTGTTGGAATGTCGACATACATTTGTCAATGAAAGGTGCTATTTAACCACACCGCCTTCACTGGAATTCAAGATGCATGTGCCATATCAGCGATACGTTTTCAAATTCTTGTGCCAACTATGTTATGTATGTTTCTGGTTGTAATGCCTGACAGAGCATGTTTGTACAGGCATTCATACATCTTCCAAATAAAGGATGGAAGAAACATTCACCTGTCATACGTTTAACGAATATATATCCTATATGTGTCCGTTCACCAGCACTGAGGACATTACTGTGGTTGAGGCTGTATATGCATGATGACGATATTTGTGAAACGAAAATAAAGACACCAAGAACCCTACTCCGATTGGGAAAGTTATTAGAACATATTCAAACAATGAATAACAGTTGTATGAAATATTATTGCCATTACAGTAGAATCCCTCTAAACGACCCTCCTAAAAAGACTAAGATAAAGTGGCATATTACAGGGGCTGTTCAGATATACCAATGTACACATCTGGCATGTTTTTACATCATTTGCAAAGGTGTTCAGGATTATGTTGAGTAATATTTTGAGATGTCAGTTTTATATGGGAAACCATGTTTAAATAGACTTGACAATTTCTACTCTTTTGGCGTAAGATATGTTCTTTTGTCATTATGAAATGATTTGGTGTTGCAAACGTCAGTAATAAATGACTTATTTTTGAAGTATACAGCGGTCGATGTTAGGGGTCAAATGGACATTTTAGACATAGCACCTATAGGAGTAGAGAGGTGGCCGTTAGACAGAATTAGACACCTATAGGAGTAGAGAGGTGGCCGTTATACAGAATTAGACACCTATAGGAGTAGAGAGGTGGCCGTTATACAGAATTAGACACCTATAGGAGTAGAGGTGACCGTTATACAGAATTACACCTATAGGAGTAGAGAGGTGACCGTTATACAGAATTAGACACCTGTAGAAGTAGAGAGGTGACCGTTATACAGAATTAGACAAGTTTCAAAGGAAAAATAACAGACCGACAGAGGGACACTTTCTAAAAAAAATTTATTCAACCAAACACCAAATAAAAACAGGTTTACATCTTGTAGCATTATTATGCTTATTTGAAAATATCTGTATAACATACATATACAGTAAACCTCGCCCAAGTCGGATTCAGTCGGACCGAGTGATTTAATCCGAGTTTCGTGAAAATCTGACTTAGCCAAAGATGACATATTCCAGCGCCAAAGGCAACCCTCTAAAAGCCCTTAGGTAACTGTGAATAACGCTTGACAGTGACTGGATACTGCAGTAATTCTATATACAGTTTGTATGTTGATGTCCACAGGTAACATATAACACTGCAGTATTAGAAAAGTTTTGTGCTTCATTTTGGCACGAATCTCTAAGGTTATAGCTTGGTAATTATTATTGATTGTAGAAATCAGTTATCTTCTATCTCATGATAACGGCTTCTACTTGTCAGTCAATTCTTTGGTTTCATGACCGTCAAAGCAGAGTGTTTCAATTAGCGTCTTGTTATCTTATTTTCAGAGTTTGTTGCCCTCATCATCGCTCAGTAAACCAACCGTCTGCATCGGGGTGTTGTACGGTTTCAATGGTAGCCAACATTTCTGCTGTCTCGTCCACACCAACACAGTCATCAATCGTACAAACAACATCTCCATACATCTTATTCCATACGTTTCTGAATGAAGAAGCTGCTTCGTCTTGACGCTCAACACCTTAGACGAATCCCATTTTTGTAGGAGTTTAGAAGTGTTTCCGGTTTCAGTTTGGTCCACCTTGGTTTCAGGGCAATGACGACGTCCAAATTCTTGAGAAAATGGTGCGACTCCTGATGCCTCTAGTCTCGTGGTGGTTAGGATGTACCGGTAACGGAACGTCATGTTCTTGGTTACACCAGCGTCCATTGGCTTGGTGATGCTAGTTGTATTAGATGAGTGAAGACGTGACGCCTATGTACGTGGCTGTCTGGATTATTTTTTGGAATAGCTATTTTCCTTTTTTAGTTCATCTTGTACATATACTCCAAGCAACCAAGTGATTTTGTTGAATACTGCAATCTGATTTAGACAAGGAAAAACACATTATCTCGGATCAAATGGACTGACTCAGTTATTCCGAGTTAGGCGAAGATCCGACTTACATAATCCGACTTAGATGAAGATTTTTATGAGAAATACATTACAAATTAACCGTTCCTCGGAATTCTGTCCGAGTTAAGCAAAGATCCGACTTAGGCGAGGTTTACTGTGCCTTGAATAAATAATCCTGCAGCTGTGTCGGTGAAGAAGTTGTCAACCGCAGTGATGACTCTTTAGTAGTAGTAGTAGTCTACTGTCGACAGAACACCTTGAGTGTGTTTTGGTAGAGCGTGTTGGCAAGGTCTGTGATGTCTTCTTCCCTCGCACCAGCCAGAACCTCCAACACTTGTCTACAACACACAACACACTACATTACACCAGACAGCACCTCCAACACTTGTCTACAACACACTGCATTACACCAGCCAGCACCTCCAGCACTTGTCTACAACACAACACACTGCATTACACCAGCCAGAAAATCCAACACTTGCCTACAACACACTGCATTACACCATCCAACACTTCTACAGCACACAACACACTGCATTACAACTGCCAACACCTCCAACACTTGTCTACAGCACACAACACACTGCATTACACCAGCCAGCACCTCCAACTCTTGTCTACAACACCCAACACACATTTACAGTTGTACACAGCAACAGACCAACGGCTGCCTATAGTACACAACCACAGATATATGTTCACACTGCATATCAACCAGACACACAGGTATCACCAATGTCTAACTACCAGTACAGAGCAGCTGCAGTTTCAACACAACAAATGAAAACACTACAATATAATAACAACTGTTCTATGAACAAATCAGCTGCCAGTTGCTGAAAATTTTCATGGTTCATAACACTTACTATTTCCTCAGTGAGAATACTGTGGCTTTCGACTTTGTTATCAATGTCAACATAATCGTCAAAATCTTATTGCTATTAGTCAGTTTTACACATTATGGAATGAAAGAATATAAAAAGGATTGTCATGAGGTCAAAATACGAGTCCATATCTGCATTATTTGATATATTTGATTTCACATTGTTGATTCATTATAACTAATGATATTTCAATGGAGTTTTGTCTTTGGAACTGACATAATTCTTTATATCCAAATTTGTTTAATAAAAAACAATTATGCATAAATTCAATATACAAAAATCTGGACCAATTCATGTATTCAATACAAATAAAAGAATTTGATAAGCGAATTAATGATATCTGAAGTTTACTGTAGTTTGATGTGTCACGATTTTATCAATGGTACACTTTTGTTAGACTTACACAATCCCCGATGGTTCGTTCCTTCCTTTCACCATACTTCCTTCTTCCCACTTCTCTTTCTTCTTACACGGGAACGTTGTCTCAACATATTTGTGGCCAGCATGCGTTGGTCTCACTTCACACCAGGGGGCGTATGGGAACACAATGCACAGATCAACAAAGGATCACACCTCTAGTCTAGTAAGAGTGCGGTTGGCAGATATATTAATGTCTGACTAATATGGAAAGTCTTACAATAATTATGGAATGTCTGGAATGGAATATCCTCAGAAAATCCAAGCTCGGTGGCGCAACATATCCAAACGATTACTTACTTAATCCTGTTCGTGTGGGTTCACACATAAGGCCGACACCAAAGAACGCCAATGTTGTCTGTCTTCTGCCAGCTTCGTTACTTGGCTCCAGCTCCACCTGAGTGTCTTCATCTCCCGCTCCACCAATCTCTTCCATGTCTCCTTGGGTCTCCCCCTTGCTCTCTTGCCACCAGGGGTCCAGCGCATGGCCACTCTTGGAATGGATGTCGGCGGCATCCTGCAGACGTGTCTGATCCATCTCCGGTGTTTAACTTCAAGAGAGATGGGTTGCTTCTCTTATCCTTTCGTGGAGTTCCGTGTTAGAGATTTTATTTGGCCAGTAGATTCGTAGAATCCTCCTGAGACATTTGTTTTGAAACACTTCCAGCATCTGCCATATGCCTTTGGTGACCTTCAATGATTCTGCCGCATATAACAGCACCCTCAGGACGTTGCTCTTGAACAGGCGGACTTTGGTTCTGTTGCTGATCTTATTGGTCTTCCAGATGTTCTTAAGTGCCACAAATGCCCCTCTTGCCTTGCTGATCCTTGCCTTGACCCCAGACTCCCGAGTTTCCATCTGTTGTCACCTTGGCCCCAAGGTAGGTGTACTCGGTCACTTCAATATTTCTTCCTCCAATTGTGATTGGGTCTGTTGTTTGGCTGTTGTTTCATAGCGCCTTTGTTTTGTTGGTGTTGATCTTTAGCCCTATTTTCCAAGCATTTCTTGCAAGTACCTCACTTTTTCTTTGGATGTCTCCATAGTGGTGCGACTAGAGATATGTCATCTGCAAAGTCTAGGTCACCTAGTGTATCTGTGAAGGTCCACTTGATGCCACTTTTCTCTGCCAGTGTTGTTTCTTACATGACCCAGTCGATCCCAAGGCAGAAGAGGAAAGGGGATAATATGCATCCTTGTTTCACTCCAGTTTTGATTTCAAAATCTTCTGTCAGGTAATGGCCACAGATGACCGTGGACCTAAAGTTGCTATAAAGCAGTTTGATTATGCTCACAGTCTTTGGAGGGATTCCATAATGCTGGAGTATACGCCAGAGAGAGTCTTTGTGAATACTATCGAAAGCCTTTTCAAAATCAACAAAGTTTGCACAGACTGGAGTGTTCCATTCCTGGTACTGTTCCTGGATTTGCCTTAGTGTAAAAATGTGATCCCCACAAGATCTTCCTTTCCTAAACCCTGCCTGTTCTTTGCTCAACATGGATCAAGGGCTGCTGAAATTCTGTCAAAGATTACCATACTGAAAACTTTACTACTGATGGACAAGAGTGATCCCTCTCCACTTGTTGCAATGGCTAAGGTCTCCTTTCTTAGGTAATTTAACAATCAGCCCTGTCTTCCAGTCACCAAGTATTTCTTCCGCCTGCCATATACCTTCGAAGATCTCTATCAAGGCTCCAGCGGTGACCTCTGCTCCAGCCTTCAGCATATCTGCACTCACACCATCTGCCCCGGTTCTTTCCCTGACTTCATGGTCTTGATAGCTTTCCTCATTTCTTCAGGAGATGGTGGGTCTATGTTGATCTGCAGGTCCTCCTCGCTTTCGGGAATGTTTGCTTGATTGCTTGGTGCTTCTTTGTTGAGGATGGTCTCGACGTGTGTTTTTCATGTTTAGATCTGTTCCATTACACCGACGACAGCATTTCCATTTACATCTTTCACTGGGACGTCGCTATTTTTAAAACGGCTGGTCAGTGTCTTGGTTATCTTGTACAGTGCAGCAATGTTATGTGTCTGTGCCGCTGTTTCTGCTTCGTCCGCCAGATTTTCGATGAAAGCTCTCGTCTGCTTTCGTCTTCCCTTTCACTTCTTTGTCCAGTTCTAAGTATCTAGTCTGTAGCTGTGCCTTCAGTCGTTGGGATTTGGCATCATTTAGTTTCTTTTTTGTTGTTTTTCTTTTATCGATTGTTGTCCATGTTTCTGGTTTGATCCATTCCTCATTCCTTTTTCTTCTGTACCCTAAAACTTTCTTGCTTGTTTCTGTCAATGCCTGATTGAAACTGTCGATGCTCAATTCGTGTTCCTCTTGCAGTATGCGAAAACGGTTTTGCAAGTCCAGCTAGATAGCTTTCCCTGTATTAGTGTTCTTTAACTTTCCTCTGTGAAATTGCCGCTGTCTCTCTTCTCTCCTTGCCTTCCTTAGCTTCAAGGACAGCTTTGTCACTACTAGCACATGACTGCTCCCCGCATCGGCTCCACGCCTGGCTTGACATCCTGGAGTGATCGTCTTCACTTCTGATTAATTACCACATGGTCGATCTGGCTGACAGTGTTGTTATCTGGAGACCTCCAAATGGTCTTGTGGTTGGTTCTGTGCTTGAGCAGAGTTCCACCCATGACTAGGTTATTTTATATACATAGATCCGAGAGTCTCTCGCCGTTGTTATTCATGCGTCCAAAGCCCTGGGTGCCCATAGCCCTGTCTCTTCCTGTTTTCCTCTCCAATTCTTGCGTTGAGGTCTCCCACCACCATGAGTACATCTTGCCGGAGTGTAGTCCCGATTTCCTCCAACTGTTCATAGAACTCATCCTTGATCTCATCCTCAATGTCCTCTGTTGGTGCATATCACTGTCAAGTTTGCAAACTTGGAGTTAAATCTTGCCCTGAGCAGTCTGTCGTTGATTGGCTTCCACTCCAGCAGAGTTTTTTTTACCTTTCTCGTTACAATTATGGCTTCCCCTCCTCTGTATGGTGTGTCCTGAGGACAGGGTCCTCTTTCCTGACTCTGTCCATCGTGCTTTGCTCACACAAAAGTTCAACGTTGTAATTTTCCATCTCCCGCAGTACTTGCTGAAGCTTTCCTGCTTGATACAATGTTCTCATATTCCAGGAGCCCACTCATATTGGCTTTCGGCTTGAGGAGCTCCACTCTTGGGGTGTCAACTTCCCATCGGGTTTGGCTGACATCCTTTATGACCCCAGCTTCCTGGGTAGCTTTACTCTATGCACCATTGACGTTTTGTTCTTTGGCATTGGTTTCTGTAGCGTGCTTTTTTATGTGGTGAGGGTGCTAACCTCACGCACAACCCTCCTCCTTTCTCATCAGGGCTTGGGACCGGCATTGGTGGATTTCCAAAAGATTAAGCGTTCTCATTATTGTGTACAGAGTAATAGTCGTCAACAGATGGACGGAATTGCTAAGAAGCTAAGGAGGATGTGCAGTATTAAAAAAGTAGGTTTCTAGATGATGGCGAAATTAAACTAGACTTCTTACCGACTTAACACTGGAATAGAGGACGCAGATGTGGTCAGCAGACGTTGAAATGTGGATTTTATGATTGCATTTAATGAAATATAATTGCATTTAAGGCAATTAACACAACAAAACTAATCATAATACTGCTTTCAAGACATGACATGATAGAAATAGTTCAAGATATTACAGAAGAGAGTGAGCACTTGATACAAACAATCACCTCAAGAGGACTAACCTGATCACTTGGTGCAGCAAACTTTCAATTAGCTTTCATATTAAGTTTGCATTGCAGTAAGACAACATTATAATAGGCACATGCCATATCATGCATCTTCATCATAAAACTTACTAAATCAACAATGTGATACAAAACAAGATGCCTACCAGTTTCTATCATAAGCCTCTCGCTTGGAATATCACACATTGCATCGATATTATCTTGAGTCTTCAGTGAGCTGAAATATGCATTAAATCATACCCATATTACTAATAGCATGCCTATTTTGAATTACATTTAAAGTGTGTCCCTTATATGTTCAACATAAAAACAGAAGCAACTATAAATACATGGTCCCACTTTTGATATATTTTAGGAGCCATTACCTTCACATCTGCAATTCAAAAACATCTATATATAATGTCTTATCCTGCTGTGCTATTAGTGTTGGTATTGTGTGATTTTTATATCCTTATTGTTCTTATTGTTTTTATGTATATAAATATATTGTTTCATATTTTTTCACCATTTTATTATTACAGTACTGGGTCCATTGACCTGTTGGAGCTGAATAAAATACAATACCAAAAAATACATATCCGAGACAGGTTTAATAGATACAGCTGTTTTCAAAGGACTTGTTCATTGAGAAGGTAACTACTAATACTTGGAAGCAGTCTTATTCCTCACCATCCATTGATGCCTATGTAGAGACCCAGGTCCAATATACTCTTTACATCCTCCTTTGTTCCATCAAATGAGTGCACCTGCAATAACTTAAACTGTAATCATGTTCATGTATAGACACGATGGGCGAGTTGAAGGCTCATGTCACATGAGTAATGGGAGAAAAGAACTGTATGATGGATGTCATCCTTGAAAATAAGACCTTTGCCGCAAACGGATCATGTAATCCCTTGTCTGCTAAATTTATACTGTGTGTGTGGGGGGGTATACAAATGCACATACATATGCATGCACACAAACTATCACATTGCAGTCTTGTTTAAGTTTTAACAGAATCATGTCAACAAGCTTATACAAAACAGTTACACCTCATAGACACAAAACATCAAATTATTGCAACTATAAGAGAAGAATAAAAGTAAGATTTACATGGAAATAACCATCTAAATGTTGATGAACCTAACAGTGATGGAATGGAAAGCAAAAGTATCGTACATACAACACCAGATGTAAATCTATCCCTGTTTCTTGTCAGGATATCCAGGAAATCTTTAGTTGAGTTTCTGTTGTGTAGAAACATTGGCAGCTTACTTTCTTCAGCAATCTCTAACTGTTTCTCAAAATACCTACAAATAAACATGTAGTGCTTTTTCATCCTAATGGCAGTCCATGGAATCTGTGATCTAATGTATACATAAAAATATATCACTTTCATGTGGAGAGGTTGTTGGAAACTGTACCCATCTTATAAGGAGCACAGTGATATTTCAATCTTCTGATTTCATTTTCATGGCCATTCTGCAGTCACAATAACAATTAATATGACCTAGTATTCATAATTAGTAAATTCATAACATGTATATAATATAATTTTATTTATAAAACGCCATATATCCGGAATATAATTCTGCTCAGAGGTGCATAAAAATACAACATTGTTACAATATAAATATACAATTGTTTGAGCTTACATGGTAAATATATTACATAAGATACGTAAATTATTATGTAGAAAATGTAAGGCTTCTAAAATTTGTAATGTATAAGCGTAACTTATCCATAATAAATTAATAGTAAAGTAAACTAATAATAAATAGGATAAGTCAATAATTAATAATAAAATACGATAATAAAATAATATTGAAAAAAAAACCATATAATTATGATTAAGGTAAATGCAATATAGTACATATTACAAGTACTCGACAAATGCGGCTTTAAAAAGATGTTTTCAAATGTGACTTAAAAAGTTCAAGAGAGTCTATCAGGCGCAGACAATCCGGCAGATCATTCCATAGGCGCGGTGCCGTCACTGAAAAACCACGCCGACTATATCATTCTAAATTGTGGCAGGGTACTCTCAGGAGTCGGCTTCCGGCAGAGCAAAGCTGGCGGCCCGGCATGTATTCAACAATCATGTCATCGATGTATTTGGGCGCGAGGTCATGCATCGCTCGGAAAGTCAACACCAGTATTTTGTATATTACACGCCATCGAATGGGCAACCAGTGTAGTGCGATCAACACAGGTGTGATGTGGAGGTGATCTCGGCGTCGTTGCTGCGTTACTACACGCGCCGCTGAATTTTGCACACGTTGCAATTTTTGTAGCAATCGCTCGTTGATGCCAAACAACACCGCATTACCGTAGTCCAGCTTTGAGGTCACTAGAGCATGAACGATGGTTTTACATGCATCAACGGCCCACTGGATATGTCGGTGCAAGTTGCTCGTACGTGCCAGGTGGCATATTTCCAGCTGCACAACACCGCCAAGATACGACATTGCTTGACCGTTGATGCATGTAAAACCATCGTTCATGCTCTAGTGACCTCAAAGCTGGATTACGGTAATGCGGTGTTGTTTGGCATCAACGAGCAATGTAAACATGATTACTCTATAGAGGTTCAATAGTATTAACCACCAAGTGAATGCAATGGTTCTTCTAAATCTCACCCCCTCACTTACTTGAGCTGTACTTCTTTTGGGCAAAAATGCAATCGGTCGTAATCTGAAACAGTGAAATTATCACAATTTTGTTTAACATCGACATTAAGCCCTGGTTTTTAAATTATTTTTACACCTGACTGCATCCTCATATATGATCTATCGAATCTTTCAACAAGCTGCAGCAAATTGTACATGTTGAACTCATTAAGTAAAATTGCATTAGTAAATGTAAAATTTTAGAGTTCTCAGCAATGTTCAAGGTTACAACTGCCTGTTCTAGTGAAACTGTTTAATATTTCCTTGTGACGCATGGTTGCTCCATTGCTCACCTAATCCACACTCCCCTACAGCTACAACTTTGTCTCTGTTGCTCTTTGCAAGGTGTACCAAGTCACTGAGGTATTTGTCAGGGTCGCCACTTGAGTCAAACTCCAGGCACCGCGTCGGATGACAACCTACGGTGCTGTAGAGTTGTGCTACAAGCAGCATGGAGAAACAATTGATTAGTTCCTTATCTACAAATCACATACGTGAGAAAAAATCTAGTGAGCCAAAAATTATAAAGGTTACTAAAACATTATTTAATCTGCAGTCATTTGAGGTCTGGTTTGGAAGTTTCTGTATCGTGGTTATGTTTATTCACTAGACATGCTACATTGATCAAAGTACCATAATCAGCAGTATAACATAGGACCTAGATCTCTAATCTCAATGCTGAGCAGGATTTGTCATGGTGAACATATTATAAACGAAATGTTTTCACAAATTAGTAAAAAGGTGCCTCTGCACATTGTTTTTTGTTCGTCTTGTTCTGGTTCCATTTTGAAAAAAATTGAATTTAAAGTCGTAGTATCAACTATGTCATGCTTTATCTCACTTGTTACTTAGTTTTGATAAAATCAGCCAAACTATTAAAAATGTCTCTTGTCAATTCTATTTTCCCATCTTTCTGACAACTAAATGGCTGATTAACCTAATTTAGCCAGCGATCTACAGCATATATTTAGTTGGTTGTTTAGTTGCTATGATTATTACATAATTTTGATAGGATGTCTATTATTTTATTTATGATTATACATGTAACTTCTCAAAAGGTGGAGCCCGATTGCTTTGAAGTTTATTAGAAAATATCTTCTGAAAACAAAAATGTAATGCAATTGTGCTATAGTGGGGATTATTTTTATCTCAATTCAACCTGATGTGAATGCCTGATTTTATTAATATACCATGGTGTTGCTAATTAGAAATACATTCCTGGTTATCTAGCACATGGGTTAAGAATATAAATTATACAGTATGAAAGTGTTCAGTGTGGGCTTAAAATTAAAAGACAATGACAATGTATATATGAAAATATAAACAAACAGTAATAAGTATATGAATGATTCACCATGGGGCAATAGTTCCCCTGGTATGCTATGCGAGTGCTGAATGTCATGACCTGGCACTAAATCTTACTCACCATGTGTTCTGGAAAGTTGTAATGCATTCCTACAATCTTCCAGGTTACCACCTGTAATAAACATCTGAAAAATAATAATACTGACTATTTTCTTGGGCTGAATAAAATATATGAATGGGCAGAGCTAGAGTGGCTATTTCTTAACATTACAGTTGGATATATGTTAGGTAGTAGCACTAGCATTACAAGGAGTTTGCAACATAAAGGGTGTTATGACAGACAACATACCTATTGTAATTCGTACAATTTCTACTATTGATTGTATTGAATTAAATTGAGACATAGTTGAAGGTAAATGCTCTGGAATTGAGCCAGGACCATGACCAAGGAGCATAAGATTAGTATTGGTTTTGTGATGAGCCAACAAGTTCTATTAAAACTGCAAAAAAGAAAGCATCTATAAATAACGGTGGTAGCACATGGGGAAACATTGACTCTTTTTTATTCTCATTTAATGTGTGTGTGTATATATATAACTATCATATTTAGTATTTATGTTTTAAACTCATGACCTTAGGAAGATAAAATGCATATTTTATAAGGTTATCATGAATAAAGAATGTTTATTGTTATTTTATTATCAACTAACAACACTGTTTATGGAGACTTATTTTTTATTTCAGTACTATATAGGAACGAAAAACAAAAGCGATGTCATTATCACTTAACCTTTTGAATTATAGTCAGTATAATGAAACCATACTGCGCTACTGCTGCTTGATGGACAATTTATTATTGGCACAAGTACAAATACATCAGAATGTTTTTCATACCTGTTGTTTAGGCCTAGTACTGTGCAGATAGTCACTAACCCCATTAGGTTGTGTGAAAAGGATAGTTGGCATGAGAACCAACTTCAAAGAATTATTTAATCCCTTTAACCATGCAGCTGTCACAATGTCCCAATGTCTGCTAGTGCTATTTAAACTCTCATAACTTCCAGGGTGAAACTGACTGAGGGCCATGATTCACAGAGGAGCAATCATAAAACCTGGTGAAACTAGTGAAATAGTCTGTTCCTTGTAAATAGTTAAATAAGCAGACTTCAAATAAGCACAACTCAAATTGAACTTTGAAATGTCCAATAGTAATACAAAAAGGAATTGGTCAATTACTATTACATTGTTTCCTATTACTATTAAATTGTGTTTTCATTCAATCTATTACTTCAAAATTTGTTATCAATACTATTACATATTACCCCATACCTGGTGTGTGTGTGTATGTATGTGTATGTGTGTGTGCGCGCACACGCGTGTGTGTATGCATGTCAATCTTATTTACACCTGGTTCAATAATTGTAGGCAGTCCATACCTTCTGTAGTCCAATATTCCAAGCTCTGGTCAAAACATCTTGTAGATCTTCTGTAATTGTTAAACAAACCTTACTGCCAATTGCTACATAGAATTAAATACATACAGTAAGTAAATAATTTTGTATTTTCAGATAACCTATGAAGTCATTAATATGCAAACACGGGTACATTATTGGTTCAATATAATTCTCATAGATATGATGTTGATAGATAAGTATAAAGTACAGCACCAGCTGGAATCACAGATGTATCCTTTAACAAATGTATATTGAAATGCAATTGCAAGTCTCTTCATGTGCTTCTACCAACAGCATAATTATGCTAAATAACACCAATTGAAACAAACAACAAGCAATACTACTGACTGAAATACTAGTTAGACTGCCCAACTTTGCCCAATTCTGTGCATTGAATTCACATACAAACTATGATAAACAGGAAACTATAAAAAATATTTGCATACATCCAATAACATATTTACAGATGGCATTATTAGCTTTACAATCATATAAAGTATGATTTACATTAAATTCCACCATTACAACTACATGTGCATTTACATTGCTTCCAAGATGCCCATTTGCACGCCTACAAAATGTCAGGCCCATATATATGTAAAACTGACTGAGATATACATAGACAAACAAACAAAGAGAGACCTAAACTCGTTTTTTTAATATAAAAATCTTACCTTTATGTTTCACGGAACCATGATAAATACCTCGGAACATAGGATCTAAAAGAAACGGTTATCATATTTAATTGATTGATTTTGTGTAATGTCAATCAGTCAATTCACCTTTTGTTATAACTACTGGAAAAATGAAATGTCAGTAAAAATTACGAATGCAGCAGATTTTATGCTGATAAGCATAAACTAGTGTGACTTGAACTGAAAGGCATCGAAGATGAACTTAGACACATCTGATTTAACATCTGACTGGCAATGGTGTCAGCCAACTTTTATTAATAAAATGATTTGGACTGTGTCTGAACTTGAATTATGAGTGGAACACCAATGTATCTGACATGAGATTCTGCTTTTGGGGAAATTGTCAATGTGCATGTACACAAGCTGCCAAATAATGCAACAACACTGACTGAGAGCAGCAAATTGTCTTCTCCGGTTCTTAGTAACAAGTTCAGCTTTTGTTGATCTTCGTAACAACTGCTGTCTAGAAATATTGTAAACTAGAACAATCTTCCCACTGAGGTGGTGCAGGCTCCTAAATTGGAGCATTCAGGACCCTCCTAGCGGGCCTCCCAGTCATAGAGTAAAAATTCTATAAACTTTACAATTAATTTACATTTCATTTGTTTTAATGTCTACAATATATTTTATTTATTATTTTATTTATTTGTCCTGCGCTTATGTATAATGCTCAACCTGATGAGGTTACATAGGGAGTCATAGTATTGGGAGAAGTAAAGAAGAATTATCTTAGTCTTAGAACATTTTTTAGTTTATCTTCTTCTTCAGTCTTGTGGTTACTTCTATCCAGAAGAATATTCCAGTTTGTTGCACGTCTTCAAAACAGGTAATACAAAATTAAATTCAAAACAGGCATGTATTAACCGACATAGCCACATTAAAACAACAATAAAATTAACTAGACACAGTTAGAAAAAGGTTGTAACACATTGGGCACCTAAAATATATGATACGGTACTAAGCCTAATTCGGTTGCTCAATGGGCGATAACAGCGGATAGATGTATAATGTTCGTAGTAATGGTGTAGCATCGTGTACCTGTTAGATTCACTCCGATATCTGAAACCACACATTTATGATTTTATTGTCGAGCACCCAACCGGTTGTTTAGTTGATGGTGTGAATGCGCATTCCATGACGAAATGGATGGTGTTGAAGTTGAACAGACGCCGGCACGTCAGCAGATTTCACGAAGATTTCGATAGTCGTGACATGAAACAAAGTAAATACAAAGTGAATACAAGCAATGCATCGTGTAATTCGTTCACGAAGGTTGGTGGCGTTTATCTTAATATAGGAAATGCCGCGCAACAACAGTAGTGTACCGATTAATTTGAAGCGTGCTGCCATTGCGACCGTATATATGACAGTGTTACCCGGAAGGGTAGACCCAACAAAATCTTGGGAGTGCAACTGGTGCAACGACGTCGAGCTTTGCCTTTGGAAGTTTGGGCTTGACTGATCATGAATCACGAGTCATGATTGCATGGTATTGACTTGTTCATGCTAACTACATCTTTGCAAATAATGCATACGATATAGCTTCGCGGATTCCATCTATTCGTGAAGTGATGTACTCATTTATACTTTAAGAGTTTATATAAACTTAATAATAAATTGAGTCACGCAGCAACGGCAACGGGGTCAACAGTAAAAGTAATTCACCCAGTCTCAGACTCAGTCAGACTTCACAAGTCCGCGATACCATTTACGTTGTCATTGTTCCTTAAATGCAATGCTAATGCATACAACTTATTCTCTATTTTAGCAGACTCGTTCACATTCCAATGTGCTCAGCATTTAAGTCTCAATTTGCATTGATGGAACTTCGTCGTAATTCACGGCACACGGAAGTCTAAAAATGGGAAACTAGCAGAACGGCGGTCGGCGGCGGAACACGACAATGTTTAAGTGTGTATCAATGCGCATCCTTAGGCTTATGTACTTAAACAATGCGCAGTACAACTATATGACCATGTTTCATTAGTATTAGGCGTACAAAATATGTACACAACTCGACTTAACAGCTTGAGGAAAAAATACAAAGTGCTAACTTTTTAAAACGAACGCTATTTATTGAATCGGAAGCGTATAATCTAGTGAGTAAACAAAATTGATGATGAGTATTTTGTCGAAAGATGCACATGGAAGCGTATTTGGTTTTGCTTAAGTTAGCACAATATGCACAACGACTACTGGAAAATATCAGATTCAGAATCTAATGGACAGAAAAGTAACTCGAATAATGGCACAAAAGCGTCTGATTCAGAGTCTGATTCGATCACGAATACGTGGTCGTGGAAATCTACCGAAGTAATCCACCGATCAAGTAGTGCCCGACATTTACATGCACCTGTAAATGCTGGAAGAAAGTCACCACATTGTTCAAAGATTGTGAATATCATGCTGAATCATGAGATTCACCACCCGAGAGTTATGGTACCTAAGAGTTTACCAAAAGGAACGCTGTTTTTTACGTCAAATTCTGCACGTTATCGTCCCGGTACGTTGTATTTATTAAGTTTAGTTTACAAATCTAGACGAATGAAGAACAGTTTTATTATATTTAACTTTTACAGACAGCAAGACCCCGGGAGTAAGTCACGAATCTTTGAAATTATATATTACAATACTACTTCAAGTCTCAAGACGGGGACAATAGCCCTAATGTCCTAACGTTGGGCCTAAAACTTAAACATTGTAAAAAAGAGCGAACTTGGTTGTAATAAAAATAACCCAACAACTGTGTGAGAGACATTACTTGTTACGAAATATGCCTAAAAAGTATGTTCTTTGGCAACACTAGTCTAGATACATCCAGGAGATCAACTTCATCAAGTGGAGATCAGATAGAATTTTTTTTAAATATTGAATGGTTATGAAAAAGAACTAGAGGACATGAAGTAACATTATAGTGAAGGAACAGTAGATTAGATATCGGCAAATATTCGTTCTCACAAATTAATGGAACAGATTATTAGGGACATTGATTTTCGTTTAAAAAAAGGCAAATTCCGTTTAATAATTCCATTTCAGAAAAATTATGTTTCAAAAGATGTATTTTCCGTTTCAGAAAAAGGCAAATTCCATTTCAAACAATCTATTTTCTGTTTCAGAACAATTCTGTTTCAAATGACGCATTTTCCATGTCAAATGACACATTTTCCATTTAAAAATGGAATACTGCCTAAAGAAGCCCATTTCTGTTTAGAAAAGAAATATTTTATTTCATAATTAACTTTGAAAAATAATACATTCTGTGAAATATCTAAAATATCACAATGTTAGGATTACTGCATCTGAATAATACTGTTTTACTGTGTGGTTAACTTTCTAACAACATTTTCCATTTAAAAATGGAATACTGCCTAAAGAAGCCCATTTCTGTTTAGAAAAGAAATATTTTATTTCATAATTAACTTTGAAAAATAATACATTCTGTGAAATATCTAAAATATCACAATGTTAGGATTACTGCATCTGAATAATACTGTTTTACTGTGTGGTTAACTTTTCTAACAACATTTATTTATGCAATATTTGCAACACAGTAACAACCGTACATGTATAATCAATTTAGATAATAAAATAATTCCTGTCACACAACAACATAAAAATGACAGGTTATTTCTAATGCAGCACTGCTTAAATTCTGTTATACATGATTTGTTTGGCTTGGAACTGCCGCTATGCCTGATTAACTTAATTATAGCCTAAGGGTTGAGAACAACTTGAACAAGGTTCTACACAATTCTGAATACCACAATTAATGCTGTACATAGCCTTAGGGATACACAATCTAGAATGTTGATTGATAGTCAGTGATATTGTGAGAATATTGTTATTATTATTTGAACTCTTATTTAATAAACCAATACAATGGTATTTACCTGGTATGGTGGTTTTACAGCACACTGTTCAGAAGTTTAAAAACATTTAATTTCAGATCCTATCGAATCTGGCGACAAGGACATGGAAGATAAATATGTCTCATCCTTGTTTAAACACTACCTGAAGCAGAACCTTAGAAAAAATTACTAGTAAGTATCTTTTTAATTCAATGCATGATTCAGCTTGTAAAGTGTGCTTCATTAAGTTGTAACTTATGCTATTATGATTGCCAATAGACTGTGGGAGCAGAGCTGCCACAGGTCTGTTGTTTAAATATTTGTTATCATAATATCAATACAGCAGTGTGATTTTCTCTTCCAGGGCTGTTCTCTCTCTATCCCTCTAACATGTATCCCACAGTTCCTTCTGTTGCTGGAACTTGTTTCTGTCCATCTACCAGGATGTGGGATTCACCACCACAGTTGGTGCATTACTGTTGTGGTATTCTTGATTTTAGTTTTGTGGTGAATGAGTCGGTGGTATGATTTGTGTTGACATTTGTTTGATCAATCAGACTGTACATACCTAAGTGGAATGCATAACCTTATATGTATATATGTATGTATATATATATATATACATACATATATATATAAATATATATATATATATATATACACGTCTGACATTGCATACCCAACCAAAATGAAGATTAAGGTTTTACTATGCTGCAGAAGCTTGTAATACATTTGCTTGGTAAAAGTTTCATGTATTTCAAGATGGTTAAAGATTTTGATTAGATCTCCTATAACAGTAGAATCTAACACAATGTAGTCTTGAACTTCAGATAATATTTCAACATTTAAACGGCTAGTATGGGCTGGCAAACTCCATTTAGTGGCAGCACCTTGGAATCACACACGTTACTGGTGCTTCGCTGATAACGCATAATGATATGTAATATCACTTAATTATGTAATTGCTAATGTTCATGTGTTTTCTTAGCTGCTATAAATGTACTTACAGTGCCAGTGTTACTGTTCACAGGTTCACACAATTATCATAGTGTTCACTTAATCATGTCATCATGTTCACCCGTTCTCGTAATGATGTCATTGGGTTCACAGGTTAATCTTTTCAGTTGCTAAGCCATTGTTTGATCTCTGTGTGACTCAAGTTGTTGTTACATGTCTAGAGTGGAGTGGATTGTTTACCTTGTGTGGTAGAAAGTGTGACACTGGGGTCCAAAAATAAAACTGCTCCAAAACATCTGAAATGCTCTTTTCTTAAAGACACATGATCATAGAAAGTAGTTCTACAGGGAAAAAGATAACTCAGGAAAGCATATTGGCAGTAGAGACTTGAAACTTTCAAGTCTCTGCTTGAAAGTTGTCGGCCATAAAAAATTGGGCCGCGTAACGTGGGCACAACATGCCACTTACAAATGGCTTGAAGATGACCCCAGTATATTTCAAGGATATGTTTTAGTAACTCCTAAAAACAGCATACAAATATTCTGTTACATTGAGGCAGTGTCTAGAAGTCATATTTCATACATTATTCACGAACTGGTTCGTAGTGATAATAATTTTTTTCACACACTTCTATTTTGTCCAACAAGAATGAAGTTTATCAGCATTATTAGCTACATAAAAGAGCAAAGAATACTCTCAAAAGATTTGAAATGATGACTCATAAATTTTAAAGAAAAAATAAATTTGTATTGGCTGTGTAACATGGACACCACATACGAACGTCAAACAACAGGTGACAGACAATACAAATGAAAACCCAACAAATGGTTGCAATGTGAATGTAATCAAGCTTCCTTTATTTCGTAAGCTTCCTTTATTTCCTAAAGAAAAACAAAATAAAAAAGAAACAAATTAATGCCGATCATATATGGCATTTGACATGCCAATTTTGTTAAACATAAGGGATTTAATGTGCCATAGCATTTTAAATTTTAGTGAAACATTGCCATACTGTCACAGAGTGTTCAATACACCATGTTCAAAATATGAAAGCAATCCCATGACTAGGTGCAAAAGTGGGAGGGGACACACAAGTCACGGGGTGGTGAGCTAGAAGGCAGGCCTCACTGACCCAGACATGTGTCTGAATCTGGACGCTGTTTCAAGCACAGCACCTTTAAGTCCTTTGATTCTGAGTCAATGTCAAGTATTTTGCCATAAAATGGCACCTTCCTGTGCCTCCCCTGTAGCTCCACCTTGATAAAGCTCCCAACCTGAGGGGTAGTTCCAGAAGGCGGTTCTGGCTGGGTTGGGGCCACAGGAGGGGGGACTGGCTAAGGTTGGTCCACAGGAGGGTGGACTGACTGAGGCTGGGCCACAGGATGGGTGTCTAGCTGAGGATGGGCTGCAGGAGGGGGGATGGCTGAGGCTGGGCTGCAGGAGGGGGGGCTGGCGGAGGCTGGGCCACAGGAGGGGGGCTGGCTGAGGCTGGGCCACCGGAGGGGGGCTGGCTGAGGCTGGGCCACCAGAGGGGTGCTGGCTGAGGCTGGGCCACCGGAGGGGGGTTGGCTGAGGCTGGGCCACCGGAGGGGGGCTGGCTGAGGCTGGGCCACAGGAGGGGGGCTGGCTGAGGCTGGGCCACCGGAGGGGGGGCTGGCTGAGGCTGGGCTGCAGGAGGAGGAGCTTGATCCTGAGCTCGCTTGAGAGTCTGGAGCTCCCAGGGTCCAACGATGGCAATGTTGTTGCACTCTCCAATGCCAGTTTTGCACGGTGTGCAAAAGCAAGAAAGCTGGTGTGTGCGGATCTGGTTCTGCTCCACATACTTTACAGCATATAGAGATCTTGTTCCCTTCAAAGTCTTGACTGGCCTGTTCCTGTTTCGTTTGATGTCACCATCCTCAACAAAAAAGAGCGACTGCAGAAAATGTTGACAAGGCTCTGACGGTTGCTTTTTCAACTTGCTGGTGGCGCAGTAGTCGTATAGGTCCCTTGCATATGTGAAGATGGTGCATGAAGACTTGACTGCCACCGTGGCATGGTGTTTGACAATGGCACTTTCTCCGTCAGCTAGGCCTTTCCCTTGATGGAACCCAAAGAAGTGCCTCTCGAACGTGCAACCAAAGTCTTCCAGCACACAGCTGATGTCGGAGAACGGACCTGTGAAATAAAAAAGTATTATTTTTTAATACAGTTATACTTTTATGACATGTGAAACCAGTATAAGCATGGAAAGCACCCAGAAAACAACAAAAACAGAATTGTCTTCTAAATATTTCTGCCAAAGAAAACATGATCACTGATAACATAAGAAAGACAAACAATTCCGGGTCTCTGTTACGTGGCTGAGATAACAATGCAGCAATAAGCTGGAAATTAAGTCCGAAAGTTCAATAGCTCAGCCCTGGTCAGCTTACACAAAAAGGTAATCTTAATGAGAAACGATTTCTGTTCGATTGAATCCTTAAAGAAAAAAACTGCAATCAAAAACAGAGATTGACCTCCCGGAAATCACCTTCATAACCAAGACGCAACAAAAATCTGCTTCCGCATGATGTGGCAGACCAACAGAGCGTAGTCATCTATTTACATTTTTCATGAAGACATTTTCGAAGAAAAAACACAATTTCGGACAACTGCAACTATTTAAAGGGAATTAAAACATACTTGAATTCATATTATATTACATCCTGCTATCTATTTCCATATCCACCAAGCCAAAAAAAACATTCAATGAATTAGAAATTCCACATTTTATGCTGTGCAGCTGGACATTTTCGAATATGCATATTTTTGGTGCGCTTTTCGGGATGCCGAGATGTGACGTCACATATGACCCATACTCGCATCAGGCCGACCCTTTCCATGCATTCAGACAAGGATAGCTTTTGGGTCGAAACGAGCATCAAAATTAGATATTGTGCGATATTCCGATGTAATACAAACACTAGTCATCATAGAGGAACAAGCAGTTATCTTACGGTTCCACATGAATCCAATTTTATTTAAAACAATGAATGCGAATGGGCCTACAAGTCGACTAGGTTTCGCCGAGCTTGGGCTCGTTTTTCGAATAACAAGACATGACCCACAGTGGAGTGCAGTTTCAGAGAACAACCCATTTGTCTTGGGTTGGTGGTTTAGTGTGGTTGTACATTCTTCACTCCTGACTGGTTGGTCAGCTACATGTGTCACTGGAATAACTGTCACTGGTGAATCACTCAGAGGACCAGCTTCATTCATCTTGCACAAATGTGCTATGTTCCGAGGTTGGCATCCTGAATTTGTGTCCACTTGATACAAACGTTCATCAAGATGTTTCATGTGTTAGGAAAGTATGGTTTAATTCTCACCAAACCGCCTTATAAAACAGAAGTCTAGTATGTCATTTGTTTGGACTTCGCGTATTTCATCTTGGACTTCAGATCTGTATCTAGCGGAGACTCATTGAGATTTTCAACCAGGTTATACAGCCATTCAAGTCACCAAGTATGATGATGCCCTCCTCTCCTTCGCCATGCTCCCTCACAAATACATTCTGATTCTCAGGCAAGGACTGCTCTCCATGTGTGACAAAGGTTTTTATGTATAATTTACACTCCGGGACAGATACATCAGGAAGCAATTCTAGGAAGCTTTTTAGTCTGTGGCCAGTTCTTTCTTGCATGTTGATGCAGTGTTTCACGTTTGAAAAAACCAGGCGAGCGATCTAAATATGCCAAATAATTTAGCGTGAGCAATTTATTAATTTTTTTTTATTCGCTAGGTGGCATTGCTTTTTGTCTGTGCCACTGCCCAGTCTTGCCAAAATGCAATCGAGGCTAACCATGCCATAGCGGTATCCATTACGCAAGAATAATTCGATTGGGTCAATTCGGGACATCAAGCGTTGGCACAGATTGAAAAGTTGCATGCTGATAACATTTGAGACAGGAAGTACTGACGATGATGTTACAGAAAATTACAGCAGTGTAATGACGCTGATGATTAAGGTGTTTTGTTTATGGGATGGATGCTAGCAGTCGGTGCCTCGGCTACTGCCACAGGCCCATGACCCGAGCAGAGATCGCGTGACATGGTTTCGATTTCACTGCTACTTGGTGTGGAAAATTGCAGCTGATTAATGATCTATGACTGTCAAACGACGGCCGGCCGACAAGAATCCCGTTGAGTAATAAGCAAACACCAAATCATAGCTCTGGAAATGTCAGCAACTGCGATCGCTCGCCTAAAAAATAATGCACTGTTGATGAGGACTTTAAGTTTGGTAGCAGCATCATTAATCTCAGCGACAGTGGAGAAGTCGAAACACAAGACAGCTTTCCAAGGTGTGGAATGACATCAACCTTCAGATGGAGTGCGCACAGAAAATGACATATTTCAAGAGTCCAATGGCAGCGGAGTCATCACTAGCTGCGTCATCAGCAAAACACACGATCATGGCTCTCAGGTTATCCAACAAAGCTCAGGAGAAAGTACCAAATCCTGCAGCTTGTTGAATAGTGAAAGTAGTTGAAGATTTGATTCAGCTTAACTTCATGTTGTCAACCAGTTTCACTGTTAGTACTGCTTTAGATGAAGCCAGTGCTAAACTATGTGCAATGCAGTGGATAGCAGTAAGGTGTGAGTTGAGATTCAGAAATACAATGTTGATTGGTTAATCAGACAAAATTAGCTACAGTACTTATAGTTATACTAGTAGTGTCCTGCTTATCATACTTAATTATTCCATTTTGGCTGGTGTGGAAATACAATTTAGGAAATACACTGCAAATATGTTTGTCCATGCTGACTCTGAAATGATGCTGAAACAAGAACAAAACCTAAATATATCCAACAGACACTCTGAAATAAATTGTAGCATAGATATATATGTGTGTTTGCTAAATCTATGAGGCATAAGCGGATATAAACTAATTCAAACACATTCTGTTCCTACATGAACACTTGACCAGTCAAACTAGTTGTAACTTGTAAAAGTAAAATACATGTAAAGTAATGGCTAATGCCAACGGGGGAAAGTGTGATGCATTGATCAGTGACTGCTGCTGCTGCTTGCCTTTGCAAGGAATGGGACCTCCCTCAGAAAGAAGAATAACATCCTACAACGTGAAAAGCTGCATAAACGATGGAAAGTTTTTTCCTTTGGACATGGGCTTACAACGTTCACAATTTTTTTATACTAGAGCAGAAACTGCAGATGAACAAAAATAGGTGTCAATGTGTCACCGGAGGCATACTGTGTGGTGGACACTGTTAATTTTTACCTTCCATTCCCCTTGACATAATACTTCATTCTGTACACTTCTTTTCTGGTTAATCATCGTATATGTAGCTCATTGTTGTCGCACTGGAAGATACGATTGGCCTTAAAGCGATTCTTTTGAGAATTTTCGTCTCTGTAATGTACACAATTATTATGTAATCCTGTTAATATGATTATTTCATGTAATTCTATGCCTCTATTTCATTAGAATTATGTTTTATTAATTACTAATGACCCTGACAATATATCGATAAAATAACTCCTGGAGTTTCCAGTTTGGCGCTGCCTTCACGATCCGTATAAGGCATGCTCATGAATATTCGGGACTGTCCGTTAGACTTTAGCTATGCCGAGTTAATAGATGCAGACTGCCGTGGATGACGCACAGCGGATGGTTAGATCGTTAGATTTGCGAGACATAGAAAAATTAAATACAATTCGATCAAACACTAAATAAAGAAAATACCACAGTTACACACCTACTAGATGGCGAATTTCAGAATCCTTCAGTGAAATTCCCGAGTGACAGACAACAGTGACCGTCCTTGGCTAAGCTCGATCCGGTCGATCGCGCGACAAATGTTTTAGCCTCCAACTTTCACGTAGATACGTGTCACAGTATTACCAAAGACAGTATATCAATACAAGACGGTGCAGCGCACGCTATCTACATTGTTCAAGGAAAGTACGTAAGCAGTTTGTCCGCCATTCTGAAGTTGCGCTAAGCCAGACCACACGCGTGCAGAAAATGTAGTTCTTTGCATAATTATTGCTCAACATTTTCAATGATAACCTCAATATCTTAATTATATAAAAAGTGGTACAGTCTGATGATTATTCTGATGAAACATGACGAAGTTCAGTTGGCTCAATAAATAATTGCAACGTTTCTACGTGATTTGTTTGCTAAGTTCATTATTTTGAATTGTGATAGCTAAAAAAAACTTTAAGGATTACTTTAATAGCTTTCATTTTATATGACGCATCACAGCTAGGTGATTATTCTGATGAAATGAGGTGACTGAATACATACGCTAACATAATTATTTGAATTGTGATAGGTAAAAAACTTCATCGATTACATTAATGTATTTCATTTTATATGACACATCAAAGCTTGGTGATTATTCTGATGAAATGAGGTGACTGAATAAATATGCTAACATCGAGCGCTGCCAGTCGCGCACGCGCATGCGCTTGCTTCCTGAATGGCGGACAAAAACCTTCAGTGCAGACTGCCATTTTCTCGCTCAGTGACGCCTCCTGTCCAAATAGAGGCTCCTTGGAATTATTTTATACTTCAAAACAGTGAACGCCACAAAAAATACTAACGCTCACCTTTCATTTGCTATAATTCCGAGTGATTTTTATCGCTAGTTTGTCTACAACAGAGCCAAAAAAAATCCTTCCACTTCTATCTCATAATTAGAAAAGGAATCCTTTGGCGATCCCACATAAAACCCACCAATGAAATCGTCGGAATCTGGGCTTTCCGATGACGTTTCTATAATTATATATATAGACACTGAAACGCACGAAAAGTATTTTTAGAAGCCACTCTCAGCGTACCGCGCGAATGGCTTCGCGGAAGCGATTCATTGTCTCTCAGTGCCTGGCGCACGTAAATACTTTATTCAATGAACAACAAAACACAACAGTCTCAAAGATAAGATAACAAACTTTATTGCAGTACAAGTCTTGATGTATTATTCTCACATTTACTGAGAGAAATTTTGGGTTGGAAATCAGGTAAAATCGGCTGACACTGCTAGTGTGTGTGTGTGGGCCTACCTAGAATAAGTACAACATTATACATCACATGAAGTAATGTACAATATTAAAACATTTAGAATGTTATGGAACACATATTTTATGAATTTTCAAAATTATTGTAAAAACAACTTTGTCGACACCTTTTTATACACTACTTCCAGTATAGTTCACACAACACAAACTTGTTTCAACAAATTTTTAAGAATATGATGTGTTTCACTATGCATCGTGCGTTGTCTATGTAGAAGGATGAAACTTTATGTAAACACAATTCAGAGGTTCTTTATTAGCATGCCAGACAACTCAAGTCACGCGATGTATCCAACTGTCGTGCACGTACTCACGCCGTTACCCTGGCGCCGCCTAGCGACTAACTAAACAATATAACATATTGCAACATCTCCCTTCCTTTACAAAAGTGTAAAACTCCTACATGTAGAAAACTATTCTATAATCGCATCTAGAACAGTTCACTGGTACCAAATGTTCACTGAGAAATGTTCCTTGAAATAAAGTAATATTTCTAAACAACTGCTTGTGTTTTATCGAAAATTACTGAGAAATACTGTCTGTATTCTAATGCAAAACAAATTAATACTTCTAACTGCTAGCATTACAGTAATCAACTAAATATCATAGCAAATGACAATGAGATACAAATTACAAATTGAACATAGCAATGAACATAACAGCAATATTACTATTATTATCGCAATGTTCAATACATGAAAATACACAACAGTCATATTGTATGTGCAATATCGTCACTGATGGTGTGTAATGACCATAAAAGGGATTATTATGCCCTTTTTATGCACAACTTAGAGAGTTAGACGTAGTCTCTGAGATGTGCCGGCCTCCTCACTTGTCTTCCACTGCGTCTCTCGATAGTTGGTGTTGCAGTGATGATAGCAGGATGGTCGTCACTCGGCTTGTCGACGCACTGGCGTACTGGTATTCCGCCTGTCGCCGTGTCAGTCGCGTTGTCTGTCACGTCGGCGGCTCGTGGTGCTGTCACGTCCGGGACCGCTGGTGGTGCTGTCGTGCGACGCAGGTGTCTCCGGTTTCGCCTGTACACTGTACCGTAGTCTGTGACAACATCATACGACCTGATGTTAGCTTGCCGCTGTACTGTCGCTTTCTGCCATCGACTTTTGTACTTCGCTGGCTGCATGCACACGACGTCACCGTCTTTTAATGATGGCAAGTGCTTTGCGTTTCGGTTGTAGTAGTTAGCTTGTTTCTTGCGTTTGTCATCAAGTTTTTCAACTGTGTTAGTGACTGTTTTCGGCATCAGAAGTGCTTTCGCAGTGGGCAGAGTGGTTTTCGTTCTCCTTCCAAACAGTCTTTGTGCAGGCGAACTGTCCATGCCTTCCGTAGGTGTATTTCTGTAGTTTAAGAGTGCTAGATATGGATCTGTACCCGCTTCTTTTGCCTTGATCATTAATTTCTTGGAGATCTTTACGGCACTTTCCGCTTTTCCATTAGACTGCGCGTAACCAGGCGAGCTGGTTGTGTGGTCGAAGTGGTATAGTTCTGCAAACTCTTTGAACTCCCGTGAGTTGTATGGTGACTATTGTCCGACACCACCTCGTCTGGTATACCGTGCCTCGCAAACTGTTGTTTAAGCTTCGGTATGACCGCTGCCGCCGTCTTGTTCTCCAGTCGGTCGATCTCGAAAAAACTGCTGTTGTAATCTACAGTCACTATGTAGTTTCGATCGTTGCATTCGAAGAGATCTGTGCCTACTTTTGCCCATAGGCGATCGGGGACATGATGTGACACGAGAGGTTCTTTCGTCTGGCAACTTTGGTAAGCTGAGCAAATGTCACACCGCGATATGTAGTCTTTGATCTGCGTTGACATTCCTGGCCAGTATACGCACTCTCGGGCTCGTCGCATTGTCGCCTCGATGCCCAGGTTTGCTTCGTGTAGTTTCTCGAGTATTTCGCTCCGCTGTGAAGATGGGATGACACATCGACTTCCTCTGAACACAATGCCATCTTGTATTGCGAGCTCGTCACGTATGCCATGATACGCTCTGATCGTTGTTGGTAGGCAACTCTTCTCAGGCCAGCCTTGTAGAATGGCTGCTTTCAGTGTTTGTAGTGTGTCATCTGTCTCAGTGTTGTGTTGTATGTCTGTGAGTCTACCGTCTGAGATGGGCAGGTAGTCAGCCATGTGGATCGTCTCAACTTCCTTTTCCACGGCTTCGCGTAAGTCGTTTCCTTGCATGTATGCTCGACTGAGCGTGTCGGCGATATACATGTGCTGCCCTCTTTTGTAGACGATGTCGATCTCGTACCGCTGAGCTCGTAACAGCATTCGTTGTAGTCGCTTCGGAGCTGCCTGGAGTGACTTTTTGTTGATCATTTCGAGAGGTTTGTGGTCTGATTCAACTCTTATCGGTCTGCCATATGCATAGTGGTCGAAATGCTCTAGCCCAAAAATAATCGCGAGCATTTCTTTTTCGATCTGGGCATACCTGCTCTCAGCATCTGTCAGCGATCTGGAAGCATAGGCAATTGGTTGCTCGTTCTGTAGTATGCACGCTCCAAGGCCACTCTCGGACGCATCACACTGCAGAGTGAGTGGAACGGTCGGGTCGAAGGATCGGAGTACTGGTGTCTCCGACAACATCTGCTTGATCTTCACGACCGCCGCGCCGTGCACCGATTCGTCCCAGAGGAAGTCAGTGTCGGCTTTGATGAGATCTCGGAGTGGTTGTGTGACATTGGAGATGCCTTTTGCGAACTTCTGTAGGTAGTTGACCATGCCCATGAGGCGCTGCACCGCCTTCTTGTCGTGTGGTTGAGGCATTTTGAGTATGGCCTCCACCTTCGCTGGATCTACTTTCAGTCCCTCTGCTGTTGAGATGACCCATGTACGACACCTCACTCCGTTTCCAGTGCAGTTTCTCTTTGTTCGGTTTGATGTTCTTTTCGCGACATCGATTCAGTAGCTGCGCCATCTTCATGTCGTGGTCCTATTCAGCTTCAGCGGCCGTTTCACCACAACCGGCAACGAGAATGTCGTCAGCTATGATGAGCACACCAGGGATCTTCTCTAATGCCTGATGTAACCGTTGCTGAAAGTACTCTGGCGCTGGCGAGATTCCGAAAGGCATCCTGCAGTACCAGTACCTTCCGTTGGGTGTCTGGAATGTAGTCAAGTAACTGGACTGTTCATCCAGTTCCACGTGCCAGAAGCCATTCTTGACATCGCAGACAGTGAACACCTTCGCAGACGCCAGTTCCGGTATGACGTCCTCGATCACTGGTAGCATGTAGTGACTGTGCTTTAGAGCTTTATTGAGCGGTTTCGGATCAATGCAGAGTCTTATTTTTCCGCTTTTCTTTTTCACGATGACCATGCTCGACACCCAGTCAGTTGGTGTGTCAACTTCAGCTATCACACCCATTTCTTGTAGGCGTGTTAGCTCGTCCTTCAGCGGATGCTTTAACGCGACCGGTACGCGTCGAGGAGGGAGCATGACTGGACTGACTGATTCGTCTATTTCCAGATGTAGTGTGCCCTCCATTTTTCCTTCACCCGTGAACACGTCCCCGTACGACGCGAACATTGACGACTTTGTCAATGTGTTGTTGTCGTCGTCAATTTTCAGGATGTTTTGGTGCTGGATTTTTCATCTCCTGTGCTGATTGTGAACCGATGATCGGCGTGACCTCGGCATCTATCGCAACAAAGGTCATGTTGTAGCTTGCACCATTCTTTGGGTTTGTTACGCATAGCTCAGAGCTGCCCAACGAGGTCATGGTGCTTTTGTTGTAGAGCGAGATAATGTTGGCAGACTCCTTGATGGTTGTAGTAGCAGGTAGGTCACCTTTCGAGATAACATTGCAGGTGGCGCCACTATCGATCTGGAAGCGCAAGCTCCTGTCCGCCAATGTCATCTGTGCGAATATTTTCGACTTGGTTGAAGTGTTGTTTACCACCATGATTTCATTTTCAGAGTCAGTGTCTTTGTCTAGTAGGTGAACTTTGTGCTGCTGTGTGGCCCTCGATTTCTTTCGACACTTTCTGGCGAAGTGATTCATCGATTTGCACAGCTTGCACTCCTTACCCCAGGCTGGGCATTTCTCTCTCAATCTTTCATGTTTGTAGCCGCAGAATTTGCATTCATACGCCAGTTGTTCTTTTTCAGTTGAGCGTTGTGGCGTAGCGTGTGCTTTCTTTTTAAACGAGCGCTTTTTCTCTGCAGAGTGGTTGAATGCGTGCACTTCATCACTCGACATCGCTTTCAGCTTGGCGTCTGTCGACTCGATGGCTCTGCAGATGTCCAAACACTTAGTTAGAGTCAGTGATGATTCTTGCAGCAGTCGTTTCCTCATGGCATTGCTGCTGATGCCACACACAATTCTGTCGCGAATGAGTTCATCTCTCAGTATATCGTAGTTACATGACTTGATTAACGACCGAAGTGCGGTCGCGAAAACATCAACCGTTTCATGACTTTCTTGATTGCGATTATTGAAAACGTATCTTTCATAAATCACGTTAGTCTCGCCGATGAAGTGCCTTTCCATAAGGGTCAAAATAGTGTTCATGTCGGAACGTTCCTGATCATTCTGGAATGCGAGACCATTGAAAACGTCCAATGCATCCTGTCCCACGCAGGTGATGAATGTAGCAACCCTGTGTTCGTTTGACTTCTGCTTCAGATGCGACACTATTTCGTAACTGTCCCATATCTGTTTCCATTGCCTCCAGTTTGTGGCGAGATTGCCCTTGGTGTTGAGTTTTGGTGGCAATGGTATGTTGCTATGGATGACTTGAGGCCCTTCACTGTTTGCTGCAGTTGGTTCAGTAGTCATGTTGTATATGTGCAGTGTTGACAATATCAGATCATATGGACGTACAGTACCAGGTCCAGTGTAGACAACACATGAACGATTATTCTGTATTATCGCTCAGTGTGGATTTGAAAATTGTCAAAGTTCAGTTTACAAGAGATTGTGTATTGCAGAATGCTCGAATTTACAGCATTATTGATCTATGGAACGTAGACTCGTTACCGTTCTGACACCATGTTTCACTATGCATCGTGCGTTGTCTATGTAGAAGGATGAAACTTTATGTAAACACAATTCAGAGGTTCTTTATTAGCATGCCAGACAACTCAAGTCACGCGATGTATCCAACTGTCGTGCACGTACTCACGCCGTTACCCTGGCGCCGCCTAGTGACTAACTAAACAATATAACATATTGCAACATGATGTAGCACACAATCCAGACATTATGAGCATAAGAAAGCATAAATGTTATTATGTATTCAGGCTGCGAAATAAGGCCGGTCCGATCGTCCCGGACGAGTAGTTTCGGTGATCGGACTAGTCCATGTTTAGTGGAGCAGTCCCATCGGACTAGCTATTATTAGGTAAATTAATTTACGCTATGTATACGCTAGTTGGGTGTTGTGATGGAATAAAACAAAATCAGACAGTAAGATAGCATTTTATCACAGGCAGCTAAATATTCCGTACGACCGTCAGATGGGAAACTTGCTGAACGCAGTGAATGTAAATGGCGGCTGTTTACATCCGGTTAGCGTAGGATAGGTAGTGCCACATAGCGACCATGAGTGGTGAGCGACATGGACAAACATACATGCGCGGGTTACAGACATCGTTACGTGCTATCCCGTCGTGATGGTAGTTGCGTTATTCCTGCATTGGGTGATTATTTTAGCAAGTTACCAAACGCCAGCAATGTTACTGATTGTTTAGTCGGCTTCGGGAAAGGAAACGCTAATGAAAAGTATAGGGCAAATGATGCAACTTAGTCCGACAATGTCGGTCCTTTGTCGCCGTCAGGCTTCAAATTCTGCTGGCATCGCCTTGTCCACGACTCCTGTTTGCTGCCCCTGATTAAACTAGTCATTTCTTCTGATAACTTTGCAATTGGATCTACGAAATCACATGTATTTGTTTCTATCAATGACACATTTATTCGAACATTTAATTGAAATGGGAAACGGCTTGTTTTCTTTATGAAATAAAGCCACTTTTACTATGTGCCATAACTGTCACACATATATGATACAACGGTACAATTGATTTTTAAGGACTAGTAAAACAATATGAGGACTAGTTGTTTCTGAGTCAGCTAGTCCGACGGACTACCTGTCAACTAAATCCACAGTGCACCCTGTGTATTCCTATTTTGTAACATAATTACGGGATGTTGTGCATTTGGATGCACAAATTGAACGATTGCACAAATCCATTTGAAACAAGTAGTGATGTACGTATTCCCAGCAGAAACCACACAGAACTAATGTGGCAGAAAAAGTCAGTCACCTTCCCTCACTACTGTGTTAGTTAACACATTGTCCAATTAACAGCACTGCTATGCATTTTGATACACAAAGCTATCAGATGCGCACATCCATTTGAAACACGAAGTGATATACAACTTCCCAGTAGATGTTACACAGAACAGAATGGGGCAGAAAAAAATCAAGCACCATCTTATGTCAGGTGACCCATTTAATGGGACTGTTGAGTAGAGCTCTCCAATTTCCTCTTTCCATCATCTCGGCTATTTTCAAACTTGATGGTCAAAATGTTCCTGCAAATAAACAAAGTTGAATTTAGGAAACTGAACCTAAATATGAGTTAACTAATTCAACATTATGCAGAATAATTAAGTTTAGATATTAGATTATGGGACTTATCACCAAGTGCACATCTTGCTAAATGGAAAAGGAATACAAAAGAGCCTTGTTATGCTGATTCAGTCAGACTAAAATCCCAATCCATTACTTTCGCCAACTTTTAATTTGCTTCTAAACCCGCACCGACTGCTGCCGTTGCTTCCGTGTGGGCAGTTGGATTGATGGGTTGGATGGTATAATTATACTTAATCGAAAAGTTACCTGATGGACGGCATTAGAAACAGGATAAATAAACAATGCATATGCTTCCTGCATTGTTAAAATCAGCTGTCAATATCAGGCCCATAACCAGGTTTTGCTGAGGGGGGGGTTCGTTTTTGATATTTTGTTATATATATTCCTAACTACAACATACGCTCACCAGATATGTATATAGCGCCGTGCTAGGCAGACCGATGTTTTTAAGCAGACCAAGATATTATATACTCGACTTCACGACCAATATTGATGTGAGTGAAGTCACAAATAAACGGCAGACCTTATGCTACATATGCAAAAATAACAACAACAATTGTAACCACATTCAACATTCATATAAGAGGTTGTTTAATGCGAAAATTATTGCTTTTGATTGAAATCAGTAGGGATATCACAATTAATGTGCAGCAGAAGTAGTGGTGAAGACAGATGGTCTTGGGACATTCAGATTGAAGTGTTCAGCTGCCTCGGTGGCACATTAGCTTTCATAAGGTCCGTGCATTAGAAGGCAGTTTCTACGACTGTACTGTTCCTGAGCGTCGCTGTCATCCCGAAGATCAGTAGTCGCCCGCTCCAAGTCAGTGACTCGCCTTTCCAGTCCATGGACAGCATCGTTCGTGTGGCTTTGGCCTATCTTGCACGATTCGTACACTTCTTGTTTGATGCGATCAAGGACTCCATGTTCTGTCATAGAGTCCATCAGCTTGTCGATGAAATTCAAATTTGTGGTGATCTTTAGGATAATCGCTTCGGTGACAGCAACCATGATTGTCTGCATCATACCAGCTTCGTTTTGCAGAAGGCTGAGAAAGGCAGTCTTCATATTTTCATGAACAAGGCCTAACCAGAACCGCCTAGCCAGAAGCTATGTAACACTTAGCATATAAGTATCAGAACCAGTATGACATTATGCATCATCACCAATTTACTGATCTTTGAGTAAGCTATTCACAAGGCGAATAGTTCCGTCTTGATTTGATGTCTCGGCTGGAGTCAATGCTCTCGAAACATACACTACTAGCTGTTTTCCAAACACATCCTTGACAGAGTCAGGGAAGTACTTCATGTCTCTGATGTGAACAGTAATCTACCCATCATCAAAAAAGACGTGTCAGCTCTTCGTATACTTCTACATACAAAGGAAGATCTTCTTATCACCTGACTTGAAGAGTACTCTTTGTTTACTGGGTACATGTTCATGTAAGATTTTCCTGAGGTGGCAGAAATGTTCAACGTTGTGTGCCATCTCACCAAAGATGTATGCCTCTAATTGCTGGCATGTGAACGTGAAGGCCAAGCAGTTCCTTCTTGATTTGTGCATGATATGTCTCGACTAGAAGCAGTGCTCTCAAAATGCACAGTAGTAGCTGTTTTCTAAACACTTCCTTGATGCAGCGGTACTTCATCTCTCTGATGTGAACTGGGAGTTACTCACACCATCAAAGAAGACAGATGTCAGCTCCTCAACACTTCCTCAAACAAAGGAAAGTTCTTCTCATCAGCTGACTTGAATAGTATTGTCAGTTTACTGGGTACATCTTCATGTAGGATTCTTTTCAGACGCCATAAATTGTCACTATTCTGCATCAGCTGGGGCTGATGAGTCAACGTTGAAGTTTTCTCATCAGCTGACTTGAATAGTATTCTCAGTTTACTGGGTAAATCTTCGTGTACGATTTTTTTCAGATGCCATAAATTTGTATCATTCTGCATCAGCTGGGGCTGATGAGTCAATGTGGAAATTTTTTCATCAGCTGACTTGAATCGTATTCTCGGTTTACTGGGTACATCTTCGTGTAGGATTTTCTTCAGAGCCAGATGTTTTCATCATTCTGCATCAGCTTTGGTTGATGAGTCAACATGGAAGTTTTCTCATCAGCTGACTTGGATAGTATTCTCTATTTACTGGGTGCATCTTCATGTAAGATTTTCACAAGAATTGTCAACGTTCTGCGCCTTCTCACCCATAGATGTATGCCTGGAATTGCTGGCATGCGAATACTATGGTGAGTAGATATCGATATTGATTCTTTGACAATGAGCTTTTTCCAGACGGCATCTAATATGGTAGTGTCTGTCAGTTGACAGTTGCACAACCAATAAAAGTCGAACAATTATTTTATTTCACAGCTGACGACAGACAATGGTATATTCGTTGAAATATTCTAAATCGCTAGCTGTTTGTTAATCAATGCAATGCAAACAAAGTTACAACAAAAGTTGCTAATACATTTACCTCTCAAGAAACCTTTTTGTTTTTATTCTGTATAATTTCGGCCACATCAGCAAACTGAATTTACGGTCGTAGTAAAATTATGGCATGACAGTGACACGTATCATACTCATATTGTTCATTGGTCTCTGGATATCAACTGAAAGCGACAAAGCCTGTCAAAGGCCATGACAATTGACAAAGTTCGTGCGTCGTGAAATTCGACTATTGACTCAATTCTATTTCGTCCGTTTTTTCACCTCGTAAGTCATAATTAAATTAATGATTTATAGAGATAAATGTCATCGCCTGGTACATACATGTTTTCATCTTGAAGTTCTTCCCCTTCCATCATTCCCAAGATGCATATTTATGCTGGAAGAAGGTACATTGTACACGCGAATCTCTAATGTCAGTAGTATGTGGAGGGGTAGCACGAAGCAATCTCCGTTCTCACAAATTCCGTTGGATGGCGTCATAATAGTTGAACAAAATTGTCCGTGAAACATCATCAGTGATTTAAACATTCATAACTGTTAATATGACTGCTTGTGTAATTTACATGTGTTAACTTATTAAGCACTGCTGCATTAGAAACAACCAGTCATTTATGTTATTGTGTGAGAGGAATTATTTTATTATCTAAATTGATTATGTATGATTGTTACTGTGTTGCTTGCAAATATTGCACAAATAAATGTTGTTAGAAAAGTTAACCACACAGTAAAACAGTATTATCTAAATACATAGATCATGACATTGACAGAATGTATTATTTCTCAAAGTTACCTTTGAAATAAAAATATTACTTTTCTGAACAGAAATGGGCTTCTTTTTTACTTTAACAGGAAATGTGTCATTTGACACGGAAAATGCATCATTTGACACAGAATTTGCCTTTTTTTGAAACAGAAAAATAAACGTCATTTGAAATGGAATTTGCCTTTTTCTGAAACAGAGTTTTGAAATGGAATTGAAACAGAATTGGCCTTTTTTTAAACGGAAAGTCAGTGTCCCTATACATACATGTAAATTTCTGTAATTAGTAGTAATTTCAGGGATTCCACATATGACTGTTATAAATTTGCCAGTGTACCATGTTATAATGCATACAGTTAGGCCACATATTCATACGTTTAAAATTTATATTTCAAACGAACGTTTGTGGTTAATTTGGATTAAATTTGTATTGAAAACACAATTACACATACGCACACACAATAACATGGCTCCTTCTTTATAAATTTGGCTCCTAAAAACATGTAGGTAGGAGCCAGTTGGCTTCTAGACAAAACAATTAACTTAGAAGGCTGTACTCCGTACAGTAGAAGGCAGTTTCTACGACTGTACTGTTCCTGATCGTTCGCCCGCTCCAAGTCGGCGACTCACCTTTCCAGTCCACGGACATCATCGTTCGTGTGTCTTCGGTCAATCTCGCACGATTCATACACTTCTTGTTTGATGCGATCAAGGACTGTGTTCTACCATAGAGTCCATCAGCTTGTCATTGAAGTCCAAATTTGTAGTGATCTTTAGGATAATTGCTTCGGTGACAGCAACCATGATTGTCTGCATCACACCAACTTCGTTTTGTAGTAGGCTGAAGATGGCAGTCTTCACATTTTCATGAACAAGATCCACGATCGCGCCATCTTGGGTGACCACTTTCTCTGGAGCTGGAGTCAACACTTTCGAAGCATACACTACTAGCTGTTTTCCAAAGACATCCTTGACAGAGTCAGGGAAGTACTTCATGTCTCTGATGTGAATAGTAATCCATCCATCATCAAAGAACACATGTGTCAGCTCCTCCTATACTTCCACATACAAAGGGAAGTTCTTCTCATCACCTGACTTGAAGAGTACTCTTTGTTTACTGGGTACATGTTCATGTAAGATTTTTCTGAGGTGCCAGAAATTTTCAACGTTGTGTGCCATCTCGCCAAAAATGTATGCCTCTAATTGCTGGCATGTGAACATGAAGGCCAAGTTTTAATGATATTACTGTGACATAAATAATGTTTTAATCATTGCTTTTTATTATTTCCCTTATACAATTAATGTATAACATTGTTTTGATAAAGAATTCCGTTCTGTATCATAAATGAAAAAGTGGAGATACGCAGTATATTTAATATTTGGATTTAGTTATACAAAATAATGCTGATATTTTATTGTGACATTCCGTTGATATGTCGTCACAATCTGTCTGGTAAACATCAATGTTTTGTTCACAAACACACCACCTGTTAACAAGTGTTCAAACTTCTATGTACATGCAGTATAATCATAATAGTTACACAATAATTGTATATAATAAAGTTTAGTATCATTGTCATATTAACTAGTCTCAGCGGTAATGTCACATAGGACTGTCTACTAAATTGTCATCGTCATCCCTTGGGCAACCATCAGGATGTTCGGCACAAGGAATGTCTGTAACGATGCAGATGTAGAGAGTGCAGCAGACAGCACTCTCTCCAATGACTAGACGAACCATCATTATCAAATTGACATTTTGTACATCTCTGATTCTGCGAAACCGACATTTCACTCGGCCGAATACATTCTCAATGAACGATTGTCCACGACTTAGGAGAATGTTATTCATTTTTTCCTGTTCTGTTAGATGGCCATTACCTCGCTTTGGAGCCAGTATAAAGGAGAATTCATTGCATGTGTATGCACTGTCACCCAGTAACCTATAATCAACCAACTTCTTTTGCCAGTCCTGATGAAATGGAGACAGTCGCAATATACGCGAATCGTGAACCCGTTTTGGTGGGCCGACAAAAATGTCCAAAAGTCTCCCTCTGTAGTTACATGTTGCCTGCAATAATAAGGAATAGCAACCTTTGCGATTCATATAGTCCATGCCGTGGATTTGGGGACGCTGGATCCGTATAAGACAGCCATCGATTGCACCAATAACTCTTTGAAGGTGTGTGATCCGTTTAAAAACAGATGCTCCTGCTTGTTTTTCACATTGTGTAGGCCAGCGGATTAACTTATATGCAATGTTGCACAGGTTATGCATTGCCTGCTTAATAATCACATAGGCAGTACTCACAGCAACATTGAATCTGTTGGACAATTCTCTGAAAGAATTTGTGTTGGCCATATACCACAAAAACATGACAGTCTTAATTTCTAAAGGAATCCTTGGATGGCCTCTAAGTTCTGTTGGTGCTTTGTTCATCCCCATTTCTTCAAGCGTTCGATTCAACGTCTCGAACAGCACCCGAGTCAGTCGTAGATGACGCTGAAAGGTTATGTCATCCATGTCCTTGATAAGTAGACAACAAACCCCGGACTTGATGACAGGAAGAGGTAGTGCGTTTCTTCTTCGGGAAATAGCGGATGCAATGGCTTTCCTGCAATTAACAATTACAAATTAGGCATATTGAAAAAATCATGAGCTGATATTAATCAATTACACACACTAACCACAAAATTAAACATTTAAATAACAGGTTGAATTTTTATGCAAGCACCAACACAAGTCATGAATAGTGATGAAATAAGGCCACATGAATGACGTTTATTAAAGAGATTAAGTTAAAGAGAGATAAATGTGGGCTCTACATCACAAGGCCAGGCCTGTGACTGAGACCATACTAGTCTCCTATACCTCTGGATGACAGAGCCCACATTTCGGCATATACAACATTAGCAGTATTGCTATAGATATATAAAACAACAGCATCACTACTGTAATCACAGTAGACCTTATGCACTGTACTGTACTAACCAAGCACACCATTCATATCACACTAACTATAATCCCAACTACCTGCTGAAGAGTTACACTATATCAAGATTTAGCCTAAACCTATAAGTGGGGCCATTACACCACCGGTCACCGAAACATGTGACCACCCCACTACAATCTAACCTGTGATGTGGAAAAAGCATACAAAGCAACTTCAAGCAATTCTGAAATATTTCCTAAAAGCATCTGATGTCCACCTGCCTGCCGCTCTGATCTGTGCATCAGACTCACCTTGTAATGCTGCCACAGTGGCCGCCCCATTGTGAAAACTAGTCTGGTAGCCACAGAATACCAATAGCTGCTTCAGCAACACATCAAATTCTCCACGTAGCATCGGAGAGCCATCTGGGTATGCAAACCGCAAAGATTGTCCGGCACCTAGCCTGTCTAAACTCTGGAAGGAACGAAGCCAGGTAGATAGCTGTCCCTAACCTTTGACCCAAAATACTTATGCAAGTCGGATATGCTTCTTAAAAGCATCCGATGTTCACCTGCCTGCTTCCCCGATTTGTTCACCAGATTTCCCTCGCAAAATTGCTGCCGTAGCTGCACCAATGCGAAAAATGACCTTGAAATGCACTAGTTTGGTAGCCACAAAAGCTGAGCAGCCGTTTAAGGGATACATCAAATTCACACCGCAGCATAGGCGAACCATCCAGGTATGCAGACAGGCTACTATGTACTGGGCCCCTGGCATGAATTAATTCCCTTACCACCGCTGCTTGGTGAATGACAGAACCTTGTAAGCATTCAGCCCTTACCTGCAGCGATTGTGGGCTGTGTCGTGCACTATGTTGAAAACGACCAAGGGCCACTGTAATAAGCATAGTGTAACATCTCCCAAATGTAAACAGCTTTGTACATTACGCCTTGCCCTCGGTACTGTTTCTCCTATACACAGGTATGCCCTAAATGCAAGGACCATCAGGGCCCGTAGCATAGTACATTTGTACTGTACAGAGAAAACAGTTGAGAGAGCTTGTACTAACGAGTGAGGATGGGTAGTGGGACAGGCAGGCGGACATCACACAGACCCCAAATTTTGTGCACTAACTAATAACTTGTGCCCAATCAAACTAGTAGTTGGAACGGGAAACTCATTAATCATGTGAAAATATGCCATTGCTGAATCAATAAAAACAATAGATACTGAGACTAAGCCTCCAACATGCATGTGTGTCACAAAGATTGGCAGACGAGGATACATGCCTCGTTACTGCTCTCGTAACAAGACTCAAAAATTCCCCAAGCTGACTGGGGAGACAACAACTGAGGAGCCGTCTAAGAGACCCGTCGAATTCACTCCGCAACATAGGCGAACCATCCAGGTACGCAAACAGGATACCCTGTACTGGGCCCCTGACATGAATAAATTCCCTTAACACTGCTGCTTAGTAATTGACAGAACCTTATTAACACCCACCCCTCTCCTGCAGAGATTATGGGCCGTGTTGTGCACTGTGCTTAAAACAACCCAAGGATACTGTAATAATTAAGGTCACCAGATAGATAGTATAACATCTCCTAAATACAAACTTCCTTTGAATTCAACACCAGGATGCAGCTTCTGGTGTGTGTCAGGAATGTGTTGAAGCCATTATTAGCCTCTCCAATGGTGTATCCCAACAATTAGTAACCAGCTTGCTAATCATGCAATGTTTCACTGAGCAGATATTCGTTATGCAATCTTTGACAGCCATTTTCTCAAAAATATTTTTCTTCAAAGTTCTGCATTTTGAAACGGGAAATCTGGGAATAATTATGCTAAATAATAATGTTTTCAGTGATGCATTCAGCATATTCTACTGTGTGTAATGATCAGACAATGTTTTAAAATCATGAATAGTTTGAAAGATATAGCCATATTTTTTTTCGTATTTTACCCAAAAAATTATTTTTAAATTAAAAACACAATATTAAAAAAATGCTCTGGTCATTGCACAACAGAATCTATAGAGAACATGGATTTGCAAGAATTATAACTATATATGTGTTCAATAACAAATGGCAGGTTTCTAGATTTGCCAATATTTGCTCAAAATGGTGGCCATTTTGTTTGTTACCATGGAAACGGGGGTCTGGCTGAAAAAGTTCAATATATATTTTACTCAGAAAGACCCATTTCATGCATTGGGTAGAAAAAAAAATTGAACTGTTTGCACAAATTAAAAAATAATCATATCTGCCTGCCATGTCTGGCCTTAAAATCACTATTACCTACACTGTTACACAATGTCTAATCATAGGTCGTGCATTGCATAGCTAAAGTCTTTGACCTGTAACAAAATATGTTGTGTGTACCCTTGATTAAGGCGTCGCATTGGTGCTGCCCCAACTCCAGTTAAGTGTCTGTTTCTGGACTGAAACCACTTGCAACTGCCATAAGTATAGGAGGATGGATTGCTGTTACAAAGGCAAGTGTCCTGTACAGCAGCTTCTCAAAAGATCCCATACTGTGTTCTATATCCTGCTCCAACAAATGCCAAATGTATCCTTGCATTCGACTAACTGTCCACCACCACCTGGAGTCTGAGTGTACAGTCATGGCTCCTGTGTCGAGCATTCACTGGCTCTGACGTAGGAACTCTCGTTGTCGCAGCAGTGATCTGCCAATGTCCCTACCAGGCAGTCAAATATGTCCAAGTGTATTTTGTCGAGTGTAACTGATCCTGCCTCTGACTCGGCTGTTGGCTGACTCAAGGTTGAATTTCAAGAGAAATTCTACAAAAATAAATACACAGCAGGACAATACTCGAACTACACAGAAAATCATTCTCATCGGCATGCACGATAATCAACAATGTTGCATTTGTCAAACATATTAAGCATGTCTGAAAACCCAGAAACGTGACCATGACGCCAACTAAACACATGGCAGTAAGAAATGTGTGTGTTGGCATATGTGGGTGTTGTTAATGTTGGTATCTGTACTATCTGTACAACATGATATTATACTCTTGCATGTTTATGTTTATATTTGTAACTGAATGTGCTGCACAGACAGAAACACAAGTGCTGTGCGAGGATCAATAAAGCATTCGTATCTTTAATTATATTATTTCACATGCCTCCAATAATGCATGGCGGTAATCATATTATTTCACATGCCTCCAGCAACGCATGTCGGTAATCATATTATTTCACATGCCTCCAGTGATGCATGGCGGTAATCATATTTCACATGCCTCCAGCAACGCATGGCGGTAATCATATTATTTCACATGCTTCCAGCAACGCATGTCGGTAATCATATTATTTCACATGCCTCCAGTGATGCATGGCGGTAATCATATTTCACATGCCTCCAGCAACGCATGGCGGTAATCATATTATTTCACATGCCTCCAGTAATGCATGGCGGTAATCATATTATTTCACATGCCTCCAGCAATGCATGATGGTAATCATATTATTGCACATACCTCCAGTAACACATGGCGGTGTGTTGACATGCAAAACACTGCACCAGCAACAAAACAGTGACATAAGCACTACAATGCATGTAAACACTGACCCGACAAAGCAGGAATTTAGAAAAACCTAACATAATGTGTTGACATACAAAAAACTGCCCCAGCAGCAAAACAGTGACACAAGCACTACAATGCATGTAAACACATGTCGGTGTGTTGACATGCAAAAAACTGCACCAGCAGCAAAACAGTGACACAAGCACTACAATGCATGTAAACACCAACCCGACAATTAATGAATATACAAAAACCCACCATAATGCATTGACATGCAAAAAAACTGCCCCAGCAGCAAACAGTGACATACGCACTACAACGCATGGCAGTAATCATATTGTAGTGCGTAGAGAAATTGTTAATGGATCCATGTGATCCTGCTCGTCAAAATCCCTATATGTTGTAAATAGTCACTATGTTATATATATATATTTTTGTTTTTACATATTTATTTTCTCTATTTTCATTATTCTTTTTATCTCTTAACTTATTAGCATGGTTTACTTATTTATATATTTCACTTATTATTTTTAAAGGTGTACATTTTATTCCATTAGCATGTATTACTTAAATGTATATGTACTGTGGGTTTTTGTTACCGAAATAAAACATTCATTCAATGCATGTAAACACGGACCCTACAAAGCAATGTGGCGCCACCAGGCGAACATATACATGACAACAACGCGATCCCGGCGAAACCACCGGGAACTACAACCGCCGCAAAGGTACCATAATCGGGGTAGATGCCAACCGACCGCTGATATCATTCCCACCAATATGCAGCACCACAACGTCTGTGCGACAAGCAACACTTCGGGACATGACTGCCGGCGCCATTACGGTGGCGACATGAGCCCCGCGAATGCCCTCATACGAGACTTCACAGGGTTGGCCATTCACCTCAAAGTCGACCGGTCGGTGTCGAGCTTGTCGACTACGAATGCGTTAACCCAATAAACATAACTATGCCTTAAAACTAACTTACAAGGGGAATTCACTGACATGGTAATTATAGAATTCGTGAGTCGTTTTTGACAGACGCTGAACCATCTTTATTCAACACAAACTTGACATTGACATCACATGTCGTATCCCATCATGCTTTGGGATAAATGCAAACATGAAGTATGGTGGCCGATATTGGCTGTTGGTACACCTCCCACCGAGTATATTGAACATCATATACGTAGAAACAATAACACTGAAAGTCAGAATGAATTACGTGTGTATGACATAACCGTTGTCTGATTAGTAGTTAACATTAAAAGTGAACTTTAATTAAATGTCTGAACAGCTATTAGTGTTCATGATTCTGACTAGTAGAAGTAATGCACTTTACAAGTCTAAACGCTTCGGTTGTTTCACCGTTCTCCCCGACCGAGTCACCCTTTCAGGTGCCGCTGGTTCAGAGAGTGAAGATGTCTCTCTAGCAGGACAGTCTGCACCAGCACTCTACGGTTGCGATGCACAGTGCCGAGGTCGGTCTTCACCAAGTACGATCGCGGCTCAGGTGTTCGACTCACAACTAGACCTTGGCGATTTTGGTCTCGGATCCAAACTGGATCGCCTGGCTGTAGCATCGGCAAGTCACGCGCTTTGTGTCGCAAGTTGAAGGTATGCTGCTGGTCGGAACGACGCAAGCTCTCCTTCTTTTGCAGGGATTCGTCGCCAGGACCCCTCTGTTTCGGTGTGCTGGGAAGGACGGGTAGCAGAGTGCGAAGTCGTCGTCCCATGAGCATTTCTGCCGGAGACAGGCCATTCTGAAGCGGCGTCGATCTGTACGCCATGAGAGCGATGTGTACGTTTTCGTTCCTCTTCAGAAGCCCCTTCATCGTGCGCACTGCCCGTTCTGCCTCTCCATTCGATTGAGATTATCGCGGAGAGCTCGTCACATGCACAAACCCGTAATTCATTGCGAACTGACGAAAGGTCGCTGCACTGAATTGAGGGCCATTGTCCGAAATGATGATGTCGGGAATACCATGTGTTGCGAAGATCTCCTTCAGCACGTGCACTATGCTCTCCGACGACATGTCGTCGAGACATTTGCTCTCGATCCACCGCGAGTAGTAGTCGATCACGATGAGACTCACTTTCCCACGGAGTTCGAACAAGCCTCTCCCAAGGACGAGATGGGAATGACGAAGTCATCAATGGTTCAGTTGGCACCGGTCGATCTTTCGCACACGTTACGCACTTTGAGACCATTGCCTCGATCATCGTCGACAGACCCGGCCACCACACAGATGCACGCGCTCTGGCCCGACATTTCGTTATGCCCTGATGCCCTTGGTGGAGACAGTCAAGGACGTCCAGTCTCAATGCTCGAGGAATGACGATGCGTTCGTCATATAGGAGAATGTCATCAACGATCGCCAGATGGCTCCTGCTCTCCCAGTATTGACGTAGTAGCGGCTGACTTGGCATATATGCAGGCCATCCATGAAGGCAGTATTCTCGGATTTTACTGCATTCCTCGTCTACTTTCTGCTCGTCGACTATTTCCGTTTGTTCGTTGCCGGGAGAATGTTCACTGTCTGTTGTGCGAACGCTTCGACTTCTGCGACAAACAGTTTGTCCTCTGATGCGGCGCTTCTACCGGCACACGCGAGAGTGCATCGGCTGTTGTTTGATGCTTTCCCGGCACGTACCGGACGTACAGTGCGAATCGCATCAGCCGTAGGCGAAACCTTTGTATCCTTGGCACTGCCAAGGCCTCCTTCTCGATTACCGCATAGCGTTTCTCAGTGTCACTCAACGATCGCGACGCATATCAAACTGGATGACGCTTGGTGTCATCTTGCACTTGTAGCAGGACCGCCCCAATGCCTGTCGACGAGGCGTCTGCTGCAATGATTGTGGGACGTTTTGGGTCGTAGTGGGCGAGAGTCTCGGGCGCGACCAGGGCGTCTTTCACTCGCTGGAATGACTTCTCCTGTGCGTCACCCCACAACCAGACATTGTCGCTGCGCAGTAGTTGGCGTAGCGGCTCATTGTACTCGGCCAGCCCTGGGATGAACTTTCCCATCTGATTTACCATGCCCATGAAACGTTGCAGTTCTTTGACCATCATTGGAGTCGGAAAATGTGTGACTGCTGTCGTTTTCCGCGGGTCGGCCTGAATGCCGGAGCCATCGACAATGTTACCAAGGAACGTGATAGAGCTCCTGGAGAACTCGCACTTGTTTGCGTTCAGTGTGAGTCCAGCGTCTTGAAGGCGACCAAGAACGGCTCTCACACGTTTGTTATGCTCTGTTTGATCTGTGGCGTGAATGAGAATGTTGTCCATGTGACAGATGACCCCCTTGAGTCCTTCCAGAATGATCGACATTGTTCGTAAATCTCCGGAACGGAGCTGATCCCGAATGGTAGCCGGTTGAAGCAGTAGCGACCATGTGGTGTGATGAAAGTCGTCAGCAGCCGCGACTCGTCGTCAAGCGGAAGCTGCCAAAAGCCGCTGTTGGCGTCAAGCTTCGAGAAGACTTTGCTGCTGCCCAACTTTGCAAGGCTTTCGTCCACTGATGACATCGGGTGTATCTCTCGCTGTACTGTCTTGTTCAGTTGCGTCAGATCTATGCAGATCCGCACGGAGCCGTTTGCTTTCTGGACAGGAACCATGCCGGAGCACCATCTTGTCGGCACGGTCACCGACGATATGATCTCCTGTCGCACCATCGACTCAATCTCAGATTTTATTTGTGGAAGTGGAGGATGGGCGATTTTCCTTCCGGTGTACAAACGACTGGTGTGGCGTCTGCGCACAGCGTGATGTGATGTTCGGTTCTCAGTTTACCGATGCCTTTGAAGAGAGAGCTGTACTCGGCACGGTAGTTTGGTTTCTGACTCGTTGTTTCTTGGACGTTGTCGACACGTGCGACCAAGTCAAGACAGACACACGCTCGCCGACTGAGTAGAGAATACTCTTGGTGTCTAATGACGTACACCAATTCATCGAGTGATTTGTTATGATAGCGCAGTTTTGCCTTGATCACTCCCATTACTGGTAGAAGTGTGCCACCTGGACCACGTAGTGCTTGCTTTGTCGGTAGCAGCTTTTTTGTATTAAGCCACGCCTCTTGATCGCTGACCACAGAGACAGCTACACCCGTGTCTAGTTTGAACTTTGTGGCGTGACCATTGACCTCCACCTCAGCTGACCAGTGTTCTGTGTCGTCACGTGCCCCAACATAACCGAGGTATGGCAAGTCGACACACTCGAGCTGTTGCACTTCGTTGACCCGGTTTGATGGTTGTTTCACACCTCAACAGACAGAGTGAAAGTGTCCTTTCTTTTGGCAATTGCGACAAATAGCTTCTCTTGCAGGGCATTGTTGTCGACCGTGTCGACTGCGGCCACACCATTTGCATGTGTTGTGTGTGCCTGTTGTAGCAGAATTTGTTTTTGCGTTGTTGTAGTTCTTAGGTTTGTGCTTTGTACCGGCTTTGAGATAGTTTATTGGGTGAGACGGTTTGACAAAATCAACAGTTTTGCTAGCAACAGTGTTCTCTCTAACAAATTCTCTATTTTTTTTTCTTGCCGCTGGTTGTCTGCTAATTTCTATCGCTTTTTTCAGCGACAGATCGGACTTCCCTTGTAGTGTATCAGATAAAGCATCACTGAACACGCCTACGACGATTCGATCCCTGATTAGATCCTCTCGCAGATTGCCGTAGTCGCAGAATTCTGACAGCTTGTACAAGTCTTGTATAAAGGTGTCAATCGATTCACTCAGTGACTGAGTTCTTTTATTGAACCTCGCACGCTCACAAGTGACGTTTCGTCTTACCTTGAAGTATTTGTTCAGCGCCATCTTCACATCGTCATATGCATCGGTTTCTTCGTTTACCGTCAGCGTAGACAGTATATCGTCTGCACAGTCCCCCATACTGTAGAGTAGGATGCTGACTTGATCTGCATTTGGCTTATTTTTCAGCCCTGATGCTACTCTATAGCGTTCGAACCGCTTTAGCCGCTTAGGCCAAAGTTCAGCCTGTTGAGGGCTATTTGCGCCATCGAACTTTTCCGGCAGTGGAATGTCAAGCTGGATGCCAGTGGGCGCAATATTCTGCACTGGCTGAACCGTAGGATTCTCCCCTGGTATGCTCATGTTTACCTTGTTGTATTATTCTCCCAACACGGGTATACACATGTTACCAGGACCTATCAAACGCTTGGATGTAGGACGCCATGTCACGTGATCACGCAATCTACTTGGTACAACTGATACGTCTGCCCCGCTATCTAACTTGAACCGCACTGGCACTTCTAACCCCTCAACAACGACTAGCTGAGTCCAACTATCTGAATTGCTACCAATCTCGCCCAAGAACGAAGCATCCTCTAGTTAGTTAACTCTGGCATTAGGCCTACCAGGTTTACGGGTTTTCGACTTACAGCAACGTGCATAGTGACCGACGGTACCACATTGATTACATTTAGCATCAACAGCAGGACATTTACCATTCTTATGCTTCACATAACCACACCGAGTACACGCTACACTAAGCTGAGTGAAGGTGTCACTGTTCATCTTAGTGTTCGACTGGTTAGATGGCGCCACTCTCGGCTTGCATCGACGGTTCGACTTCACTTCATCCACAGACTTTGGCAGGTTCAAGTCACGCATTTGCTTCTCAACTTCCTCTGCTTGACGAGCCATGGAGACCGCTTTGGCCTCTGTGAGTAGACTGATGTCCATCCTCTGCATTTCCCGCGAGACAGTCTGATCAAGAATGCCGACGACTAGGTGATCTCTTATCTGCGTAGACCGATCAGGGAATTCACAATGGTCGGCTGATTCATTAAGTGCTCTTATGAATTGTTCGACAGATTCGCCCTCGGTTTGCACATGACGAAAAAATGTTGCCCGTTCGTAGATTACGTAACGTCGTGGGGCAAAGAAATTTTCGAATGCCTGTTTGACAGCACTATAGACGCCAACTTCGTCCGCCGCTAGACCCAGACTGGAGAAGATCGACTCCGCCCGTGAGCCCATGCTGTATATCAGGCTATCGATCTGCACGCTCTCGTCTTCTGTGTCCAACTTAGATACTGTACGGAATCTGGACCACCAACTGATCCATTCCGCCCAGTTTTCTGGTAGAAAGTCAAACTCTTTAGGCGGGTTAAACTTGGCCGCCATAACACACGGTGAGTTGTTCTAACTAGTCAGGCAGGTGAAATTCGTCTATAGTACCGTGCAGTCCAGCAGATGGCGCGATCATCGCATTGCAGTCACAGCCATTTCTCTACACACAGTGCTTCATAGTGTGCTGACATTGTTGTCGCCACATCTAACGCGGCAGGTGTCGCCACATCTAACGCGGCAGGTGTCGCCACATCTAACGCGGCAGGTGTCGCCACGCAAAGTGAACAGCGCCATTTGTTTTCACTCAAGTTCCAAAACACGAATAAACATCTCGCTCTATCTCGCATATGCCATCGCTTCCAAAGTTCGCAACACTCACTATTGGTTCTCTAGCGGTTGACGGTTCAGATCGTAATATCGGCCACCATGTTATATAGCAGTTGTAGCGGCATTTATGGTATATCGTGCTGATACTTATATGTTGACAACGACGGCATGTTGCAAGAGACGGAACTACTTTATTGTATATGTAAGCGTAGCAGGGCATATCACAACGCAATAGACTCTGCCCAGATTGACACCTGTGCCACATGGTGGCTAAGGTGTCAAGGATAGCCTTTTTACCAAGTATCTGTCCCAGGGTAGTAGTTCTTCTTACCTTACCTTAAGTTCTTACCTTAAGAACGGTCAATAATTGCCCAGGTTGAGCACTGAGACCGTCTCAAGGTTAGTTTTCTGTAGTGATATTCCATTGTCTATTGATTTTGCTGCTATTGTTGTTGCTGTTGGTGTTATTGCTATTTTTTTCTCTTTATCTTGTCTTTTCCGGTTTGCCTAGTCTCTAGGCTCGATTGTGTGCGTGCGTGCGTGCATGCGTGTGTGGCTTGTGCACATGTTGATGATAGTATGTGTCCCTAATTACTTCAATGAACCGCTGTTCATCAGAACCATCCCTGTAGGTGTGCGGGGTAGACGATTCAGGATCCCATACTATCCTGTTGAGGTTGAAATCTCCCATTACAAGAGCATGTGTAATTCCTGATACTTGTGAACTGTGTCTGAGGGCTGCATGTAGTTGCTTGTCTCTGCCTTGTTGTTTCTGGTGTGCCACTTCAGTAGACGCATCCTATTAGATTAGATGTGTCTTTTGCATTGAATGTTATCCATACTGCATCTACAAACTGGTCAATGCTTGGGTGGGTATATCGGCATGCCTTGTATTCAGTCCTTATATATATGCATGTACCCCTTATATCTGGTCGTTGTAGGTCGTTCGTAAAAAGATCAACTCCTGGTATGTGGAGGATTTCCAAGTTTGGTGCATTTCCATTTTTAGGTTTTATCTCATTAAGGGCAATCACATCATATTCTTGCGCAATAGTGTGTGGTTCATCATATTTGCTAAGTATTGAGTTGTCAGTGTTGGTGTAGTATGTCCTTAGTGCATGAGTTGTCAATGTTGGTGTAGTATGTCCTTAGTGCATGAGTTGTCAATGTTGGTGTAGTATGTCCTTAGTGCATGAGTTGTCAATGTTGGTGTAGTTTGTCCTTAGTGCATGAGTTGTCAATGTTGGTGTAGTATGTCCTTAGTGCATGAGTTGTCAATGTTGGTGTAGTATGTCCTTAGTGCATGAGTTGTCAATGTTGGTGTAGTATGTCCTTAGTGCATGAGTTGTCAATGTTGGTGTAGTATGTCCTTAGTGCATGAGTTGTCAATGTTGGTGTAGTATGTCCTTAGTGCATGCCGTGCTTTGCTGTTTCTTTGTTGTGCTGTGTTTCTATGTACATGTCCATTGTGGTCCCGGTTTTCTACTGGGTCTCTATGATTTCGCTTCGGTAGATTTTGTAGGTCTTGTTTGGATTGTCTTCTCTTCACCGCATCAGCTGAGCCTGTAAGTTTTTTGACTCGGCTCTCTGTCTTGGTGTCAAGTCTGGTCTAATGAACACTGTCTTGTACCTCTCTTTTGAGCTGTTTCGGATTTCTTTGGCTTTAATTAGTACCTTCTTTTTGTCGTTGATCTTTCTCATGATGGCAAGGATCATTCTGGGTTTGCCATGGTCTGGCTGGACAATTCGAGTAACTGATTCTGGTGTGGCATCTAGTCTTGACCGTTCTCTTTCATACCATGGATGATTAGATTGAGTTTTTTTTCATGATTTGTTCTCTTTCTGTTATTTCTTCTTTCACAGCTGTGGCCAGGTCTTGGTTGACTTGTGTTGTCATTGTTGGCTGATTGACTGTAGTGTGTGTCTGATGTTGTACCTGTCTTGTTCTCTGTGGTAAACTAACGAATGAATGTTTTAGCGCATCACTGATGTAATTATTGTGCAATAATCGTCACTAGTAATAAATAACAACTGCGCAAATGGGAGATCTACAAATGGCTGCTTTATTGACCTTTGACCCGGTCTGCCACAAACGAAGTGGTAAACTGCAGAAAGCTGCTACATGACATCTCCTTTTCTTTAAATTTAAAACAAGCAACAGAAGGTCATACTGGTTACTAGTATTAGTATTTTTGTTAGTCTTGCAGTAAGAAAACACAAACTAGCTTAACACACACAAGTTCAAGTGTCCTCGACTCTAGTCAATACTATCACAACAGTAAATGTATGTCCCATAGCGAATAAACGCCTCTAGTTGCTATTTAGTCCATAAATCTGGTAGGCTTTTTGCTTTCACGGCCAGATCTTGTGATGTATGGTGAGCTGCTCGTAACTGTTGTAGGGAACTCGACACCCACAGAGTTCGGTATTGCCGTTGCTGGATCACGAGTAGGATCATCTGTTACCATCAACTCACGATGTGCTGTATCGGTGATCTCAGGACGTTGATTCACTTATTGTTGTGATGCAGTCTCCTCTCGACTCGATCTGAGATCAAGATTGTTACGACGCATCTCGGTACCATGGTGGGTACGAATGATGTAAGAACGCGGTTTGTCACTGAGATTAACAACTGTGGCATGTTTCCATGTTCCTTGTACCCTGGCACGAACGTGATCACCAGGCTGTAATACTGGTTTTGTAGTTACAGCCTTCCTGTCATGGTAAGCTTTGGCGATGCTAGCTCTACCTTCAAACTTTTCTTTGACTAGTTTCCTGTTGTAACTTCTGGGAAACCGTTTGGCAACTGTTACGATTGGTAAATTGCCTCTCAGTCTGCGTCCTTGCAGTAATTCTGATGGCGACGGCAAATTGCGTGACACAGGCGTATCTCGCAAAGCTAACAGTCCTTGCTGGTAGTCTGTGTTGTCCTGTGAACACTTTCTCAACATGTTCTTTGCTGTCTGCACCATACGTTCGGCCTGTCCATTCGATCTAGGATATGCAGGACTAGAAGTGGTGTGTTGTACTAACCAGTCTCTCACAAATCGTCGAAACTCTTGGCTACCAAATTGTGGCCCATTATCACTGATCAGGACTTCCGGTGTTCCGAAATCAGCGAATATTCTCTTCAATTCTCTGATGACATCACTGGTCTTAGTGTCTGCTAGTGGAGCGATAGATAACCATTTAGAGTAATAGTCGACTGTGAGCAGATACGTTATGCCATCTAACGCAAACAAGTCTGCTCCTGCTTTCTGGAACAGATATTCTGGGACTGGCGTTGGGATAAGCGGTTCATGTGCGCTGATGTTCCGGTTAGCTTGGCATCTACTACATCGCTCGATCAGATCCTGGATGTCTCACATGTAACCCGGCCAGTAGATCGTGGTTTTCGCGCGTTCGGTACACTTCACGATTCCCAAGTGTTCTGTGTGTAAGCTGCTGATCGCTCGCTTTTGATAAGCGTAGGGTATTACGATCTGTTCACCTCGAAATAGCATGCCCTCGTGCTCACTCAAGTCATGACGTACATTCCAGTACGGTTTGATTCGATTCGGGCACAGTCTTTTATGCTCTGGCCAACCAGGCGAACGGACCATGCTACTAGCTGCAGGGTCTCATCCTGTGCTGTTAGTTCACACAATTCCTTCCGACATGACTCTGTTGTAGACTCTACGTATACAGCATTGACGTCTTCATTGTCATTCTCATCAGTGTCATTGTCATACAACGCCGCTCTACTGAGTGTGTCGGCTAAAATTAACTCACGGCCCGGGTGATAGACAAGTTCATAGTCATATGGATCAATGCGCAATCGCATACGCTGTAATCTTGGCGAGATCTGCGATATCGGTTTCTTGATTATGCCAAGTAGTGGTTTATGGTCGGTCTCTACCGTTACTCTTTGTCCATATATGTACTGATGGAATCTCTTGAGTCCGAACTGGATCGCCAGAAACTCTTTCTCTATCTGAGCATACCTCTGCTGTGTCTCAGTCATTGAACAGGATGCGAACTCGATAGGTTCTCCCTCTTGTAGTAAAGCCGCTCCTATTCCACGTTGCGATGCATCTATTGTTACCACCACAGGTTTGGTCGGATCAAACAGTTTCAGTTCTATGTTAGCTCTGATCGTCTCTTTGACTTTCAGCCAGGCTTGCTGATGGTTTGAATCCCATGACCAAATGACATCTTTCTTCGTGAGATCTCTCAGTGGTGCCGCCACACTAGACAAGTTTGGGCAATACTTGGCTAGATATGTCACCATGCCAATGAATCTCCTCACATCTTCTTTGTTCTGAGGTACTGGCATCTCTGTCACAGCCTTGACTTTAGCTGGGTCAGCCTTTACCCCTTCGCTGGAGATCATATGTCCCAAATATTTCAGTTCCGAAGTCTTGATCACACATTTGTCCTTGTTGAGATGCAAGTTTGCTTCTCGACATCTTTGTAGCACTACTCGAAGTCGATTGTCATGCTCCTGTTCGGTAGCAGCATGTACCAGAATGTCATCGATGTATGTCTCCACACCTTCGAGATCATGGAACAGTTCTGCTATTGTTCGATGGAACACTTCCGGTGCCGATTTGATGCCGAATGGTAAACGCAAAAATCGGTATCGACCCAACGGCGTAGCAAATGTCGTCAGATAACTGCTGTTCTCATCTAACGGAATTTGTAGAAAACCCGAAGTAGGATCAAGAGTGCTGAAGTACTTGGACCCATGTAGTCTCGCTACAATCTCTCCCGGCGTTGAGATGGAGTAATGCTCCCTTCTGATTGCTTTGTTGAGTTCGAGTGGATCTAGGCATTCAGTAGGCTCGGTGACCTTGGTGATAATTTCATCACGCACCATGTCACTTATGGTTTTGTTGAACTGTTCCTGTAGACGGTACAGAACTCGACGTGCAGGGTATATCACGGGTTGGCAATTTGTTTTCAACTTGATATTGTGTGTTTGTTTCAAACGATCTAGTCCCTGAAACACATCAGTGTACTCCTGCAACAGATCCGACTCCGTCTCCACTTGATTCACCCTCTCCACCAGTCCTAGTTCCACACTAGTTTGCAGTCCAAGCAGCGCTGGCGCTCTCGTCCACTACAACAAACTCTACTGGGTAGTACTTGTTTTTGTACTCTGCAGTATAGGTAACTTTACCTCTAACCGACAGATCGTGACCACCGTATCATCTCAACTAAGTGCGACATTTGTTCAAGTGCGAAGTTGGTTGAACTGTTGACAGTATATCACAATCATTACTTGAGATGACATTACACGATGCACCTGTATCGATTTTGACTCTCAGTCCCTTACCACCAATGTCTAACACTGCATGCCACTCTTTACTCAGAGAATTTTCGTTCACCGAATACACGATACTGTTCTTACTGTCATTGTTGTTTCCGACAATGTACACTGGCGCTTTGACATTCTTACTGAAATTGTTACAACATTTCGCTAGTGATTTTTCTTTCCACACTTATTACAGTCTCTGCCATAAGCTGGACACTTTCTGGGTGCATGTCTACCTCCACAATACTTGCAACACTTATGCCCCTGTCTGGACTGACTGTGACTGTCTATTCAAACGAGTGTTCAAATGAGTTGCCCTCTGACCTTTCACTGCATGCACTGGAATGCACTCACTTGCACTCATACCCATCAGTAGTTGACCAGTAATTTCACTACTGCGGCACAGATCTACAGCAGTTTTCAGTGTCAGTGCTTCCTGACCAAGTAGTTTCTCTCTCACTACATTGGAATTTACACCCATCACAATTTGATCACGCAGTATTTTGCATCTTTCATCTACGTGATACTCACACGAACTAACCAAATTCTTCAAATCTGTCAAGAAACTTTCAAACGATTCTCCCTGTTTCTGCTTCCTTTTCAGAAACTTATACCGTTCATAGGTCTTGTTCACTTGTGGCGTGAAATATGCCTTAAATTTATCTTTGACCTTCTTTACGTCATTTTTGTCAACGTCTACTGCCCATTCAAACGACCGATAAATGTCCATGGCATCTGACCCTAACAATGTCAATAATATGGCCACATGGATATCACTATCCTTCTTATCTTTTTCTGTGGCTTTCATGTAGAAATCATACTGTTCTACCCACTTTTGCCAACTGCCTGCCACTTCCGAGCCAATCGGGTTGAAATTTCCCGGCGGTTTCATTCCTCCCATTTCGCTTGCCATTTTCCTTGCAATGACCGTCTTACTGCATTTCACAACGATCCCGATTTGACACCATGTCTTGTTCTCTGTGGTAAAGTAACGAATGAATGTTTTAGCGCGTCACTGATGTAATTATTGTGCAATAATCATCACTAGTGTTACCGCCGCCCTTAGTTTGTTCTCGTTGCTGCCACTAAGTTGTTGTTTTGTTTGGATGTACTGATAATAGCCATTATATGACAGTTTACTACAAGACACGTTAGAAGGAATGGATGTTTAATCAAAGCCCAACACGTGAACAACTGAACTCTAACCTCTAGTATAATGAGGTCATACTAAAGCGCGTAATACTACGACATCTCCCTTTTTACAAAAGAAGAGATTATGACTTACTCAAAGTAACTTGTTATAAAGTCTCTGAAATAACTGTAAACTTGTAAAATAACAACATACAATAGATTTAACTCTGCTATAAGCTATACAGTATGCCTTGCTTACAGTCTTTGTATCTATTCATGCATAGCGCTGAGGCTGCTTAATATGACGACCAGAGCGGGTCACATATAGTCCAGTTGTATTATTTTGAACAATGTTCTCAGCCGAGCCGTCTGTAGTCTTCGTGGGAGTAGTTGAATCCACAACAGCTGAAGCGGGCTGGACTGTAGTCGGACTGGCAAACGATACTCTCCTGACGATCAGGTGAGTCGAGTTGTCTCATTTCTGTTTCTTCGGATAGTGCTTGTGCTTGGTGTCGTGAGAATGTACGATCTTGGATTCGGTGTTTTGTCAAGGACCGTTGCAGGTCTCCACCGGCCGTCTTGATCACGGAAGCGAACTGCTTGACCGTTGTGCAGAGGCGGGAAATCTCTTGCGTGTTGATCGTGCTGAAACGTCATCTTGTCCTGTCGCTCTTGTAGCCTCGTTCTCATATCGTCATGATCTTGGCGTGTATCAACGATTTTCGTCAGAAGAGTTGACTGTACTTTGCGACCATTGAGGAGCTCTGCTGGACTTGGAAGTTTGCTGTCAATTGGTATTGTTCGCAGACACAATAGCGCCAAGTCGAGATCCTGCCCACTTTGCCTCGCCTTCTTCATGACATGCTTCACGGTTTGGATTTGGTGTTCGATGAAGCCGTTTGAGCGTGGATACCTCGGCAAAGACGTTACGTGTTGGAATGCCATCTTCTTTGACAGGTCTGTGTAGCATGCACTGGCGAAATGCGGGCCATTGTCCGACACGACACGCATAGGAACGCCTGTCTCGCTGAAGATCTGCTTTGTGACAGAAATGACGGTTGAGCTTAGACATGGCTTCGGCATTTTGCGCACGATGGAAAATTTAGAATAGTAGTCCGCAATGATGAGCCAGTCTGCGTCGTTGAAGAAGAACATGTCTGTACCAACCACTTCCCAAGGTCTACTCGGTACTTCGTGCAGCTGTAGCGTCTCGTGCTGCTGCGCTGGTTGGTATTCTTGACAGATGTCACACGACTTGACTGTAGTCTCAATGTCACGATTGATGTTGATCCAATACACAGAGTCTTTTGCTCTGAGTCTCGTCTTCTCTATGCCGAAGTGACCGTTGTGTAGTTTCTCCAGTATGAATGTCTGCATGCTCTCAGGAATGACGACTCGTGTTCCTTTCAATAGGATACCATCTTCCACGGAGAGTTCATCGCGGAACGACCAGTACGAACGGATGCTAGTTGGCAACTCCTTTATTGTTTCGGGCCATTCAGTCACGATCGTTTCGGAGAGTGCATGGAGAACTGGATCAGCCTTCGTCTTGTTCCTCAGCTCTTGGATGCGTTCATCAGAGAATCGGACGAAGTCAACACGAACATCAAAGTCGATCGTTTCTGTGTTGTGCGTACTTGGAAGACGTGAGAGTGTGTCCGCAAGGACAATGTCCTTTCCTGGTTGGTATTCAACTTCCATGTCATACCCTTGCAGTTTGAGGAGCATTCTTTGTAGTCGCGGTGGAGAGTTGACAAGACCTTTCTGGATCATCGCAACGGGAGGCTTGTGGTCCGTGACGACCTTGAACTTGCATCCGTATAGGTATGTGTGGAACTGTTGTGTGCCAAAAACAATGGCTAGCAACTCTCGCTCAATGCAGGCATATCGTTTCTCTGCGCTTGATAGACTCTTCGATGCGTATGCCACCGGTTGGATTACACCAGACTCGTTCTCTTGAAGTAACGCCGCGCCAAGTCCAAGGAGACTAGCGTCTGTCTGAAGTATGGGCGTTTTGGACAAGTTGAAGTATTGAAGACTTGACCTTGAAGTGATAAGATGTTTCAGACCATCGAAGCAACTTTGATGGTGCGGTTCCCACATGAACATGCTGTCTTTTTTTAGTAGATCTCGAAGCATTGAAGCCTTGTCAGCCAAGTTCGGTATGAATGGGCTCAAGAAGGTCATGAGTCCAAGAAACTGCTGAAGCTCTTTCTTGTCTCGAGGTGGTGGTATGTCTTGCAGATCGCGGATCCTGTCCGGATCAGGTTTGATGCCATCGATGCCGTAGATGAGGCCAAAGAAACTGACACTGCTCTCCTTGATCAGGCACTTGCTGGAATTGAAGACAAGCCCGTTCCTCGACGCAATGTTCATGAGTTGATGAAGATTTCTGTCATGTTCATCTTCTGTGGCACCGTAAACCACCACGTCGTCAGCGATTCCCTCTGCTCCATCACACTGCTCGAGAATCATGTCCATCCTGGATTGAAAGATGTCTTGTGATGCAGACAAGCCGAATGGAAGTCGCTTGAAGGCATATCGACCGTAAGGAGATTGAAACGTAGTGAGGAGTTGAGAGTCCTTGTGAAGCTGGACACCCCAGTATCCGGCTTTGGCGTCAAGTTTGGAGAAATATCTTGCTCCTGTGAACTTGTGATTAAGTTTTTCCAACGTAGGAATTTTGTGGTGCGGTCTCTTCAGTGCCTGATTCAAGAACTTGGGGTCCAAACATATTCTTAGGCTCCCATCTTTCTTCTTTGCATATGCCAGGCTTGAGACCCAATCTGTTGGCTTATTCTCGTGCACTTTGCATATGACGTCATTTTCCACCATGGAGTCAAGACTGCTTTTGATAGCATCTTTTAGCACAATTGGTGTCTTTCTTGGAGGATTCATGCGAGGAGGAACTGCGGGATCCACCACCAACTTCACTTCACCAGGAAAACAGCCGATTCTGTCAAACTGTTCTGGATACATTCTAGTGAGGTCATCAAAGCTGTTTATAGAGGCTGTGCTCGTGACAGCTGATTGTCCCGTAGCAGGTCTATCTTCTGTTGAGGAGTGCGTCTTGATGGTGCAATGTAGAGTCACCAGCTTCAACTTTTCACACGACTGAAGACCAATCACTGCAGGGCCGGTTACATCAACGATGTAGAATCGAGTATCACCCCATGCCGACTTGTTGTAGCTGCATGAAATGTTAACCACGCCATGTGATGTGATGGATGTGCCATTGTACGTCGTCAATCGTGCGCCTCTTGCTGCTGCGACGATGTTATCAACGGGGAACCCCTCAGCATTTAACTTGTCCGGATACATGCGTCGAAATGTTCGCAGTGGAAGTGTATTGCCTTGTGCGCCTATGTCCACTTTCAGGCTCAAATTGTGGATGCCAGGACGATTGCTCAGTTTAATATGCACCTGCGCATAGGCTTCGTCGCGATTATATTGCCCGAGACACATTGCTGACACCTTCACATCATGAAAACTGAGTGCATCAAATGACTGTTCAAGTGTGTCAGTGTTCTGTGCATTGGAACGCATTTGATGAATTGACTTCTCGTTTGCATACGAATGTTGTCGTTGCCGATGCTCGTTCCTGTTCCTGGATTTCGAACGTCCGCGCTGATGTGGCATGATGTTGTTGGCATGCTGTTTTTTCTTAGTCAGACAACATTTCACCCAGTGGTTCATTCTGCCGCACGCTCTGCACTTGACTCCAAACGCTGGACAACTTTCACGCGGTTTGAATGGGTGTTGTTGACCACAGTTGCGACATTTGGCGGATGAGTTTGCACCACGTCTGAAGCTATGCACCGCATTTGTCCCCACTGTTCCCATGTCACGAATCTGCTGGACGTGGAAGGCACTCGCTTCATACGCTCGTCCCAACTGAATTGCTTCGTCCAGTGTGTAGTTCTTGTTTTTTCCAAGCAATTCCTTCTGGTAATCAGGAATTGGCGTACCAGCTATGATCAGTTCAATGAGTCGCTCATTCAATTCGTTATCTTGAAACTCGCATTTCAGAGCTAGCAACTTGCATCTGTTTATGAAACAATCTAAGTTTTCTTCTGGCCTTTGACAGTAGTGCATAAGTCGTAACCGGCTGATGCGATAGTTCTCACACGGCTCAAGTTGTTCAACGAATTTGGCGAATATCTTGGTAGGATCTTTCCTTTCCTCTTCTGTGAGGCTCCAAGAGTTGTATCGGCGTAGTCCTTCATCGCCGACTTGTAGTAGAATGTGTACTACTTGTTCTCCTTCCTCAATTCGCTTTGCTTTGAAGTATAATTCAAGTCGTTTAAATAACTTGAATGTTTCTGCTTGATTTTCCACTGACCAATCCATTCTTGGTACGTGATCCATGTTCGCTGTTGTTGTTAGCCAATTCGCGCCTACTAGTAGCATGTTAGCTGTGTGTCTTATAAATTGTATAGCTTAAAACTACCAGCCAGGCTGCTTTAATGAGCCCCGGTCAGTTATAATTATGGCAATATGGGTTATATGCCTAGCTATAACAACAGACTGCAACAGTGTTCAATTGCTAGCCAGCTAGACCGCTTTTATGAGTCCCGGCAAAAATTACAGAAGGCTGAATGTCTCTGTTGTTTACACGTAGCTGTCCATTTGCATGTGACGTGACCTTTGATCCCGATGCGGCTGTCGAGTGACGTCATTCATGTTCCGCGTGATTCTTTTGAACAAATTTCAGGCACGGCGAATAAAGACATATTTTTCACTCATCAGTTGATTCAAAGTTCACGATTTCAGTGTCAATACGTTACTGCCGCCCTTAGTTTGTTCTCGTCGCTGCCACCATGTTGTTGTGTTGTTTGGATGTACTGATAATAGCCATTATATGACAGTTTACTACAAGACACGTTAGAAGGAATGGATGTTTAATCAAAGCCGAACTCGTGAACAACTGAACTCTAACCTCTAGTATAATGAGGTCATACTAAAGCGCGTAATACTACGACAACTAGTAATAAATAACAACTGTGCAAATGGGAGATCTACAAATGGCTGCTTTATTGACCTTTGACCTGGTCTGCCACAAACGAAGTGGTAAACTGCAGGAAGCTGCTACATGACAGTACCAGCTTGCTGACCTCCTGTTGTAGTGTCTGTATCTGTGTGTTAATTTCCTGTGTGCTGTTCTCTAAATCCTTTTTTGTTGCTTTTTCTTTGAGTGACGTTTCTACTTGGATGATGTGTTTTGTTATTTGTGACATGTATTCTGCACAGCGGTCTTCTATTTCTTTGTCTGTATGTATAGCGTTAAGTGCCTTTGGTTTACATTTGTTGCAGAACCAACTGACATCATACTGTTTCAGAATAAGTAGATGAGCTGTGTCCATCTGCTGGCATTTCGCACACAGTATTTCTAGGCATCTTTCACATTTTAGCACTTCCTGTTTATGTTGCTTGCACTGGCCACACTTTGGCGACGTCTCTGGTTTGTTTGACTGTACCTGTGATCTATCAAATGTCAGACTGTCTTGATCACTATATGCAGATTGTGGACCAACAGCATAGTTTATTTTGCATGGCAAATTTCTTTGAGATGGGACTTCATTTATTGTGACAGTCACCGGGCTGGTACCGGAGACGGAGTCGGGCCTGAAGATGGCGGGTGTGGTCGCCGACAACGGCGACGTTGCCGCCGGTGTCGGATTACTGGCACATTGTCTTTGAGAATTGCAATTGGATTGAACACACTGACCTTTAGGTTTCGTTGAGGAAGGGGTGTGATGATGCTCTAACAATTCTTCAATTTCCATGTCACTTTCCTGGTATTCGTTCAGTTCTGTAGATGTGTTGTCGTCGGGACTGGTTTGCCGTGACCCCGGCCTTGAGCTGTTAGCCGATGTTTTGCCTGTTGCGCTGGGCAACCGATCTCTGCCAGGGCGGCCGTTTGCTTCATGATCAAACTCTATATTTTTGGTGTGGTTTTACTGTTCTTCCGCTTCGTGTATATTCTGTACCAGTTCCCCCTTCCGCCATGGTGATCTTACTTGCTAATTGCTAGTAAATTTGAATGAATTTTGTATTTTATGCCGAAGTCAATCGAGCCCAACTGGTGAAACTGGAACTCTTCTAAAAGAACTATAGTATTCAAGTATAGTACCTGTTACACATGCTTCATTGAAGATAAAATATAAATTGTTAGCATCTTCTTGCAAACAATTCTCACCAAGCCAACTGTCACAGAAAAACATCTAAAGATATATTGATTAGTGTGGACTATTGGCACTCCTGAATCACTCGGGGATTATTCTGCTCGACTGGAACTAGAATGTTTGTGTCATGGCATTTGTGCTTCAGTTGACCTGCTCATAGTTCACAAGTCCAGGCTTGTTGTTTGCCACATATATACTGCTTTCCATGCCATCTATTAGCTTTGATTCATCATGGAATATATATGTGATTAGGTCTGTATAGACGTAGCTGTCCATTTGCATGTGACGTGACCTTTGATCCCGATGCGGCTGTCGAGTGACGTCATTCATGTTCCGCGTGATTCTTTTGAACAAATTTCAGGCACGGCGAATAAAGACATATTTTTCACTCATCAGTTGATTCAAAGTTCACGATTTCAGTGTCAATACGTTACTGCCGCCCTTAGTTTGTTCTCGTCGCTGCCACCATGTTGTTGTGTTGTTTGGATGTACTGATAATAGCCATTATATGACAGTTTACTACAAGACACGTTAGAAGGAATGGATGTTTAATCAAAGCCGAACTCGTGAACAACTGAACTCTAACCTCTAGTATAATGAGGTCATACTAAAGCGCGTAATACTACGACAACTAGTAATAAATAACAACTGTGCAAATGGGAGATCTACAAATGGCTGCTTTATTGACCTTTGACCTGGTCTGCCACAAACGAAGTGGTAAACTGCAGAAAGCTGCTACATGACAGTACCAGCTTGCTGACCTCCTGTTGTAGTGTCTGTATCTGTGTGTTAATTTCCTGTGTGCTGTTCTCTAAATCCTTTTTTGTTGCTTTTTCTTTGAGTGACGTTTCTACTTGGATGATGTGTTTTGTTATTTGTGACATGTATTCTGCACAGCGGTCTTCTATTTCTTTGTCTGTATGTATAGCGTTAAGTGCCTTTGGTTTACATTTGTTGCAGAACCAACTGACATCATACTGTTTCAGAATAAGTAGATGAGCTGTGTCCATCTGCTGGCATTTCGCACACAGTATTTCTAGGCATCTTTCGCATTTTAGCACTTCCTGTTTATGTTGCTTGCACTGGCCACACTTTGGCGACGTCTCTGGTTTGTTTGACTGTACCTGTGATCTATCAAATGTCAGACTGTCTTGATCACTATATGCAGATTGTGGACCAACAGCATAGTTTATTTTGCATGGCAAATTTCTTTGAGATGGGACTTCATTTATTGTGACAGTCACCGGGCTGGTACCGGAGACGGAGTCGGGCCTGAAGATGGCGGGTGTGGTCGCCGACAACGGCGATGTTGCCGCCGGTGTCGGATTACTGGCACATTGTCTTTGAGAATTGCAATTGGATTGAACACACTGACCTTTAGGTTTCGTTGAGGAAGGGGTGTGATGATGCTCTAACAATTCTTCAATTTCCATGTCACTTTCCTGGTATTCGTTCAGTTCTGTAGATGTGTTGTCGTCGGGACTGGTTTGCCGTGACCCCGGCCTTGAGCTGTTAGCCGATGTTTTGCCTGTTGCGCTGGGCAACCGATCTCTGCCAGGGCGGCCGTTTGCTTCATGATCAAACTCTATATTTTTGGTGTGGTTTTACTGTTCTTCCGCTTCGTGTATATTCTGTACCAGTTCCCCCTTCCGCCATGGTGATCTTACTTGCTAATTGCTAGTAAATTTGAATGAATTTTGTATTTTATGCCGAAGTCAATCGAGCCCAACTGGTGAAACTGGAACTCTTCTAAAAGAACTATAGTATTCAAGTATAGTACCTGTTACACATGCTTCATTGAAGATAAAATATAAATTGTTAGCATCTTCTTGCAAACAATTCTCACCAAGCCAACTGTCACAGAAAAACATCTAAAGATATATTGATTAGTGTGGACTATTGGCACTCCTGAATCACTCGGGGATTATTCTGCTCGACTGGAACTAGAATGTTTGTGTCATGGCATTTGTGCTTCAGTTGACCTGCTCATAGTTCACAAGTCCAGGCTTGTTGTTTGCCACATATATACTGCTTTCCATGCCATCTATTAGCTTTGATTCATCATGGAATATATATGTGATTAGGTCTGTATAGAAGCTGTCTTTTTAACACGGACCTTCTCCAGTACTTGGGTGTTTGCATCTAACGAGATCAGCCCTGGCATCGCCGGCAAGTTTCTGCCATTTCTTTTTCAACTCCTCGGCACTTCAGAGGGATTTAGACACCGCATTTACTTCTGAGGTGATAACATCCCACACCAGCTTTTTGTCACAGTTTGACAACATCGACTTGAATCTCCCCTGAAGTGTCTCCTTACTCAAGCTGTGTCATCAAATAATAAGAATAAAGTAAAAATACAACACATCAGTGAATATAATACAAATCCAGACTTTGATGAGAAGGTCACAAACATCAGGTGACAGATGACAATCGTTGAGGCTGAGAAATAATGTAAAAATATAACAGATCTTAATTAGTTATTTTGGTCAATCTAGTTATATACCACCTATGTTTAAAAATAGAATCATGGGGGTTTATAAATAATAAAAATAAAGTAAAAATACATCACAACTGCAAATATAATACAAATCCAGACATGTTGATGAGAAGGTCACAGACATCAGGCGACAGATGACAGTCGTTGAGGCTGAAAAATAATGTAGAAATGTGACAGAGATCATAATTATGTTCTTTGATCAGTTACCCTGATTACAAGGAACAATCACGGTGAACCACAAGTACTACAATGTTGTTTACATTGTGATTACAGCTGCTGGTGTGATTAATTAGAACAAGTCTCATTGCGTTCAAGATGACACAACATACAATCTGGGCGCTTGTTATGTGCTCACCGCTGTGGTTGGTTTCCAAAGATGTTGTAATGACATTTCTTGAAGCTATATAGACTACCTGTAGCTAACATTTCTTTCACAAGTTGACTTTCCTCTGTGGGATTGAGCGATCTCGATGTGTACACTACTGGACGACCTTCTTGCTGGATACTTCCTAGTTCTTATCTACTCAAATCACACTCTTGTGATGTCGTAATGCGTCAACACTAGTGTACAGCAACAGTTTTTTTCAAATCTTTGAAACTTCTCTGTTGTCGCTTGTCTAAGTGGAATTTAACATCTTGTTTCATCACATCCCGAGGTAGGGCATCCACTATGCTCATGTTTGGGTTGCATTTTGACTCATTGGACCAATCCAACCATCTGTGTAAGTGATTCGTACCCTTGGGGAACTGGCATTTTGTATACAGCTCTGATTTCCAAGACCTCGTTTATCACCAAAATGTCCCACATAATTATCCTTTGCTTGTTTCATTTGACACTTGTCAAACTTGAGCTTTAGGTTCCATTTTGCCCCTCTGTCTACAAGTTTCCTCATGATCGTGCGAGCGGTCTTCAGTGTAGTCTTCAATATATATATGGGTTGTTCTCTAAAGCTGGGTGCCAAAGTGTGACATTAAAATTAACTCTTTATAAACCATATGTTTTGGTATTTTTTTGAAAGACAGGTACATAACATATCATGTTATGCTAAAAAAAAAAAGAGTTTTGTTTTTGTGTGTGTGTAATGTGGTGTTAAAGTTACGTAACTCTACAGATGTCCTGTGTAACACAGACACCAAATAGAAGGAAATACAACAAAGCAAATCCAAGCAAATGAAAATTTTTCTTAAATTTCTTATTGAAGCTACATCAGAATAAAGGACAATCATAATGCACACCATACACTATTTCATCAAAGATTGTTTTGACAGGTTACATAAGAACTCTGAAGCAATTGAAAAAAATCAGTCATTCCAACTTGTGAAAATGAAAGGCCACTCCACGGGCAGGTGCAAGTGTGGGCGGAGCAATTCTCCTCACCACCTGCTGAACCGACACCCAGGCTGAGTCGGACCAAACATACAAGTCCGAATCAGGTTTTTTCTGCAGATAGTGCAGCTGGATCAGCGACAGATCCATGTCCAGAGCAAGTACTATGCCATAAAGTGAAACTGTTCTCCGACACCCGGGAACATCTGCCAGGACGAAGTCTCCAACGTTAGGGCTGTTGGAAGCAGGTGGACCATCAGCAGGCAGTGTTGGCAGGTGGACCATCAGCAGGCACAGCATTGTTGGCAACAGGCAGGCGTTTCCCTGTTACAGGCCTCAGAGACTCTTCCATCCACTGATCCACTGTTGCTTCTTGCAAACAGTCACCAATACCACTGAAGCAGTTGGCACAGGAGCATGAAAGCTTTCGTGTAAGAAGCCTGTTAGCCTCCATACATTTGATGGAATGTAGGCTCCGCATCCCTTTCAGGGTCTTAACGGGACGGCCTCTGTTTCTGGTGATGTCAGCACTGGGGACAAAGACAAATGTGCGCAGACTGTGTTTGCAGCCATCGTCTACAGGCTGCTTGTTGAGGTTGCTGTTGTTGCAGAAGTCGAACAAGTCCCTCGCATTTGCAATGACAGCATCACCAGATCTGACGGCTCTTGTTGCTCCATTCTTCACGACTGCACTCTCGCCATCAGAAGGATCCTTGCCGTGGCGTGAACCAAAAATGTTCCTTTCCAATGTGCAGCCGAAGTCGGAGAGGGCACAGGAAATGTCAGCAAAAGGGCCCTTCGATTTGTCCTGTAGCAGCGCAGCCGTCAGTCTACTGAATGATGTTGTTGATGTCCAGTCCTCGGGTGGTGTGGAGGTGGTCCACAGCCAGCTGGGTGAACTTGAAGACAGCATTGAAATCGTGGACACGGTCATCGCTGATGAATACTAGTGACTCTGTCACTGTCTCCGGGCAGAGCTGACAAGCGTAGCAGGTGACTGTCGGATGAACCGTCACCTGCTCATGGTGCCAGTGTGCTGCCTGGACTTCATCCTGGAATGAGCAGGTGAAGTTCTCGGCAAAGTCCATGACCATCATCGCTGTGCCACGGGCTAAGGGCATCATCTTTCGGGTGGCATCAAACTGACGGTACTGCCAATCCGCTCTGTACAGATGGCCAGCCAGGAAGATCACTTCTTTTTTCAGTTCCTCTGCCAGGTCTACTATCCTTCCATTCTTGCGGACCAGCATCTTCTGGCTCACCTGAAACACATTTTAACCAACAGTCAACGAGAGACAAAAAAATTAGGGTTCATGTTAACAAGTATCTAAATTTCATACTAGTGACTTTATTGGGGGGTTGTAGGCACAATCTATGTGCCAACGTCATTCCTACATACCAGGTCACCAGTTCCAGTGTGATAGGAATGGGGTATGCGGCAGATTCTGTTCACCCTCACTGCTGTGCTGTTGAGGACCTTATTACTTAATACATGTATAGCAAAGCAATAAGTTTACATCATATATTTTGTCTTATTTTATGTACAAACTGAAGCTGAGCTTGTAAATTGTTAAGTGACAATATTTTTTATATGAAATATAGTACATTATCAGATATTACAATACATACACCATACAAATTATTGAAATTATACTAAATTGAACATTAAAACAAAATTGTAATTTATCGTCTTGCCATTGACAATGACGGCTCGGTTTTCCCATCTTGACCAGGTTGTTGGGCCTTGGTGTGCCAGGAGAGGGCGAAGGTGGTCCATCAACTTGTTGGGGCTGCAGGCTCCACAAAGGTTGTATGCACAGTTGATGTCACGACCACATGTCACCAGATCCACAGCGTGGTATGGATGGCATATCCGGCAGATGTTGTTCAACCTTGCTGCTATGCTGTTGATGACTTTGATCTTCAGGCTGGATTTCACAATACTCACAGAGGCACTGGCGTAAGCTGTTCTGCCGAGCTGGTCGAATGTAAGCCGGCCGGCATTTTGCAAAATGCGAAAAGCTGATTACACTGCCTATTGTAGCGCAACACCACTCGTGAATATGACAACTTTATTGAACAGGTTTTAATAACTACTTATCAGTTAGAAGGACGGCAGTCGAATGTCCGTTAGAAGTCTTTTAAAACGTAACGTTCTTGTTTACGTGCACACGCTTGTGCCGTGCACGTGTACACGCGACGTACCTACGTCATGCGCACACTCGCTTAAGACCGCCAATATTTGCTATGTGGCAAGTTGCCACACTGTCGACTCCGTAAATTCCCTGTGTAGGTCTGCGAGAGGCTTTAATAAGACAGCACTAGCCATGCCAGTCTTTTTTTTAGACAAGCTTTTTATGGGGCAGCAGGGTTGCTGATGAGGCATAGAAATCGTTTACCTCCACTTCTAGCTTCCTCTCCTTGGGTTTTGCAGCAGCATGACGTTCAAGTAGGGTGGAGCTGCTGGACACCATCTTCACGGCCGTTTTTCTTGTAATTCCAAGGGACAGACACTGGGCACGGGCAGATAGACTGCCTCCGCAGACTGACAGAAGTGTCCGTCTTGCCGTATTTTCATATGTTGACCGATGATGTTTGAGTGAAACCAACTTGTTGATGACTTGTTGGCCAATCTTGACTTCCAAGGAGGAGGCTGGTCTTACTGATGCTACGAATATCGACCGTTTCCTGGGTGAAGCTTTGTCTTTCAGGTCCTGGACAACGTGAAAATACTTATGAGGACTGTCAGGAAGTGCTGCCCGTGCCCTTGACAATGCCTTTCGTCTTGCTGCTGGTGTGTGCAAGATGCAGAAGTGGAAGGCTGTGTTTCCTGATTAACGTTTTGATCGCCTGATCGCAGATCGCTCTGTAGTTGTGGCTGCTGATCAATCTCTTTTGCCCGTTTCTTCTCTTAGTACTTCTGTCGTCGCTTTCTTTTGAACCATGCCTTCTTCTTTGGGTTGGCATTCAGATTGGCCCTTTGTTTCTTCTTCTCCTCCCTCCATTTTGCCCTCTGTTCCTTATTTGTTTTCCTAGTGCGCTTCGCTGGAACCTCCTGGGCCCTATCTCTCACTCTCTTTGCCTGCATGCGTAGTCTTGCTTGTTCATTCTGCTTGGCTTTCGTCTCTAGTGTGACATCCTCTCTGTGCTGTTGGCTGTACAACCTCGCCTTCTCTTTGTATGCTTCGTGTTTAACTGGACTAGCTTTCAGTTTCAGTTTATAGTCTATAGGTTTCTGCATTTGTCTTTTTCTTTTTATTAGGGTGAGTTGGTGGGACTGCTGGGGGGGGGTTCTGGGTTGTTGCGTTTGCCAGCTATTCTGTTGCTTTGCCGAGTAGACATAGTCAACCTGACACACACACACACACACACACACACACACACACACACACACACACACACACACACACACACACACACACACACACACACACACACACACACACACAGGCGTGTATTGGTCAATTGTGAGATCAATGAATTATGAGATCGGGATATACGTCCTCAAGAGCTCTGTGAGGTCGACCTCAGGACGACATCACACACTTTTTTGGTTTTGTACTTTTAAAATTAGGTTTTGTACTTTTAAAATTAGGTATTTATATGTATGATTGAAAATTAGCATTATAAATACTTGTAATGAGGCATACATACACTGAAAATATGTATACATTTATTCAACAGACACAAAAACATGTATCAACATTTATTCAGCATAAATTTTATAAATAATAATTTATAATTTATAAAAACTAACAGGTCATATTTCTATCAATACTGAATATATCTTAACCAAATTTTGTGTACTAATTAGATAAAATATAATTAGCTATAATGCTCCTCTGTCAGATAAGGTGGTTTTGAGCAAGGATATCTGACTTCAATGACTTGTTTCAGTTTGAGCATTTTTCAAGACACCTTGACAAATATTCAAACCTAAAATCCCATCTCATAAGTCATTGAAGTCAGATATCCTTGCCCGAAACCACCTTATTATGCAAAGGAGTAAGACATGTTCAGTATTAACATATGTATGGTCTAAGGGCGTTTTCGACCAGTGGCTACCCTACAATAAACAAATGATGCTATTCATCATAAAATTATCTTCACAAGAGTGTACTTTTTTGAACAGATTGGACATCATGTTTATGATTTTTGCCAGTCTTTTCTTTTCTGTCAGAATGATGTTGTGAACTTTGTATACAATTCGTCTGTACGGCATGTCTTGCACAGACGAAACAGAAAACAGTTTCTTCATTTTCGCCTGTTCAACATCTTGCATGTTTGGAACACTCTGAATGTCAATGAAATCTCTGAACACAAGATGGACGTCCTCTTCTTCTTCTGACGTCCATCTAGCCCGCGCTACAAAACAGAAATTGTCAAAATAAGTATATATTAATTCACATATTATACACCACATACTGAAAGAAATAAAACAACAGGTGACACACAAAATATTATATATACTTATACACAGTTATTATTATGTATCTTAACACTGTAGCACCATAAGTGGAATATTATGGCACAACCCATTGCTATGGATACAGCTTTTTGGCACAATTACATAATATTCCTTACCAACTCATCAATATAGATTGTGCATCAATTTCAATAAGTGTTAAGCTCTAACCAGTATAATATATCTAGTGTGTTGGATTAAATTTTATATGTAAATTAGTCAATAAATGCTCAATAGCTTGTTGACAAGCAAGTGGATGCAGCTGCACCAGCAACTGCACATCACTGAGATGACCATATCTGCCTGTTAGAAGGGGATTACACAATTATATTATACAGATCCCTTACCTTTCCTGGGGAGTAGCACCACTGTTAGCACATCATCATCCTCACTGGACTCAGTGTCAACGATGAATTTCCTCTTTCCCGTCTTGTGTACTGCTGAAGAATTATAAACATGAATATACTTGTATATTCATGCACTGCTTCAAACATTTGTAAATACAAATATATTGTCAAAGAAATATTATAACGCTACATTCAGATGATTGAACCAATACTTTATTACAGGTTCATCAATTTCACCATTCACACATAAATTCACAGTAAAAGAGCACTGTGGAACTGAAACTAGATGCTAAGTGTTGCACACCATAGACTATTTACGTGAACAATGAACTTCCAAGTATTGGAAGAGTCATATTACTACTAGAACATGAGAGTGCGAGGGTACTGTTTTCATGTCACCTTAACAGATTGTCAATGTCATATGCACTTCAATTTCAGAATTGGAAAAATTGATAAAATACTGATATGTTAGCTTATGACTGCTGACGTTTCCTTTGCTTTTAGAATTGGGCTACTATTGTGAACACTACATATTTCATACATGAATGTAGCTTTGCGTGATTATATTTTTATATGTAAATATGACATGTATTTGTTTACCTTCCTTGGGGGGGGCTGCTTTGTTCTTGGCTCATCACCACTTGACTCGTTGGTCAACTTCTGTATTGTGGTGTCATCTGTCTCTGAAGATTAATAAGTACACGCATAATTATGCACCATTCCATACACTTACCAAGACAAATACATTTGTCGATATTTTCTTAAGACAATCATCAAATGTCAACAGATCTCCACCAAACTAGGCAAGCATTCAGAGAACCACTGTGATTTTGGTGTATTCTGATAGCATTTTATGTTTACTATTGATCAAAATCTCTTGTAACATTTACAAGTAACCTTTATTCATGGTTAAAGTGTGCTTCTGTCATGTAACAAATCCCATTATCCAATCTTTGACAGCCATTTACACCCGTTTGCTAAAACCGGTGTTTTTCCAATTTGGAAACATTATATCTCTAGAAGTAATGATGCTTTAATGACATTTTGACTGATGTGTTCCTTGCTATCTTCTTTATGCAATGTCAAGGATATATTATTTAATTTCATTTTAGTTATGGGCTGAACACAGTGGTTGTAATAAAAAATATGGAGTTGTTACCAACAAAATTGTAATATATTTTTAAAATATTAAATAATGCCCATACATAAAATATCTCTTCGATATTGCATAGAATAACATGTTGTAAATAAGAAATAGAAAGAATTACATTGATTACTGTATTATCGGAGGAGCTATGTTTCCAAATTATG